>JACCIC010000121.1:957500-1612500 GCA_018907035.1 Sycobia sp. Sy_11 | reverse complement strand
TTGTAAAATGTAATTGATATCGATAGATAGTTGTTAAGCCATAACAAAGGTTGCATTCGGCAACGAAAATTCTTTTTATAATAAAGATAAATAAGCGATGACGAGTGTTCGGGAGACTAAAGATAAATCGAGACAAGGGAAATAGAAAATAAGTAGGACATGAACTAGAAAAAAGCGTTGAATGTCTTGATATAGAAAAAAGCAAATACGCAAGAGGTACAGAAAAAAGCACATCGAGAAGTGATATAAAAAAGCAAGCGCGCACGTAATATTAAAAATCGGAATTACTTCAGTTATAATACAGATAACGTACAATATATATATATATATATATATATATATATATATATATATATATATATATAAGTTAAGAGATTAAGAAAGTTACTAATAGAGTAACTGAAACCTGACACTAAAATTAGTTGTATGAGATTGTAGGAAAGCAACGACGATGAAAAGAAGATGTTGGAAGAAGACAATTATTGTAGAGAGCTCGTACAATTATCGAAAAATGACAGGGTGAGAACTGCAAATCTGGCAAAGTGCAACACGATTTAGATTTACTACAACAACATGTACAGGTGTTGCTTTCCAAGAAATTAATATCACGTCATATAAGGAAGAGAATTTCCCAACCTATAAGGTAGAGATATAATTTCAGGATTGCGCGATGGGTTATATTTTAAAATACATAAATAAATTAATACTACTTTTCACTCTTTACAACAAAGGATGCGTCGTTCCTATATATGTCCTAAATAATTGTAAATGGGCAAATCCCAAGACCTAATATTGAATATATGCTTTATACCCCACTTCAAGGTATTGTCAGAAACTTTTCAAGTTATGGTAATTATAGTTATAACCATTATTTATAACTATAACTGTGCACCCTTAAAACTGTTCATCTATAGCAGGCTTCGGCTGGATAGAGTCGTGTCTTTTTTTCTTTTGGTATTGTCACAAAAGATTCGTTTTTTGTATATAGTAAAATTTTTAGCCAGTGCTTCTTTTTGTCTGATTCGCGGCCATACGGTGAGAGCCATTGGCTCTGTATTACAGCGTCGAGTTTCGTTTTCCGGTGTAAGGTCATGAGAAACTTCGAGAACTACTTAGCTCTTGTACCTTTCCAGCTTTTGCAAACTTACAAAAATAGCTGACTGAGTCACACGAAGCTCTCGGACAAGATCTCCCGTTGCAACCGACAAGGAGATTTTCATTGGATAATCCTTTTAGTTTCTCATATTTTTATACGCTCTTTTTTGCACTCGCCCAGGGAATTTCTTTATACCGAAGATAAAAATTTTCATCCCGAGTCGCCCGGAACTGTTTTTTACGAGCACAATGGGATGCAATATTATTGTGTCCAAGGCCTGTGTAGATCTGCGTCATCCTTTCTTTATGTTGGGAAGCGAAAATGACAGAGCCTCAATTGCTGTGTTTTTCAAACGTCGGCGATTTCGACACTCCTTTTTTCCTTTACGTTATTTTAACGCAATTCCCAAGCGTTGCATTGCACCTTGAAGCTTAAATTTTAATGATCAACAGAATAAAAAGTACATAGAGATTCACATATGAGGAAATATTTTTCTAAAATAAAAACTACTTTTAGTATATCGGTTAATGTGGATTTTTGCTAAATATATTATGTTGCTTCTTAACTACAACGAAATTGCTGATACTTTTATGATTACTATTACATTAGAGTAACAGCTTTAGTTTCAAAATAGTTTCAGCTTTGTCATTCTTCAAATTTAGTACAGATATCTGAGTTTCTATCGCAAGCCAAAGTCCAATTTCGATTTTCAATTTAAGCAATCTTTTTGCTTCACTATCATCATAGATCTTTTATGCATTATATAAAATTTTTTAACTTTTCGACTATCGGTATACAATAATTACAATAATTCTATTCAGATTCTAAAAAATACTTGTTCCTAAAAGAATTTTAAAAAATGTACAATTGTATGCACAATCTAGATTTATTTCTAAAATTTTAGATGGTGAACCAAGAGTTTCTTACAATGGTTTTAAGCACTACGAAATTTGTATATTCATTGATATATAAATAAATAACATGTGAACGATGTAAGTGCGTGTGCGCTCCAGCCAGGTGATGAAGTCAGCAATGAAAATGGCTTTGGTTGATCGAGCTAATTTTGATTAAATTATAAATATCTACTTAATTAAATATTACCTAATTAATAAATAGGTTTGTTATTTAATATTCATGCAAATATTTCAACATATATACTATATTTATACGAATTATAGCATTCAGTTTAATTACTATATTTATTTTTCGATTAAAAAAAAACTTTTAGGAAGAAAGGAAATTAATGGTATGGTACCATATACATCTTGTTCAGTAAAATAATAAAATGATATCTTATAGGATTTTTACAAATTTTTTTATTGGAAATAAACGTGCATAACAATAACTTTTTTCCAGAGTTCAAATTCACTATTTTTTCTATAACAATTGCCCTTTAAAATTCCATTGAATATGTTTATGTGCATTATTCCATTGTTTATGTGCACTATTTAAAGTTTTACACTATTCCTACTGAAAATACTTCTCGGACTTCATCAAGTGAAGCATAATACTCTAAAAATAATCCAACAGTAAATAATTACTTACTGCTTAGTATAGCTGTTACGTTTAATTGTAGCCCACTAACAATTAGTACAACCTAAATGGATTATCGTCAGGAAATTCTTGAAGATGTAGATGTGGGGGGGGGGTGCATGTGTATTACCTGATATAGCACGTAGTGAACCCTAGAATTTTTCTATCGTACAATTCTATCGTACACAAAGCGCAGGAGAAATAAAACACCGCCACGAGAAGCGATCGACTTTCAAGGAATAGAGGATAGAGAAAGAGCCGGTGTGGAGAGGGGGGTCTTGAAAATGCGCCAGGAGCAAAAACGCTCGACTATAAGGAGATTCGCAAACTCAGAGTAGCACGAAATCGGTTCGGTGGTTCTCTTATTTGCCGTTGTCTTATTTTTCTCTGTCTGTCTGTCTGTTTGTCTCTCTCTCTCTCTCTCTCTCTGCTCACTTTCAAACCTTCTCAACATGCTCTAGCGTAATTGGTGGACATTTTGCTCGACGAGCCTGGTAATGAAGGATCTAGAACTGGAATTGGGAGTATAACTCGACTATCATTCCGAGAATAGAGACTAACCGAAGTTCGAACACTCGGTTTAAGTAGTTGGGCTCTTCTAATTTTCGAAACTTCACCACGAAGGAACAGCCTGAAGGTATCGGATCATCATGAATCCCACCATCACCGCTTCTCTACTGTGAACTCTAATAACTTGTTAAACTACAGTTACTGTCCATATTCCTTTACCTTTTCATTTAATTGACAAAAATTATGTAAAAATATATAAATTTCACGATACATTTTTTTTATAAAACATTTTTTCGACATTTTTCTAAACCAATTATAATAAATTTGCCCAGAATTAGAAGAAAATAATAATTAACACCAGAAAATTTTTAAAATAAATGAGGTTTTATTTTCTTGAAATCAAATGATTGAATTTAAACAATTAAAAACTACTAATAATTACTTTGACAATACATATCTTTTGAAATTCTGTTCATTAGAACACTATAATTGTTATACTTGAATTAAAAGTGTGCAATAAATACTTATTTTATAATTACTAAGCTTTTTAAATATTTAACCAATTGAAATTTAAACTATCGATTTGACAACAATTGCCGATTTCAACGATTTGGAAAATTTTTAGCAAAATTATACTATAATATATAGGTTATGCATTGATCGTGAAAAAGATATAAAAAGAAAAGAGGTTACTGATTAATTTATAGAATTATCGATATTCAAAACATAATAAATTTTAGACATATTTAAATAGGTTAATAATTATTGGATATTTTTCTTTATATTCGGATTATGAGTCAGATTTTAATTAAATTGAAGGAATTTATAGTATTCAATATGTTATTTAATATTAAAGTAAAAAAATATGAATTATCCGTGAAATTGCCAAGTTGAATCAAATATAATAAATAGGAGAGGCAGTAAAAAAATTAATTTTATTTACGATAAACAATTAAACTTTTGTTAAATAATGTAAAAATAAGTAATTCATAATACTTTAGTTCACATTTGCCTGTTCGTCCATGTGTATAAATTAAAAAAAAAATTACGGATGCACACACTTAATACTAACGCGCAAAATTTCATGCTGATGGTCTTCGTTCGTACTCCAAAAGTCTTAGAAGTTTTGCGATTCGTGAAGGTGAATTCTAAGAAGGACGACAGAATTTATAATTTCTAAGTATAGCATTGGTTTTTCACTGTAAACATTAAACCATGAAATACATGGACATTCGAAACGGAGATACCGAGAGAGAGAGAGAGAGAGAGAGAGAGAGAGAGAGAGAAGCTGATCTACAAATAATATATTATTATTATTTATTATCTTATTGTAAAAATTAATAGGCTAGTTTATTACAATAATTATTACAATTGCAATAATAAATTTAAACTCGCCTTAAAACTGTAGACTAATCCAATGCATTATTTATATTAAAAATTATGTCCCGATACAATTAAAATTATTAAAAGAATTTTATAAATTTTCTGATATCATCTTTTGTTGCACTATATTATATGAACTTCGTATTTAAATTGCAAATCGAGTATTTCGATTTCTGTATTTGTGATGTAAATTATGTAAATTTTAGAATTTCTTTAAGCTGAGTTGTAGCTCGTGTTTTTAGAGAAAAAAGTTTTTAAATAAAAATTAACAGAGATGAAAGTCGGGCATTTTCGTTGGTAATTACTTCGCTCATAATTCAGGTCAAGTTTAGACGTTATATAGTAAACGTAATTTACTTAAATGAAAACTCCTTTTGACAGCGCAAATGAAAAGATTGCCACGTCCGGCTGTATAATCATGCTGGAGGTCAAGGTGTACACTTCTAAAAGGATTTAATTAATTAAAAATCGAATTGATAAGTACGAAGACATAGCTTAAACAGTCACATAATAAGAAAATTTTGTATCCTTTTACGTACGATTCTGCGTGTACATATGTAAAATTTTGTGCTCGTTTGATTTTCCGTGTCAGTAATAAAATTGTCATTTTTCCTTTAATGTAAAAATCTTCTCTGGAAAACGAACACTGTAATATTTTCAACAACACATTTAATCAACAACTAAAATATAATTTTAGATTTTCTATAATTTAATGACACTTATGATAATGATTTTTTTCAATTCATAATGTGTACCATATATTTGATTTTTATGTAGATTTCATTAATTGTCCAATATAAGTTATTCGTTTTTAATTTGGATTTCTAATTTTTGGAATTATTTTAGGCGAATAAATCTTCATGCTCGGCTTGTATATATTAGAAAGTGATTATTGAAATTAGGTGGAATAACGATTTTGTTATTTAAATTATAGGAAACTACGATTCATATAGCAGCCATTGATCCTTATCAAAGTAGACGTATTACATTTATAATATTTTACATGATTTTAATTGATTACTATGTATCTATTTTTAAAGGTTGATACACTATTAGAAATATATTAATAGGAGCTTTATGGTAGTGCGTATACATTTTAAATTGAAATCGGTATAGAAATATCTAAAATCCATTTTATATACACATTCATTTTTTCCACTAATAGTCCCAAGTTTGCATCGTTGGAATATAAGGAATTTTTTTCTTTTTTTCTTATTGTTTTTGGTTTCGTATGTAAGCAAAATTAAAATAAAGATTTAGTTTCCGTTGCATTCAATGATCCGAACTTCGGATTTAATTTTTCAGTTTAAATTGATCATGCTAATGATTGAAATTTTTACGTGGCACGAGAGTTCCTTTAATTATAGAGACAATTTTAACCGTAATTCTATCAATTTTCTTAAAATTCAGAAATGTTTTATTATTTTTATTCAACTTCTTTTTTAATATTACATAGTTATAATAAGAATCGCTAAAATATGAGTCACGAAAATTGTGTTCCTTGATAAGAATTACCGTGATCGTTACCTACAAGAATATGACGGAAACATCCGTTTCGATTAAAAAAATTATTCAATAAGAAGAAATAAATTTTTTTAGAAACTCTTGACATCTCAGCTGGTATTAAATAATCATGTCAGAAATGATTTTCCAAACATAGAAATTCGAATGATTTTAAGTAACTGTACGTTAAAATTGAGATATATAGATAATTTATAGAGTACACGTAAACGTCTCAAATTGGTTGCCCGATCGTAAGGTTTAATCATCAATTTATTTTTAGTACAATAAATTCGTTCGTTGAAAACTCGGAGGCGCCTCGAAAGTTTATCCAAAACAGTGTGCGTGTGTATGTGTGTGTTTGTGAAGTTTTACGCAGACACGTAAAACTTCATGTATACAATGATTGAAGAATACATCGTTAATATTTATTTAAAAACTTAGTGCTATTAAGTACAAACATGAAACTGCAGTTAATTCCTTGAGAATAGGGTCGGGTGGGAAAACCGTTGAAATCGCTGTTAAAACGCAACGAAGTGGTGTCTATATATATATATATATATATATATATATATATATATATATATATATATATATAATGTGGAAGACCGTGCGGAGGCAGTAAAATTCGCGATCAATAGCCAGCCAGAGCAACGCCGGTATATAGCAGCAGAAGCGGCGGCGCGCGGTGGCGGTCGTGTATATATACATACATACATATACATATATATATATATATACATACATATACACATATATATATATATATATATATATATATATATATATATATGCGTGCGCGGCGTTTGGCGGTGCTCCGCGGCGGCGGCGCTCGATACTCCGCCGGGCATATATATTGCGTCATCTCCGACGACGAGCCCGCGCGTCTACGTCACAGGTGCTGCTCGTTCGTTTGCGTTCGAATCCCTGCTACAGTCCCTCCTCCTCGATTGTGCTTATAAGCTTCGACACTCTGCTCTCTGATATCATAATGTACCCATTGACGAACTGGCTCCTGCGAAATAATTAACTGTAATTTTTCGCAGATTTCGCTGTAATTGCAGATGAGAATGAAATGTGGGGGCTATTTTATTTTACCTTCATTATAATGTCCTTGATCGAGAGAATCATATTTTGTATATGCAGAATCTAAATGAAAAGTAATTAGTATATAGAGAACTACTAGTCGTCATTCGATTACTTAGTTTTTGCTTATTTTTATTTATTTATTTATTTTGCATTAAATTTTTACGTTAATTTGCGAATCTCATTCACGAATTGTTTTGCAATCCAAGAATTTGCAATCATAAAATGCTGTATAACTGAAAATATTTATAAACTTAAAATTTGTTTAAATAAATACATTTATCGGTATATGCATTCCTTTACATATTAAAATATTTTTTATTATTTTTGAAAAAATTTCGAATTTATACGTTTATCACAATGTTTTTCAGTTTTACCTTCTTATATAATAAGCAATAAATTATATACAATGTTTCTAAAATCTATTAAATGATACGGGAATTAATCTTTATTCAGCTCGGTGATTTTAAACGCTTTTTTTCCTTTGTCCTCCCATCATTCGTTTTATTTATTTATTTATTTATTTATTTATTTATTTTGAATACCGAACATAAATTTTCTCCAGCACAACATTTAACTATTTTAATAGATTTATGTCTAAGCGTTTATATCTCTTTTTCGTGAAAAGGAATAACGCTTAATTTTTATTTTCAAGCAAAGTAATAAATAATATAGTTATGAAAAAAAAAACCACCTTTTTTATTCATTCCTTATATGGACTCCCGTGCGTGCAGGACGTGAAACCTCTGTCGCCACATACAAAAGGGAATCGAAGTCGATATTCATTTTCTGATTTATACCCTCTCGACGAATGATTAATACACGCATACTGCGTGTATGCATTTCAGGATAAAAAAATCGCGAGGTACATCTTGAAATATTCATGAAAAAGAACGCGTAATGGTAAGGGATGAGCCATCCGCGACGCGTTTCTCGTTCTGTTAGATAACGACTTTAAATAAACCTCGATTCTTTCCGGCATTATCGATACCCCGCGGTAGATCGCTCTTACATACATTTCCCAGATTATTTGGGTTAACTAAATAATGATGTTTTATAAGTGACGACGTACCCCACAAGCGCTATACGTCACTGGCCGTAAATGCACGAAAGAAGCGATGGCCTGTTCGAAAACGTTTGAATTGACGTTGAAACTAGATCAAAGCTCGCGCCATTAATCCACTACGTGCAAGCGCAAATATATGCGCAAGAACTTGGACTAATCTTTAATGAAACACAACATTGAATTCCTTGTCATATAATAGGCTCTTCGTGCTTGCTTCGATTTATTGATTATTATTTAAGCCACATTGTCAAGGCTCCGTAAACACACGTTGCCTTAAGAAAGGGGCGTATATTGCTGTTGACCTAGACTTTTTATTCTTTTTACTAAAAATAATACAAATACACAATATACTAATTATTCTTATTACATTATTTAATAGAAATGATATAGTTTATTGTGTTCTTATTATTATTTTTAAAAAAAAGTGTGTGTGTGTGTGTGTGTGTGTGTGTGTGTGTGTGTGTGTGTGTGTGTAAAATCAAACTCAAATCTAAAAATTATCCAATAAATTTTGAATAGTCAAATTTATTTGTGTCTTGACTTTGGCGATGAAGAAAAATATTTGGATCAATATTTCGAGTATCACATAGAAAGAATTATACGAACATTAAATGTTGTGTACATTTTAAAGAATATGTATTAATATATATTCTTAAAATAATTTCTTGTATTCTATATAGAATCGCTTTAAAAAGCATGCTTATTGATTTATATTTTCTTTGTTTACAGGTAAGTTAAAGAAATAACTTATAGTCTACGCACACGCGAGCGTCTTATAATCACGTAAGTTTTATCTTTTCGATATACTAATAATGTCAAGGTAATTTGGTGAGTTTTTAAGGATTCACTATTAAATAAAACTTTCTGTTAAATATATATATATATATTTTAAAAGCAAAGACGATGGCGTTAGTAACTTAATTACACTAGCCGGCTCTACTAACTCTGTCAGTGTGATTATTTCTCAGTTTTTATGATGCAATAAAACGAGCGTAGATGAGAAATGTGTCTTAAAAAGTAGTGGATCTATTCACTTTTACGACTTTACGAAATGTTGTATGCTTAGTTAAATGAAGTTAAAATAATGATAGATTGCAGAGCCAACAGAGAACTGTTCGTCTACATTATACCTAGAAAATTTTTTTCTGCTTCTTAAAACTATGCCTTAACGATTGTTAAAATTATTTTGTAAAAATAATATGCAGGTTGTGTGCCTTTTTTGAATTATGAGGAATAAAAAACAACAAGAGCAGCAAGAAAAACGCGCGCGGATCGTCTCGCCGATCGTTCTTTATGGGATATATCTTAAAATTCGAACACTGATTACGACGTCCTTTACGACTCGACAATCAGGTTTATATACATGAGAATTTTAATGCGCGCAATTGGGCAAAGGGTGCAGCGGTATTATTCAAGATTCCGCTGATTGTTATGTGCGCAACTGAGCTCTCCTACACCGACATATATATCAGCTTTTAAGACCCGAGTGCGCATATTATAATGCAATTTTCTTTTGTCTGGCGAAGGCAAGCGTGAAGAGAGTTTTTATCCAAATCCGATTTTAGCGTTTGACAGATGAGAAATGTTCACTTGCATTTTCTTCCGAGGTATATTTCTATTTGCCTACGTTTGTAATACAATTAATCGATGCATCTAATAGCAATTATAGTTTTTCACGCGATGTCAGAAAGTTAACGTATAAATAAATATTCGATCGGATTAGATATAGTTAATATTTTTAAATAGCAGTAGTAATAAAGTCGGTTCATTTTGACAATTATACAGTAAACTCATTGCTGTATTAAAAATATCAGGCAGTCGTGAACGTCATTTCGTCCTAATTGCATGTATTTTTTATATTTCAATTGACGCCATTCATACTTCAACAGTATATTATTAATGCATTTTATTTTTAAAATAATAAAACCAATATGCCTCGCTTTCTTCATATATTTAGTGTATCGTTAGTACATATTTAATTGCTATTTATTTATGGATTTAAATATTGTCGCCAATGAATGATTTTCGCCTCCAAGCGATCCAATTAAAATGTAGTAAACACTTTAAACTTACATTCAGTACCTGTAGAGATTCGTAAAAAAAAATCTTGCTTCTGATGAGCATAGATTAATGACGAGAATATAACCCGCGCATTCACTTTTCGCTTTATTACACTTACATCATTATATCTCCCGTGTATAAGATTGGAGATAGCGAAATTTCATTACTAGTACATGTAGATTATAGTCGTGCGCGTTAAATTATTCGCACTTCCTGTGGAGAATTCTAGAGGCCCGGTTCAACAGAATGCCGATAAAAAAAACCTGCTCCCCCACTGCCTCGTCCTCGAAGAAGCGATTATCCACACGGTATAAATGTCTGAAGCGCACGAAGAAAAAAAAACAATCAAAAACTCTATACATACGGTAACGCTAAAAAAATTTTAAGGAAGGACGAAGCTTTGTTGTAATTTAAACCGATCATTGGTTTTAATTAAATTGTTACTAATTATTAATTAGAGATTTGTTCAGGTTAAGAAATTATCAATTTAATTATAGGTGTCCTAATTACAAAATATGAGCCGACTTTTTGTAATATTAATTAAGACACTTATTCTTTACAGGTTTTATTTTAATTTTTTAATGCTATTTAGTTAATTCCGTAAATAATTTTAAACTGTAATTTAGTACAATTTATTATTAATAAAAAGAACATTTTTAGAATAACAATATGTTAGCTAGAATTGTTTAAGACGTATTTCTTTATTTGAAATTACATTACGAACTTTGCTCAAATATATTATAAATTTTTTTGTATTCTATACCAATACAATAGCTTTTTTCAAGATAAAATTATTTGCTTTCAATGTCTTTTTAGGAAGATACAGTTTATTATTATTTTTTAGTTTAACTGTTTAAATGTGGATTATTCTACAATTGAAATTAGAAGTACTATTTAATAAAACAATTCACCATTATGGAAGCAAGATGACTAGTATGAAATTAAATAAAATGATGTAATAACAAAATAAACGGCCCATCTCGTAAAAACTGCAAAATCTACAGATATTGGTTTCTTAGTTGGGGCATCCTTAAAAATTTTCAAATTGATTCTTTGAAATTTTTTCGAGTTCTTGTTTACAACAGTCACTTCTATATTTATTATATTTTTCAGAATGCTCGTTTGAAGGATTCCTGTAAGTGTGTGTTCCGATAAAATAATCGATTCAGCAAGACACCATAATTTCACAACTAAATTATATATTCTAAATTTCATTCGGCAATGATTATAAAAAATATTTTCTGACTCCCTACTTAACCGATAGAAAATATATAATACAGTAAGCCTGGTAATCGTGCGAATGTGATTTCTTTTTCAAACCTGCAACTTTAAAATTCTCGTAACATATAAGCAAAGTCAATTTTTATAACAAATAATGTGCTTTCAAAATAAAAATATCCGTTATCGATTTGGTTTCTATAATGATCTGTTCAATTTGCGTGATTTGCCATAGATATATTTTAACATTTATCTTTTGAAAACTAGCCAAGTCCAAACCAACTGCAATGCACGTGCACACGCTTGTTATTATTACAATACAATGCATACCTTCTGCAATAATTTACGTAAATAATCGTTCGCGCGTGATTTGCGCTCACAGGTATATGTGCATCTTCGAAAAGGTACAGGGATACTCATTGTTTAATTTCCAGTCGTGCTTTTGTTTGAAATAATATCGGTAACAAAGGTACCGCCTACAATCTGTATTATAAAGCAATACATCTCAGATTGAATTCCTCATTGTTATATTGCGATTTGACACATATCATTACGTATAAATATTAGTAAATTTAATTGAAATTGTTTCTACAATTGAGCAATATATGCAGTATATGCATCGTCTTTCAAAATAAGCTTTCGATGAATGATGTAATATTATTAGCCATTATAGTATTTTACAATTAAAGTAGGCTCTTATTAATTCTAAAGTAATGTTAAGAGATTGCAATATAAATTTTTTATTCTCTAAATTAAAAGCTTCATGTTTTCAAGTTTTATCAGCTTGTTTGAAATTACTTATTTGTTAAAAAATCTATTTTATAGATCATGTATCTCATATAATGCAGCATATGTGCATATCATATAAATTGTGGAATTTATTCCTTAATACTATACAGTACCTTCGGAAAAGGTAATTTGCATGATTTAGTGACGAGGGATTCGAATAAAACGTCAAGGAGAAACTAAAACTTATGGACGATAACATATTCAAAAATATACTACAACAGAAAGTAGCCCTATTAAATCATAATCACGAGAAAGGAAGCAATGGGCATTAATAAAAATACTATAGATTGTATAATTCGTCAGTCGTAAAATAATATAAAGATTACGGATATATCGTGGCAACATTTATATCAATCAATGATATTTATTATTTATATAAATGATATAAAATAAATTTTTTTATTTAGAAGCTTTATCGAGGCCTTTCGTGCCTATTCAGCTTTACAAAGAGCTTGAATTACAATTATGTAAGTAGCTGAAAATAGAAATAGTAAGATGTAAGTTACAAGTATCACATTTCTGTGTATAATATTCTCGAAGGTGATATACACAGTTATTACACATTCGGCTTACAGTTGTTCAAAAAATTAAATATTATTTGGCGCGCTTTTACATTGGGTTCGCTAATAAATGTTTCGATGCAGAGTGGGTAACATACGGATCCAGATAGTAATTCTTTTGGTTTTTTAACATAAATTTGCCTTGAGAGTCAATTATCAGACATTGCCAAATAATATGATTGAATTTTTCTGTTCCGCATTTACATTTTGGATCGTCGATTATGTTTTTGCGGAATAGTGATGCTGCGAGATTATAGTGATTGGATCTACAGCGATTTATAGTAGTTATAAAGGCTCCATCTAGTTTTCGTTTACGTATTCATACCAAACTCGGGCTTTGCTCGAGAGCAACTTTCGAAAGAAATTTTTTGTCGTAATTCGGCTTGTTTTTTGCTCTTTTGCCTTTTGCACGGTTTTCGCGAGGGCGTTTTCTTTGAAAAAAGTGAGCAGTGTAGAAGAATGGTAGCTCACTGATTTGACACATGGTTGTACTAGTAGCATTTTTGGCGAGAGTATCGGCTTTCTCGGTTTCTCCGATACCGATGTGTGCGAGAATCCAATAAAATTTTACCGACGTTTAACGCAATATTGAAAGAATGAAGTTGTATTTTCTTTTTATTTCTAATATGTATGGATTAATATTAAATTTTAACTTCGCCGTTTATTAGGATAAGAGTGCAGTCTGAGCGAATCAGAGAGAACGAGGAAGTCAGACCCCGGATTTTTTATAATTGCAAGAGCATTACATAGGGCAATGTATTCCGCCGCGAATGTAGAAGTTCGATGATCAATGCCTTCAGCAATTTCAATATTAAATCAGGGACAGTAGCATGGTGAGCCGGCGCAATTGTTCTTTATTCCTTTACTACCACAAAGATATATTGCTACAGCATTATGTTCTTTTGGAAAATTATTGAAGGTGCAGACGGTGTTAAAAGTATTTATGCTACTTAGATTTTTGTTAGAGTTTTGCCGAATTCGGCAAATTCGTAATTGAATAAATTAGAGCCTATAGAATTAATTATCGATTTTTTGAGGTCAAAGACACTTTTAATACAATTTAGCAGAATATTCTTATCAATATTTGGATATTTCTCTGCTGGGCTATAATAGCTTCGAACGTCTTTTAGATAGTAGGAGCTAGAGTCAGAGTTACCCTTAATAAGGTAATTTTTTAGTAAATATTGTCTGCGGGGCTGTATTAAGGGTAATTTTCATTCGGCTAATTATATATTCGTGGGCGCAGTTACGCTATAGCCATATGCAGCACGAATGGCTGCGTCTTGAATTTTTTCAAGTTTGTTAAATTTGTGCATCAGGTGCAAAAAGTCTATAAAAGACGCATAGTCCACGATAGATCTAACGTAACTTTTATGGATCGTAATTAATGTGTCAGGGCGGGAAACCCACCATGTACCACGTGGAAACTCAACCAGATTTAGCGCTTTGAAACATTTTATAATTGCATTTTGAATTTCCGTTGAAAAAGACATATTGTAGTCGAATGTTACGTCGAGAAACCGTGCAGATATTACAGATTTGTATAACACATACTTTAATAATTACATTCATTTTTGACATTTTATTATCTCTATTATTGAGACAAGCTATATAAAGCTATAACATTATAATTATGTAAATTTTAAGTAAAATTTAAATTTGCTCTAGAAGAAATAGTGATTATCAGCGACGACAAATCTGTTGTCTTTTTTCACTACAGCAATCGTCTGATATTTCTCACTATCGAAGATTTCAGTGAATGCAGCTGTTGTCTTGCTTTTAGAGTTTACAATATGTGATTTTAAGTAACATAATATGCGAGCAAAAATTACAGCCTGAAACCGTATTACATGTAATTTTCCGAAGGATTTTGATGTGTCTGAGTAGAAATCTCCTCCCAGAAACAATCTATTACTTCAAGTTTTTCTTCGAGAAGCTGTATAATCTAAATGTGAAAAAAATGCGTTTTGGAGCTGCTTCTGAGATTGCATAAAGCATCGTAAAAACATTTTTCGTAAAATATATTAACAGCCTATGCAAATATTACTCTAGAGGTTGCTTAAACATCTCCTCTTGTTAAGTTATTAGATAAAAGTAATTTTTTTAAAATGTATTTTTTTTCCGAATACTACATAACCTCAAAATTGTATTTTTGGCGGATTTAGTTTATGATGTTTGAAAAACTTGACCTGTTAAGATAAAGCGATTTCAAGACTACATTCTACATGCTACAACTACCTGTTCATCCCATAGTTTTTTTTATTATTGTGAGCTTTAATTATATTTTCTAAGAATAATTTTTAAGGAATATTCTTTTGGTTAATAATAGATGTTTAAACAGTTTAATTTAAAAGTCATTAAGAATCCGTAACGTTCAAATTTTTTTACCGTTACCTATATATAAAATTCAGCTTGATTTTTTTCGTGAATCAGAAGAACGGTCACTTCTGTTAAGATTTTTTAAATATAATCTTCACCCGAATATTTTAATCTCTATATACAACTTAGCAATAATTAATATCAGCGTATTCTTATACGTTGACTTAAGCTTCGTTCTAAAATTTTTTTTTCTAACACACAAAGGAAAAATTTGACTACATGATCAACTATAAAAAAAAAAAAAAACACAAAAGACTATGCTTCCAATAAGCATTCGAAAAAAGGCTTCGATCTTGCTGCATATATTTTACTCGTATATAATTAAATATTATATTTAATCCCTTAAAAGATAACCATCCGCAGTGAGAGTCGTCAGTCGTATGGCATCGTGGCAGATCGGAATCGACGTGTATATTATATATATTTGGTCGCACTGAAAACTACGGGAGAAATTTACATAACATAACTGTATATACGCTTAGTAAATGAAAAAATGTAGGCCATCGGCATCGGTGTATATATATATATATATATATATATATATATACATATATGTATATGTATATGTATATGTATATGACAGAGTGCCCGTATAGCAGGCTGCACACACGCGCGCGCACAAACACGTAGACAACACACACACGCATGAAGAACGAAAACGAGAGAGCGTCCGTGTGGGTACGTGGGTATACGCGCGTATGTGTACATACGGCGAGAGTGAGAATATGAAAGAGCGCGAGGAGGGGCGAGGGAGAGAAAGAGAGAAAGAGAGAAAGAGAGAAAGATTCACGTTCGGCCCGCTCCTCCCCCAGCCGCGAGCTGCACGGCGCGGCGTTGAAAAAGAATCTTTATTTCCAGCGCGGCATATAATACGCTTGCGCTCGCGCGAGGAAGAAGAGAACTGGGCCCCGGGGCGGGTGCGTATATACATATATATCGCACACACACGCGCGCGCGCGCAAGTAAGGTACAATGTCCGCGTGGCCGCGCGCCACGCAACTTTCGCCCGTTCGCCACGACTGGCATTATAGACGGCCCCGCGTTATGTTATATCATAGAAGAGGTCCCCGCGCGCTCTCGCGGCTCGGGATATTATATATTATGCCCCGAGCGTGTATAATGTAGTATATATACATTATATGTATATATGAATCGAGCGAGAGGATTTCTCAGGGTCAACAGCAGGCGGGCCAACGGAGGCGGCTGTCTCTCTCTCTCTCTCTCTCTCGCTCTGCAGTCGAGCGTACGTTTCGTATATCCGTTCCTGCGTCGCTGCCGCCGCCTCCTCCTTCTCTTCCTCCTGGGCCCCTGCCCCCTCCCCCGCCCATCTCTCCTTCGCGATCCGTCTGCATCATCCTCCGTAGCTATAGTTGCGTCTCTTTCCTTACCTACCCCCTCCCCGCCGCCCGGTCTCTTTCTCTCTTTCATCGCACGCACTATCACGCGTGCGCGACCGTATACGTGCGCGCACGCACGCGACCGCACACTGCGGCCAGGCTCCCCAAAAGCGCGGACCTGCCAGCTCCCTCCCTCCTTCCCCGAATATGGGCTCGTGCTGTTTGTGCCTAGCAATGCACTGCTGCTGCCGCTGCCGCTGCCGTTGCTGTTTCCCTCTTATTTTACAATATATTATATGCGTATACACCTCTTCCTTTCTTGATCCTCAACTCTTTTCATCTCTCTTCTTCCTTCTCTCGTCCTCTCCTTCACCCTCTTGTTCTTTATAATATAGGGAATATGCGTATAGATGTAGAGAGAGAGAGAGAGAGGGGGGGGGGGAGAGGAAGAGTGGAGAAAAAAGGAAGGAACGAGTGAACGGGAGAGCAACAGTCCCGGTTGCGCAGAAACCTTGAGTAAGGGCTTGGGACAATTTGCGAAACGCTCTTTTTTTGAAGGGGCAGGGGCAAAATTTGATCGCTCAATGGCACTCGAGATTCACTCGAAAATATTATTGTTTGCTTCTCGATTACGTAAACACATTCATTACGAGAAAATTAGTCATAAGCATCCTTCAGCTCGAGTTTTACGCGAATTTAGATTCATACCCTCTATGCAGCCAATCCTAAATCGCGAATCTGTAGAATGTAAACAAATGGAAAGTATCGTTAAAGTATATTGAATGAATTCTCGTTGATAAAGTAAAAAATGCCTAGAAATGTTACTTTTGAAACGGCAATAACTTAATTTTCTTAAAACTTTCTAAATTTTAACGAACAAACATCGAGTCGTAGAAAAAAAGTTCATCGGTCACTAAAGTAAATGAGCAATTAGTTATTAATTTTCATAGCCCAATTGACTGCATTCCGTACATAGCAGTAAATATTTTCTTTTTTAATATATACTGATTATTTAGAACTCCATTTCAGCAGTGACCTGATTTTAGAAAAAATATATAGTGTATATCACGCGTATATTATATTATATTATATATATGTAAATTCTTTAGAAATAAACCAATGAAATTTTTGAGGATTTACTTAGATTTTAATTTCACTGGTAAAGAGTTAAGTCTTTTAAAACCCATGAATTACAAAGAAGTGGCCTCAGCTTCTTTTTAAGCACACAGAAAATCCTTTAAATTCACTGATAGTAATGGGTAGTGTTCTGCTAACGAGCCAGTGCATTTTCAAAATTATTAATCTCATTAATAACCGTCGATAGAGTTTTAGTGATATGTGATTAACTATATTTAAAATAGTGACTATTTGTCGAGGTGTCTTATATAATATAGATCTATACTGATTATGTTTTATATAGAGAGTATCAAAAAATCATCACTTGGCAATATATCAATGTGGGTTCAATCAAAGCATCTTTTACATTTAAATAATGTATGCTATATATGAAAAATCTTATTCATTTCGTATGAAGTTCAGAATCTCTTTCCGTGCACATTGTAAATTATAGTGCAATTGAACTAATTTCAGGGATAAGCACACTTGCCGTTTAATTTCGTTTTCTACTTTTTTAACAAAAATGTTAAAAATAAATGTGTAAAAAATAGTCGTGACTTAAAGATAAAATTCAATATCAAATTCAAAATTTTATTCCAAACAGAGGACTATAAATTTCGTCCCCAAAATTGCTTCGAGAGAGAAATCGGTAAAAAATCTATAATACAAGACCAAAAGTTTCCCCCCGTACGAAGGCGATTGATTATATTAGATTCTCAGACGCGTAACAATCAAAGTCCCATCGGCTGTCGGATTGTCCCTTCGAATTCGTCGCATAAACGTCAGGTTCGAGGCTCCCACGTGAAGAATAAAAAAACTTTTTTTTCTCCGCGCGCTATATATATATATATATATATATATATATATATATATATATATATATATATCTGTACCTACATTTATAATGGAAAAAGGGCGGAATGAGGGGGGGGGGGTTGAAAGCACACGAGAAAGGCAGTACGGCGGGCGCCAGATGCGATGTCAGGCATCAGATACAGCGAGCACACACTTGTCCATCCAGGTATATTTTTCCGTGTATATAAATGCACAAGGCGTGTTGGCGAAGAGAATTACGCGAAGGCAGGGAAGAGCGTGGAGGAAGAAGAGAGCACCAATAATATACACACGGAAAGCAGGAAGCGCAAGGGAGAAGATGGACGGACTGGGGGAGAGAGTGAGTGAGAGAGAGAGAGAGAGAGAGAGAGAGAGAGAGAGAGAGAGAGAGAGAGAGAGAGAGATTAAAATGTACATCGGCGATTAACTGCGCGCGGACAACGAATACATTATGGATAAATTGAATAAGGAAGGGGGGCGGGTGAAACAGAAATATCAAAGAAGCGCGCATATTGCGGATTGCGGACGAAGCTAGCCAGTGGACAAGTATTCGAGTCGTTTAGATTCGCATCGAATAAAGTCTGCCAGTATATATTTAAGCGATGTTGCTTCTAAAAATTGGAACAGAACCCGCGCAAACAAATACTATAGGTACCGTACGCGGTCGATTTGAGCGTCGCCTACGCGGGCAAATCAGTAAATTTTTTCTAATATACCGAAGCTACATCGAAACGAAAACTTGCATAGTTCGACACCTTGAGCGCTCGTGTAACTGCGCAGCGAAAGACGAGAGTAGAGCGCCGCATATACGTGGAAAAAATCAGAGCGCATCAGCTATACATAGTAAAGAGGGAAAGAAGAACTGCGAGATGGTCTAAAAAAAAGGCTATGAGGAAGAGAGCCATGCGAAGAAGAAGAGAGGGGAAGGCTGGCGCGAGCGAAGTTTTGCCGACGAGAGCTCCCCCTTCCACCCTCTCCAAGGTCACGGCCGTGCGCGCGCCCGCGCCGCTCACGCTTTTATTCCGAAACAATTTTCGGCTAGATCGAGATTTTTTTTACGCCCCGGCCTGTCTCTCTAGTCCGGCTTTATATTTTCGCTCGCCTCTCGGATTATATATATATATATATATATATATATATATATATATATATATATATATATATATATATATATAGGTACATACATACATACATACATACATACATACATATATACATATAAATAGGCGAGAGCGCATATTTCTCTTCAGCCCTCCTATGCGCTAGCATGCGCGCGTATTCGTGTCCATGTGCCTGTCTATACGTGCGTGCGTGCGTGGGCTCGCGCATTTGTCCTGTCCTCGCGCGGTCTAAGCCGCATGCGTCGTTTTATAATAATATAGGCTTTTTGACGCTGGATGGCGCTCTAGTTGGGCTGTTGCGTTTACAATTCCATAGAGAACCAAGAAGCGCCCGCTGCGGCGCAGAAAAAAGAGCATAGATTTTTTTGAATTATAATTTTAATCTCAATCTATGTGTCCCATGTATATATTTATAAACATCAGTTTCTAACGTTTACATTACGTTACAGTAACGCATGTATTAGTAGGTTTACATAGCCTTTAAATCCATTAATCTCAAAGATATCATTTTTATCCAAGCAACATTTTAAAATGTTGTCGAAAAATTAATAGATATCAATAGACATAGTTAGAAGTCAGCCATACTGATAAGATATATTACTAGAAGGGAATAAAAAATATAGAACGAGAAAGTTGTTCAATGCTAAAAAGTATTTGTAAACAAATAGACAAAAGATGTAAGCAAATAAGGATATAGGAATTGGGAAAAGCAGAACAAAAAAAAATAACACTAATAATAACGAAAGAGAAAATAAGAATAACCACACGGTAAGTTCTTTGACAATTTTACAGCAACCGCTCAACAGTTATGAAAAGAATATACATAGAAGATAACAGGTCTTATTTAATTTTTCTTTTTTATATTAAAACACATTTAACGTATTTAAAAGTATAAATAACATTTGTTTATGTATTCTATTTTGAAATCGAGCGCACAAAATCCCCGATGATTTTATACCTACAGCCTTATAAAATCTCGAATTAAGGCGCGATTTATAACGACCGGTAATCGTTTAATTAACGACGCAGACGCTGGTGCCAAAGTATTTACCATATAAAAATATAGAAATTCCCGTGGTTCCGCGAGCGATCGGGCTTTAACTAATTTTTTAGGCGCGCATTCTCTATCCTTTGTTCCACTCCCGCGTCGCGCCCATCAGCGGCATTCGATGAGCAATTCGGATCTGCGTTTTTTCCTCCTACGTAAGTATCCCTTCTTTTTAATGCCTCGCGTTACTTCCGAAGTCGTAACAATTTTACGATCACGGGCTAAAAGGGCGCGGATAAAAGAAACCATAATGTATGTAGGCGCAATAACTTCTGCGCGCCTGAACTTCTTTTTTCTCGCGTATCTCCTGCGCGCGTTATAGATTTATTCAACGTAAAATTGCGCGTCAATGTCGCGTGCGGTCGGAATCGTTATTCCTTTATAGAAAATTCGGAGATTTGTTTTTAGGGGTAGAAAACCAGAGAGCTTTTATAGAAATATGGTAATAGCCGCTCGTGGCACCAGATGTCATTTCAAAATTGTTTTTCACAATAGTTTCCTGGGCCCGTTTAAGCGTATAATTGTAACAATATGGTCAAATAAAAAATCATCATAAGCGTTGCCGGAAAATTCCGGGAAAAAATTTATTCTTTAAAAAAAAAGTAATAATAGGAAGTAAATATGTCTTACGAGCGTGGCGTAATTGTTAATAAACTTTGTAAAGCATGTGTACGTGATCTCAAGCGCGAGAGTTTATGCCTTTTTATATGTATAGGTAATTTTTTTGCTGGCTAAGTGATCTTATAATTAAATGTGGCCTCGAACGCCCGCAAAAGATCCGCAGAAACGTCCGCGTACACGTCATCGATAAAGATTTTAGTAAGCCCCCCCACCCCTCTCTCTCACTATTCAGGCTGCTCTGAATTGTACCTTGTCCGATCGTTGCATTTTTGTACAAATATTTGAGCTGTATAGAATCGAATATGATTACAAATGCGTGTCGCGCTGACAGTATAACGTTGTGTCTCTCATCCTTTCATCATTAATAAACTTTCTTCACATTTTCTTATACAATCACGATTCGTGTCAAACAAATCCAAGCATTTTCTATCACACTGCCTGCAGAGCTTTTTAGTTTTATTTTATCCAAATAAATTGTGCTTCGACAACAATCGATGGCGTTTCAAGACGTCTTTCGTACGATATACATTGTAGATACTTTTCAATTTTTAGTTGTTCGAGGCTTCTATTTGAAGGCGCTCTCACTTTGATTGAAAAAGCCGTTTAATTAAATAAACGTTCTCTAAATTCACTTACGATACCAAGTAATCTATACCCACTGCTACAGTACAAAATCTTCGTTGGCTTACAAGTGCAGTCTTGCGGTAATCGCTTAGCCATTCACTTCAACTTGAAATATATGTAATAAATATACGAAAAAATTAATTCCCTGTGTTTTTTCTTTAATGAGACATACATTTCTTTTATTTTTAAAAATTTGTATTAATGGTATTATTATTTCTTTCGCTATTAATACAATTATCAAATATTTAATCCTTTTCATATCTCCATACATAATTTATTATAGCATGGACATACTGTATGCGATAACTTTTCATAAATATAATTATATTTAAACTTCTGACTGGATTTATTATTTATTTTTCATTGCATGAATTCAGCACATGATTCGTCTATCTCATAAATTTATAATACATGAGAGCGTAGGAAATTTTATATTAAATGTTATGTTAATAAAATAAACTGATTTGTTTGACCTAACATTCGTTGAAAGTCTCACATATGAACGATAGTCATGTGAAAAACAGCTGATCGCAAATTAATTACTATGTGTATTTAAATGTTTGATCCCGTGACATATTAAGCATTGTAGTAAAAAACTTATTCTATTCATTGCATGCATTAAATATCAGCAAATAGTTTCATCATGTATCTGATAGATCGCGAGATAAATTTTTTTTAATGATAAATTTGTTTCGAAATTTGGTACAAATTAATACATTTTCGAATTAACAAAAAAAAAAGAAATATTTATTCCAAATTTACCAAAAAGGATGGAGCAAAAATAAATTTTTTTGAAATGTCTTAGGGAACTAGAGATCCGATATTGTTATTTATATCTTCATATTAAATGTTTTATATATACTAACTGAGCATCAAATTCTAAGAGTCGCCACCTAGTGGCATTTGTTTCGATTCACACAACT
The DNA here is from genome assembly GCA_018907035.1 of Sycobia sp. Sy_11. Classification (NCBI taxonomy): domain Eukaryota; kingdom Metazoa; phylum Arthropoda; class Insecta; order Hymenoptera; family Epichrysomallidae; genus Sycobia; species Sycobia sp. Sy_11. The sequence continues at coordinate 1,589,695 of JACCIC010000121.1, read as the reverse complement.
TTTTTTGCATTTTATCGTGTATTTTAAAATGAACTAGAGTTACTGTGCATAAAGCTATAGATTCTGTCAAAATATCGGCCTTTAATCGGCGACTTAGATTTTGAGATTTTTTTGCAATCATGTACTAAGAAACATCAGTTTTTTATCATAAATATAATATTATTACAATATAATATATATCATCGACAGTGTTAATAAAGTATAAATATGGATTCCAATAAGCATAAATCATAATCAGGAACACGGTCTACTTTGTTTATTTAAGGTTATTTATAAGGTATTTACAAAGTATCCTTTTCTAGCGTTAACGCATAGTGAAGATTTTTTTTTTTTTGACAAATGAGACATTAATACTTCGTCGATACTAAAGCGGAGCTGTATATATAGTGCACGTTGCGCGCAGGCGCGACTCTACCGTGGCTCTTCTGCCCGCGGGCACGTATCGAGAGGGCAAGAACTAGGAAAAAGGGAGAGGTTTTATCGCCAACGTATAAATATCTATATATATAGAATACGTGGTGAGTGAGAGAGAGAGAGAAAGGGCTCGGGCGACAAATCCGTCGGCTTCGATATCGACCCCCCGCGCGTACCACTGCGCGCTCCCTCCCCCGTAGCCGCCCACCCTGCACCCTCTCTGCCAGCGCCGAGCGAGAGAAACTCGCGTCGCCGAGTGAGTATAAATATAGGAGGCACCCGCGAGCGAGCTGCTGGCCCTATTCCAATTTTCCAGAGAGGCGGCGAAATTGTCGGTCGAGCGGCGGCCCGACGACGATGCCCCGTTGCCGCTGCACCGCGCGCCGACCGACCGAGTTCGTTTCGCGGCGCCGCGGACGCGCATCCCACCCCTTTCTCCAGGCCCGGACCGAAAATCCTATATAATGCCTAGTATGCGGATTTGGGACAAGAGTTTAATGGGATTTTGCGCCGAGCGTCTCCTCGTGGCTGTACTGGGTACACGGGCGCGTTCTCCCTTCTCGCGCGCTCCCATGGCTGCGGTGTCTGGGCGCGTGGTGAAATTTTTCGTTAGATAGCCATGAGAAAAGCAAATATAGCGCGCGCGATGGTTTTTACCCAAATAGAGTTTCGTAGTGTAGGCCTATCGCTTCATTTATTATCTCTCCAGCGCTCTCTTCCGTGATTATGTTATTATAATCTTAATATTATAAATTTTTTTTCTATCGGAAACAGTTTCAGCCCGACTTATACTATCGTCAAGGGGATCCCTCGAATGGGTCTTACGACTTCGGCTGATTTTATCCGATAACCCGTGCAACTAGACATCATAGTTTTCCCATACATTGCTAGAAGTTGAAAATATTTAATCAGCTAGTTCGTACGATATAAACAAACTTTTTTTCTCGGTGCTCTTATTAACTATCTCTTCGTGCACGAGTCCGACGCTTGTAATGCGACAACAGTGTATTCCATTGTTTCGAAACTGGCTACGGTGTGCGAGAGTAGAAGAAGAAGAAGAAGAGAGAGATAGAAAGAGAGAGGGGGATCAAGCCCTCTCAATTCAGCGGAGATTCCGAGCACGACACTGCCATATGCGAGATGCATGCGTGCGCGTCGGATTAGGAGTTAAAAATTTTGCTGTTAATTTCATCTTCAGTTTGATAGATAAAAAGTCTTTTTTCAAAAGTAATGTAATCTCCGTCGAGAATTCTATAAGAAACTAGTTTTTTTTTTTTTTAACATAAAACTCCATTTATATAAGAGCAAAATAAGTTTGTTTCGAGTTAGAACAGTACAAAATGTTAATAATGAATAGTCTTACACGTATCACAATATACCAACGGACAAAATCTCAAAACACGCACGGGTTAATTAAAAATCTTCAAATCGCTATACGAAGGAACTATTAGTCACTTCGGATGCTACGAAGGGCCACCGTAGTTTAATATGCACGGCATATAGATGTGCAAATAAAAAAAGAGCCTAAGTAGTAGGAGACGCGTAGGAACAGACGTGGGGCTCCTAAACACTTGAGAAAGTAAGACAGCGTGCAATAAATATGAAGCCAATTGTGTCGAATTTGAATTAGAAAAAAATTTTAACGTTGTGTTTCTGTACTCGACGCAAATACAAATAAATACCTTACAGTTTTATAAAAAAAAAAAACATAATAATAGATTATTAGAAACAGATTAGGTATACATACAACTAATCTTTTTTTGTAATTTATCATAACATTTCAGGCATATTAAATATTCCTATTTAAGCAAACCGTTAATTTTTCAATCACAATGTCAAAGTTTTAAATTTAATTCCGACGAAGGATGTCTTTTAATCAGAAACGCACGCGTCTTTCTTAGCGTTGAAATAACAGCTTATATGCCTCAATATATTATATATTTTTTGTTTTTCATTTCGATCGTTGTGTAAAAATTGCACGGAATTATAACAGCACTACTACGGGCTTATCTAAAATTCTTATGAAATTTCACGTATGTATGATTATGAGTGTATGAATAAAGATATTTGTAAAAATTTCATTTATCGAAAGAATGTCTTAAAAGTTACTTCATTGTCTTATAAAAAAAGTCGTATCTTAAAATTAAACAGACGTAATTGAAACAGCAGTCTTTGATTGTGATGAAGCATAAAGTAAGATTTCCAATCAAATTCTCGGACTAACATATTCGAATATAATGAGTTGTTATAAGACCCATAGTGACTAATTTAGAGCATATCTTATTTTCAAAATAACATTTTCGCATTAAAATTTAATTCCTTTATTATCATCTGTTCTTTGTTAAATCGAGGATTAATATTTAAAAACAAAAGGTATTTAAAACTTTGCATTGAATCGCGAAAGTAAATGAGTATTATTATACCAGAATGTGATTCAAAATCACGCAGTTCACTATTGCATTACATGGGATGAGGTTAAATATATATGTGTACATTATAAATCAAACTTTATGCGCATCATAATTCTCGAAACATATTCCAAGTTGCATCGAAGCACGTGGGAACTGCATTATATAGTATTTTCCATACTACACGTGAAACCACCAAAGACTGTACCGTTATATTGTTTAGATAAAGGCACTGTCTGATGGAACATCTATCATGTCTACGAATCTAATTATGTACGACCTATATATGCTTAACTTGTATAGTGATTATAGTATATTTGTAACCATTTGTGTATCCGGAAAAGTTCTGGGCATACAATATAAATAACATTATATAAAATTTCATATCTTATCTTAATCGATCTCTAACTGGACGCCAAAAAATTGGACATAACATTATGTACTGTACCGTTTAATCATAAAATACTAAAAAATTATGCAGATCAAAAGCTATAGCATTTTATTTTTTATTTTTAATCCTGGCATCAGAATTACTCTGTCATTTACAGCAGAATAATATCAGTTTTTTAAATAAATCTTTCTCCGCAAAAATCTAACGTTTTGTAATTGAAAAAGGAAATCTAGACCATTGCAAAACATACTCATCTCATTTTTTTTAAACTAATTCATTCCTATTTCACAGGAATTGTTTATGAAAATAAGATGACGCTTGGAAATCAATGCTTGTTTAAATAATAGTTAGCTATATTTTCGCATATTATGTAATCAGATACATATGGAACATCATTTTGTAAATATATAATACTAGCATCCTCCATCTTGGCTTCGCCCGAGATAACAATATGACCGATGTATTAAACAGTTCAATCATATCTGTGTAAAAAGTACTCTATGTATAAATTTAAATTTCTGTAGATAATTTAACCTATCGTCGTTTCTGTACATAAAGGTGCTATCTCCGCATCCGCTTCAAACACCGTAGAAGTCGCTCGGAAACACCTGGACATACCTCAGATATCATCTTCTTATACAGAAGCGTCGATATATATATATATATATATATATATATATATATATATATATATACCCACATACACATATACACAGTTTTGGATTTGCTGGCAAAGTAACTTCCTATTTTACCATGGTATACTTCAGTCATTCTGAAGATGATATAGAATATATATTTCAAATTTCAGAGCAATCGGTTCAGTAAATAATCAGAAAATTATGAACACCATTTTCTTTACGACAAAATTTTTGATACGACATAAGGAAGTGCTAGCAAAATTAGAACTCTTGAACTAAAAAAATATCTTTTCAAGAAGCAATTTTTAAAATTCTTTTTAGATGCATGTCATTATATGCACTTAAAACTTTCATAATTCATTTGTTAAGATTTGGAAATAATCGGTACAAACGTCTCTGTACATACTGTCAATTAAAGAATTACAAGTATATAAAAATTCAATGCTTGAAACATTGATATTTCTGCACTTAACCCGATTTTTTTGCTTCTTAGATTATGCACACTAATCAATCCCCAGATAATAGAGTAGTTTGCCAATAATAAAGTTGCCAGTTTTAAAGTATCAAGGATGTGTAAAAAAATCGTCACCGGGAACATTTTTTCTATTCATACCAGTTTTTTTTTATACACGCCACTTTAATTATTTAAGCATTTTTCATTTCTGTTATTTTGATGTGAAAGGTATAATAATTTAGTATTTAATTTACGGTTTGAACGAACTAAATTTTAAAAACTCCTCTGAGGACCGACTTCGGATTACAAAAAGCCACTTTAATCTGATGCACATTAGAGATCTATATATATAAACGAGTCAATTATGTAAAGGCACATTTTCAAAATATTAGATTTAAATAAGGTTTATTATTGCGACACAGTTATTGTTTGAATCACACGTTAAAGAAACGTAACTCTTTTAAAAGTTATGCATGCCTGATTGACAAAAGAGCGTAGAGAAGAGACATTTTTTCTTTGAACAGTCGTAATGGAAAAGTTTTACGGTTGGCAAAGAGCAGCTACGTAAACATAATATACATTCGACTATCTTAGTCGAGTCTGATTTTTATCGAACTATTATAAGCTCTGGTTACGTTATTTCTGTTTCTGCTTCTCTCTCTCTCTCTCTCTCTCTCTCTCTCTCTCTCTCTTTCTCTCTCTCACCTCCACTCTCACCCTAGCATCTTCAACTTCGTACACTCTGGTCGCATGAAAAAAAACGTCGGTACACAAAAGTAAATATAACTCGTGTTTCTATTACATGCAGAGTTCATACCTTATCCAAAGATTGCCACAGTGCAGTGCTACAATTGTAATAACGCATAGTTTCCTATAATTGAAAGAGGAAACAAGAAAAAAAAGTTCCCGATATAATACAACATTTGAATTCGTGTGTTGCGCTCGCCGTATGGACGTTAAAAAAAGGTTAATCAATCGATCTATAATCCATTCTCGATGGTGCAATGGTTATACTTTCTAGAAGAGAAAGGCGTTGGGAATATTTGGGCGGTGCTCCCATGTATATACTGTGCTGTCTGTATATATTATATATATAGACAGAGAGGCAAATCCATAGAGTCTAGCTCCAACGCGTTTAAACGTCCTGCGCGCTTATACGGAAAAACTCGCCGGAGCTATCTCCGCTCTACATGCCACGCGCGCGCGCGCACAGGCCGAACCAACAATATTGGACGCTCGATAACCTAATTATGGAGAGGGAGGCTCTCTCTCTCTCTCTCTCTCTCTCTTCCTCTCTCCGTACTAGGTAATCGTTGGTGTGTGTGTGTGTGTGCGCGCACGCGTGTGTGTATAGCGATAGCGCGCGGAGTATATAAAACGGTGGAAAAGTAGTTACATGGCTCCGGCGCTGAGCGCATATTTTACACGGCGCGCGCGTTATAAAAGGCGCGATGCAGTTTTGTCGATCGATTCGATCAGGGTGTGGTCGTTAATCTGGATATTTCGTCGCTATGCGCCGCGGGATCTTTTCAATACTTGTGCGTGTGTTGGGTGTACACAACACACTGAAACAACAAACGAGAGAGATATACTCTAGCCTCCTTAACAGACATATGGAAGGAGATTTAAGAAAAAGCAACTAGAACAATGACAGATCTCTCCACGTGCAACGATATTTTTCTTTAACGTGCTGTCGCGACTGATATTTTATGTCGATTGAGTAAAAAAAGCCCTGTTCTACATATGACATTGCATTATATATGGATTACACTATTGCAAATGTTAGTTAAATTCATTTCTTATTTAAGCACAGATTTTACATTATTGCAAGTTTTCGTATATATAGAATCATCAACCGGCGTTGAAAGGAGAACATTTTTACAATTTTATTTACGGTTTTGGATATAACATTTTTAAAACGTTAGTTTTTCCACGTCATTTGGTGCTTCGTTCGATGAGTGTGCTTGAAACTTTCAAATAATCTAGAATAGACGTATATCAAGGATATAATTAATAAAAACTTTCCATTCATTAATGCTCGTATGTAATCTAAATTAAGGGGCAATCTACAGGCAATTTTTACGAATCAAACCAAAAATGCGAGCTATCGCCAGTTCTTTTATATACTGATGGAGAAAAAAGTGTTCTATTTTAAATATTATTTTTATAAATACTAAATTATTGAAAATTTTAATTAAGCCTACCTTTTTCTACTTTATATTGTTGTAAAGTTTCAAGCTAATTCGGCAAATAATTTAGAAATGATAACTAATTAATTTTTAGAATTTTTGATTATTGCACTATTTAAAACTAGCTCGCTTACAGAATTGTGAGAATAACATGTACCCAGATAAAGGTTATAAATAATTAAAATTGGTAATAGTTTAATGCATACATACAACATTTTATCTAAAGGTAAGCACCTTTTCGCCAATCTGTATAATAGATCAGCCCCCTAAAACAGCGAGATTGCTTTTTCCTTCATCGGTAAGCAGTGACTTAAACAGTCCCCTAATTTTCTAATACTTGAAAAAGGAATGATCCTTCTCAAGCTGACCAAAATACTTAAGGCGATATCTATCTATCTATCCTATTATAAAAAATAAAAAAAATCCAGATGAACGAGCAACACGGACCGTTTCTATCAGCTTCCGAAAAACATAATTTCGCGGCTGGGCGTCATTTATTATGTCACAAGAAGAGGCCCAGGCACATTCGTTGACGCGGTGCGCGCTTCGGCCGAAAACAGTGGTTTTTGTTTTATCCACAGATAGGCCCTGAAAACGCTTGCACAAAAGCCAATCCCCGACGCTGCCTTCCATATATGTATAGAGATACAACGCCAGTAGTTCGGCGGACGAGCCAACACACTATTGTCTTTAATGATTCAGTGTTTCGACATATTATACAACATCATCGCTCGCGCGCCCAGATAAATTACAAAGATAAATCGGGGCGCGCGCTCGAGCGAGTTGCTCTCCGGCGGGACTCTTTTTATCGCGCCTCGCGTCGGACAAAGCCGCGTGTGTGTGTGTGTGTATATATATATATATATATATATATATATATATATGCCATATACATGTGAGGAAGAAGGAGAGCCAAGAAGAGAAGAAGAGAGAGGACTCGAAAGAAGTATAGGCAAAGTAAGTGACGCGAGCGAGCCTCCCGCACCTTTGACGCGCTGCGGAGGCCGGGTCGCACTTCTGCCTTGGAGGGGGCGAATGAGAGAGAGAGAGAGAGAGAGAGAGAGTTGACGTCATTAGCACCCCCCCGCCCCCCACCGGGGCTGTGGCATTAGTGCGTGTTGATTTCGAAGTTGGCGCCCTCTCGATGAGACTGAGGCCATTCGTCCCCTTCGCGCGAGAGAGGTGCTTCACACCGATGAGAGCGACGCTCGCGCGCACGCCTCCCCGATTATTGAAATAATGGCCGCGCGAGCGCACGGGTGTCGCATATCACCTATAGAACTTCCGAGGCTGACATTTTTCAGTTTCTTCTTTTTCTTTATAGTAGTATAAATAAATACGTATATACACGTACGTGTACAGGGTTCGCCGTGTCACATAATATCGTCGAAATTGTCAAAACTTTTTACATAACAATTTTTTTGTAATTCCGATTACTCAAGGGAGGAATTAAGCTAATTCTTTAGTATCGTTAAGTTTTCTTGGCTTAATGGTACAATTAATAACTCGCACGTCATCAAAAGAAAATTAGAGAAAATTGCTAAAATATAGTGTACGTATGTATATATATATATATATATATATATATATATATATATATAATATAACATTTTACGTGTGCATGTGTGTATAAATTTACAATTCTTTTTAAATTGCACTAGGTAAAAAGAATTGATATAGATGGAATTTATAAATACATTTCTTCTGATTACAAAGCTATTATAATATATAATGCATGTGAGATTAAAATACAAGGAATTTCTTCTGTCATTGAATGCTAATGGCCTACCGTACTTTTAAAAATAAATGTGCTGGATTTTAAAAGTACGACATTTGTTGTTTGAATATTTCCTCAATTCGATCAGAGGGAATGTTTTTCTTTAGAAGTGTTTTTAAAATAGCTGATTATGAACTGTACGGCAAGATATTAAAATACAAAATGATGGATCCTGTACGGTTGACAAATGAATTTTTTCTTATTTGAAGGGTCAAAAATTACTTATATAGAAATTTCTTAATGCAAGCCTCTGATTATAGTTATAAAGACATTTACATGCGTTTTTATCTGTGCGTGATATGTCATCCTCTCACATGCAGTTTTGCATAATTGTATAAGTAACCTAAATTTACTAAGAAGCAAGAGTAGCTAATCATTAATTTACTAAAAAATTCTTACACGTTAACAAAAGCCTTCCTTGTTAAATAATGATCATTTAAATAATAATCGTGAATTACATTTTTATCAATTTGTAGTATTAAAAGTTATTATTACAAATAATTGCTTTGAATATACATATAGCTCGAACAGGCTATAAATTAATTGAGTACGTTAAAAAAATTAAAAATCAACAAAAGAAAAAAGAAAATAAAAAATTGGATTAACTCCTACTCAGCCCTTCTGAATCGATAAGCTGCTCTTATCCACTTGAGCGCGCCTATCTCGAGAAAAAAAACAGAAACATCCGGATCAGTCAAGCAGATAACGCCTTAAACTTAAACTTAATTGAGAACTTATTCCTCGATCGATTGCTAATTAATTTCCTTCCCTAACTTAGGATTAGCCGCTGTCGCACACGTAATTTTGAGCGGCCTCCCCCGTCTCTCTGTATTTGGTTTCTCTCCGAATTGAATTTATATTGGCCGTTTTGTTTTTCTAACGAGCTTATACACGAGGGAAGAATCCTAGTGCGGGCCCCCCGCCCTCTCTATACGTTGTAAGAAAAACCGGAGAAAATACGGATTCGGAGCGTCATTGTCCGATGTCTGCGCGTATGCATGTGTGGCCATGTGTATTTTCTCCTCGACTGGCAAAATCGCAATATCGCATTTCAAATATTTGCGGCCTCACTCACACTGCAGAGGGAGGAGAGTTTTTGCGCGACGCTAAATTTTCTTCGACCGATCCCGCGGTCGTTGATCCTTTCGGGAATACAACACATCAGAGCAGAGCGCCAATTAAGCTCTTCGGCTTCTTTCGCTCTGATGGGCCAACGTATTTTGTTTCTCCTTCTTCTTCTTCTTCTTTTTCTTCTTCTTTTTGTTCTTCTACATGTTTAAAGAAACCACCGTATTCATAAAACACCGATGAAAGTGCGGGGTGGCTCTGATTCCTTCTTGAATTCGTGCTAGCCTGCCTAATCTTCCCACATCAATTTTGCTTTTAATTCCATTCGGAATCGCACGAGGAACTTATACGTATGTGTTATAGCATGCGCGTTTCAGCCGATAGATAATGAGCGCTAAATGCGAAACCATAAGGAGGTAAAGAGAGAGAGAGAGAGAGATACAGAGAGAAATATAAGTGCATTATTATTTTCGTCTATAAAAGAAAATATAACAATAATTTTCATACAATGCGGAAATAAAATATATAATCCATAAAAACAGTAGTAATGTTAATCTAGTTAAAAGAAATGGTACAATTGCTTTTTTGTTCTCAAGAATTTTAGAGAGAGAGAGAGAGAGAGAGAGAGGGACAGAGAGATACAAATGCTTCCTTAATAATGCAAAACGTATATATATATATATATATAAATTAAGTGCTCTGTCTTGAATCCTCGAGATTTTCTTGCTCGATTATAATATACACAGAGTCCGTAAACGTAGTTCGTGGCAAATAGGATGTAACGGGCGATATAACAATCGGTAACGCTCAACCTCGCAGGTGGTGCACCGGACAGTTATATTGCAGTTGTATATATACATGTTTCGTTCAGAAAGTCCCTCGCGTTCGTACCTATAGACACCGTCGATTACGCATATTGTAGCGTATTTATATATATATAAATATATATATATATATATATATATATATATATATATATATATATATATAGCTAAATAGCCGAGGCTTGCATACATTCGTGCACTGTCGTGGCCGTACAACAGCCATCGAGAGAGCACACATATATATTTCTCTAGGCTGTGGGAGAGAAACCAAGAGAGGCTATATAGGGTATACTGTACATACGCAGAGGAGAATGAGGGAGAACAAGAGAAGGATCCCTTCTCGAGAACCGGGGAGAGAGAAGTAACCTAGCAACGCTCTCGCGAATTTAATTCCTTCGCCCAACAAGAGTGCGGCGTGTGAGGAGGGGGCTGTGTACATGTGCGAGTGTATAGATGGATAGACTCTGGCTTATCTTGCTCGCTCGATGCCTCCGAGGTATATAGAGAGGCGTTCTTCTCTCGACCCTCCCCTCTTGTTCCCCTCACACTCGCCTTATACCTGTAGTCTCGTGGCGGCGATAACGGTGATCGTGGTGCAGGTGAGAGACATCAGAGAGAGAGAGAGAGAGAGAGAGAGAGAGAGAGAGAGAGAGAGCTCACAAATACGGGTATAATGTAAGGTTAAAGCACCAACAGCGAGACACGCACGCCGTCTTCGCACCGCGGGGCGAAATTAACAATACATGTATATATAACCGTTGACCAGTTCACCGCCGTTATTACAATATATAAACCGAGGCTCCCGGCGACTCGTTATTTAAGAGCGCGCTTGGCAAATCCTTTGTCGCGAGAGTCGCGTGAAAATTATGACAGCCCAGAGAAAAGAGGCAAGGTTACAAGGTTGAGAAACCTAACACCTCTCCTCGCATGGGCGGAGGGTCAAGCCTGCGGGGAGCGGAGGGGATTGGGGGGAATTAGCAAAACGCTCAATTTGCAAAGGAACGAAGCTCGCTCGCCATTTTTGTTCTTTGTTGATATAGGCGTTTGGCTGCCTTATCCACGCGTAGGGGCGCGAAACTAACGTATATAACCCGAACGACGCGTGAATCATCCGAACAAGGCTTTCTCATTTATTTCGGATTATATTTTCTAGGCCAGCCACGCACTCTCTAAAAATGATAACTTTGTATAGTTTTAAGCGGTACTTATATACGTATACTATTTGCTCTAAACGAGAAACAGCGTGGGAGCGTGATTAGCTTCTCCTTCCTCCTAGGTATATGATATTTTTTCATTATTCTCTTTCTTTCAAAAAACTTAATTAATTTCAATATATATATGAAAGGTGTTAACGAACAGGCTCGTAATTCTAAAAATGAGTGCAGTGTATATAACGCATTATCCGATCCTCCCCTTTTCCCTCCCGTTCCTGATGCCTGCGGCGCTTGTAAGGCGTATAAAGAGTTTTTGTTAACGTTTTTATTCTCCCTTATTACCCTTCCTTCGCCGTTGGACGATGGCCATTCCATTTGCGGCAGTTCGTAAATGTGGCAGGCCAGTCGGTGGGTCTGTAACGTTTTCCAAATATATAGGATTTCAGAAACAAAGACCGGGGTTTTTACATTCAGTAGACGTAAATGATTATATACTCAAAATATATACGAGGTTCAATGCAAAGGATAAAAACCCATAATACCGCCTACACCGAATAGGATGTCATCACATTATAACTAACGTTTGTATGCTAAAGGATGTAGCCTTATCATCTGGTATATTAGAAGATGTATTTCTGTTATAAGAATACGTCATTGGTCAAAAAATTGGAAGAATGTTTACGTAGTACGGGAACTGAATGTATTAACGCAACCGCTATATATCGAGACTAGATGAAAAAAAACGGGCCCTGGATTTTCGGAAGCTTAGAAGAAGATAGATCATAGATCTGGAAATCAGGAAGGTCGACGTTCGATTTCTGTCTAAATAAGTACCGAGGTAGCTTTTTTCGATTTATTCTCGTTTTATTAAATATTACACGTGATCCTCGTAACAGTATTTAACTTATAATAATAACGCCATACTTGATGGCAGACTAACTAAATGTTACGTTTATACCGATTGCAGCTGAAACACCTAGCTTATTTAACTGGCAATAGAATTATTGTAAACGCCCATAACAAGAGCAGAGTTTTTGCAAGAACCATTTTGAGAACAAATGTGAACCAGAGAGAACCGATAAACATCAATGAGACAAAAAAGAATATGGATAAAACACCAGTGAAAACAAAACAAATACTAAGAGTAAATGTAAGGTTCAAAAAAAAACAGGAGATCGCCTGATTCTCAATAGTATTTCTTGATTTTTTAGAATTCTTACTAATACATTTTTCGGCTTTCACAGGTTTTCACTGATGGTTATTCGATTTATTTTGGATCTCAATCGTCTTTACTGGTTATTAGCAGTTTTCTTTGATTCTCAATGACACTTTATGATTTCTTCGGTTATTATTAGTTTTCCCTAGTTTTAATTGGTACTTTTTCGTTTTTGCTGGTTCTCAATGAACCCCTTTAATTTTGGAAGTTAAGACCGGTGTTCTTTAGTTTCCATTATTATTCTCTCTTGCGTTTTCTCTAAGTAGAAAAACCTGGAGCATGACAAGCATTTAAGATGCTAATATTTTAAACATCAAAATATTGGGTGTGCAAGTAAGTTTCCAGGGTTTTTCTCCTAAAATGTAAGGTTTTATTATGAAAATTTGGTCACATATCCTTTATTCAAAGTATCGTTCATCTAAAGCTATAACTTTTTCCCATCTTTCTGGCAGTTTACCTGTAATTCTCGCTTCAAACAAATAAATTGGGTTCGGTACAATGGAGCTTTAATGGTTTGACCACTCGGAAGCAGTTCGTAGTATACGATACCTTTTTGATCCCACAATATGTAGAGCATGACTTTATTTACGGGAATATTTCGTTTCGGCATCGATTGGGCAGGCTCGCCGGGCATTGTATACAAATTTCTGCTTTTAGGGTTATTATAATAAATCCATTCTCCATTAATAGTGACAATACGATGCAAAAATGATATATTTTTGTACTGTTGCAGCAATATTTTGGGCGTGCGAAGTCGCCCTTCAACGTCTCTCGGCTTCGATTCGTACGTCACCCAATTTCCAACCTTTTCAATGAACTCCAATAATGATTTTAGGCACAGGGAAACGGTTTAGTGCGTGACGCCTAATGATGCAATGATGCAGTAAGTAGTTCTTGAATCTGACACGGATCCTCATCTAGCACAGTGTCTAATTCCTCGTCTTCAAAACTTTTCGGCTTTTCGGAGCGATCCTTGTCTTCAACATCAAAATCATCACTTTTGAATCGTTTGAACCACTCACGGCACGTCGATACACCAATACATTCCGCCCCATAAGTTTCCGAAAGCAAACGATAGGCTTCAGCCGCACTTTTTCTGATATTATAGAATAGAAGCACCGCTTTCCGCAAGTGACTGGAATCTGGCCATGATTTTGCTGAATAAAATAAATGACACCGAAAGAAATGCTCAAATATAATGCTGTAAAGTTCTTGACAGATACACAACCTACAAATATAGCAAATGAGGTCTGACATTTCGGTCCGGGATCTGCTGGTGACGCCATCTTTTGACAAATGCTGGAAACTTATTGGTACATCAAAATCAACAAATTAGTGTTATGTAATGAAATTAAAAGCCTTCAAGAATGATCAGTTTCTCTGATAGGTCACGACAAGCATGAAGAATTCGAAAATAATTAGGTATATATACAATCACATATTTATACGTAAAGTAAATGAAAATTCATCAAAATATAACAAATACATTACTTTTTCAAAAACTCGTTAGCTATATTTTTCTTAACAATCATCCAAGCATATGCTAATCAATAGTGTATGCACAGGTGCGCTCGCGCGCACACACACACAAAAACAAAACAATAAATATATTTATAATATTAATATATTGACAATTATTGAATTAGATTATATTGTTCAGTTGTTGTGCGTTTGAGCTATAATATAAAATATGCAAATGAGAAAAATATATCGTAAATCATATCCAATGATAAAAGAGGCCATGCATACTAAAATTCCACATCTCGTATGGCATATTTAGAAATATATTTTAGAAAATAGCGTGTTTATACAAAATTACACTATAATCTTATGTATAACATTATATACGTATAATATCAATATAGAACATAAAATTTATGATTGTAAGTACAAAATATATGAGGGACATGAAATAAACGCAAATGTCCAATAGGTATTTTCATGTGTCCATTTTTCTCAACTTTTAATTTCCATCGTACTCCTTTTGAAGTTATTTTGTTCACTTCAATGTAACTTTTTATTTCAGCTACGTAGAAAGTTAAATAAAAAATAAAAGATATGACAATGAATAGAAAGTTCATGACTTGAATTTTGAAAAATTTGCAAATTTGGGAAGTACTGGAAGGCATCGGTTTATTTATATGTCTGGAATTTCTAATGATTGATGTAAAAGTAAGAATGAATTACGTCAGATTTAAGTGCGTCTGACAACAGAAGTAATTAAAATCGTTCCGGAACTTTCTTTGTAATAGATATGCCTTTTACAATCACCAGGCCCGATGTCCTCTAGTTTTTAATTCCCTCTGGTTTACACCGGTGTTCCTCAGTTCTCTCCGGTTTTCACTTCTGTACACTTAACTATTCTCATTCTCCTTTTTTGATACTCTACCCACTCGCTTAATCTTAGAAGGGATTTAATTTAATCTTTTATTTACATTTACGACTCCGACGGAGCACAGAAGAGAAGCATGAAAGATCGCTGCGAAGTATATAAGAAGATTTTTTTGAGCCTTTGCATGAATCGGGAGCGTGCGCGTAGCCCCTTGACGCGAGGTTTCTGAAACTTGTAGTAAAAAAATCATACGAAAGCCAAGTGCGAGAGCTTCAATCATTCTGTAAACAACAGGATTTTATTGTACAGTTCCCTTTAATAATCGTAAATTATCTTGAAAAAACTTGGTTTGGTCCTGCGCGCAATAACGTCGCTGATGCTCTGTTACAGGATGTTTAAAAAAACAGAAGGGGGAGAGGCTTTAATTTTTCGCGCGCTCTTCCAGCCATTTAAAAATCTTAATTTTTTATTCGACAAAAGTTCTTAATTAGTTCATACGCGCTTATGTGTTGCGTATACATACGTATAGATTAAAGCTCACTGTTTCGGTAAAGACCTCCTCGTGGGTTATGGTCTTCGCTTAAACACCCCTCGCAAATTTTCGTACATCCTTTATTTAATAAATACGATTTGCTTTTAAAGAAAATGTTCTGGTTCAGGGTAATTATTTTACAGAATCTGTAAAATACAGTATTTGCGGAAATTAATAGTGAACAACAACGTATATCTACACCGTAAAATCAGGTTTCTAATATACTTACATTATAAATATTTTCGTCATACTTCTACATAGTATGAATTATAAGCAAAAATCATATTACGCTAAAAAACAGACATACGTATTCGCTCTTAGTTCCAGTAACATCATTGTTAATGCATCGGCGCTTTTGTTTTTACTTCTCAATCGGCATATAGAGGGCGCTTATAAGCAGATTCTTGTGCGAAGCTACGGCTCTCGGACTTTGTCTCGCTTTCGTTTTATTCTCAATACGCGCGTTACACATCCATCCACCCACAGTTGCGCACACAGATAAATTTTGCCAGTGAGCAGGTTAGCGACGTCAACGTCTCTCTCTCTCTCTCTCTCTCTCTCTCTCTCTCTCTCTCTATATATATATATATATATATATATATATATATATATATATATATATATTTCTGTCTTTCTCGTTCTTTCGCTACAGCACGCACACTGTGTGTGTGTGTGTGTGTGTGTGTGTGTGTGTGTGTGTGTGTGTGTGTGTGTGTGTGTGTGTGTGTGTGTGTGTGTGTGTGTGTGTGTGTGTGTGTGTGTGTGTGTGTGTGTGTGTGTGTGTGTGTAAGTCACGGTGTGGAGGGATTCGCGAGACGGAGCTTGCGAAATTTCAGCCTCTGAATTGGAAGCGTTTCTTGCTGTGCGCCACGCACGTTATATATATAATATATATATATATATATATATATATATATATATATATATATATATATATATATATAGTGTTGGTTTGTCAGGTTTGTCATAAACGTCGAAGTGCGTCGTATAGAACGATCGCCTGCAGTATACGGAGCTGTTTCGTCTATTACATGCGATCAGCTGACGGAGTAATATGCGCATGCGGATACATATGTATATGCCCGAGTCGTAGCTCGGTAGTTCGTTATATTCTCGTGATAGCCTTTTGAACGTGTGCGTAATGTAAAGAATTTAATCAAATTAACATCCATGTGTTTAGTTACTGTAGACATATAGTTAACGTATAATGGCTATTAGAATGAATTCATAAGAGATGTAGCATTCGTTATATGTAATACATAATGCTTCAAGCCAGAACTAATTGTTGCCCAGATTTGTGCCACAAGTCTTTTATCGTTTCTTTTTATTGTAAAACACTGATGTTAATTCTACATATACTTGCAATTCAAGGGATTTATATTCGTTAAATTTCAATTATTTATATTATTAGACAGCGCGAAATACATATTGAGATATATCTCTAAAAATCTATATAACGAACTAACTGTGACCAAACAAATGCTGCCGGGACCAACAATTACTATACACATGTAAAATCAGGCATCTGTAAATATGTGAATTATTCTAACTTCCTCACGTTGAATTTTTCAGTTCAATTTTTATTTAATTGCCAGGTCTTTTTAAATTGCGTGGTTATCTGAACAATTATTATTGATAAATGTTTACTTTATTTTTTGACTGATTCTTATTACATGCTCCAGAAATTCAATTTTGATTTGTTGTTCTTGATATCGACATTCGGAAATCAATAATAGGAACATATATGCATAATATCTAATGGATGATTGGCGATGTTTATTTTCGTATGATTATTTGAAAAATTTTAACGAAGAATTCAAAAGTATTGTCATTTTCCATCTTTTATTTAAGAAAAAAAATTATAGGATTTTTTTAGAGCAAAATTTTTTTACTGTGTTTTAAAAGTCTGGTTTAACAACTTCTTTAGGTTGAAATTATATTTCTAGTAAATAATGCTTCTATACTTATATTATTAGTTTATGTGTTTTATTAATTTATTCAGAAGTATGATTACAAGACTTTTTTCTTACAGTCGGAGTTGTCACTTTCTTACTACAAATCTTTACATAAATTATTACATTACTACACATGTTTACATAAAAAATTTAAATTTCATATATTTAAGATGGCTAAACTTGAAAAAATTATTTTTTCGTTCTTAAACATTTTTATTTAATTACGTAAAACAAGTTTTTTATAGTAAATTTTAGGCTTTCTTTCGTGTATTTTTTCATATTGATTGCATCAGTTTCATCGAATTATCTCGAAACTGTGACGACAGTTATAATATCCTTTCTTATCGCCAGTTATAATATCTCTCTAATCATGTGTATATAGTTACGTTAAAATCAATTTCTTCAAAAATTCACTAATTTCTAATTTTTAGGAAAATCCATCTAACAATTTTTTATCTTTGTTCATTTCCGTTCGAACAAAGGGAACTTCGTCTTGGCCAACCACAAAACTATCAATATGCCATGAAAATATGTTGCGAACTAGACCCGTCAGTCCGAATATTAAATAAAAATATTACTTTATTATATACACTTTGCTTTGCTTGTAAAAATTATCCAAAAAATCATTACGCTGTATTCTACTTAAAAGGAGCAATTAAAAATTTGTTGTACCGTAGAAGTAGTGACGAAAATTAATCACGCGAAGAACGGAATGGAATAGATCCGTTGTTTTTAGAGGAAGGAAATTTGATGTAAAGTCCCTTTGAGCCGACTTTTGGCAAATTACAAGAGAGCTGCGCTCGCTCCGCCAGATCTACCCGAGAGCGTACACAGTCGTCGCCTACAATGTAACTGAACGAGCGCGCGTCGAGCGTTTCAAGTGGGAGCACAATCAAACGCGTTAAACGGATCGGCGAAAGAGATGAGGGGTGCGGGGGGGGGGGTAAAAGAGAGATATCGGCGTCGACGAAATCGGAATTTATAGATCTGTGGCCGCTTCGCCTCTACTGACGTATATACCATATCCATAATGTATGTATGCTTTAGTCGTGCACGCGACGTTCGCGCGCGGCAGACCAACATCGCGTTTATCGGCAAAAGAGACAGAGAGCAGCCGGGTCTGTGGTGGTGAGCGCGGCTCGAGTGAACTTATAGTCGTCGGACAACACTCTCTTCTCACTTTCATTCCTCTCCGTTCTTTCCTCCTCCGCTATCCCTCCACAACGTATTATTCTCGACGCGGTATAGCCTCTCTCGCTCTCGGACGGACAGATAGACGCACGCACACAGGGGCTCGCTCGCTCACTCTCCTTTGACAGCCTCGTCTCTCTTTTTCTCTCTGGCATTCGGCGCAATTTATCACGTTCGCTGCGCCCCCGAGAAGTGGCTAATAAAGCGATTATACGCGAGAGGGAACGAGATTCGAACAGGAGGGCGGGGAGGAAGGGGCGCGAAAGACAGCGCGCGGCACGGCTTCCTAATTCAACGCGCGCGGCAGAGCGCGACAAAGTGGTCTCGCAGTGAATCTCTCGCTCTCGCTCTCTCTCTCTCTCTCTCCCCCTCTCCCTCCCTTCCTCTCTATCCGCATCGGCGATACGCGCGCGCAAACCTTGACCCACAATATATCAAGGGGAGTTAGTTCTGTCCTACGTATACAACGCCTTGCCCGACACCGTCAATGTATATATATATATATATATATATATATATATATATATATATATATATATATATACATGCAGCTGTCGCCTACTCTGTTCGTCCAAATTTTTTTTCCTCTCACGCGCTATTTGCGTATCGGCAATGCCGGGCCGTAATTCGTTCCCAGAGAACTCGCTGGCCTGCACTTTGCGAACCGCCTGCAGCCTCCGTCGGCTGGCCGTGTTTCTATCTTCATTACAGTTGCAAAATTGCATGATGCACGATAAACGAGTACTCTAAGCCTTTGCTCGAAAGTTGCCAGATCTTGGGAATGCTTATACTCGTTGAAGTTTACACGACCCTCGTCGGACGTTTGTCCGACACGTGGGAATCACAGTATAGTACAGTATAAACGTTGAGTAATTGTGTCATAATTGTACTGCAGACTGAAAAGAGAAATGAGCTTGAAAAAATTACTATTTTTTACGATAATAAAGTTCAATATCTCCCAAATAGAACTATTGCCTTTAATGGTTTTGAACATTTTATATTGGAATAGTAAAAATTCCACTATGTTGTATGCACTATTGGATTTGAGCTGTATAATTGTATACGCAGATGGTGCGCG
Organism: Sycobia sp. Sy_11; assembly: GCA_018907035.1. Taxonomy (NCBI): domain Eukaryota; kingdom Metazoa; phylum Arthropoda; class Insecta; order Hymenoptera; family Epichrysomallidae; genus Sycobia; species Sycobia sp. Sy_11. The sequence continues at coordinate 1,570,074 of JACCIC010000121.1, read as the reverse complement.
CGCATACACACACATAAACCGAAAGAGAGGGAGAGGGAGAGAGAGAGAGAGAGAGAGAGAGAGAGAGAGAGAGAGAGAGAGAGAGAGAGAGAGAGAGAGAGAGAGAAGTAGACTAACACATTCAGTTAAAGTTTCGATACCGGTATTATTTGGTTTAAGTACATGGAACTTATAATTGTAGAGCACAACAGATTGATTATTGGGATTGCTGAAAAAAAAAACAAGTTTTTTTATACATACATACATATAAACACACACGCGCGCGCGCGCGCGTGTGTGTGTGTGTATTAAATATTATAATATATTATTAATATTATATGCAATTAAGATTCATGCACATAAAACTAGGTTAGCGAGTCGTAATAATTAAACTGACAATACCGACGGTACGTATATGCAGTTAAATAATTTTGAATATAGGTGGCTATGTTCAACTTTTCACAATCCGCAAGTGCACAGATTTCATCTTGATTAGTATATAAGCAAATTTTACGAATTATCAACAATTTAGAAGACGTTGCGTTGCAATTAAAATTAAAATAAATTATTTTTCTGAAGTATTCATAAGTAAATTAGGTGATTTATGTATTAAATTAATAGAATTTTAAACTATCGACTTTAAAAATTCAAAAGAATTAGTGCCAAATATAAAATCATAAACGATATAAGAAAAACAAGATTTTTAGAATTTCACATGTGATACGCACAAATTTCTATCTGCACTAGCAAAACCTTTATCTAAAATCCATAAAATTATTCTCTTCGAGTTATAATAAGTTGTACAAAGTAATGTAGACACCATTAATACAAACAATCCTAAATATTGCCATTATAGAATTTCTTTTAAACTGTAAGTAATTATATATAGTCTTGTCTCCTTGCAATATCCTCATAAATAATCAATTCATCATAATGCTGCAAACCCATGTAAAAGTGAGTCTTAATCGCGACAAAAATTGAATCTTATTTTTAGAATTTATTTAGAATTCATATGGTAAAATCAGTTATACTAAACGAGGTATACACATATATTGTAATCGTATATTATAATCGTTCCAAGCTTCATGATATCAAAGTTGTTTGCTTTGTTTACTAAAATGTATCAAATCTGCCACAAATAATATTTCTCTAAGTTTACAAAATCTTTCGCAATAGAAGACAACTATTGGCAAATATAATTGAAAAATTAATTAATACTTCTGCATTAACCCTTGATCGTTCATCCAAGAATATGTGTCTTGATAAATTATTGATTTCAATTTAATGTAAAAAATCTATATTAATTATCATCACTTCTAATATTATTATACTTGATAAGATTTTTTTACATAATATAATTCATAATATAACTTCTAAAATACTATAATATCTGATAAGACACATCCAATTCAAAAACAGCACTAATATACAATAAGATTCAAGAAGATTTATTCAAATCGAATCGTATGAATGATAGGATACATTAGTAACTAAACTCGTGCGCAGCATTGACATTTGCCTTGCATAAACGAATTCGCATCATTTCTAAAAATAATCCTTGTATCATTCGTCTCATTGTCTTTTGAATAATAAGCGGCGTCTCTATTTATCGGGGGTTTTCCAACGACGTTATAATTTCCCCGTTAAATTGAATAAAATAATTTCTGCAATAAGATACCGGGTGTGTTACCACAGTTATTTTCTTTAGAAATACTTTTCTATTCTATTCGTATATATACATACATACACACACACACACACGCGCGCGCGCGCCCGCGTGAAATAATAATAATAATAATAATAATAATAATAATAATAATAATAATAATGATATCGAGAGCTGATATGGCTTGTCACAAGTCACAACGTGTTCACGGTCGGCTATATTTTGCGCGTGCATTGCGCGAAAAGAACTTCTCGCTCTCGCTCGCGTACTCGAGCTATAATTAAGACTCAACGGTTCCAATTCACCGCGCATTAGTCATTCGCGAAACGTATCAACAGGCTCGCTTATATATTATAAACTACAGCGACAGACACCCGCGTTCAAACAGACGCAATAGAATGAGAGGGGGGAGGCATGTATATACGAAGACTTCGTCTCGCAGTCGCGCGTTCTTGTCATCGGTACGTGTTGCAGTCGATAGATGGCCACGAAGAAAGAAATATGTAAACATATACAGTGAAATATCAACGAGCGAGATGGACGTCCGAGATCTAAATTTTTTTTGCTTGTCTGACAGTTTTTGCTTGTCGATCCTATCGAAATCCGGTGAATTTATCGATGCAACGACCCTAATAATAATTGGTCGATTTTGTTTCTAATATTTTTATAGTTAATTCCATTGATTTGCATGCACATAAGGTTTCATATTTATGAAAAGTTTTTATTTAATAATTCTAAAAGAGCAAAAAAATTTCTTGACATAAGTAAATAGATGTCCTCAGTAGAGAATGTCCTGCACCCCCATGCCCCAGTTTAAAGCCACCGCCTGTATCTTATTTTCATCTTTTCGGTCTGAACTATAATGCGCGTTGTCAATCACACTCTCCGTCGCGTTCGATGCATAAGCGAGCGTATTTCACTCTGATGTTCCCGATATTCTCTCTTTTTATTTAAATCCCAGAACTAGAGTGATCGAATTTTTCGATTCCAAATTAACGCATGGAGAATGGGAGGGTTGGCTTGGCTTAGCCTATAAATCTTCACTTTTTAGTACGTCATCTTTTTTCTCCTTCCTCTCTTTCTCTCTGTCTGAGCTGGGCTATATACCTGTTCAACGAACTTTGAAACGCTCCTCGACCAATTTATATTCGCGGTGATTTGCACGCAAGTTTATTTTGTTCCAGTTACCTTGGGAAGATCTCTTTAAACTCCCGACATACGTGGGATACTGATAGATGCTGCAATGCATAATATTGTTTTGGACTTTGGTGAATTGTAAAAGACCAGAGATGCAAAGTGTATATACTAAGTTGAAATTGAAATTTCGCTCATTCTGCGTATCGCGAAGTTTTAAATCTTAGCCTGTTCCAGGAATGGAGATTAAAATGTATAAATTCTTGCAACTTCTTCGATCTGATATGTTGGCGAAAAAGAATGGTTTAAAAGATAAAAAGGTCAAAATGACAAATTCAGCCGTGTTCATTGCCTAATTTGAATACGATAGAAAGTTTAATCGAAAACGTTCACAATTGTCAAAAAGATTAAGAAAATTGTCTTAAATAATTGTTCGACAAAATAATTTACCGTTTTCGCGCTTTCTTTTTTTTCTGGTTCGATTATGGATGGATAATAATATAATATAATATAATATAATATAATAACGGATCACATTTGCATTTACAATTTAGGATCACCGCGGTGCAAAACGAATATTGCAGTACGTGAAGGTATCGGGTTGCTTACCGATGACTCTTTTTGCGCTAGTGTTGCAAATTTTATTCACAGAGAGAGGGAGGGGGAGTAGGAATTAAAGTAAGAGCATATATGCACCGGCTGCGCTGCAGTCTCTTCGTAGTAAATTACACAACGTTCTAATGGTTTTAAGTGCTTTCATTATTTAAGCTCTTGGTACTACAGAATGGTGTATATAAACCTCTCGACCGCTTTCGGGGCATTAAAAACCTATAAATTCGATCAGAATGCTTCTATGAGTGTAAAATTTACTGCTTCACAACTTGTCGTACCCGACCGGAGTGCGCATGTTATGGCCTGAAAAAAAGAGAGTCTACCCGCCGCGCCGTATCTATGATATCGGCAAGGAACGGAAACTTAGTAAATGTGTATAATTATCGTCGTAAAGCCGGCGGAATATCCTGCTACATTGTGCTCGCTCTACACGGTCGTTAGCGTTGCTTATACAAGATAGGTCCAGATCTCATCGTGGAGAAATTCAATTAATGAACTATAGTCCTCGTGTATAAGTATCGCTTCATTGCTTCGCCGCAACGCACATATAATATGCGAATTCTGGCAGTGCAAAGAATTTAATTCTAGCCTCTTTAGAGAGAGAGAGAGAGAGAGAGAGAGAGTGTCCGGGATCTCCCAAGAGATCCGGTAGCATCCTCTAATCTTGTAATGAAATTCCACTGACCATTGTGGGTCAGAATAATATTTGCATGGCTGCAAGCGCTGCACCGAAGACGAAATTCATCCCTGCACCGGCTACACACATACACATTATTTATATATATATATATGTATGTATATATGCGGATGTTCCAACGCGAGGGAACAGAGGAAGGGTGTTGGGGGGGGGGGGTAAATAGGGACGAATGTATACAGTCGCAGAAGGGGCGAGCGTGTTTACACCTTCGTAGGAGACTGGTATAGACCGGAGGTGATGATCACAGGCGACTGTTTTTAACGAGTCTACAAGGACACGTCGTGTATCTCTCTTTCCCTCTCCCTCTCTCCTCGGACGAATAATGCATAACAGCTTGTGAAAAGCAGCACCGTCAAGCGTATTATAAACCTTCGGGTGCTAGGAAATAACGGAACTCGCACCGCGACAGCTGGCGAGATAGTGAGAGAGAGAGAGAGAGAGAGAGAGAGAGAGAGAGAGAGAGAGAAGGACGCGGATACCGAACTCGCTTAACGAGCTCGCGGGATCGCCCTTTTCCGGGGAGAGCGCATCCATGCAGCAATACGCCAGCGCGGGAATTTACCGAGGTAACGAGTTAGCATCGACTAGAAGCGCGCGCTCGCCTGATGTCCAGCGAATTTCCGCGCGCTAAGCTTCTCCCGCGGGTTCTCTCTCTCTCTCTCTCTCTCTCTCTCTCTCTCTCTCTCTGCCCGGGTGCGCGTACACGTGAGTGAGCCCCGGCCAGTTTTTTTTCTTGTTCTCTCCTGGCGCTTGCTGGTTGTTCGCGCGCTCTCTCTCTCTCTCTCCAAGTCCGTGTCTCATGCTCTGTATCCTCTCTTTTCTTAAAGCCTCGCTACGCGATAACGTAATGTAAGCTGTTCTCTGGCTTCGGTGCCACCGCAACGCGCCCACTGGTCGACGTCCCTCTCTCTGTCACACTCTGCGTCTTGCTTCGCGAAAATCTTCCAACTGTTCACGGCTTCCAGCTACTCTAGCTCCACGCGGCGTACTTGCCCTTTTTGCGTATATACTCCTAGGTAAATTTATATTTTGTTCTCTGTTATGAATATTTTGAGCAGTTTTATTCCATATTATACATGGAGATGAGTCTCTTTGACAGGGATTCTATTTGAAGAATTTATATTTTTATGTTGACACGTACCATCAATTAGTAATTATTATGCATAATTTGTACAAACAGAATGATATTGCGACAATCTTGAACTGAAATAGAAATTCTTAAATTAAATTACATTTTAATTTAAGATTAACAGTAACTGATTTAATGTTAATCAATTCTGCTAGTAAGAATGCAGGAACAAATATTATATTTTATTATGCGGTATTCTTTTTTTAAAATTTAATAAAACTGACATCTACTTAATTTTATATCAATTCATTTTTGTATATCTATTTTTTATTTGTTCTTTGCTTCGAAAAGTTGATTCGTATTATCAGTATCTATATAGATTATCTGCAGATCAGTTTATATCAGAGCTCAAAACTTGCAGCAGTTTATCCAAAAGATGTCAGTTTCTAGAGCTGTGTATTTTTTTATCTAAAACTAAATTAGCGAATGCGATGTAGTGATCAGTGTTTTCGCCGATGGAAGTAATGCAAAATTAACGATTGAGAATTATTACAGAATTACTGATTGACTGATTGGTTTTGAAAGTTCAATGATTCGCTAATAAAAACTTACTGGTTAAATTAACTTACTGGTTCATCCTGTTTTTTCATTGTTTTTTTTTTTTTTTTTTTTTTTTTTTTTTTTTAATAAATTCAATAGATTTCCTTTTACGTTAATAAGGTTTAACAGTATAATTATTTATAATTTTTCACTTAACGTTTTTTGTTGTTGTATTCCGCACAATCTAAATGCAACTTACATTATAGGTGTAAATTATACATGATAGTCATTGCAGATAATTCGCATAATTTATTGCTAGTATGAAGATTTAATCCAACTTATTATACGAACCTTGCTAAAAAAAAAATTCCCCTGCAGGATGTCGGACACTCGTACTTGTTTTACGTACTGAGTCAGCAATAATATCCAATGGTCGGTCAAAAATAACCGTTTCCATGTAAAAGATTCAGTGAGCAAGTCGATGAGAAAATTTAAATGATTCATTTTTAGTTGATAAATTTTAAAGAGAATTGATTTCTAAATGTTTGTACATATGCGTATATTTATAGCCCAATATCTAAAGAAATAAATGTAATAATATTCCATTTTCATATTTTTGGGAATAAACGATCGATATATAATAATATACTTTCTTTCCATTTGAAACCGAAAACAGAATCTATGAACTTCATAATATTCTCAAACTTGGATTTCAGTTCTTTTTATAGTAATCAATTGTCAGCTAATTATAGAACGTCTACGAGCATCTTTTTCTATTATTATGATTGTTAATTTTATAAGAGATAAAAGTTAGAAAAGATTTCAAATATCGACCAATGAAAGAAAAATGCCATTTGTTTATGGCTTTAATTGATTGTTTTTCATGCAACAGAAAATATTGCTTGCCGAAGAATGCAAGCATTGAAATTACTCACTAATTATACACAGCTATTACTTCATTAATGAACGGTAAAGGCTCATAACTGATTCATTTTTTGATTAGCAAGTCACGGGAGTATGTGCACAAACTACTTGAAAAATATTAGTGTAAGGAAATGTGTTAATTCATCATCAAATACGACATTTTTCTGGTGCAGCTAGACGCTCGGTGTTTTGATTTTGTTTTATTTACAAAATGAAATGCAGAGATTATAAATTCAACGTTTTGGGGCGTGCAATGAGGGAAGTAGAAAGATACGCGTTTATATATATATATATATATATATATATATATATATATATATATATATATATAAACACATAGAAAACAATAAATTAAGATCTATTCTTGAGGGCGTTTGTGAGCTTAACCTAGATTTGCGTTAAGAAGGAAGTTGCCCAAGAGAATGCGAGCGCCGCACGCAGCGCGTGTAAATCTTGGCGGAACCGAGCGCGCGCGACGACACTCATTTCTTACAAATAATTCCAGTGCATTTTTAAAAGCGCGGGCGCGCGAGATAAGCCGAAACTCGCCGGCAACCGGTAGGCGGCGGCGTTACGTAATTCGCCGTTCGATACGATCGCACGCTGTATTCGGCGCGTTGGTTCTTTTGCGTTCCTTCGGCGCAGAGGTGCATGGGACCGGCGATGAAAGTGAACTCCGGGGACGGAGAGAAGCAAGCAGTACGGGGGGAGGGGGGCGCGCAAAAAAGACGGGCAGAAATTAAGAGCGCCTATATACGCGCGCTCCGGGGCTCTATACCGGTTCCTTTCGAACCCCCTACACATACATACACACATGCGTACATGCATACGCACATGCATAGGTACATGCATACATCTTATACGCGGCCGATTAACGAGCGAGTTGCGCTCGCAACAAGACGGGAGGGCATTTATATTTATATATATCTACGTCGTTTCGGCCCGGTGATGTCACATTATTGCCCCGCGGGCAGCGGGCTTTGCGCCGCTCGCGCGCGACAGGATCTCTCGTCGGCGCGAGTAATTCGAGCGACGGTCGGCCCGGCGGTGGGAGGGCGGCGGCTGGAGTCAGAAGTCGCGGGGCCACCTCTCGGGCGCGCGGATTCGCCGAGTTCTAGGAAAATATCGTCCCGGCGTCGCCCGACACAAAGAGGAAATTCCGCCTCTGTGCGCGCGGCGGGCGCGCGGCCGCGCACGGAGGAGGAGCGTTTAAACTCGTGCTTTGCCTCTCGGCCCCGTGCGTGTGCGTAGTGACGCGCGTTCGCGTTTGTGCGGTGTCTATCAGCGTTGCTGGGGTGCGAAGAGAAAGGAACACGAGGGGGGCGGGGGGGTGCTGCAGGCACTTCTGAAGCGAGGAAGAGAGCTATTCTAAGAACAAATGGGAATCAGTAGGGTCCGACGAGTACGACTTGCTTTTCAGTTCCCTCTAATTTTTGTCTATTTCGTACTATTTGTTGTTATTTTCTCTGGGACTCTTCGGCTCCGGTGGCTTCTCACTGGTGCTCTTCGTTTCTCTTTGGTATCATTGAGCGCTCTTTTTTATTACCGGCTCAGTTCGGTTTCCGCTAGTTCTTGCTGGCACTCTACGATTATCGACGGAGTGTCACTGGTACTATCGACTATATTTTTCTACTCACTTGTACATTTCACGATAAACTGGTTATTCTTTGAGCTCTTTACTTTCCTCTAGTTTTCGCTTATTCCTTCTAATATACTCTTTTTTTTTAATGTTTTTGATTTTAAGGTTCTTGCATAACCCTAGAACATTTCATTAGACCCGTAATTTTCTTGGAGTCTCGTGGAAGTTTCAATATAATATACGTTACGATAGGTCACGAACAGAACTAAAAAATATAGCAGCCATGCGTATAGCACGGGATTAGTACAATGTAGGAGATTTAAAAAAATTGTTTACACAAAGTAAAAATTGCTGAAATAAATAAATAAATATAAAGCATAAAAAGCATTACATTAAACTTAAGAGTGCACAAGATGGATCGTATAATTTTCTTACCATTATCGAAAGAGAGTATTGCTAAGGGAGACGCATCTAACATTTCATTGCACTTCTGAACCTTAAACTGCTAAAGTGCCAAGATGTATCTTATGATATTGAAATGGTGAGCAATCATAAGGAATCCAGCAGATTAATAATTAAATGCGATAAGAAACAGTTATAGACCGCTGCTATGACATTTTTGTTCCTAATAAAATACACTTGCAACAAATATTCAGAAAAGCAAATTTCTTTACAAAAATTATATTTGACTTTTTTTAAATTATATTACGTATTCAGTTAAAATAAAAAGAAAACGATTTTTAAAACATTCGTTTTATGGATTTATAAAATATAGTACAACATTTAAATAAATATAAATACATTCCATTTGAACACCGTATTACCTGCTTACTCATGGCGAACATTTTTATTTCATTGAGTGGCGCCCTCGTATACGCGGTGGACGTTTTCTTTACTAATAGATAAAAGAAGAGAACTAATTGGACATAAAAAATCTGAGAATTCGTTCCGAACTGAGGAAGTTTTTTTCGATTTGATTTGTTCAAACTGGGTATCTTCACGGAAGAACCCTTTGCTCTGAGCTCTGACATGTAAATGGGGGAGGCGGGGGGAGGATTGCTTAATTATGCCATAAAAAGTTCCAAATGCTGCCCAAATGAATTTTTCTTTTAGTAAAATACGGATTCAAATTGAAAAGAAAAAAAAAATATTATATATATATATATATAATGCTTATATGAACTTATTTTGATATTTTGTTTTAATCACTACATTACCTGTAATCAACATCAGAATATATCTATATTTTATTTATTTTGAATAATGAATAAGCGCACCAAATTCCATTTCGAATGTAATATAAGTAGAATGCATTGTACTGAACGACGACTGTGAAGAATGATTTAAAAACGTTTCCTTTCGCTTATTTTTTGCATTGTTTTTTCCGTATACTTATCAATCGTTGGCGCTATATATGTATATATGTTATACTGTATACGTATGCCACGCAGGGAGTCACCGCGAATTTTCGGCGAGGTCAATTTCCGCCCCTATTCATCAGCGAGCTCATGGAGATCTTGTCTCGATATGCAAGCCGCTCCGGCGCTCTTTTCGCGATTGGAGTGCGCGCGTCATCGTCCCCCTTGGACTCTTCTCGCTTAGCTCATACCGAAATAGCGCTTTTCTACCCAGATGTAGATTGTATGGTGACTGATGCGCCCGTGCACTAGCACGTTGGCGTGTTTGTCAAAGAGAAAGAGAGCAAGAGAGAGGGGGAGAGAGGGAGAGAGAGAGAGAGAACTTTTATTTTCATATTTTAAACAAGAAATTATAAGACGTAGTTTCCAACTACATGTATAATAATCATACTACGTTTAAATTTTGTTATTCTCAGAGGCTAGTCTATTTTTTATTGAAGCTTTTCATTTAATAAAGAATACGATGTATATATATATATATATATATATATATATATATATATATATATATAATTTGTTTTCCAATTAGTCTATAATAAATTTCATAAATTTCTTTCTTTTTGTTTCAGGTGAGTAGCAGAATTTACTCAAATATACCGGTAAAATTAAGGGTAAAAATTTTCATAATACATTATCATTTTTCTTCAAAATTTTTTTTTTATTTTTTAATACAATGGATAAAACGTATGTGAACATTGGAAATTGCGTAAGCTATTGTAATAAATATAATAAGATTATTACCGTTGCATATAATATATTTGACAGTTGTAGGCATACATACAAAGAGTTTGTTATGCTGACTGTGACTAAAACATAAAATTAGAAAACGCAGTAAAGCTCGCTTGTAATGGTACTTATAATTCCCGTGCCGATGTTTCTTATTTATGCCTGCCAATCCTAAATTACTGTGCTATTAACGTAGTAATTTTTTTTTTTAAATTAAATGTAGAGCGAATAATGTCACTTATAAATTAAATTTATTGCTTTCTTCGAATTTTAATACATTTTACAATAATAATAATTCCATTTGACAGAAAATTGGTTCTGATATTAATACTTAAATCTATTTGCTTTTTTAGACATTGTAAAATACATCGAACAGCTTCTGTCGACTGTGTGCGTATAGTAATTTATTACGAGAGAAATGAAAAAGCAATTATACTTAATGAAGTAATATATGTGTTTAGACATAAATCGAACGATGAGCACAAGCTAAAGTTTTCCAATCCTCTGAATTTTGAAAGGTCGAAACTTGGGGAGTAAAATGGTCGGAACTTCTTAATCATATTCCAAAACAACCATTTTATTATTGATGTATGAAAATAGCTTATGAACAGATTTCTATTTTATTATTGTTCAATGGATTTTTATCGAATCTGATTAATTAGTTCATCGGTTGTAACGGGACTTTTTTCAATGTTTATTTTGTATTTCGTTCTTTAATAAAACTTTTGGCGTTAAACTAATGTTCTAAACTAATTGATTTCCCTTTTAAATTAGTACTCCTGTACAGTAATAATGGACGTGTGGAAGAATATCAGGCATTGCGCGGGACTTCAAAATAATGATAATTGGATGGAAACGGTGAAAATTGGATTTATTGATTTTAGAGTTATCGATTAAATAATTTAAGTAGGAAAATTACAGAGGTTTTCGAGGGCTAGGGTAAGGTTTACGGGTTTTACGATTATTTTGATTATGAGCCTTAGTTGTATAATAAATAAATTTTTTTATATTATCATTATATTTTTTTATACTAATAGTAGATTAAATGGTCTTAATATCTACTAATTTAATTACGTATCGAAGCAATTCATAAATTTTTTTATAGTAATAAATGCATTATAAGATCACTTAGATAGAGGAATTATTATATTGCTTTTAAAATACTTTTCGACAATTATTTGAAGGTCTTTATAATTGGAGAATTCCACGAACCTTGTAAAACCATGAAATCATTAATAATAACATTTTCATAATGTTCTTGATCTTAAAACCTTCTTGAAAATTAACCGAGGTAAACTGAAAATTGCGTTTTTATAGCCCTAGAAAAGAAATATTAAAAAAGATCATGAGAATGCAAAGACGTATAAATATTGAATTTATATTCAAGACATCGTAGTTCGTCAAAAAATAAAAATACGCTAGTTTAACGAGGACACCGCTTCGACAATATATTTTCTATTATAAGTACCGAGAATAAGGGGCAATAAATTTAAATAAAACAATTGTTTTGATACATAAATTTTATACGAAATTCTCCTTCTTAAATATTAATGCGAGGAATTGCATTTGTAGTGTGTTTTTTTCTTTTTTTTAAAAAACAATTGCTCCGAATTAAAGAAGCGACTTTATCAAAGTTTTGAAACTTTAAACCGAGTATCTCGATAAGTTTATATCCGTAAGTATAATAGCGCAATTTTGCGTAGATTGTCAGCCGTTAAAACTGCAGCCCCGTTCATAATGAAGCCTTGTAAGTGTGAGGACGATAACAACGACGGAGGATTGACAAAACATATTGCACGTAATAATGAACGATTATCGCAGGCAGATCGGCAGTTTTTCAAGTTTCATTCTAATTTCAGATGTCTTTAATATCGTCGAGTGATTAGTTTTTGACGTAAGAAATGTGAGTAATTGGTGATAACTCAATTGTTAGAATAAAAAAATTTACCGGAAAATGCAATAATGAGAATTATTCCTGATAGTTATTTCTTGTAATTGGGTTCAACTGGTGTATATAATTTTTTATTTTTTAGTTAAGTTTATTTGGTGAATTTTTAACCTCAAAATGACAACCATAATAACAAACAACAGCATGAATAATAATAAGAATAGGGAAATATAATTTTTCGAACATTAATGTAGCTTAATAAAGAGTTGTTCGAGAAGTTCGTTGTCCTGGCCGCTGTGTTCTATATAGAAAATCTTCTTAGAACTCCGCGAAAGATGGAATATTCTTTTTACCGCCTCTTTATTTTCTTACATTTACTCTCTTTTTTCTTTTTCACTTTTTCTTCATACATGAACGCAATACACAAGTTTAATCCTCACAAGTCAGTATAATTTACGGATTGCTTATTTATAAACATCCACGTAAGAATTTTATTGCAATAATCAAATTCACTAAGCGATGAATAAAAAAAATGGTATATCTGCTGATATAAAATTATAATAATTTCTTTGACCGAAATGATGCACCAGTGCTTAAAAAAATAACAAATAAATTTTCGTCGATATCGCGAATAGTCGAACAACTGCCATAGAATACCCAATTCTAAAATTGCCGTCGTTGCCAAAGTTGTCACAACACTTTACACCCAAGTAAATGATTTAAGCATGCGTATATGTGACGCGGTAGTTCTTTGTTACGCTCAGACGACAAATAACTCTGTCGAAATCTTAATTATTACACGACCTCTCTTGCATTCGTAAATGATTTATGTATGCGGTTATATATAAACGTTGCATACTGAACAATCTTGAAAATTACACGAGTTTGATTCCAGGTGAGGATTGCGAAAGCGAAGCTCTCTATTGCAGTGGTAATATAAAAAGTATGAGTACTTTGTCGAAGATAAAATATAGATATTGCAAAGTCTGTATACAGGTGTTGAACTTTTATTTGATCGGAGATGAATTTCTCGGATTAATCTATACAATAAACACGCGTCAATTTGTTTTGCCGACGATAATTCATAATTAAATATTACTTATAACGGAAACTTGAAAAACAATCAGGAACATTCGAGGTTGTAGAGATATAAAATAAAATTGCTGAATACCAAAGAATGTTTGATGAAAAAGTTTTCGCAAGAGCGCGGAGATTAGTCCCACTATTATGTTTCATTTGTAGCGTACGTGAATAGAACAGCGGCCGGTAAAATATAATTTAACAAAAAACTATATTAAGTAAACCGACAGAAAATCATATGAAATATTTACTATTTCATATGCCAGTTTGAGGACAGACTCGACTGATTAAAAAAAAACTATTAATGGTTTTTTGAAAAACATACTATTTTCTCTAGTAAAATTCCCAGAACATAGCGAATTCTACTATATAAAATAGTATTCGTTGTAAATTATAATTGAACTTTTTTTGATAAACACATTCTGTCCCTAAATTCAAGTAAATTAGTAAATCCTCATATTACATTGCTTCCAATGTGTACATAATATAATGCCGTATTTGTGGCTTCGAGAGGATGGCAAAAAATTCATGGGATCCCCCCCCCCCTCAATCCCTATGGTTCGTGGGCAGAAATCCGTCGTCGACAGGTGACGACGGGACATCGCGTCGAGAGAAAAAACCATTATTTCTCGCCCCGCAACTTCTTCCCAGGAAGTCTATTTGATATCCCTCCCCGGAACAGGTCGGCTCGCTCCTCCAAAATAGCCCGGGAGAGAGAAAAAAAGACCATTGGCCACCACCAAAATTTCGTAACTGAATAGCTCTTTAACTAATGCCCCGTCCCATCTTCGAAGCTGGCCTCTTCAGAGGAAGAAAAAAATACGCACACACGCGCGCGCTCTGATAATTATGTTCGGGGTTGGAGAGGTTGCGGGAAGAGAATAAGAGGGGGGGGGGAGTAATCGAGGGGCTGCCGATCGGTTATCCCAATGCGTGTACTAGCTGACTCGAAAAAAGAAACCCAAGTATACCGAGGGAAAGAGTGAGGGGGTGAGAGGGAGGGAGAGAGGAAGAAGTCATCGGAGAGGTTCGTTTTCTTCGGAGTTGGCGTGGAAGCGCCAGAAAGTGCGTTGCTGGTGCTGCTGCTGCTGCTGCCGCCGTTGCCCCAAAGTAGGATTTCGGGGATTCCCCTCTTCCCCTCCATCTACTTCCAGCGAGCTCGGGAGGGGAATTCGCTAGGGAAAAGGCTCCCTCGCGCGCGTGCGTGTGGGCAGCGAATCGTGCGGCTGGGTGGCGTATAGAACGCAGGCACGCACGCACGGGCAAGGGAAGAAGAGTCGTGGCGCGTCGATATGCAGTATATAGACGTCGGCGCGGAGCATCCAGAGAGAGAAAATGACCGATAGATTATGATAATGACTTCTTGTTCGTCTACTCTCTATCTTTTTGACCGCCCAAGTTTATGATTTCTGGCTCGTGTATGCACGATCGAATGCCTATACATAATCTATGAAATGGTCATTCGATACGCATGCTACACGGAACAACGTGCGTGGCATTTCTGCAATCCCACTTTTTGGTACATTTCCCGTGACTGCTCAGAAAAATAAACGCGCAGACCTAAAGACGTGGAATAACTGAGCATTATAAATTAAGAAATTCCCTCCTGATATGTTTCATTTCTTATTTGTATCGAGAAAATTGCATTGGGAAATAAACGAGATCGTAATTTATTTGAACGTCTTATCGGTAAGAGGGAATGTCGAATTAATTGGGGAATAGTCCATCATTTTTCCGGTAGTAGAGGATAAGTTTTATTTTAAGGGGATAGATTTGTACATCACCGATGCATATCTTTCTCATTTGTTAGCTGATGATAAAATCAAAAGAATTCAGTTTGTCAATAAATTAGTTTTATCCTTATGTGTAGATATATATCGTATAAAAGTACACGTATAAACTTACTAATACAAATCAAAATCTAAGTTGAACGGTCGATATTCGAACCATACAAGAGTCAAAATAAAGTTTTTTTTTATGGCTGTGAAGTCCGCATTGGTAAACTTGGACGAAATGCCCGTTTCCGCATAAAGGGGACTCTCTGCATAGGCCACTAGCTACTATAGTGGTGGCACATTTATTAAACGCGTATCGACAATGACGAACAATATTTCGTCCTCACTGATGTTTGATTCGGATATGGAATGTATACATTGCATTTTGAATTATATTTGAACAATATATCAACGAAGGATAAATTATATTTCTTATTCGTAGACTTGCCCAAAGCTAACTTATTCAATAAATCTCTTTCTAGGTTACCTAAGTTTACAGTAGTGACAACCAGGCATATTCATAAATTACGTTTCTGAATTATCCAAGCATTAGGATCTACTGAACTTTTGAGTTATGGTAACAGAATTATTTTTCGGTAAATTCAAGTTTTAAACGACAGATTTGCTTATTGGTCGACTTTAATTCTACGTTTAATATTTCATATATTAGAACTTACTATAAGCGCGAAATTCTACTATATGAAATAGTATCTTTTAAGCAATAATTTTAGACCTTTCTGGATAGATTTCGTCGGCAAAAAGTAGTTAATCTTAATAATATTATGCAACTTACAAAAAAATTACTAGTAAATTCACCCAAAATCATTCTTTTATTTAGAATATCGCTGTATTCCAGATGTGCATACTCTATCAAAGTAAAATCCTATATGCTCTATATTAGAAATTATCAGAGTGTATATAGAGTGTTGACTCAGATGAGAGTTTATGGTTAACGGTTGAACAAGCCATTTCTCATTCTTTAGCCTTTAAAAATTAAAAATTAAAAATTTTGAATAGTATAGGAAATGTACTTTTTTGCAACAAAATTTATTTCGTAATATATTGAAAATGTGAACAACAACAACAACAACAACAACAACAACAACAATAATAATAAATAAAAAAATATAGAATAAATCGAGATATATGGTATACGTACGATTTCACTTTCATAACTATACTATTTTGTCTCGGATAACATTCCTTGCTGTTGCGCGATTCTTTTATTTTCTTTGTTTTTCAATAAACGTCTCATCTTTGGAAGTATAATCCGTCTGTATGCAGTATGATATAAATCGAAAATACATTTATCGAACAATTTTATCTATAAATGTGTTTAAAGTTTTGCAAGACAGCTGGAACCCCGCGCCGATCGAGCTGAAGGATCCAAAAAAGTTGTTCAATCTCGCAGCATGCGTGTGTGTATATATATGGAATACTTTTGCATAAGCGCGTGAAAAGTATTAGCATAAACACGTCTCCCGCGACTATTATATATACCACAAAATATTTGAGCTTCTCTCTATCTACTCTATATATATATATATATATATATATCTACCGAGTTTAAGCGCGCACGAGCACCCGAGAGCGACGATTTGTAAATCAGCGAAGCGCATCGACCGGTGAACGCGAGATGAAGGTATATAATGTAATATAGAGAAAGAGACGTACACACACACACACACACACACACACATATATATATATATATATATATATATATATATATATATATATATATATATATACATATATGTATAGTACAGCGCACATCGGAGCCTCTTGAGAAAGAGGAGGAGAGTCAGCGCACGCTCCGCTCTCGAGTGTAAACGAAAGTCAAGTGTCTCGTAATCGACGAAATGACTATGCTAATAGATAAAGCTGATACGCGCGGGCCTCCTCCTTTATAACCCAGTTTAATTTACGAGACTCGCTAATAGTTGCTTAATTTACGGCGCTCGCTCTGTAGCTCGCCGATGGCGCTCGATGTCTCTGGCGGGTGTTTCGCGCGAGTGCGAGTGCGAGCGCACGTCGCTGACGCGTCTCCCGGGCAGGTGGACGTTACGTACGAATCGATTGCCCTCGACGCGCATCGGGGGGTCGAATAAGTTTCCGGCCTATTGCGCGAGGGATAAACCACCTCCTGCCGTCCCCTCGCGCATGACGTCGTATTTTATCCTTATTTCTCTCTATACTTCACAGCCTATAGCCGTCTATATGTCGCGCATTGGCGAGTGTTCGTGAAGCGTTCAACATGTATGTATGTATTCGCTTATATGGACACGCGATAACGAGACAATGATTCCTGGCCGTTGGTGTGTGTATATATATATATATATATATATATATATATATATATATATATACATGCACATATACATATTCCTATACATATAATTTACCGATGAGCTCTCGGCTTCCACGTCCTCATAACCTTTTCTCGATTTCTGTAGTGCTCGTGCGCTCGTCACAGCGGTAGAAGGATAGAGCTGTAGAAAACGACATAGATAGACAGGTTGGATAGATAGATATAGATAGATAGATATAGATGGGTAGATAGTCTCTTATTTACCTTGAAGCCAAAAATATATTCGACAATCATCGAACCAGTTAACAATATATATAAAATTAAAGAGTTGATACAAATATAAAATAAATATATTTTGTGTAAATTATTGTCAAGGTCCTCCAATGTAAATCAACATGTAGAAATTATCGCACTATAGTTGCAACAAGTAACGATTACAACTATGTAATTGAACCTAGCTATGGACAAAAGAAGGTATGACATATAATGTCATATTTCAATTTAAGCAACCACGTAGAATCATAAAAAAATCTTTTAAAACGCTATACGCGCAGCTCGAATTTAGTGTCATTCGTTATTATTAAAAACTTACACACACTATTTACAATCGCTCTCGCATTGCGTGCGCGGAAAATCTTATCGCACTGAACAGCACGTTAACAGTATTAACTATTATAATCATAAGTATTTAATCAGATAAATGGACTTATTAATACTGGTGCATAGTCCTTTTAAACGCGGACAAAAATGGTATGTATCTCAGAGAATGAGAGGGAAGAGGGAGGGAGAGAGAGAGAGGAAGAGAGAGATGGGGAGGAGAGAGAATCTCGTTAGGCGACGCTTTAATAGTTTTTTTCACAAATTTATCTCGTGTGTTTGTATCAATAATATACCGGCGCGTAATTATCGCAGCGGAGGAAAATACGCAAACACTCTCGGAGACGAAAAGTGCGAATAAAATGCGTGTGTGAGCCGCACGCACGCGGAGACGATACATCTTCTTGTCATCGCTCGCCAAATTGGGCGCACGAGGAAAAAGACGGGTGTTTTCTTCTCTTTTGCGCGCGCGCGGCTATGGCTCTTGAAAAGAAAATGGTTGTATTGAGCTACTGTAGCTGTAGTGAGGAATCCCGCTACTGATGTATACATACGCATGCAGCTTGTGGGTTGTATCAAGAAGTGCAAAAAGAGAATAGAAGATCTTTACGTAGAAAAAATGTATACAAGGACAATTGTTAATACGAAATGCCAATTAAAATATATAATTTATAAAATGAAACCAGCGATAATGTTAACGTACTGAACAAGCACTACGATTAATTTTTCGTTCTAATAAAGAATAGAAAGGTTATATCGTTAAGCCTTCAAATATAAGATAATACTGTAGAAAAATTACAGCAAGCCATTAGTCGAATATTTCAGAACGAACGCTGTGAAATATTTTATACACGAAGAGCTCGAACGCTTGCTCGAGGCTTTCTAACCTTCAAACTATTCAAGCTGAACGAGCAGTTTCAACCGTCAGCAATGTTACAAAATCAAAAAATTCCTAGTCCTAATTATTTTATATGGATGTTCGATGTACATACCGCGCGAATAGTTCGATCAAATGTAACAGCTTGTACGATCGAATGGCTCGAACAGATCGATCATTTGAAACATCTGAAACGTTCAAACGGCTTATTTTTTGTTGCAACAAAAATTATAATAACAACCATGTAGAATATAAATACAAATTTCTAGGAACAGTACAGCAATGCCAGAAATAACGAGAAGAAGAAGAAGAAGCAGAAAATGAGTATAATGAGATTTTGTTTTCGTTTATCTATCAGTTTACCCGTTCAGTTTCATCCATTATAAATATGCACATTAATATACAAATGTATATTATGTTTTATATATATATATATATATATATATATATATATATGTGCAAGTACAAAGGACAATTAATTATCGTAAGATAAGACTAGAACGATTAATCGAGTTCAAGAAGCTGCATCATCTTTAAAGTTTTAATGCTGCAAATTTTAGCGAGAAGGGCATTCCAAAATTTGGCAGGGTGAACTTAAAGGAATCGCCAGAGTTCTTGGTCCTCCTTATTGTCCAGAGAACCTCTAGGAATATACCTGGAGAAGAATCTATCCTAGATATTCGGTGCAATCCATTGCGTCCATTAAACAGTAGTCCAATTGTAGGAACGTCACACCCTCGGCAACTCTCTTCCTTACTGGATCGTTTCTCAGAGTATGAGAAATACTTGGACCAATTGAAGATCGAACCATTTGAAAGATCTTAACTAGTTTCTTTGTTCAAGCACAATTGTGACTACGGCTCACGTCTTACGTTTTATGTTTCTCTTGAAATTTCTATATTGTTTCAAATATAGATATTAATCGAATATGTACCACATGCAATGTTCGTTTCCGTATATCAGATTATATAGTTAATTACCAAAGTCTATAACAAGTCATTTAGTTACGTTAGACATACGTAGGTCATGTATCTCTTCTAAATTAAGTTGTCAATCAATTAAAAGTGAATCAAGTTTTAACGGTATGCGTTTAATACAAAGAAACGCGAAGCGTATTCCAATTTACACGTTCTTTTTTTACTAGAGCACACGGATAAGTATATTTCATCATATCTGAGATACATAAAATGGGCCATAATTCTTTTAATTATACAAGCAGAAGAGATAATCATTAAAATCAAAAATATTAAAAAACCAATTGCAACAACTCGAACAGTGTTTCGTTAGAAAATCCCAAATAGTACGTAGAAGTTTGGGTTTAAAGGCAGACGCGCGCGTACGGAAGATTGAAGAGCTCGGCAAAAGGAAGATATTAGCACAAGAGAATAAGACAGACGGCTAAGCCGCCAGGAAGGAGCGTCAGCCGCTATCCCGAGAGGGGAACGGAGCACGATCGCGTACCAGGCGATTATGAACTGAAATAAGAAGCTCTCGGAAAAGAGGAGAGAAGAAACGGAAAGGAGAGTGAGAGAGATGGAGAGTAACCATATGGTGAGATTATCGCAATATTGCACTGCCGGTACTAAACCTGTTACGTGTATTTTGTTCTTTGTGCGCGTGCGTGCGCGCGTGGTGTGCCTTCATGCTCGATCGCATGCCCCTGAAACTATCAACCGCATTTGCAGCGAGGTATATCTTTATTTATACAAATAAATATACATATATTTATTTATTTATTAGTATATATAGAATATATATAACATATATATTAGAAAATGATAGACTAAGTCAGGCGTATAGTATTTCTATAGAACAGCCTCTGTTCGACAGAGAGGAGGTTGATAGCGGATGGACCGCTCCGAGCTCGCGTGGGCAGGCGCAGAGCGATCGAGCCGTTTCCCGTCCATACGTATATAGAGGAGCCCGAAAAGCGGCAGGGAGGCGTGCGTTAATTCGATGGCCGATGAAGTCGATATTTGACCAGGAGGAAAAGTCCATTTGCGCCGAGAGGCCGCGAGGCGTGGCGTCGGTCGCGGAGCTGTGAGACAGACCCCTTCGAGGAACCTGGACTTGCGCCAGTAGCAGGGAGGGGGTACGGGTGGTGTCGCCGGATAATGACAAAAAGAAAGAGAAGAAAGAGAGAGAGAGAGAGAGAGAGAGAGAGAAAGAGAGAGAGACAGCGGGAGCGGTGGCGGTATCATCGTTTATTTAGGCCCGCTAGTCCACGGGACAACGCCCGCTCGTTGGCTCCTTCCGCTACGAATTCTCTCTCTCTTGCTCTCTCTCGTTCCTGACTTTGCACGAACTCTACGTATACATATACACGCTTAAGTTTCCGTATTTTATATATATATATATATATATATATATATATATATATATATATATATATCCATATGGAGTAGCAATACATTTTGGCAAGATAAGTTGTCAACTATATCTGTTCGTCCGTGCGACAATGTTTATTAGGAGCAAATGGAAGAGTCCGAAACGTCGTACGTGAACTAAAATGTTCAGTAAATTGGACTTAGATGACTTCGGTAAATGACTTTTTAAGTATGTCCCAAGTGAGTTCTACCGATAAACTTCAATTTCTCCAACTTAACTTTTCAGTTAATGTTTATATATAAAAAATAAAATTGTATTTATGTTGAATATTATGAACTAAACTGACAATTATTTTTATCGGTTTGATAGTTTTCATAAAGTAATATAATTATAATTACGTAATGACAGCGAGACTATCCTCGTTTATAATCACGTGTTACGAAATATCGATGAAAATAGAAAAGATCAAGGAAATTAGAAGAGTTTTTTTATTGAAGATCACACGAGAAGCGGAATAGATTGGTATCGATGTTTTTAATAAAATCTGACAATTGTGAGATTATTAATATACTCTTGGTTCTAATGAATGATATTCAACGAAAATTGTCATCCCCATTTCCAATATCGCGTTTAAAGATAATTAGACAGCATATCGATTTCTATCATATCCATTATTACGAGAACCAAGAGAACTAATTTTTCATTTATAAAGTTGGTCAGGTACCACCTTAAATGTATAGCAGAAAGTATTATCGAATTTAATAAACTCCAGTATTAAATTGACATTATTGCGATTTCTTAATATATGGACATTTTCCAGACTTTCCCTCTTCTATTTAAATTTAAAATTCTGCTCCAAAACATTTACAGTTTCATAATAAAAATGAGCAACAAATCTAAGCAATGCTCTTTGAGGCCGAATGTACCATTCGCACTTCGTGAACTCTATTTTCTGTTTCAGATATCTACCTGTTTTTCTGATATAATATTTGTCACATTTCTTGCAATTAATTCGATAAAGAATTCCAGATTTTAAATAATTATCAGCCTAACCTTTACAATTGTTAAAAAGTTATACATGTACATATACGAAGTAAATTTTATAAATAAGTTTAGTTAGTGAATTCTGTGATCGTCCCAATCTATCGTACTCGGTAACGTATACATTGTACTTTATTAACACCCAAATTTTATTTCAGAAAAATTTCTGAAAGTTAATTTTAATTCAATTACTGATTGGTCAAGGTGCATTAGAAACTTCATCAGGTATTCAAACATTCGTAATAGTTTTCAATGATATAATTTTTTTTCAATGAGTAAGTCATGTGTTAAATTTGGTCTAACTAAACCGATAAGAATGATTGAATTCCAATATAGGTACAGTAGAAGTAACATGAATAATTACACTTGTGTTTGAGCTTATTCACATTTACCGACTTGGATTATCAGATAAGTTTTCATTGATTTAAATTTTGGAGATAAGTTTCACTAATATTAATTTAGAGAATAAAGCACCTAATCAATTTACTCCCTATGTTTGCATCAACGAAAATGACTGGGATCCAGTTTAAATTCAATTATTTTTGGAATTTACAGTTTATATAAACTGATTGATCAGCAAGTTTATCAATGTACATTCTCTCATAAATCAACCAATGATTGAATATATATCGGATTACAGGAGTTTTCAATGGGTGAAAATTAAAAAGTATTTTCTATTAATAAATATTTAGAAAATAAGTCATCTAATAAATCTATTGTCCAAATTGGAATTCGTGAAAACCACTGGCATCTAGTATAAATGAAGTCACTGATTGATCATAAGTGTACGTACACTATAATTTTCCAGTAGTTTGGAAAGGAAGTAATCAATTTTTTTGTATACGTACATACTTTAGTATTCAATAAATATGATTTTTTAATAATTATTAAACGAACCGTATGGCCTAATATCGTTCATAATTTGTGAAATGTGAAATTATCCAAATAAAATGGAACAATGTCTATTTTTTGTATTGCCCTTTCTAGATGATTATAACTTAGAGACGAATTAAATACGTTATTAATTACAGATGTTTTCTTGGATATTCTCGTAATGGATGAGATTGAGTGGGAGGAAATTATATTATGCCATTAGAACCCGAGACTTTACCGAAATTGAACTTTTGTTTCAATGACATATATTCCTGATTTTGATAACTTTAATTTATAGGAGATAATGCTTTTTTTTACTTGTTATAATTAACGTTTACGAATTGAAACCGTTATACTTATACTCAAGAACAACAAATTTGTATTGGATATTTTTTTGAGAAAAAATGGTAGTAATGGAATATATTGAAATGAAGTATAAATTAATAGCACAAAACAAGAATATATATAGTACATAGCTAATAAAAAAAGTTTGAATTGAATGACACAATTACCAAAGAACCGATAAAAGAATACTTCTGAAAATGCATATAATAAACTTAACCTTCAATATCTCTGGTCTTCCGTATCGACGGCGAATGAATTTTTTTTTTGTTGACGAGTTGACAGTCTCAGCTGGGTGGTAATGAAGCAAGCGTGAAAAGCCGACATCGGTGTCTTATACAACATCGACAGCGGACGATCGGGGCGGGCGGGGTAGGAGTCAGTTCTGCGCTTTCGGGGGTGCATCGGCGCGTGTACGCAAGCGGCATGCGTCGCGCGACACGGGAGTTCGGGGCCGCGGTTCCCGATGGCGCGGCCCATCGGCGTGTCGCAGGCGTGGTTGGAGCTCGAGCAGAGCGCGTCGGGCCGAGGGGTGGGGGGCGCCGACCTTGACCTCCGTCCCAACCGCGCGGGTCGCCCGTCCACGGGAGAGCGAAAGAGAACGAGCGGGGCAGCGCCCACCGCGAGAGCGAATCGAGAGGAACAGAGAGAGAGAGAGAGAGAGAGAGAGAGAGAGAGAGAGAGAGAGAGAGAGAGAGAGAGAGAGAGAATAGAGAAAGAGGATCGGCTTGGGTCGATACGCGCGGCGCTACTGCTGCCGCTGCTGCTGCTACTTTTGCCACCACCACCGCCACCAGCGCCTCGGTCGGCTTCCGCGCTCTCTTTCTCTTGCCCCCTAGGCCGTGCTGGCCGTGCTCTTGTTCCCGACAGCGTTTCTCCCTTCCTCCCAACCTTCTTGCTGCTGCTGCTGCTGCTGCTCCTCTGGCCGAGTTCGCCAACGCGGTGCGCATCGGCGAGAGAGAGAGAGAGAGAGAGAGAGAGAGAGAGAGAGAGAGAGAGAGAGAGAGAAAGAGAGAGAGATAGAGCGAGAGAGGATTAATGGATCTGGTGCAATCTAGCGATTCCCTTGAAAAGACGATGGTCTGTCCGAACGTCCCGCCTCTGCTAGGCTGCTTCGGTTGTCTCTTTCTACCACCCTCCACTCCCTCTCCTATGTGAGATAGACGGCTCGCTCAATAATCCGAAACAGGCCGAAACGATCGATTCGCACTGCACGGCAACCCAATTCTCGCGGAGCATACAGCGCATTCATGAACTCTTTCAGTGAACTTCTCCGATGGATTATGGCAAATATATGTATACACACACTGCCCTATATGAAATGGAATACGGTATGTCGGAGTTATCGTATGTGCCTGACTCCGCAAAGGTAATTGTCGACTCTATAATGCCCGGGACGATTAAGCTTGAACATACCGTAAGAAAATGCGTTCGACCGCGTTTTAATGGAAGACAGAGATTGGGAACTTTGAGGGCTTTAGCGATTCATTGTTTCCGTGTCGCGGTGGCCATATTATATATGTGTATGAAAACACTCTAGGCGAGTACGGACCTTCGAAACTGTGTGTATATGTATTTTTTTCGGCCCATCTCCCTCTCATTCTCCTTCTATGCCCTAAACAGTTTTTTTTCCTCCATCTCTTCATCCTTTCACTTCCACCTTCCTTTTTTACTCACGCTCGAGTACTCCCTACAAGAGGGAGTGGAAAGCGAATTGAAAATTCCAGGGAGAATTGGAATATCGATGTAAATTTTTGAGGCTCTCGTGCAAATACACTTTTTTGCTCCAAAATACTGCTGGTCAGGATGAACGCATCCACTTTCACCTTCTAATTGATCGATTTTTGCTTATTATTATGGTGCGAACTGGTTGCAACGTTGGTAAGAATGAATTCTGCTATAATTTAATAAATAAAGGAAGAGATACAAAAAATTTTGTTGAAACAATCTAAAAATAAATGAAATGGAACGTCGAATTTTCGCGGAATCATAAACTATACTTACTCATATAAAAACAATTATCCCAAAATTTTTCGGGTTGCTATATCGTGGTTTCATATTAATCGAATCATTTTTGAACGAGACAATGTTATTCATAACCTTCAGTATCTCAAGATTAATGATAGTTTTAACACAATTAAATAATGTTCAATCCACAGTCTCAAACATTTGAAAAGGCAGAGTTTTTGAAATAATCATTGTCAAAGGTTAGTAATTTGACATTTTCAACTATCAATTATAAATAAGTATGCTATACACAATTCAATTGATCGAATCACATGATATATATGATCATGATTGAATAAGAGTTCGTGAATTATTTTTTACCCTTGCTGATTCTAATATAACTAGTATATAGGTTGTGTAGCCATTGACATTTATCGCAAACCACCTGTGGACTGCCGATTAGCCATTAGATATCATGTGCTCTAGGAAAGGATCAGTTTTGGAAGGTTTTCAAGTAACTAATCTTGTTCGCGTTTTAATAAATATAAATAACTTATGTCGTCATAGAGTTGTTAGAAGAATGCACCATGCATGGAATGCATATTTAGAATTGATATTTAGACATTGAATATTTCGAAATTTGTTTCTTTTCAAATGTTCAAGCTCATTGCAACTTTTGATCAGGACATCCATATCTACAAGATTTCATAGTTTCAACCAATTTCATCGAAAGCTAATTTACGTAAGGGTTCTTGTGGTATCCTTTGCAAAGATTGGCATCTACCACTTTTATCTACTTCTAATACATATGGAAAGCGTTATTCAAACACCAATCTCAAGACTATTTCATTTTGATTCATTCATATTCTACCGCAACTTTCATTCCTTAACAAATTAATGTTCGAGTGAAGTTTCCAAATTCAGCTTTGTATAATTTATGAGCCGAAAATTCCGAATTTCTCTTTGTACTATAATTAATCGTCGAGCCGTTGGAATAAAGCAGGAATGGCGAATGAAAAAATCAATCGACGCGCGCCTGCTTAACTTTTCTATCCAAGCATTTCATTAAAGAACATATGGAAATTAATAATTGAAGTAATGGGATGTATGAGTATGACAAATAATAAATTCGGTAGTGGAACGTAATAATTGATTTTTTAAACTTTAAATTATTCGAAGCAAGCATTGAAAATTCTTACAATTTGCTATGTATTATACGCACATAATATAATTTTATATAAATTTATTGAATCTGGGGCATCGCATTATTTTTGAAAAAAACTTTATTCTGTATTCGCGTGACGCCACATTAACACACACAAACACGTGCGCGCGCGAGCACAGTTACACGCCCAACCACCGCAGACACACAACATATCGTAGAATTAATATTCAGCTTGAAATGCTGTTAAGACTCATTATGCTATACCGTTGGGCAAAGACACAGACAGATCTATATGTATTATAATAACTGTTAAACTAAAATATTTCTATTAATCGATCTGTACGTTTCATACTTGTTGATACTGTGCCCATGGGACAATCTACGCACCGGCGCGCACTCCCGTAAAAGCCGGTCGCTCCCACGCGTAATTTGCCCCGATCCTGCGAACGCGCAGCGAGCCAGCGCTCCTTTTACTTTCCATCTCACTTCGCCGATCGGCGTGGCGTAATTCTCTCCCTCCCGCTCCGCTTTCGCTTTCGATCTGCATATCCGGGAACCCGCGGGCGCGCGCGCATCAGCCGGAGCGCGCGTTGCCACGAAGCAATGGACCCTGGCCAATTTCGAAAATCCGCGGGTGAATAGGGGCGGAGGGGGAGCAGGGCGCGCGCTCCGCAGGAACGGAGAGGCTCGAGTTATCGATTGCCTCGGGCGCGTCGCTCCGCTGCTGCTGCTGCTGCTGCTGCTGCTGCTGCCGAGCTTAAGCGGCCGCGTCGGGTCGTGCCGTCGTTCGCGTCTTCTACCCTTGGATCTGAGGTGGCGTACGACGGCAGCACCCCGAGAGAGAAAGAGAGAGAGAGAGAGAGAGGCCGGCCAGTGGGCGAAGAGGGGTACTCGTGCGCCGTTTTTGCCTGTTTTTTACCACTCGCCGAACCCTTCCGACCCTCTGGGATGGCCCTTTTTTCCTTCCATCTACTCGATCCTTCAACGAGGCGAGGCAGTCGGCTGCCGCTGCTGCTGCCCCGCCTCGTCGCGATTTCTCTTTAAAGCACCGTATTATTTCCCTTTGTTTCCGCGCACGGGTACAGTAGGACTCTGCAGGCTGCGTTGCGCTCCTGTTTTTCGGAGTCTCGTTCATTAGAGTTATTGTTACAATTTTTTCACTTAAGCCCGCCTTGACACGATGTCTCTCTCGTATTATCACCTTCCTTTGTCTTTCTTCTTACCCGGTTTTTACATACTCTTTTTCCATGCGAAGCTTCTGTATTATTGCCGTGCTTATAGAATCGGCGGCAATAATCAACCCGTATCATAAAATTAATTTCTGTCGAGAGACCGGGCCTACGCACGCGCGCGCGCACACAGAGTATTTCCCGAAAGTAATTAAATAAACTTGTTTAAGCGTCTGCGTATATGGAACATAAAAATTCTGATGTCTTTCGCGTGAAACGATATATATACACACACACACACACACACACACACACACACACACACACACATATAATGGACAGAATTTTATTTTTGGCCAAATGGGTTCGGGTGGCTGGTACTTTCTTTGTTTCAACGCCCTCGAACTTTTGAGCCCAGGATTAAAGCTATTCTAAATTTTACTCGTAATAATGACGCATAAAAAGGAGATCTCTTTAAGCTTCTTTCTGTTTCTTTCTTTTATTTATTTCTTTTTGTTCGCAATTTTCAACTCACTATCATAAATAGAACTTAGTATATTTGAAAGCTTTTTCATGAAAAAAATTCTGCTTATATACAGATTAAAATATGGGACACCTACTTGTATATTTATACAGGTAATTATTCTAATTAGAATTATTTCATGATTATTGTTGTTGGACTATTTCGTGATATAAATTTTTTACGACTTCATTATTCCTTGCGTATATTGAAGTGAATATGCACTATTTGTTAAATTGAGAATATATTATGGAATAATATATATGTACTACATATCGCTTAAGAATAGTTTCTTATGAAGTTCACAACCTTTATTTATCATTATGTAAAATATTTTGATGTAAATGATGATGCAGTTTAGAAACTGTAGATAAAAATAGATGAATTTATTGGAAATTATTTTTGTTTTTTATGATAAAATCGTCAGGATTCGAAATCCAACCTTAATAATAGACGTATTTTCGTATCGAACGGCGTACAATCT
Source organism: Sycobia sp. Sy_11 (assembly GCA_018907035.1). Classification (NCBI taxonomy): domain Eukaryota; kingdom Metazoa; phylum Arthropoda; class Insecta; order Hymenoptera; family Epichrysomallidae; genus Sycobia; species Sycobia sp. Sy_11. Next base: position 1,541,333 of record JACCIC010000121.1, on the reverse strand, counting down.
TTTTTCCTTTTATGCAGTAATACTCAATAATAATTGAGTATACTATCTGTGAAAATTACCGTCATTTGGCAGATTGCGAATATGCCTGAAGTATGAATCGATGAACGATAAGAAAAGATTACTCGAGGACAATATGTTTGCCTTTTGAAAAGAATATTTTTATAATGTAATTAATATATTCCAATGATAAAATCATTGATATAAAATTTTTCCAATTTTTTTTTTTCATTATATCTTTACATAGTAAAGATGATTGTAGAGATTAAAGACTCATAAACGTGCAGTGAGAGAAAGCGGATTAATTGGAATAGTTCTTCGTAATTTGTTGCGATTTCAATGTTAAACAAATTATCTTTGAAAAAATAATTTTTTCAGATATACACTGTAGGAGATTTGTTGCTGAAAATAGAAATATAATTGAAAGAGCGCGGTACAACGAGAACATCATACATGGTGATATTGAATTATTGAGAGGTTAGGGACGTGAACTATATCCATGTATCATGGAGTTATACATCGAATAATATAACCACGAGCAATTTTTCGAGCAATTTCCGATTATCCGGCTATTCTTCCAAGAGAAATACGAACTCTAATGCGGATAATGGCACTCTCGATGTATGAGGCAGAGGCATTACGCGTCGTTCGACGATTTCCTGAATTTCGTGCACGCTGCGAGATAATGAGAAAGAGGAGGAGCCGCCGCCACTGCCGCACAGCGCCGCTCCAAGTAGTAACAGTGCGTACATGGACGGACCGAAGGCTCATTACCCTCATATAGATACACGCGCGCGCACACACACACACACACACACACACACACACACACACACACACACACACACACACACACACACACACACACACACACACGCACGCACACACACACACACACACACACACACATGTTTCCTTGTCGAACGGGAGCTCAATGCTACCGCTTCGCTGGTCGACTGAATCCTTCATTGCCTTAGGGAGAGAAAGAGGGAGAGAGAGAGAGAGAGAGAGACGGGGGGCATGTAAATGTAAGCTCATTCGATAAATGAACCGTTAAGAATATACACAACAAATTTCCAAAGCCACGTGTGCGCGAAGAAAACGAGTGTGAGGATGTATGAGACTAGTACTTTCTTAGCACGGACTTATTTTTTGCTTCATAGTCTCTCAATCATCACCTTATTTTTTTCTACAATGTGTATGATTAAATGCACGAATTTCATCGTATTAGAAGAAAGAGAGCCCTCTGCAATGCTGTATATACACCTCACGTTCGCTTTCCTCGAGAATTTCCGCGTAATATATAAGAGAGAAAGAGCGAATGAGAGAAAGTAAGAGAAGGAGAGAGAGGGAGCAAGAGAGAAGAGGCAGGAGGGAAAGAAAAGAGAGCGCAGAGAGCTCAGGCGCATAAAATCGATTCCGCGCCGGCCGCGGCCCTGAACGTCGTCGGCCTCCCTACTACTTCCTTCCTCCTCCGCCCTCGGCTCGGGTGGTGGCGTCGCGTCGCTCCGCGGCCCGCGTATATACGTACATATATATATATATATATATATATATATATATATATATATATATATATATATTACAGCGGTCCCGCGCCATCTACACGCGGTTGTTAGCTTCTGCAATCGCGCACGCTCTCTGCCTCCCTTCCTCCCTCCCTCTCTCTCTTTCGTCTCCCTCCAAGCGCCCTCCTCCTCCTCCTCCTCCCCCCTCTTCTTTCACCCGTGAGCTCAATTTTGGGGCAGGTCAAGCTATATGCGCGACCCACCGACGCCGACGCAGCCGCGCACCGCCGCCCCGTGCTTCGCCGCGCGTACTGGGCCGAAAATCGTTGCCAGCCGCACGCTTCAAGCATTATATATATATATATATATATATATATATATATATATATATATATATATATATATATATCAACAGCTAAGTCAAAGTAGGATGCGGTATATACACGAGCTTATGATATTATTAATCCGGTATTAGCATGATTTTCATCTTTTCACGGGGCGTTGAAAGAGAAAGACAGTAAATGAGAGAAGATTTGGCGAATAAGTCTGCCAGCATGAGCAATTTGGGTTTGTGGAAGAAATTGTGCTGCACCTCGTGTGCCATCTCGCAGGGGCGTGGATTTCCAAAAGTGGAATTATTCGATTCTCCTAAAAGTTAATCATTTTTTCTTCTTCAAATATCTGACGAAAAAAATCAATAAAATTTTGTTTGAACAGAATTACCTTCATTTCCGTTTCGAGTTGTATCGGTGAGCGATATTTATGCGTAACTTACTCATAAGCGTAATAGCGCCCTCTATTCGATTATATAAGGATGGTATCGCTCTGGAAATATTCCGTATTAGATGTGTTAATAGAATTCCAACTGGTTTTTAATATCGATTACCAAATCCTGTATTTTAATTACAATATTATATTTGTAAATAAAGTATACTATTGTAAATATTAGTTAAACGTACCCTTTATAGGTAACTGTATAGAGTATAATGTTATACATTATACTCTACAAGCAAATCGTCGCGAAAATGAGAACGTTTTGAGCCTGATTTATAATTTTTGTTTATCAAAACTCTCATTCTGTTGAGAATTGACCATTTAATTAATTTGTTTCAAGATTTTTCGACAATATTAAGTAGACGAAAATTAAGGATGCAGTTGATTCACATTTTTAATAATTTACCGAGAAGCTGGCTAAAACTTGACTTCGACAGTCCTCAATAATTTTTAATCGTTGTTACGCTCAAAACGAGTAAACCATATAATTTATATACATGGCTAAATAATTGGAATACGTTGACTAAGTAAACGTGCATCGATACGAAGGGAAGATAAATGGACGTTATAGGCTTACGGTAAAGAAACAGTAGTGCCGCAATCGTAGTTAAGAGGTTATGTCATGGTGGGGTCATATACTAGGTTTACTTCTTGTAACGCATTACGCGTGCGAGCAAATTAGAATAGAATATTTCGAAATGCACGAAGGGACTGTTGCAATGTCTTCGCTCCGAAAATCGTTTCTCAAGTACAACCCAACATTTACTCCTAGCAAACAGGCATGTTTGAGCTCTGCCGAAGCGTTAAAGTTGAGATATCATTTTTTTTCTTAGTAGTATATAATTGCCTTGGAAGAGTTGCTCAATGCACGTTATCAATTAAATAAAGCCATCATAATTACGTTTTACGTGGCGCATAAAACGCTTGCTTTACATTAAAACACCACCATATCTCATAGTGTTAAGATATAGATTTATATGTACAAGATATTACGCATGCACGGATTTCCATTCATTACCTCTAGCGATCGAGGTATACACTATTTTATTAATTCAAAAGCATCATGTATTTTCGCCGATAATACTTAATTAGCCTTTTTTGCGGGCACCGGGCTACGCTATAATATTCTACCGGGCGCGCAGCGGCTTGGCTAGAAATTTTGGTAATCAATTTCGTTGAGACAGAGATAGAGGGACGGACGAGGGAAGGGGGTTTAGTTCTTCGAGTCGATTATATTGCATGATTGATGTATCTCGCTGAATAAGTAATGCCGAGTCATGGTGAAATTTTCGAAGGACATAAGTGGCACACGAAAGCACGCTGCGCACACTCTCTCTCTCTCTCTCTCTCTCTCTCTCTCTCTCTCTGGCTCAAGGATATGGGGGTCTTTCACGCTGTGTGTCACTAAAATGTATGTTTTATACACGAAAAATATATGCTCCCCGCTATTCCTTCACTATTTCTCTTTCTTTTCTTCTCTCTCTCTCTCTCTCTCTCTCTCTCTCTCATCTCTCTCTCTCTCTCTCTCTCTCTCTCTCTCTCACTTTTTCTTTCTCATTTTTCGTATAACGGCCTGTAAATTTTACGGATATATATATATATATATATATATATATATATATATATATATATATATTTATACATACAAACATACACACATACATACATACACACATACATATAGCACACTTGTGACCAGGTTAATATATCGCTCACGTATTCCAGGTCGAAACTATATATATGATGTCAAGTTCACTTTCACCGAGAAATTGGTTTCTTCTAATCGAAATATATATATATGTATAATACTTACGCACCGTGTCCCTGTGTTCAGCTGTAGTTGCGTAACACGACATATATGTATATAATACACCGACGCTAGAAAGTCCAGGGACTATTGCGACACGCAGGCGTATTTTATGTAATAAGCGGTTGATAAAGTAGAAAACTTTTTTCATTCAAAGCATGCAGAAGTTGTCGATTAAAATTTTTCTTTTCTCTTTTCTTCTTTTTTTTGTTTTCTTAATAAAGAAACTTTTTTAATTTAGAGCTGCTCGAATCTTGTAATAATTCATATAATGTTATCATGCAATCTTTCAAAAACTTAAAATAAAATCCCTATATAAGGCTTGTACATCTATTTTGTCCAAGAATGAATGCCACTAGTGATGAATACATAAGGATAATATTAATTGTAATTATTATAGTACATAACAGTAGTATTTAATTAAAAATCTTTATTCAACATTCAAGTTCTAACTCAATACTTCTGTGAAAATACAAACAATTTAATGTGTATATACATAGATTTATTTTTTATATTTTTCAAATAAAAAATATAGATAAAGATTTATCAAGAAAAATAGTTAAGGCTTAAATCAGCTATAAATATATCACTCAATATATCGAAAATTTTATTTCCATCTTTAATAAAAACAACAACAACAACAACAACAACAATAATAATACTAATAATAATAATAATAATAATAATAAAATTATTGTACTAGTGTGTATTGCATATTGTTCGGTATATTTCGAAAGCTATACATGAAAGCTAAACATTTATATAATGCTTACAAACTTAGGTATAATATGCTTACTATTTTTCGAGAATTATTATATCAATTTATATAAATTCAAAATTTCCAATTCTAAGTAACGACTAAAGTAATAGTTTTACCTTAAAGAGCAGATTATCGCACGATATTTGCATACTAAAAAACAACAATTTTAATAAGTTTAATGATCAAAACCTGGAACAATTTTTCTTCTATAATGCTTTTAAATGATTTAATCCTAGGTTAGAGCAACAGATCTCCTAATTTTCACCTTCTACTTCTTGTGAAATGAACTAATTTCTTTTTAATTTCCTATACGAGAACTTTCTCTCTTTCAAATTAGAAGAGATAACCAATTTGTATTTTTTATATTAGGGTTTACATGCGTGCGTGGCAATATATATATATATATATACATATAATATGAATGCATGCATATAATTATCCGAGACACATGCGCTTAGAATATAAATTACGTAACGGTAAATATGTTTTCATACGAAATATTCAAAAATTAAAATAATGTATACGTGAATTGAATTTAAGACTGTTATATAATAATCTTTTTTAATTATTGCTTAAGTTTTTTTTCCATGTATAAATGTATAATTATTTTTTTTTCAATAAAAACATTTGTTAATTCGTTTTGTATAACATATTTTTCAAGTCATTTTTAGATTTTTATTTTATTATCCAGCAAAATTGTAAAGGATTAGATTATGTCTAGTTATTTCCATGAAATGCGTAAATAAATGTCTAATATCGGGAGATTAAAATAAAAAAAAAAAAACGAAAAAAATTCTAATTACATAAAACATTGTTACAGCCATATCTGGGACTATTGCACGTGATAAGAACTTGAAATCTACCAATGATTGTTTTTTTGTAAAACAAATTTAGGCATTCTCTCGATTTACATTCGATCGGTGTACGTGCTCATATTATGCTACACAAAGCATTCGAGATAAGAAATATACCGTTCTCTTGTTATGTATTGAAAAAACCTACATTCGTCGAATATTCTTAGCAGCTGTTCCACTGTATATTTGGTGAATAATTGAAATTAATACTGAATAATCTACTTGATCGAAGTTGTCAGAGGAGCTTCCATAAAATATAAATCCAAGTTTTATTTTTATTTTAGAGAACTTTCAATTAGCTTGTGTATCAATAATGCACTGTAAGTAATGATCAATGTCAGTACGTCCCTTTTTTATTTTTGTTCCCTAAAAGGTCCACGAAACGAGTAAATAAATTGCGAACGCTTCAGACATCGACGATATAATCGTAGAAAATTATTTATGCTTCCTGCTTCAATTATTAAGTTAATTCATATTTTATATGAAAATGAATCAGTGAAATTGTTTTTATATATTTTACTTAGTCATTCATTTGCAATCTTAGAGCATTACATTTTTCGTTGCCTCCATTATAACGGTTTTCCTTTGTTTCTTAAACTTCTCTTTACTAGCACATATACAAATGTAGTTACATTATAGATAAAAAAAGAAATAATTTATTAGAAACTTATTGTTAAAAACTTGTAACCGTAAATTAATAAAGTCGTTTCCTCGACGTGGACGCACAGTAGCTCATGGACAGCGAAGAACGGTAAAAAGTTCAGTTTTTGGTTGGATTAAAAAAAAAAAAAAAAAAACATTTTTCTTTATGCTAATGGTAGTTGGCGATGCCTTTTGAAAAATAAGTTAACGTCTATTTTATAGACAATGAAGCAGCCCTGTTATTTTTAGGTTTGAATTTGGTAAAATTATGATTTATTACAAATTCTTTTGAACAAAATATATATCATAAAATCAAAGAACATGCTCATTGATATACATGGAGATAGTGATATTTCTGAACCCTGGATTCGGCCACAACTCACAGAATCTTTTCTGATATACCCGACTGGAACATCGGTGCAGTCATTATTTCCAATGCCTCTCTAGTCCAAAGAAATTAGTAATTAAAATTTGGAGCGTATAACTACTCTAATAAATAATCTAAATTTTTTCAGGCTTATTCTTCTCCTTATGTTCAACATAGTACCTCAAGAATAGTTTATTTTCTTTATTGTTTAAATGCATGACATATAAATAAAACCCAATATTGATTTGATTCTATGCATTATTTTCATATAATAAAACCTAATGTTTGATAAAAGTTAAAAATACTTAAGATTTATAACACATATTTATAGAAACAATTAATGCATGTAAATAATATAAATTCAACGAGATACTTGATGCAGATACTGACTACAGTATTGTAATGTATTGTACAGTATATAATTATTCGATTGACCTTACTGTCAAAATCTAATTAAGTTGGCAATAATATTTTCATATGCGTTAATTCTTTGTATTATTGGACTGACTCGTTAAGATTTTGAATTCTTAAAATATTAAAGTTTAAAAATTATAACTAATGCACGTACTACAGTTTGTATTGTAAATAAAAAATTTACTTATGCCGGCTGCTGTAAATTAAATGAACAAGTATTTTTATTAGTCTTACAACCTTAAATACAAATAATGTAATTATAATTATGAATCAGAATGTCCTTGTTCATTTATTATATTCATATTTGGTTAGTTTTGTTTTATTGTTTTTATTTTATTTTATTTTATATTTAATTTATTTTTATTTTTGTTTTTGTTACTAATTTTCATTTTTGTTTCTACGGGAGATTAGATTATTTTGTAAAGTCTGTAAAACCGATAGCAATATTTTTTAATTTAACTTTATTATGCTTGATTTTTTTCAAATCTTTTATAAAATTTTTTATTTTCAAAATTTTAGTTCTCAATTTCTTTGGAGCAAGGAGGCACACTGAAAAGAATGTCTGCACAGGTGTTCTATTCCAGTATATTAGAGAGGGTTCTGTGAATTACAGCCAAATCGAGAAGACAAACATATTATTATCTCCTTGTTAATTTTATTGCACGGGCTGTGAGATTGGATCACACAGTAATTATAAATGATATTTTACGAAATCACTGTCATTTGCTTCTGTATTAATTACCGTCTTATTGTAATATTTTTATTTTTCCTTTTACCAATATATAAATAACGAAAAATTAAAAAAAACATTAGCTTTATCAATTAATTTAAGGATTTCTGGAAAATTAAAAATTTCTAAGCTATACCACTAAAGTTATTACGTAAAAACATTTGTATATTTTTGATCATACGTTATATTCAACTATACAAATCATGAAATCCCCTCATTCGTAAAATAACATTATTATGTAAATGAGTGCAATCTTTAATTTTATTAATTCTTTTAGCAAGAAGATACTTTTATCACATGATTTTTCGGCATTTTTCATTTTAACAAGGAAATAGTTTTATTTTGGAAAATGAAAAATATGGTTTTCTAATCGGAAAATCACACATTGTTAGCTACAATTTTCAAAGGAGTAATATATATATATATATATATATATATATATATATATATATATATATAAGCCCAGTTGTTCATACTTCTTGCATGTAAACATACGATTTAATCGGGACACAGTGTGCGCCTTACGTATCTGTGGTTATGTAGATAGCAAGACTAATCAACGATCATCATCCAATCTCCTCGTCTTCCACTTTCGTTCTCTCTTTCGGGCACTGATTGGCGCGGCTCGACATGAACGGGCAACTCTTCAACTATGTAGTCGCAACTTGAAAACATGCCACTAAGGCAGGATTCGACATTCAACTACTTTTTGGCTTGTAAAAACGTCCTGTTCCTGCTTCGGCATATATCCGTGCAGTGCTCGAGTAGTTTTCTTAAACGTCCTGAGGAAATTTTATGATCGCATTCGCATTATTTCTTGAAAACAGATTAAACGTCGTGGATGGAAGCTATTAAAATGTAATAAAAATACACTTGTAAAACCGTGCAAGAATTTGAATTGACTTAATCAAATAGTTTTATTAAATAAATATAAGAAAAACTTGATTTTAGTAAGTTTACTAATATTACAATCAGAATTCAAATAATCCAATATTATGTACTTGATGAAATCTATATACATATATTTATTTAATGAAATAAAGTCATTTGTGGTGATTATAAAAGTTTAAAAGTAAATTTTTTTAAAATCAATCTATTAATTACATTTTAATATACACGACAAGTTAATAACTACAAAAGTTGGTGTATATTTTTAATTAAAAACTGTCTTCTTATCAATGATCTATTAATAATGCATTTATTTCTCATTAACTATGATGTATTATAATAAAAACTTAATTAAATTTTTTAACTTATTGTTATATACAATATGTATTATAATTTTCGTCCAATTAATTTGATATAATTGGTATTTGAAATTTTTTTGTTTTAATCTGTTCTTTAAAAATTTTTATACTAAACTCGTTGGAAAAAAAATTATTATCATTCTTGTTTTATCGTTGACAAATATTATAGATGCAGTATTATTGACGCACTATTTCTCTTGTTAAAAAATGTATTTAAGGTAATGAATTATGAATATGGGGCCGTCCATAAATTACGTGGCTACTTTAAATGATTTCTAAACCCCCTCTTATTCCCCAGTACGAGTTTAGATTTTCCACTATACTAATTTGGATTAAAAGAAGGTAATAGGCGTTCCTTTTAATTTATTTATCTAATTTATGGACAGCTCTGAATTGATTATCACCAAACTTAATCGGGATCGTACAAAGGACCGCGAGACGAGTAGTGCTATTCTAACAAAACGAACAGGACTATTAATATATATATTGTAAAATGACAATGAAAAGCATAGGAAGTGTTTTAAAATGTCAATAGTATCGCTGGAAGAGCTGCGCGAATATACCGCAGTGACTCCCACAGGCACAAAACGTGCGCGAAGGCCAATAAGATACATCAATTCTAGCCTATTAAATATGTATATAGATAGAGGGATGACTAATATTGTCTCCGAAGTTATACAGTGGTCTCCTTACTTTATGTTTACAAACAAGCGGGGTATACTTTAAGATATAGATATACATTATGAGATCGATGCTTTGTTGATAAATATGTAAATAAATGCAATAAAACATCTTGTGAAAACATTGATTTTGCACCGTAATAAAAGACATTGCCTGCAGCTCGTATAGAATTGCCGCAACTGTCACGTACTTCTTTCGTAAAGCTAGGGATTTTGAGACCTGTCGGTTGTGGAGTGGAGCTAGATAGTTATTAAAATGAATTTATATGTACGCGCATCCAATAAAATTAGAAAGAAAATAAGTACAGACGTTAACACATATATGCGCTAAAGTATAAAGAGAAGAAACGTAAAAAAATAGTAGTTTTTGGTCATTCGAAAACTACAGTGAATGATCTACTAATCGAATGCTTGAAGTATAGAAATTGTAGGATCAAGAATAAACTACCATCTATTATACCCAAGATTGTTTAAGCATAATAGACAGATAATTCCAAAAATAATAAACGACCTTAAGGAAATTAAACCAAATCAGTTTATTTAAATGGCATTTGATGGCGTAGTAAAGATGATAAAAAAATACTCTACCTAAACGTAATATAAAGCACGGAAAAATTATGGCACGTGTATATACGTGTGTGTAATCGTAGCGTAAGTGCAGTAATAAACAATAAGTTGATGTGAACTTAAATTATTAAGGATTGGGCTCGGTAGGAAGCAGAGGTTCGAAACACAGAAAAAAGAAAAATATATTTAAATAGGTGTGTATGCAAGCATGACACTTGCTTATTTTATTTCACACAATTACTACAGAAACTGTATGAACAGTTTACAGTAAACGTAATAAAAATAGACTTATAAGCTCTATAGCTGCACTTATAAACGTTAGCGATAACTAGGCTAAACAAAACAAAACAAGAAGGAGCACGATGCTGGCGCACATCCTTATATACCGGTAGGCTCCGCCCTTTATCGGCGCGCCGCAGTTTTCGTTCGAGCGTTTCCGTAAACCCGAAAGAAAGGGACAATGCTAAATGCGAACATTTCCTTCGCCAAGTAAATATAGCAACAATAAGAATCGCTCGCTGCATTCCTCGCAGCCAAAACGGCCTAGGCTCGACCTAATGGTCTTACATTACACGCTAGGACCCATATATCCCGAGACCAAGTCTCGCAGCGGGTCAAACAGCCTCGAGGTACACGAAGTAGCCTCGAGCTAGGGGCCAAACAGCCGTGATCGCCAAGCGAATCACGCTGAGCGAGTCGCCCGCGAGATCGTCTTTTACGTTTTATTTTTTATTAAATTATGCGTTCTTAAAAATTACTCTTAATTAATCTTAAATAATTATGAATTTTTTCATTGTCTCTTCCTTTACATTATTTTTATAGCTAAATTCAGATTACATTTTTCTAATAATTGCTAATGTGTTGTTTTATAAATAGCGCTCAAATTTTTTCGCGGAAACAATTATCCGACATGAATTTACGGAAATACGCTCGACCTTATTTACTATTTGCGCTTTTCTTCATAATTTTGCCTAGTAGAATTTTTCGTAAATATCATATAATAATTTCGCTTAGATTGTTATTTACAAATATATTTCCTTTTGTGCTAATCACTACAATACTAAATGAAAATTTTAACTATACTAAATTAAATATACTCATTTATTCTAAATTCAACATAGATGTTTTTCCTGTCGTTTTATTTATCGACAAACTGTAAATTATATTTCTGTTCTTAACAATCTTTGTTTATAAAAAAAAATATTAAATTATGATACAATATCGTGCCAATTATTCATTCGTATAGAAATTTATATCTAAATACAAAAAATCATGTAATAATACATTATTGAAGCACATTAACGATATTTTACAATAACAGATTGTTTATCAATTTCGAACTCTCAACTAATAATTAAATTTTAATTCAGAGCATTGATTTGTTATTATTTTACATTATTCTACAACTCAAAGCTTTATAATTGTTTCATTGAATTTATTAAAAATCGACGCGAGTAGCTAATTTTAGTATGATTCTATTTTGAAGCTTGCGTGAAATTATATTATCGAGTAACACTGTTCGTTTCATATATATTTATAATCAAAAGTCGTCCTTAACCAAAAACAATGATGCATAGATTTATTGCGTTCTATTTTAGATTCTATCAGCGTCTTAACTTATTTATTGACATCGAAATAGGATTTATATAAGACAAGGGTAAACATATTTTTATTAATCCTCACAAAATATGTTATATATATATATATATATATATATATATATATATATATATATATATAACATTCTTTAATACTCAATACGAGTACATTTCTGTTTTTAACATAAATAATACATGAAAAAAAAATAAGATTAATAAATTATTCTTCACATGTTGCAATGAAGGAATACAGCGTCAATTCTCAATAGAGAAAGAGAGAGCGACAGGGAGCGAAAGTTAAAAGCGAGATCATCCCGAAAACGGTGGCGTCTGCGCGCGCACACATACATAGACGCCGACACACGCAGACATTTAAGGACTATAATAAACGAGAAGGAGCTCTCGTGGAGCCGATGTCGAGAGTCCCGCATATAAAAATGTCGCAAATTATCCCCCCTCCGCCTCTCCTCTGGCGTTCCGCTACGCAATCGCGCATGATCAGCGGCGAGCCGGCCGCGCCGGTTTGGCATCTTTTAACGATGCCTTATAAGTGCCCGAAGAGCGAAACACGGCGGCGGCACGGGCAGAGCGGCAGCGGTATATGGAAAACAGCACAACAAGTGGTAATGGTAATAGTAGTAGTAGCTTACCAGCGACGTCGCGTCGCGGGCCTCTCGCAGCGCGGAAGTAGGGGGGAGGGGGTTGAAAAAGGCGCGCGCCGCGCACTCGCCACATGCGCGGACAATAATTAACCGGACCGAGGGGGAGGGGGGGTAGGACGAGACGCGAAAATCGTGACTCCGACGCTATCCTAATGGGGCACGCTCTCGTCCCCACCCCTCGCTCTCGTCGCCGGCGAGAATCGGTAAACACCACAGACAAGCACGCAGGCACGCGCGCACGGGCAGAGCCAGAGCAATGAATGGCAATACAGATGTTCGCCGTGTGATATAAAGCTGCGATTCCTTATATACATGGACCTCGCTCGCTCTGAGAGAGGGGAAGTTGCGCTTCTCTCGAGAGAGGCGGAGCGGGGTCTGAGAGTATTCGAGGGAGAGACTCGAGCGGAGCTCTCTTCTCCTATCTCTCTTCTCTCTCTCTCCGGTATTCTCTCTCTCTTTTCTCTCTCATCTCTCTCTCTCTCCTCTCTCTCTTTCTCTCTCTCTCTCCTCTCTCTTTCTCTCTCTCTCTCTCATTCTCTCTCTGCATTTCACTCTCCACCCGACGGAATTCCGTTTCAGGGCAGGTCGCGAACATGCGTGCCGATCAGACAGTGTCCCGAGATCAATCGTTTCGTTCATTCGATATATACATAATGTAGTTTCAGCACGCGCGTTCCCTGATTTGCTTTGATTATGTCGCAAGGGTCGATTAGTTTTTTGTCCTCTCTGCATTATTGTCACTCGTTGATTTCTCTCCCTTCCTCTCTCTCTCTCTCTCTCTCTCTCTCTCTCTCTCTCTCTCTCTCTCTCTCCACCTTTATAATACTGCCTTCTCCCGAGCTCCTTCTGTGCAGCGATCGAAAATTATCGATCCTCGCGCGAGGTGGCGCGTGCGCGTGCGTCTCGCACGTCCACCCGCAAGTGACGAGTGCGGCTCGAGCATATAATATACGACTAAGCGGAAAAGAAGTGTTTGTGTATGAGGGAGACAGGATGGAAGGATTCGCTAGGCGGGATCGGGGGATTGAAGAAACGAGACTTGGAGGGAGGAGGTGGTAGAAAAACGGGCAAGTTTCAGAATAGATAAAAAACTCGGTCTCCTTTTACTCCTGGGAAAACTGTACTGCGAGGGATGCGGGGTGGGGGATATTACAGTTAAACTTGGGTAAGAAGCACTTCGCGCACGCGCTGCGTAACTGTATGTGTGCGTGTGTATGTGTACATACTTACATATATATGTGTGTATACACGCGCGCGCGCGCAGACACACACACACACACACACACAAACCTACCGCTATACGGGCGTAGAATCAGGTTCAGGTTCAAGACAAACTTTTAGCGCTGATTTATCGGAAGTTTTCTCAAGGGTAACGGGTTTGAAAATGTCTTTGCGAATCCTCGCGTACCTCTATCTCTCTCTTTCTTTCTCCATCTCTTCGCTCTCTAACCTGGCGGTAGCTTGTAAGATCGTTACATGCACTACGTGTTGTGCAGATTTTGCAATTTTCATTTTTTTGCAACTGTATACCGCTTACTTACTGCGCGATCTCGAACTTAATTTATCTCGTATTCGTATAGTAAATACCGTGAAATACAGATAAAATGCTCTTGGTAGGTGAAAGCACGCGCTTAGAATATCCAGTCGATTTATTAGCTGAAAATATAAAGATTATATAGGAGCAAGAAATTTGAAAAATTTATATTTTTTAAACTGGCTTAATCTAGAAATGTATCGTTAGTACAGAAATCCGACAATTATATATTTTTTTATCATTAATCAATACCCAAAAGTTATTTTGTTATTTGTATGTATTATTAAAGAAGGCTGTAGCATTTATAAATCATTGCTTCCTCTTCTAGATGAAAAGTAAAAGTATTTATTTTAATTAATACGATATTTAATTTAGGCAAACTACTGAGCTAATTTATTATAGGTACAACTTTATATAAAATAATATAGTGTAACGAAAATAGAAAGTCGATATAGTTAATCGGTTGGAATCAAATTAACATTAGCAATTACATATATTATATTGGATAAAACGTAAAAATCTTTTAATTTTGTTAAATTATGATTAAGTAGAAGTTTATTTCACTCTTCCACGTAAATTTGTTTAAACGTTGTGCGTAAGATTCCCTCGAAATATATATATATATGTCGTTTTATGTATAGCTCGTTAACGCTCTCTCAGCAGCGAAGCCGCGCGCATATTCATACTTATACACATACAAACTTTGACGGAAAGAAGAAAAAGCACGGGCATTTCGTCACTAAAAAAGTGTGCGCCTCTAATGCCTTTCGCTTAAAATCACGGAATTTGGAACGTTATGTACTATATACGTATACATGCGTGAGTGCGACTATATGTATATAAACGTCAATACAAAGTATAAAGAAATAGAGAGGAATAGCGATAGAGTGAATACGAGGAGGAAAGCAAAACAATGCGGACGAGAGTGAGCGCGGGGCGTAGAAGAAATGCATTATCGCCCATAAGATGGTCGGCAAGGGGGGAGAACATGGGCGAAGCCGAAAGTCGAACAAAAAAAACATTTCGTTATGACTCCGTCAACGTCAGCATCGTCATGAGCGTCGAAGCGCTTTCGTCGTCATCGGCCCGCGACGAATATATAAGTACCGTCGAAATCTGGGTCATTGATTTTATTCACTCCTGTCATTCCGCGAAACGCGAAATCGCGATCTTCTGGTCCGTTACGCTGTCGTGCCTATTAATCGATAATAGCCACATAAACAGTACCGAATTTACAGTGCTTCTCGTTTGTTTGGAAATCGAAAAGAGCGCGCAGTGTCATGTTGACGTTATATAACCTAACCTTTTTTTCCTTTTTTGACAGACTTATATTTATACTAAAAGATTAATACCCGCCCTATTTTATCTAGTCCAGCGTATCGTTTTCGAGATAGTTTTAATGTAAAATTAAAGAAATATCAATGGCTTATGCAAGATCATGTACAAATATTTCTATTTTCATTTAAAATATTGAAGGATCTGACGAAGGCGAATAATTTTAATATACGAATGAAAAAATAAATTAACACAATACTAATATAAAATAAGAAAACTATTGGAAATAATTTAAAAAAAAATTTTAATCGGTAACGCAAAGAAAAACTATTTTACTGTATACGTTCTGTATTAATCTATTTACTGAGGATCGTTAATTAAATGGCAGCTTATTCAACGTTTAACATACATTAACATGTTGGCAATGCTTTTAATGTTCGAGCCAAAGAGAATAGTAACAATATTTTATTAATTAAAAATTTTTCTTATCTAAAAATTTCATATAAGAATCAAAATCAACATGTAGCTTTCTTTTATGGATAAGATATAATTTTTGTTTCGCATTCTTCTGCCAATTTATTTTATCGAGAGAAAATAAAAAAGGAAAAAACCTCTCCTAATTAAATCGGTCCGTATAAATGCCCAAAGGCTTTGATTAATACGGGAGCTCAGTATAGTAAGTGGAATTACGTATATACCCCTGTGTAAATGTCCAAACCTTATCTCTCAATAAATGGATATTCATTATATAAGTGGAAAAATTATAGCCAGATACGAAGAAAATTCTTCTTCTTCTTCTTCTTCTTCTTTTTCCCATCGTTGGCAGTCCTGTATGCAATCTGATCTATGATGTATATGTAGGCACATATCTACATAGAAAAGCTCGAAAATTTTTATTATAATTGATGAAATATGCAAGATTTTGTATAACTCTGCAGCTTCATCAAGTTTTTGTACATAAAAAGCACAAATATTGAAGCCTAAAATTAATTTTCCAAGAGAAAACGTATTTGAGTAACAGATAAATATCTATACATTTCGCTCATTTTATTTGATATAGAAAAAAAAGCAGCAACTTTTTTCTTTATTTCTTTTGGATAGGATGAAAAAAAAACAATTTGTTAGGTTCTTTAATGTTTTCTTGTGACACTTTGTTCAGAAATAATCTCTAACTTTGGAACGAAATGAAAGAAGTATTGAAAGAAAATCAGATATATATCTGGAGCTGTTGTGTCAAGTTTAATTTCGTAAAGTTTCCTTTCGATCTTTGATTACCCCAAAAACTTGTATATACATAAACTTTTTCACTTTCTCGAAACTTGTTTATCGAGTATATTTCTACTTTTAGAAAATTCTGGCATTTCTATTTTGGAATCTCGATAGAAAATTGAATAATATAATAAAATCACATCGAGCTTAAGTATGGATAAAGCATCGATCCAAGGTTGCACAACTATAGCGATTATTCAACCCAGACGCAAACGCAAATGCTGGTTTTTCTAATTTAAACAAAGTTGATTTTTGAATCTATATTAACAAATTTGGAAAGACATTCTAGGATGTTTTAACCTTAATCTGTATAGAAAAATTCTTTTATATTTTTTAAAATTCAAAATGATAGACACACATGCGAATGCTAATTAGAAGCTTTCCCATATTCAAAATTTTGACTCTTTTTCGATTCTAAGTTACGCAGAAAAATATTCTAAGTATAATCTTATATATGTGGGAAATATCTTTTCAAGTTCAAAAGAAGAAATGAAAATTTATATAAAAAATAAGAACCTTACTTTTAAAAATTTTTTCTTCTTTGACTTAAATTCAAGTACAGAATTAAAAAAAATCATTCATGTTATGTAACTCCCATTTCCGAGGACCTTTATTAGCCTCAATAGAAAAGAAGTTCAAGTTTTCGTTAGGTCATATGCTGAAATTATGAAATCTGACTGAAAATCAGCAACTCTGAAAAATTCATAAAGATGATTTTAAGCAAATTCGGAATTTTTTCATGTAGTTCTGTACTGTTTTTCTAATCCTCAAAAGTTAAGAAAAAACGTTTAGGTCGAAAATTTGGTTTTACGCCCTTGGAAAATGGTAAGGCGAGAGTATAGTTTTACCGCCAAGTTCCCTCCTGCAAAATTAAGCGCAAACTTTTATCGACCTCATCCCTCCTGGTGCTTCAACCCGTTGTACAGCCCGAACGTGTAATAATAATATAGTGAGAAGTGTATATGCACCCTGCGGCGCGTTGTAGCTGAACTCACGTGCTCTCGAGCTCATGATATATATATGTTTTAGGCCGGGCACGTAGAAAGCGCACGCATGTAGCTGCGCCGGATATATTATACTAAACTTTGCTCACATTCTGTGTAGGAAAGGGGGGGTCGATATTACATATCAATAACGGGTCTCGTAAACACCTCGTTCGATTATGAAAAGATACGCCCCTCGCCAGATTTTCTTTTCGTTATTATCACCATTACAAAGGAAACATCCTCGTATTCTTCCTCCTCTGCTGACTTTTTAGTTTAACAATGTTTGCGCTTATAGGCATTAATCGGCAAGGTGAGGGAAGGGTTTTTTAAAGTGTAAAAAGGAAGAATCTAGTAGATGCTTATACGAGAACTAGTAAAAAAAAACGTTGAAAAATTCATGGATATTTTTGGGATTAAGTTTTAACTCGAGCACGATGCAATTCTTTAGATGGTAATTATGTAGTTGCATACTGCAAAAGTCGGTAAATATTTGTACAAAGTTTAGATAATCAATTGCGCAAAATTATTCATGTAATTTATTACAATAATAATTAAAAAAATGAAGTGATGTTATTTATTATGAATATTTTAAGATGAGATTGTTAATATTTTAACTTGAGGTAATAAATAATTCACTGATTAACCGAGTTATATAAGAAAATGTAGAAAGTATTAGCTAACTCTGAATACTTATTGGATTCGGTCATTAAATATTGATAAGCGAAGAATGTAGAAATAAAAACAGTAATCACTAATGAAATCATTTGTCTTAATATTTAAATATTATTTATGCAATAATGTTTTATTATTAAGCTAGTTAAATATTCTAAGTGTACAAACTAAAAAAAACTAAAACTACTTTAACAACTTGGATTGTTCTTTTAAAAAAACTTGAATAAAGAAGTGCTACGTGCATGTGTGCTATGGTAGGTTGTTCTAACGTGACATGAATAAAAAGTTCGATGCAGGAAGGGGGATATAATAAGCTTGTATATATGGAGATCGATGAGAAATTGACGTTAGTTTATAAGAACTTATGCTCCGAAAAAATTGTTTGTGACTCAGTATTTTGATCCGAAACAATCTATCAGAAGGAAACTAGGTATAGGTAAAGAGAATCACGTATTATATAATGTTAAATAGTACAGAAAAAATAATATGGATATGTTAACTCTTTAACAGCGTGTAGTTACCCGAGTGCAGTGAAGTTTCGACTTATTTTTATACTGACGTTTTTATTAGATATTATAAAATGTTCTATTACATATGTTTAACTTTTCTTATATGGTTAAAATTCACTTTCTAATGCCCGATCATTTATTATTCACAGTTTAGGGCATAACTTATTATCTATCCCATGATTTTTACAATTTAGTACGTGACAAGTATAGCGTAAATTATTGTAAATAAGTTACATCAATACTTAACACAGCTTTTCCACATTACGCGCGCTTCGTTCTACCGTTCCGTTCATCCCCTTTAACCGACATCTATTGATTAAATAGATCATGGCATGTGCAGGTAGATGTTCGCAAGCTCCTCTCTATACGGATGTGCAACATTTTGTACAAGCTAGCTGAAAATCATAAAATTATAGCCTTGTACAGGTATGATACCGGTGCTGTTATAGTAACAGCGTGTAGGAACAAGAGATATATGCGACATAACATCTTAATGAAGTAATTATATATAGTTATTGCCTCGACGTTGATTCTCAAAGGTGCTGTAACTCGTTTATATATCAAACAACCTGCACAGACTCTGTCTAACGGACTTGCCTGTATGTCTTGCCTATTCCAAATAGTTGACTTGTGAAAGCATGGATAAGGTGATATAATTGCCACCGCAGGGTAGACTTAAGTTACAGTAAACAATTATTCGAAGCACTATCGAAACAATTTATGTCTATCAAAGTGCTGACTGGAGATTTAGGAAGTTCTTTATTAGAATGAGTTACAGATAGACTCTATTGAACGTTTCGGTTCCGAAAATTCATATTTTTGAGCGTGGATTATTCATTCGTGTAAAAATACATCTTATACTGTGGAGAAATACGCGTAGGAAACTGAAACGTAGTAAATCATAATAAACTCCGAGAGAAAAAGCTGTTACTATATAGAAAAAGTATCTCATTGGATGCACACGTTTTTTTAAATGCACCAGTTTCTGAAGTCCAAAAACACCTCTCCGGAATTACATGCAATGCATCGATAAAGAGAAAAAAGTGAGTCCCCCTTCCCCTCCCATCGGACAAACCCAAACGAATAGCTCCAGCCGACACTCGGGCCTCTTACGCAACCATTTAAATAAAAAAGCCAGAATGAATGAATTGGTAAATATATTTTCCCGAGTGAGTGGGAAGGGGAGACAAGTCGTTACGGTTCCTTAATAAAGGTATGGCGCAACGGCGTAATTTTTGCGCTCGTCGTCTCATTTCGATGACTGGTGGGTTTGGGAAAGGTGCGCGAGGGGAATAGTATAAATGCTCGGTCGTGCGTGAAGGAGTTCCCGCGACTCTAAGATCGAGCGAAAAAGAGAGAGAGAGAGAGAGAGAGAGAGAGAGAGAGAGAGAGAGAGAGACAGAGGCGTGTGCGCGCGCACCTAAAAAATTAGAGATGCGAATTGCGAAATTATATCTTGCCGCGTATCTCTCTCTCTCTCTCTCTCTCTCTCTCTCTTTGCAAGGGTGTGAATACACGTATGTATAACGCATGTGTGTACGAGTACTCTCTACGTTGTTTCTCTTAAATTTTATTTTTACTTTTTACTATACTGTAAATGTACGCACAGCATGTGATTCCCTATATAAAATATATGAAATGGGAACGCAAGTGAATTGCATACTATCTTTCTAAACTAGTGTTTCATTCTGGCAATTATATTTTTCGCGTTATATTTCTAATTTCGAGAATCATTCTCGGAATTATCACATATACTTTGCGCACTTTGAACAAGTCATGGAAGACCAAGTTTTACGCAAGCGTAGTGTAGGGAAATAGTATATATATGCGTGCGCTTGTATACAGATGCTCTCAAACCCGGTCTTTATTTATTTTAGTAATTCTGCTCGTACGTGAATCAGTTATTTTTCGTTCTGGCATCGTAACGCATTAAATCACATACTTCGGTATGTTTTACTGTTTGATATGAGAATAATTTTATAGGCAAATTCTTATTAATATAATAATAATATATGTAAATTCACAGCTTTTTTTACACTATTTATTTAAAGGCAAAATATCCTTTTACGTGTTGACTGGCGTATAATACCATTGGATCGTGGACTGTGGTATTGTGAACTCTTTCAAAGCAATGCACAACAATCCGAAGCTCTTCCACGCATGACTGGCAATACTCCCCACACCTTCTCGTATCTCCGCACCCGCACCATTAATTGTAATTTATTATACCTCTCTCTCTCTCTCTCTGTGTGTGTGTGTGTGTGTGTGTGTGTGTGTGTGTGTGTGTGTGTGTGTGTGTGTGTGTGTGTGTGTGTGTGTGTGTGTGTGTGTGTGTGCATCTTTTTTAATTTTGTCGCGGGAAAAAATGAAGGCATATATAAGGTCGATAGATTGGAATGGTAGGAAATTGGAAAGTAGCTCCGTACAGAGATGAGGTTATACGAGAATATTTATATATATACTATTCGTAATTAAACAATGATTGACTATACACTGTCAGTTAGCGAGCGTTACAAAGCATTTCGTTTTCATGCCTATGTAATACTTACACTTTCCCCTCCTTTGTCTTTCACTAGGTTAGAGCCAACAATACCGCAATAATGCGTTTTTCGTGTATATAATAACTCATAACTATAAATAGGAAAATATTTATTACGGTCAGTGTATGGAACGGTAAAATTTCAGACGTAATTTGCCCACCTCCCCATTCCGCTTTAACTATACCTTAACAACGTCCTGTTACACCAATTTCCATAATAATTTTCAAGAATTTTGTAATATCTAAATAATTCGACATTGGTGTTTTATAAAGTATTTGTCAAAAAAATCCTGGTTTAACTATCGCACTTTTTCTGCTTCAATTACCGTGTACGAATGATCCTTTCAGGGCTCAATTCGCAAACTAGGATCCGCATATCGCACCTTCTTCCCGCCTCTACTTTCATTGTAAAAAACAAACAGTCAAACTGCGTCCCTGTTCGCATTTCGAATTCATTGGACTTCGCGGAAGGTTGTTTTTAAGTGCACGCATATTCTATATATATATATATATATATATATATATATATATATATATATATATATATGCAATAGTGAACATATACAGCAATTTCTTTCTGTATGGCGCAAGTTGTCGCGAAATGGCTCTTATGGTACGTTATAGCAAGGATCTCGGACGCACTGCAAAGTGCAATAGTTCTCCGCATTACACGCCGAGCGTGCGCGTCACGCTGCATTTTCTACGCCGCCACCTCTCTCGCGTGCGCTCGACCTCTCTAACTCTTTATACCTTTCATTTTTTTCCTCTTTTCATCGCTCTCTCAACACCCCCTTCTATTGTTCAGCCTCTCCTTGTGACTCTCGACTCAATGTTTCTATTATGGGCCAGGGGCTTCTCTGTTTTCCATGTACATTAATTGTATTTCCAGAGCGAGTTTCGTGCCCCGTGCGTTTCTCCTTCGATGCGGTGTATAGGCGCGCGAGGGGCCCGGCGGGGCCATCGCATTTAACGCGTCCGACATGCGCTCGGCGAGAACAGAGCGACAGGGAGAGAGAGAGAGAGAGAGAGAGAGAGAGAGACCGAGGAGAGCAAGTCGTAAGGCTGTACCCGCACCGAGACCCGCACGCATACGCGGTCGATTCGGCCGTCGAAGTCCGCTTTACGTTTATGTGCTGTGTTGCACTTTTTCAATCATAATTTATCTTATGCACAGGGCCCGCTCGAAATTTTAGCGGATGTCGAAACTGTTCCGTTTTTCTTGCCTACATAAATTATCCCAATGCGAGGTATCGCTCGTGAAGGCTAGCAAGACCGATTAACACACTTGGACTACTACGTGTGTCAGGTTGTTACACGAACTTTAGATTTTTATTTAAATAAAACGTAGTCCGGAAAATTGTTAAATAGCTTTAAGATATACTATATATAAGATAAGGAGTAAAACACTGACCGCTGTACCATTTTATTTTAAATGTGATTCTCCTTCTCCAGTTGTGCTTAGTGCTTATTTACAATTCTTAAGACTTCAATGGAATAAGCCGACGATGAAGAAAGGTAGTTTCTTTGGAATTGAACACCAAAAAAGTTTCCGTCAATACCGATGGTTTCTACCAAATTATTATAGTAGTTCGTTAATAGTTCAAATTGCTTTAGATTAATTTCCGATATCTTGAAGTTCTATTTTAATTCCTTATATTTGATATCGGATGAATTTAAATGATTTTTAACTAATTTCAAACGACTTGAAATGTTTCGAAGCAACATCCCATGTATTTCAAATCTTATTTTATATGGCTTTTTTCCCTAAAGAATTGCATTAGTTTTTAAATGATTTCGTGTAATTTTACTTAATTTTTTCGATCGTGCTTAATTAGCAAAGGTCCAGAGATTTCTCGGATAGAATAGGTTTTCCAAAAGTATTTTCTACGCGTATGCAGAGTATATTCGACGAATGTGCCTCGCAGAGAGATTCCTCGAAATTCACTCGTGACCGTAAATATGATTTTGCTCGTCGGATTTTTGTTCCATCGAAACTTCTTATTAACTTTTACCCGTTGCTCCTCGATTCCAGAAAATTCATTCTACTTATTTTCTCCGAATTTCGCATGTACGCTTACACGGAACTTGAGTATCTAGAAAGCTCCAAAATTTCTTTTCTACTTTATAATCACAGATCGCATCGCCTTTAGACCGCATATTGATGATATTGTCTATTTGGTTGCGCATCTTCCCTACACTTGCTATTCCTCCACGCTTCTTGCATTTCTATCTTTCGCTAATAGACTTTTCTTTAGTTGCACTTAAACAGCATATATACGTTCCTATAAGCATATATATACACAAGTTAAATTTTCATCTCGCCCCTTATGTCTATCTTCTCGTTTTCTCTTTACAAGACAGGCGATGCCTATGCGATCATGACGCAAAGACGCGAGTTACGTCACAGGCACGCGCGCTTGTGTGTATAAGAAGCAGAGGATGCGGCCCGCTCGCTCACTTCGTCGCTAGCGTTGTAAATATGGCAACGTCGTAATTTCTTTCATCGCCGCTGGCGTATGTCTCTCCCTCATGCCTCTCCTCTCGCTTTCTGTATATATATATATATATATATATATATATATATATATATATATATATATATATACAGAATATATATATATATATATATATATATATATATATATATATATAATGCATACACATATATACATACATACATAAATACACGACACAAACACACATTTTTCTGGTCACTCCGCAGCGTGTATTTTGAATGCGCGCTCTCCTCTCTCACACTTTCGAGTTGTCTGCATAGAGCGCTTTCTTGAACCCGCGCGAATTTCAGCGTCCGGAAATCTTATAACTTATCTCTATTAGATTAGGCTCTGATTCGAGATGATAATTTCTGGCAAGCATCAATCTTATATTTTGGAATTTATTTATTCATGTTTAGCTTATAGAATTATCTTTAAATCAAAGGTTCCATTCGTCCGTTCCTGTAACCGTGAGTGTCGGATATTATTCTGGTATATTTCGTTCGAAGATGTAAATATTATTCCTTCTCCCATCAATATTTTCAAATGCACAAAAATATTGAGAATTTTAAGAGAGAAAAGGAGT
The DNA here is from genome assembly GCA_018907035.1 of Sycobia sp. Sy_11. Classification (NCBI taxonomy): domain Eukaryota; kingdom Metazoa; phylum Arthropoda; class Insecta; order Hymenoptera; family Epichrysomallidae; genus Sycobia; species Sycobia sp. Sy_11. The sequence continues at coordinate 1,516,861 of JACCIC010000121.1, read as the reverse complement.
GGAAGCAGAAGGAGAGAATTGGTGAAAATTATGAAATCTAGTCAGCAAGAATTTCTTACGTGCATGCAGACATATATTCATACATGTGTGTATGCATATAGGAATAGCACTTTGTTCTATTGAGCAAATTGGACATATTTTAATTACGCATTTATACGCTATATATATATATATATATATATATATATATATATATATATATATATATAGTCGCATCGATAGCAGCATTGCGTCTTTTCTATCTAAATCTAATAGTTTAATTACCGCGTGCACAACACGTAACGGTTATCCTATCGGGAACCGTTAAATAACTGTTAATGTACCAATAATCAATAATAGAGCTTATGAAATGCTACATTATTATCTGTATATATAATATGCGCACAATATAACTTCACTCGAGTAGAAGTGATTTTAATTCGTTTCTGATACTGTACTACTTATAATACGCGGTAACTTTTGAATTGTTTAAAATATCAATTTTTTACATTGGGTTCCAACGTTATCTTTTCGATTATAATATTCTGTCTCTCTCTCTCTCTCTTTCTCTCTCTCTCTCTCTCTCTCTCTCTCTCTCTCTCTCTCTCTCTCTCTTTATATATATATATATATATATATATATATATATCAATATATAATTGGCACAAGTAAACCTCAACTTTCCTCGAGCGCAGTTTGGTTTACCTTTACGAATAAGGCACATTATAACCTCGCGTGTTTCCTCTGCCCATCTGGTGCGATGATCAATTTAAAATGGTGTTAGATACATTATATGTTATAAATATTTAATAGAGAATTTCTTATGTTCAAGAAGAAAGTGCAGATCGTTATACATTAAGTACATTTTTGAAAAGTGATTATTATAAAATATTGAATGATTCATTGTTAGTTTTACGTAAAATACATTACGTAAAGCTATTGACAGTATAAAGATAGCTAATTTATTTTTCTTTATATGCACCGTTATTTTAGGTCATTAAACAATATGTGACAATTTTAATATTTAACTTCTCCAATATCTATAATTTACAGAGTATTCATCTTCTACTCTAAAATCGAGTTATTAGCAAATGTTAGATAATATGTTCATAAATTAGTTATACAACACAATGAACTGCTAAATAATTACATTTGCGTGTTATTGACTGTTGATTTTTTTCACTATAAATCTAAAAAGTGCAACATGGTAAAAAAGTATTTTTCAACACTGTAGTAATTTCAAAAACAATATAGAGAGATGATAACGAAACTTCCGTAGTTGCCTCTCTCTTTCTTTCTCACTTTCGTCCGAAATTAATTCATTGTTTTTTTACTTCTTTTGCGGCGCGGCCATTACTAAAATGATGGACGCACGCGAGGGCAAGCATCGGAGGTATGTTTCCTCTCTTGTCGAGAGAATTCTCTTGTTGAAAAAAAAATCTACACCAACTTACACACACGCGTGCGCGCGCGCTCGCACACAGGCACCATACACTAGTCGCAATCTTAGCCTCCACTCTCTCTCTCTCTCTCTCTCTCTCTCTCTCCCGAGGTTTTCGAATTTTGAGGTCAGTGGGGCATCGTTAGCGCGCTGTTGCTTGCGCCGCGCGCCGACGCAGATGACGGAGCCGTCAGAATTGCGCTCGCGCACCAATCAACTCTCTCCCTTTCTTTCTCACTTCATATATGTCTCTCGTTCGCTCATTTCGCTGCCCACCTATGCACGCCTGCTACTACTGAACTTGAAGAGAGACAGAGAGCACGTGCTTGCAATGTTTTATAGCTTACAAAGAGAGGAGCTTTTAATTTAAAAGCGTTACGCGCTAGCGAGGCATGCTGGGGTGGGGGTTGACATATAACAGAAGACAATCTGCTGAAGAAGCTTGTAAGGCGGAAGTAGAAAAGGGCGTCTTGCCACATCTCGCTTATCGGAATGAGATATGAGCGGTCCGTATGATAACTGATCCATGTGCCAGCGTATTCATCCGCTTTTTGCCCTCTTTGTTGCACAGTACAGGCTATAAATGGCATTTTTCCGGAGAATATTGTTTTTTTTTTCGCTTTGACACTAGTCTCTTGATAATGATGCGCTATTAAGTAATTTCTGTTTATATATACATACATATATATATATATATATATATATATATATATATATATATATATATATATATAGTAAATAAAGAGTTGCTCAGCATGCTTTGAATACATACTGGCTGATTGTATTTCAAAGATCTTTCAATATGTCATATCGGTATGTTTATTCCAGATAAGTATAGCATTGCTACTTTTGGTGAAGCTATAGTTACTAGAGGGTTTCGAATCACTTATATATTCTCTAAAATCGAACAAATGAGATTTTGACTTATTGTGTACTTCAATTGCACGTGACTTATCAATAAATGAATACGCATAATTTATTATTAATTAATTTTTAGACTCTGCACTGAAAAAAATATTTTCCAATATCAAGTAAATATTTACTTGTTTTGTATCAAGTAAATCTTTTTCTTAAATTAAGAAAATATTCACTAGATTTAAGAGTACGTGGTTTGATTCAAGTGACTTCTCCTTGCATTAAATAAATATTTCCTTGATCTAAGAAGATGCTTACTCAGTTTAAGAAAATAATTTACTTGGTACAAAACAAGAAAAAATTTATTTGATGACAGATTTTTTTCTCTCAGTGTGGTACGAAATCATAGAAAAATCGTTTTAAAACTTATAATGAATTTTTAACTTTTTATACATGCATAATTTTAGCACTGATAATGAGTTCTACTACCGGGCACAAAGTGCATCCCTGCAGTATTTTTAATATTATCTCAAATGCACTCTTCTCGACTACTACCAGGCGCTTATTTCAATTTACACATTTTATCATCGGGCTATTGTCCTTGAAAGACATGCTTGACATCTGTAGATACTTTATCGTCTACAAGTAATAGTGACATTATTTCCAGCACATGCAATTTCTTTAATTTAATCAGTGTAGTTAGGTTCTTCTACTTATAATTCTTCACTTACCATTAAGTGTGGTGTCTTACAGCTAGGCGGGTATAAAATAGTAAATCCTAATATTTTTAATATATCTATATGTAATAAATCAATGTTTCAGGCAGGTAACCTTGGGACAAAACCCACCCTTCCTATTCCAATTACATGAAAAGCTCGAGCCTGATTACCTAATTATGTGTAACACGTTTTAATAAGTATTTTCGATTTACTCATGAAGTGATTAATTGTGTTCTGTAGTGGGAAAAGAACATTTATACTTATGTTACGTGAATATTTATTGAATTGGTTTCAAAGAGTCTAGTGGGCAGTTTTTAAAGGATGGAAAGACAACGATTACATCCTATAGATTTAGTTTTAATCCCTCTCTGTCTCTTTCTCTCCCATTTTATAACATGCATTAGACGTGGTCAATTGTGCAACGCATAAGTTAGAACCAGTGCATAATGTATTAATCGCGTCCGAATAACGCAAATGTAATTAGCTGCTATATCGCCATATAGTATGTCAATCGCGTATTGCGCCACTGGGGAACTTTCCTTCCCCCTTCCTTTTTTACTTTTCCGAGCCACCTGACGATGGCTTGGATCCCCGTCGCGAATAATGCAGCGAGCCACGAGATCCATATATACAATAAAATTTGCGCGCGTACGTTCGCGCTCACGAGAAAGGGAAAGGCGGCGATGGCGCATCATCCGAGCCATTACATACATTATTCCGCTCGCTGTATAATACACGTGCATTTTTAACATCCACACGATCGATCGAATATATAATTGGCCGGGTGTCTCGTGCCCGCTCCGCCGATTATACACGAGCGACTTGTGTAAACGCGCTGCGGTCACTGATGCGCGCGCAACCTACGCGGACACGATGGCTTTTGAGCAATCGCGTCGATGATTCCGTCGTGCCACGAGGTCTCCAATAGTTTCATGCTTTCCCTCTGTCACAAATCTGCGTACACACGCGCGCTCACGCACATATACAAGATTAAAGTTTATTCCACATCCACTGGAGTCTATTTTCTATAATTATTAATTTTATATTTTATACAATTAATTTAGTAAAATTATTTTTTGTCTATTATAAAGTGTTCTTTATTATTAGAATTTTATTACGACTTATCCAACTTGAAACAAAACCAACTTCAAATTCTTACGAATTACTGATTGACGTCAAAAGGTGTCATGTCGTATAGTAGGAAAAAAAATATAAGTGGCTGTAGACAAATTACTACAAGGACTTGAAGAATTGACCACATGAAATGGAATTTTACAATTATGAAAATGAGAAATTTCCTTGTTGATCTGTCGAGCCATTTTTGCATTTCAATGGGTTTCTCTAATCTAAAAAAAAGTCACAAAAAATTGAAAAATGCGGAGAATATTTTAAATTTAAACTTAACGAAATCAAGCGAAACAATGTCTTCCCTATCCGCTCAGTCCACAAGAGATTTCCTCGCTTTTCATTTGAAAAAATCGTTCCATCTAGTTCACGTTGAAGACTGGCCTGAAGTCCGGCAAAGCATTTTATTAAAATATTTTTATGTCCGATGATTTATCAGTCACTTTCTGTATCGCTCTCATATTTGAAATTCACTATCATGAACTTTCAACATTTTTGAAAGCACTTAAAAACTTGTGTTTTCTTAACTGTTATAATTGTGAACAGCGAGCTAATGGGCGGCCGCCAGCTAACAGATTTATAGTATTTTCGAAAACATGTAAGTTCTGACTTTGATTTTGAGGTTAGAAAAACAGAGTTATCGATACTTCATTATAAGCACGAATTTCTATCTGCAAGGATAGATTCGTAAAAATATAAATTAAAAATCTTTTCGAAAATGCGCCAGTATCATTCTGGTTTTTTAAAGCATAAACATTGCATGTATTGCATTACAAGTGTATAGGTATATTTAAACTTGTATTTATATGATACAAAAGTAGACTTATCTCTACTTATATCTATTTATACATCTAGTTCCCTCTATTGCACTTACTCGCTTAGCCAACAACGTTCATTTTCTTCTTCCGTAATAAATTTCACTCTCGTATTTGATAAATGGCTAATGCATACGATTTAACCCACCATTTCTCATGTCACAAGTGAATCGATAAATTCTGAATTTATATATCCATAATGTTTCAGTCCAATAAATAAATAAATAATAATTCATCTAAAAAAGAAACTAAGCCGATTCGAAATCTAAACGTTAAAATCTCGTCACACGGCTTCGACATAGTTTCAAAATCTTCTCTAACAGCTACATAGTTATACCGACGTTCTATAGTAAGAGTATAGTTTATACAGACGCTAAAGAAAAAAAAAGAAGAAAAAAAAGAAAGAAAAAAAAGAAAGAAAAAGTACAACGTTATATGCGGGAAGGAAGGCCCGTCGCAACCGAGGGGTCCCCCTCTCTCTCTCCCTTTCACTCCCGCGAGCGTGCTTGAATTTGGTCAGCGTGTCACGTTCACTGCCGCGCGGGCGCACGATACGAAGCTTTCCCTCGACCGACGGCGCGGCGTGGCTCACGTGAAGGTGGCGCTCTTCACTTTCGTAATTATATGCATGTGTATGTCTGTGTATATGTATTTCATTGGCCGAATGCTGCTTCCGCGCGGAAGATGTCGCACCGTGTTGGTCTTCTTCGTGCACTGTTCTCCAGCGCTCTGCTGTCGAGAGAGAACAACGCGAATATGTTTCGTGCTCGGTGTTGCAATTCGAAGAGAATTGTTATTCGTATTAGAGAATTATTATTATAAATGTGCAGTTGTTCGTATGTACGAGATTATTTATTCTCGCACTTCAGTATTGTCTCGTACATGAATCAAAATAAATACGTATTCTACCTACTATCGCTTTTATGATATATCCACCCTATTGCGCGAATTTCGTCATTCTCAGAAACTTTATTTTTCGCAGACACTTTACCGGATTTTTCGTTGGCTAAAGTTGAGCTCGTATTATGTATATGTTTTGTGAGAAAATTATCTTAACTTTTTCAAATAGTAGATAAACAAATAAATAACGCATGCACTTTTGGGTTTAATGGTGCTCTCCGACGTGGATTTTATCTATTTTAATAAAATGCTCTATGTTTTAACGTTCTGGACGAAGAAGATAAGACTAAATAAATTTCATAATTATCGTAATTCATAAAATAGTATAACTAAAAAAAACATTGACAAAGCAATTAAAATTAGATTTTCGAGATCTATTTTAGTACTTCTGAAAAGAACCATATGTCATGCTTTTGGAGTAATTTTTTATTCCATTATACATTTAGGTTGCATTTGTAGATTAATTTATTCAAAATCTATATTCAATTATATAATTTAGCCATGCTTAAGTCACATAAAAATTTCTTAAGTTACTGAAAATATTTTGGGGTTATAACAGTACTAAATTTTAATTGTTAATTTTAAGAATGAATATAAATTATCATATGTATTCTATTATTCTTTTAAAAATCTGTCGCTTTTTGATATTGAGAATAAATTAATAAACTCGGAGATTGTAGTTAATATCAAAATTTTAGAAACGTATCATCTGTAGCATCATTTGGTAGAAACAAGTATAAATTGTAAAACATTTGACGTAGGAATATCGAATGCGTGACTGTTTTCTGACGATCGCACGCAACTCTTTTCTGCCTTATTTTTACTTTACTGCAATAGCTTGTTTTTTTATGTGCCTTTTAACTTACATCTAGTATTAGTTCTAATAAATGGTAAAAGTTTACTCGGTACGTCAAACTTTCGTCGTAAAGTTTTTTTTATGAACAATACAACACGCAATCGGAATATCGTGCGCGTGTGTGTTTGTGTGTGGACAACACGTTCTGTAAATAAAAATGTGGATTAGTATTCATCAAACGATGCTTTAAATATGCTTAGCATGGGTCGAGGGAGAATGTGAGAATAGTTTTTATGAATTCAAATTTTTTCATATTTCGACGTATTAAAAGTAAGTTTTGCCGATGTAAATAAATAGAAACGGATCTTTTGGTAAGAACGTTTTTTATGATATTATAATTCAGTTAAAGGAGTTAAATCTACAAGCTTTTTATATTAGGCTGTACTTACGTCTCTTTAGAACTTTTTATGCCTGGACGCTAACTGGACGTCTGTATGTGTGCGTGCGTGTACATGTATGTTTATTTAATGTTTATAACATTTCAAAACAGAATAATAACATTTAAAATACTTAAATAGATCGATAGATAGATACTATAGAAAAAAATTAATTTATATTTAAATGTATATACTAAAAAGATTCTCGAATTTTCCCTTTCTTTGTGAAGCACAGCAGCATGTATTTTAAGCAATACTGCTTTAGATTCATAACATCAACAATTTTGCATTTAAAATCTTTTTTGGCCTAATAAAATTATAGAAATTATCCAGAAGTATGCCTGATGTACGAAGAAGAGTTTTTCACTTAGGAAATTCACGGGTTGGTTTGTTTACTTGATATAAGGAGCCTCTCGATGTTCTCCTCCAAACTGGGCTGCTCGAGTTCGATTCATCGCTCCTAGTTCTGAAAAATTTAATGTGCTGTGCACACAGTAGGTAATAGAATTTTCGATTTTAGTGGAAGTCAGACCTTAGCTTGAAACTAGAAAAAATTGAGTTATTCCAACAGTCAGCATATTATTACAGTTGATTATTGATATTCTTATTCTTATTATTATATTATTATTAGAGTAGTTAATATGTTAAATTGATACGGCATCAAATAATGGATTTATGATGGATAATTTTTTTTATTCTATATTTTTTTTTATTATAAATTATAAAATTTTTCCTCTGCAATAAAAACTTTGCCATGTCCTATTTATGAAAATCTAAGTTAAAATATAAACGAACACAAAATAAACCTTAAGAAGACTACATCGAGTACAGGTGTAAAGTCTTTTTCGAAATATTTATGTAATAAAATGACTCCATATAATCCATGGTTAGCAGTCATGTTCAAGCTATACTTTATATTTTATGTCATTAAGAAAGACGTTAATGGTTGTATGTACTACATTTTCTACTATTTTCCTTCTCAATTTTTCCTGTTTCAAAGACAATGCATGTGTAAAAGATCACAATTGCAATCTTAATTATCATGAATTTTCCTACGGGAAGGGCGCACATTAAGAATACCGTAAGATTCAGCATATCTCAAATAAATAAAAATGTAATTTAGATAAGATTTCGTAAAAAAATTTATCTGCGTTCATGACCCACTAATTAAATTCGAGTAAGAGTAAAAGTATCCCACGAAACACTGAAGAAGAAGAACGTCTAACGAGCTTTTTACAATAATAGAGAAACATCAAAGTTCGCATCGGATATCGATCCAAACGAGCTAATATGTACTTAATTACCCCGCGCTCCCGCGGACAAAGTTAAAAAGTTAACTTTTAGATAGCCATAGACTAGCGGATATTGAAATAACACCCACGGCGTGTGCGCATAGAGAGAGAGAGAGAGAGAGAGAGAGAGAGAGAGAGAGAGAGAGAGAGAGAGAGAGAGAGGGGGAGAGAGCGCGCGCGCCAATTCTATACATCTCGTATTATTGTCAAATATATCGCGTGGAATAGTGACAGTCCAAGATCTATATATATAAGTATTCGTCGCAATCACGCATAAAGACCACCATTTTGACTAATGGTCGACGACTTAATATATAAAATACCGCGCGTAGCGAAACAAAGTAATTCGGCATATATATATATATCAGCGGCGATAGGCGACGGCTACTTGGCCCCCGTTGGCTCTGCACCAATCATTGCACGAAGAGCCGATCGGTGTCTCTTGTATATGCTTTCTATATATCGACCTCGCCCCAGCTCTCTCTTTCTCTCTCTCTCTCTCTCTCTCCCTCTATTCTCGCGCGTGTGTGAGACACGATATGCGCATTCAAGCACCTATAAGTACGTACTAGCGAAAAAATTTTCACGGAAATTCGCAGTTAACTGGATTCCCGTTATATTACGTTCGTGAGCCACGCGTGTCTATCGGCGGAGAGCGAAAAAGAGAAAGAGAGCCTCGTGCGAAATCTCCCGAGTGGTGCACACGCACGTTTTATTGTCCGCGAAGACGAGTCTGGCGCGCGCCGAGCAGCCAGAAGCGCGAATGCATCCCTATAAAAGGGCAGTCGGATGTTCTGTCTTTCTCTCTCTCTCTCTCCCTCTCTCTCTCTTTTCTCTCTCTCTCTCTCTCTCTCTCTCTCTCTCTCTCTCTCTCTCTCTCTCTCTCTGCTTCTTTCTATCCCTATCTCTCTTCCACTTTTCCCGTTCCGTCCCCACGTTTCACACTATATATATACTTCTTGCGTTCCTCTCCCTCGGCTTTTCTCTCTCATTCTTTACCCCTTTTCCCATATTCTCCCCTCTCTTTCCCGCGAGTCCGCTATGTATAGGCTATATATATATATACACGCGCGCGCGCTCTATACATCAGAGTCTCCTAGCGGCACCTAATAGAGAAGAGAGCATATAACGGAAAACCGACCGTGTTCGCCGTGCATTGTGTATGCGAGCGAGTCGACGTCGCATCGCGTCGCGTCGTCGTCGTCGTCGTCGTCGTACAGAGCGTAAGAGAGATAGAAAGAGCAAGAGAGTGCATAAGTATCTATATATATATAGGTGTAACGGATGCAGAGTTCGACGAGCGAACGTGAGGCCGATATGCATGAAACACGGCACTGCTTTATACGTGTGCGTACATATATAAATGCGCGTATGCATATACGTATATATTTATTTTCAGCGCGTATACAATTGCATACATTCTGACCGACATGTGTACACACGCGCGCGCGTACTTTCGTGTGTGTATAATATTTTCGAGCGTGTCGTACGCTGCGCGCTCGTTGACTCTGCACTTTTTTCCTTGTTTTGAGCGCGGGAGCGTCCCGCTTTCTGGTCGTCGTTTATATTATATATATATACACGCGCGCGCGCTTTTGTCACTTGCGTAATCTTTGTTGAAAATATTTCCCGCCGACGACTCTATCGTATAATTTTGTAGAGAGTGAAGCTTTTTTACATTCTTAAATAAAGTGACAATTGATTCTAATTAAACTGTATTTGTTGTTTAGTTTCATTCTAACTATAAAAATATCTTCATACAAATAAAATCTTAATTATAAATTATATCCAAATATTTGGTTCATTTTGAATATACAATCAAAGGTTTATGCAATGAATCAGCTAATAAGTTCGATACCATGCACTAACTTTTTAAAAAACCATATGGAATATTTTTAGTATCCAGGTTGCAGAAAATTCTTATTTTGTATAGACAAATGGCATAATTTAATAGTCGATAAAAGTAAAATAATTTAAATATTTTAATTCATGGAGAACAATAAAAGCTTAACTCGGAAGCGTTTGCATTCCCTTAAATGCTAATATTTTCAAGAACGAATGAATTACGTTGGAAATTTTTATTGTGAAATCGTAATTCGAGTTTTATATTTAGTTTTATATACACATTCAATCAGATACATACTATATATATATATATATATATATATATATATATATATATATATATATATATATATATCTTTATATATGCGTATTATCCTGCGATGATTCGAATATAAATTTATAATTGCACTTATCGAGGAACGTTACCGTATTGACTAAACTGATGCACATCTCGATAATCGTATAGCTTTTGTAATAAAAACTTGTGAAACAGCAGTACCAAATTAAGAGCGCGTAATTCGAAATGGGGGAGTTTGTAGTTGTATTCAGGTATATTTCCCATGTTCATGCGTGTGGGCTAGGCTCCATTGTGAAGTGCCTCTATATATAGATATATTATGTACACAGAGCAGCGTAAAATGAAGACAATACAATTGTATATGGTTGCCTGCCAGGAGGTCAATAAATAATCACAATTGCGATGATTTTTATAATAAATATATTTCAAAATTATATAGAGGTTCATTATTTGCTTGCATTCAGCTATTTCATCAGGTGAGTCTCTTGTTCTTTTTCTTTCTTTCCTTCGCTTAACTTTATATCTGATTAAATGAGACATTCTATAACTATACAGTTATATATTTCTGTTGTTGTAGTATTATTGAATTTTTATGTATTGTCTATTATCTAATGTAGTAATTTTTACTGTTTGTAACATGGCAATTCTTATATTAACATTACTCTATCCATCTATCTATCTCCCCCTGCTTGCATTTAATATGACTTTATGTATATCGATCATCTCGCAAACCTAGATGTTACATAACTACTTACTCAGTATCTGTCTTTCCGGTTCAGAGCATTACTACTTTTATCACTGTCTAAAGCGTTGTAAAACAGAGAATATGGTTGACAAATAATGTACTCCAGGAATATATATATATATATATATATATATATATATATATATATATATATATATATAGACTTGAAACGCTTATATAGTTTTATTATATTATACGCTATAGGAATATCAAGATATCCAAATCAAGTTTGCCTCAAATTTAAAATTTACTTTTTTGAATGCACAATCATTTAAAGGTAATTATCTTTTCTTTATATTTCCATCCCGCAATTATATTTTATCGTTTAATATATATGAAATAAAATTTGGAACGGCTGCTTAAAACATGAAGCATTTATTATGGATAAAATACCAAGAATTATTTTATTACAAGATATGTATATATCAAGGGCAATCTGTCAAACTACTATTCCGTATATAAAAATTCTAAATTATAATTTTGTACATTTTCAGCTTTAAGAGATTCTATCGCTTTTACATCTGATCATTGAAGCATAATGAAACCTGGACCATCGTTTGATTATACGTGTAGAAAATTACACGTAAGTAGAAAAATCATTCGGCGAATCTCATCAATGTTCCGCAATATAATTCTTTGTAGATTTCAATGATGGAAAATGGTTAATTAGCCAATATTCTGTTAGGATGATTAAATTTGGGATACAGCCAGATTACTTACGAACAATTTCGCGTACCTGGACGACGCACAATATCACGCACGATCCTCACACAATATTGAATTCCTGTGATGAAAGAGCACGAGAGCCGCATTCTTTTTGACTCGTCAAATATAATTTTTGCGTTGAAACTTCAATATATACGCACACTTCTGAATTACGCAAGTTGACCAATAAGACACATACACACACCCACACACTTTCCTGCTTCCTTTTTTTCTCATCCATTTATATTTGATATCCTTTTTTCCGTCTCGGTGCATATTTTATTCGCTGCGGGGGTGAAATTCTACTCGCCAGTAGAGAATCGTTGCCCAGATAGGTGATTTACGTGTTTCTGATTAAATGACACGCAACAATCATAATGTGAAAAAACAGGTTAAACATATTAATGAACAAATATGTATAAAGCAGGCTGTTGATGCAGTGTATTAAAAATAAGTACCAAATTTAAAATATCTATATTCCTGGTTCAATCAGAAACAATTCCAAAAAAACTTACCGACATATTCTAAATTTTATTCAATCTTTAGTTTTAATTTACTCAAGACAACTTATGAGTTATAATAATGTGTGAATAATACGTTTTATCTAAATGCATTAAAATGTTTTTAATAGTTAATTTTCTTTATGTTTCAGGTGAGTACGATCATAGCAAACCGATTAACCACCACTGCGGAAAATGGGTAAAATAAAACAAATTAGTGCTTTGAAATCGTTGCTAAACCGTATTTGATTGAAAATTTTTCGGGTACTATTATAATGGAAATAAAGATGCAAACTTAGAAAAAATACTATTAACGATTATTATATCAATATTTAATTGTTTAATCTCATTTGGTATCAAGAGAAAGTAATTTATTCGTATATATTTGCCTTAGCGTAGATACTTTAATATTCCACACCCGATGCATAAATCTGTTGTTTATGAATGCACCTGTAAATTCATGAAACGATCGTCGCTTCGTGTTTCTCTTTTATTTCCAATTTATTATTCGGTTATGCTTATATTTCGCATAAAAATTAGTGCATTAATAAATATTGCAAAGTATTTTAGTATAGTTTTCGACCAGCTCCGATGCCGTTAGTATTAATAATAATTATTCGATGCATCAAGAATCGATTGCATTTTCAGTTGCAACCGGATTTTAAGTTTAGTGCGCAGTATTTTCACGTTGAATATCAGAATACTTTTGTAATTTGAACGTTACTAAAAAGTTAAAAAATAGCTTGCAGCAATTCTGATAATTTGTCGTACCATAGCGCGATGTAGAAAAACTTGAATTAAAGATTTCATTTAAATAATTCATGAATCACGATAATAATTTATATAGTACTTAGCCTACTAAAATGTTGCATTTTATTTCTTAGATATTACAAATAATTTTATACAAGTTATATTCCAGAAGCTATATAGAATTCAATTTTTTTACGTTCGGAAATTAATTCTCTTGTACATGTAAAATAAAACAAAAATTTTATTAGCTGGGAATATTGAAAATCAATATTTTATTTCTAACAAAGCATAGCAATTAAATTTATAAATCGTATGTTGGGGCGAGATAGAATATTATATCATGTTATCTTAGCAAATTACAATTTATGTAAGTTTGAAAAGTTTGTAGAGATAAAAGTCATTGTTGAAGATCGTAGAATTACCTAGGTATTTCTACAGAAGGATGTATAAAGATAATATTTTGTCACTATTAATAAAATCATATACAATTATTTGAATTGCATCGCATCAATTTTTAAATATCCTAAATACGTGAGTGAAAAAATGAAGGTATTGCAATTTAAACAAGAAAGCAAGAGCGTGAATATTTTAACCTCAAACATTGTCAACATTTAAGTGCGCGTAACCTATAGAAGTAAAGAATCTGCATATGCAAGAATAGAGATTTGAGCATTGAAGACAATGGAATGGAAACGCTCCGCACTTATAACTTTCGCGCATCCTGAAAGTTCAGTCGATTTGGAAAAAAGCGCGCAAACAGGCGAACGATGGATCGATAATAGACCTGCCTTATTTAATCAGCGTTCATATATTAATAAACTTATGGTGAAGACGGAACTTCAAAAGAAACGCCAGCCAAACCAGACAGCCAGTCAGTCAGTGAGTTAGTCGTTCGATCTGTCGGTCTATACCGAGTGTATACTCCGGTGTTCCTTATGCTTTCCTAACGATTTCGATTTCCAACACCGCGTGGGATTGCTTGCTCCATCTTTGATACATCTCGAACGGCAGACAAGGACAAGGGGGCATAGGATACAGACCACGGAACGTGGATCACTGAGAGCCTGTTGAGCAGGTGGTGTCCTAGTCCGTGAAAGTACCGCGATTCGGCCGCTTCTCTTACATCATTACGCACTGTGTGAGCCTGCGTGTTTATATGTCTCTTTTGCTTACGCTTGTACTTTCGGATATAACATAAGTCACGTGTACTTCCAGTGAGCGTTCGCCCACAGCGTTCGATTTTCACAGGGGAGGATCATCGTTTTTACGATGGATTAGTGTTCTGTATTGGCGAAATGCTTTTTTCTTTAAGATTCGAAAACTTTTATGAATCGTTATATTTCGTTTCGAATTTGTCCGACTTATTTGCCTAAAATAATTAATGATAACATTCGTTTGATCAATATTTGAATGCTTTGCTTGAATGTATAATTTTACATATTACCTATTATTACTTGTTTTGATTAGTCTTGACTAAACGTGGTTAAATGTATGAAATAAAGATTGAAAAAAGAAACAACTAATATTTCGAATTTCATTGGATGGTAATAAGTTAAACAGTTTTTTAATTTCTTTCGATATGTAATACAAAAAAGCGTTTTGTTTCCTTCCCATAGAACTAATTATATGTAAAGTTTCTTCTGTGTATACTTTATGATACGATCTTGACATACATTTCGATAAAGAAGTAATCTTGGTGATTCTATTTATATAGTTATGCTGGAAACTTTTGATCGTACCTTAGTTTTTTAAAATGCAAAGAACACTTTATAACTGAATTTTATGGTAGACCTTCAAATTTCAATCGACCGTAAAGTTTTATTATCTGTCTCGCTTTCTGTAATCTGGATGGTTGTGTAAATGGATTTGATTTCGACAATCAAACTTATTCTCTCTTTTCCTCTTCGCGATCGCCGAAAGCACGCTTTCAATTAACAAATACATTTCATGCTTCAATACGTATTTTATCTTGTCGAAAAGTTTTTAATTTGTTTCGGATAGTCAAGGACCCCACTGGCTGGCTTTTGTTAATATAAAGTTATGACCATCTTCATTTCCTCAATTTTTCTTAAGTTTTGAGATTTTCCATAAACTATCTACAACATGTTTTTGTTATATGCAAAGATAAAGATCAAGAATTAAGACTTGCTTTCAACATTGGAAAGTATCAAATGTCAATTTAATATAAATTTAATATTTAACACTGATACTAGAAGAAACAACAATTATTACAATTATATCGAACTTACCGCTAAACGTAAAAGAATATCTATACTATTGGAGCCACTGTCGCTCTTGTTTAAATTGATGATAACAGAATAGTCCAAAATTTAGATATGATGAATAAGTATGTAAAAAATGTATGCTTTGACATTTAGCGAGCAGAATGGAACACCTATCTGTATAAAAAAACTACGCTGACACTCGTTATAAACTGCAACACTTAAATGAATAAAATACTGCGCTTCACCGACAGTTGAGCCAAATAGTAAAGTATCGAAGAGGTAGTCTTGCACTTAGCTCCTCTTCAAGAAACATAGTTGAAGGTTGGAGAACGTAAACGAACCAATTTCTCTTTTAAGAATTAACATGAATCTTCCACAAAGAACTTATCTGCGATAAATAAGTTCAGCCGGCCGCTAGCAGGCTCTGGTACTCGAACAGTTACTTCCCTTCTGTACGTTGCGTCATCCAATGTCTGACCAGCTACTACTGTAATTCGTAGCTTTACGTGGAGCGAATTTTCGACCGTTAAAATAAATACTGAAGAATATCACAATTAATTACAGAGTTAGTTATACAACCAAACTTGTAAGGGATAGCAACGATATTTTGCACTTAACTATTAAATGTCTAATAAATTGACTTCAAATACAAGAAAGTGTTGTATCTTGTGCTCGAAGTTTAATTAATAATTATGAAACAATTAGTGCTAATATTTGACTATTTTTTCAAACTTAGTACTAACTTTTACGCCGGAAATTTCTTGTTGTGTAGCAAGATCTATTTATTATTCATACAAAAAATATAGAAAATAGCAACGCTTATACATTTCTATTACTGCACTATACGCTTGAAGGAGATATATGCATTACATCCTTGTTTATCGCTAATATTACTGAATTCCAATGCATTTGTACAGATGTAGAACGCGTTTATAGCTTTCGAAAAAAGTGGATTACCCCTTATTTATGCATTCTTAAAGGACAGTTTAATATTCAAAGGGAAAAAAACAATGATGACAGAACAACTATCGTTTCCACTTTAGTTGATCTGACAACTTTTTTTAGCACTCGATGCTTCATATCACTTCCTATTGCATTTTCATTTTTCAGATATACTCTTCAAGTTTACCATTTACACACATATATATATATATATATATATATATATATATATATATATATATATATATATATCAGTGCGTGCGTCAAGATAGTCAAGACTTTTCTTATATCTCTTTACCCTTTCCTTCATATTGTAGAAGTTAACAGTGATGCAGACTCCCTGGTGTCCCTGATTGTTGATGCTTTGATTCACCTGGATGACTTCATGTACATTCGTAATTACCGTATTCTTGACTATGTAGCACATCATCTACGTCTTAAAATCTAGCTATCAAAACTTGAGTTTTTCGAATATATATATATATATATATATATATATATATATATATATATATATATATATGGCCCTTTTTTTAAACGAAATGGTTTTTATACTAATATTGATCTGCATATGTGTATATAGTTATTATATTTAAAAACCCTTATGTAGAGCTTATTAATTGGTATATTTTACGAGAACCATCATCATATATAAGAGCCGACGTATAATTAGAGCCGAATCTAATTAATAACTTTAACGTAATTATTACTTGCATAGATTACTGAATTGAGAACGACGTTTGTCGTAACTTCAGTTTTGTGATGCGAATCTCAAAGCGACATTACTGGTCCTATATCACGTTCGTTTTACATTACTCCTATTTCTGGCTTTTCTGGGAAATCACTTTTTACTCTGCGCTTATATGAGTACCTATAGGCGTATATTTTTTCGTTCAACATCAGATAAGAATTAGACTCGCAAATTCGAAAAACAAGTTCGCGGTTTACGTGGCACGTGCATTCATTTGCTATTGAGAAGTATCTTTTCTACATAAGTTACATAGTAATCAAATCATCTTTAAATTTAACAGCTGCTCGCCATGTTTGTGATTGAACTGACGATTTGCTTTAATCAGTGGAGTAAATTTATAATGTGTTCTAACTTTCAACACGTGAAAAGTTTAAGAAGTCTTTTTTTTAAAGTTCAATTCGAATATTTACAGTTGTTCAAATCTGTATCCAATACATATTTTACATTCGTCTCGGCAAACTATGAAAACTCGATTTTATTATATAGCAATTTTTTTCAATGCTTATTAGAATATTAAACGACAACAGAATTCTTTACTCGTTAAATTTTTCCCCTAGCTTTATCAGTACGTATTTACTTATAATTTATTGCCTTCATTTTGGCAAAAATGGATTCAATTGTAATAGATTAATATAGTAAAAATCTTGTGAAATTAGTATTTTACCAATTTTCCAAGTCGGCCGAATTTTATGATATATTGTAATGGAGATGTACGGTATTTTGCTTTCAAAGAATATTTAGCAGTACTATATATATATATATATATATATATATACACACATTTGGTTGAGTAGATCAGGTACTGTATGTGCACCAATAGTTCGTAAAATTTTTGTTAAACTTTTGTTAAAAATTTTCTATTCGGTGATTTTGAAATTGAGATTATTTTACTAGGTTGCTCGATTACCATCATTTATTAGTTGGTTACATTTAAAATTAATATAGAGAACCATTAATGAAAAAAATTGTCGCTAATGAATTTTTTTGATTTGCAACCTTTCCTTTCGGAGTACTTCAATTCTATTTATGGTCATCTTTCTTTTTTTTATGAATACAGAGAATTTCGATCGAGAATCTTCAAAGTTATTGAAATTATATCCGTATGCTCACATTTTCATAAACATTAATGCTGATCTCACAGACACTTTTTTCCAATTCTCGTGGACTTTTTCAGATTTTCTGTGTTCATCTTCTTATCTATGGGATTTTTTTCGTAGCATTTTTAAACCTTATGTAATCTCCCCTATTCCTACCAGATACCAATTCTCAATTATTGTATGCTTATAAAATGCATAAATGCGAAGAACAATATATTTATCGTATACTTTATAATCTAAGGCCATAAAGACCAAATGCTTATTCTATATTAATGATTTGTTGTACTACCATTCTATATAATATAATATACAGACTAATAAATTGTTTCGAGGCAAAAACCATAATTTCATTGCCTTTTGAAAAGTATAAAAAGTAAAGGATTAGATAGCAAATCACTCATTCATCGTTCTATTGGCAGTTTTTACGTTAAGAGTCGCACTTGTTTGGCTCGACCTTTCGCTTTTCAAGTTCTCGCTTACTTACATATATATATATATATATATATATATATATATATATATATATATATATATATATACACTTACTTACATATATAGATACCGCGTAAATTGCCTATATAACATATAAGTCAAGTGCCCCGGGCGTTTATGCGCGCAGCAACGAAAATTTACGCTGCGCGCGCGTATCAGACGGTGTCGTATGATGCCGTAGCGAATAGAAAGACGGACAACGGACGCCGAGATAAATATGAATCCCTGTCCCTATGGCGAAAAGTAAGAATGCATTAATATTACATCTGCCCGGAATGCAAGGGCACGGACGAGGGGGCGGACGAATTGCATCGAGGCGCACTTGAACGGGTAAAGTTTCCCCTTCTTTCGCCCATATTATTCCCTTCCGCTCGAATCGATCCTCCGCTCGTGCGCGGCGTATATAAACAGCGGGGCGCTTTGGCCGTGGGGCGGGGGAGGGCGGCGAGAACCTCGAAGGTGTGCAGCAGCACTGGCAGCCAGCAGTGGCGGCGGCCGCGCCGGAATCGTCCATCCACGTGTACGGCTCGGGCCGTAACCTCGCCGCGTTGACCCAGCGCGCGCGACTACTCTCGGCGTCGCCCCCCTCCCCCTTCCTTCCATATAGCCGCATCATCCAGGCCGCGGCACAGCAGCAGCAGCAGCAACAGCAACAACGGCAGTGAGCGCGGTGCGCGCATGTGCGCGCGATCGCCCTGGCCCACTGACCCATATTCCAGTCAGTGGCGCTCAGTTGTTCGGTTCCGCTCCCGCATGTGCATAATACCCATTCGTGCGCTGACAACGACAGAGGAGAGAGAGTGGTGGAGAGTGAGAGAGCGAGATAGATAAACAGACAAATAGACGTGTATTTACTTGTAACCACGAGTACAAAACAACATAACGGAGAGCGAAAGGGAGAGAAAGATTCCGCCATCTGTGGTATAATATTATAATGTACCTGCATTGACTCTTTGCCCCCGTGCGAAGAGACGCGGTGCGCATATCTCGAATTCAACATAATAAGGACAAAGGGAGGGAGATCGGGCGCTTCATCCGGACAGTCGAACACTCGCGGCGACGACGGCGTTCCGTCGAATACATCAAGAAGCAGCAGCAGCATAGCAGTCATATATAGCGAGCGAGAAGAAAAGAGCCGAGAGCGCGCCGCGTGGCGGCGCGGTGGTATATTATCGGCTCTCGTATTGTATATCTATATATAATACACAAGCGCTCTTGGCGAACTGGGTGACGGCCGCAGCGGTGTCGGGGCGCGCGCGCGCTCTGTGCCAGTGTGCTCTGTGCTTCGCTGGCTGCGATGCTCAGCTCGTGTAATTCCGCGTCGCGCGGCGCGACGGACGCTGTAGTGCAAGGTGCGCGCGCGAGCGGAGAACCGAGAACCTCCGCGTCTATACGACGGTCTACCGTCTACCTATGTACATGATAAAAGTATAAAACCGAGCGCGATCGCTCGCGCACCAGTCGTGGTGGCTGTTCTCGCGGCAGTCGCGCGCCGCTAGTCGCCACGGGCTTATTTGTGTATATATATATAGAGTTGGATAGTGTCGCCGTTCCGCCTCCCGGTGTCGTGGTGACTGCTGCGTTGCGTGCGTGTGTGTCAGTGGGCTTGTGT
This sequence comes from Sycobia sp. Sy_11, assembly GCA_018907035.1. Taxonomy (NCBI): domain Eukaryota; kingdom Metazoa; phylum Arthropoda; class Insecta; order Hymenoptera; family Epichrysomallidae; genus Sycobia; species Sycobia sp. Sy_11. The sequence continues at coordinate 1,496,540 of JACCIC010000121.1, read as the reverse complement.
GCGTGGCTGTACGCGCAGCGTGGTGGGAGCCGTGCGCGCGCCCTCCTTCTTGGTCTGCCGTGTGCCTTGCTATACTCAGCGTGCATTATTATATATATATATATATATATATATATATATATATATATATATATATATAGTATACTGTGCCAGTGCCGCGCGCAGCTCGCGAGCGTGGCTGGAGTGGGGCGGCGCGCCGTCAAGTTCAGCAATTCTCTCTCTCCTTCTCCCGTTGGGTTGGCGCGACTGGTGCGGCTGTGGCTGCAGTAGCAGCAACGGACGCGAGAGGCGAGAGGGAGAGACTCGCGAGTCGCGAGTAAAGTACCAGCAGTGAGCAGCGGACCATCAGCGGTGTTATTGCGGATCGCATCGAAGTCAGTGCGGTTCCTCCGGCACGTTGGCGTAGTGCGCGCGTTTGTGTGTGTGTCAGTGTGAAACCGCGCGAGCGCGCGCGCTGCATGCCGGACGATGGACTTTGAGCCGATTCTGAATTTACGGTAAATATTGTATTATATTTACGCTTCAATGCAATGTGTGCGATAAGTTGCAATTTTGTGCCGCAACCTATTGTTCGATAACAACGAGGAGTTCTTTAGGTGTCTCGTGTTTATATATTGTGCGATCCATCGCCGTATGTCTGTACGAATATTCGTAATGGTGCATCATCGGAAGCAGATCATATAGCGGTGTCGACGACAGCGATTTAATTTTTGTTTTTTTTTTCTGTCGATAGGTGCTGTTGTTTTTTTTTCTTTTCCACGAAGTGTGCGCGACTGCGTGCCGAGAAATGGATTTAAAAGTTCTCCCCGCCACACGGCAGATTGTTATCGTGCATAATTATAATGCAAAGCTGCAAGTGTGCGCCTGTGCGTACTTGATATAGCATGTGTAATAATAGTTGCCCAGTTAATTTTATAGAAACAAATGTTCAGGCTCTATCGAAAAAAACCCTTTTATTCTTATAATCTTTATTTGGAATTAAGCTTATACGTATATATACATAACTCGCGCATTTTTATTGCAAAAACGGCAATAATATAATGCATCCATTGCGCGCGCAACATGAAACAAAAAATTATTGTATGTATGTATATATATATATATATATATATATATATATATATATATATATATATACCATCTTAATATTGACGTACAACGGTATTCTGTCTGCCGCTGTTTCTCTCTCTTTCGCGCGCGCGCGCGCGCGTGTGTGTGTAAGCGCGTGCGTACTCACGATGTAAAAAGTAAAAATTGCAAATTCTCTTATATATAATTAGTATCGAATTTGAATTGTCGACCTTTACCGCGCAGGAGGAAGAAAAAGAGAGACTGGGTGCTGTGTGTGTGTGTGTGTGTGTGTGTGTGTGTGTGTGTGTGTGCGTGCGTGTGTGTATGTGCGCGCGTGTGTTTGTATAAATGTATACTTTTTCCTTCTAACACAGCGCGCTCACCATATATATATATATGCTCGCGCGCGCGACAAATATATACACGCAGAATACACGCACACAGCGTGCCAGCTCTCGGGCGACGCGGGCGAGTTACATTCGCCGTCACGCACGATCGTGCATCAGCCGCGTCGACGCGCTCACTCGGCTGACCGTGAACGAAAAATTAATCTGCTCCTCGCGGGAGTTTTGCGCATCGCATTGCGCTAACAAAACATATTGACACATGTACAATGCGCAGGGTGCATGCAGTGCTGCGCTTTCCTTATATACCTATAACTATAACAAAAATATCATAGGGGAATAAAGAAATCACGCAGTACACACACATACACGGTGCACATGTGCAATGAAAAAGAGAGAAAGAGAGAGAGACTTGAATGAAGTCAAACGAGCTGCGATAACGAGCTCATCAGGGAGAGAAGAGCGAGAGCACGTTATATATAGATATGAAAATCATCTTCTAATATAAGACAAAACGCAACTTAAATAAAGCGCGTTCAATGCCGCTCTATAGCGCGCGATATAAATTTGTCGTCAGACGATAGAGAGAGATAGAGAAACGGCAAAGAATCGTGGACTTCCATATCGCGCTTGTGCTCCAACATAAAAACGTAGTACAGTTAATTTTGCAAATTTTGAGAATCGACAATCGATTTGAAATAAAATCTATCTACAATACAGATTTATATTACAAATTATTTTGCTAAGTTTCGTCGGGATTCAGCGTTTAATGTACGTCTACTTCGGAACTTTTCCGATTCAGTGGTAGTGGTGGGAGGGAAATCGAGAGGGAGGGGGCTTCGCAATTTATAGACGAGTTTGTCTGTATATTCATTTTGCGTTGTTGTGCGAATTTATCAACACGCCGAACATATTATCTAAATCAAAGTGAGAGAGATGGAGAAAGCTTATACGTGTGTGTTTTGAATACACCTTTTTTTCTCCTCTGTTTCTCTCTCTCTCTCTCTCTCTTCCTCCCGTTATCTAACTAGGATATTATATAATGACGCGAATTCAAATGTGTTTATTCGCCAAGACCTCTCCTCTTTCTCTCTTCCTCCTCGGATTGTGCGTGCGTGGGAGCGATGTATTTCATTGCCACAGTTTTGCGCTCGCTTTGATGATGTACCAGTTCGTACACGGCCTCTGGTCTTTGTTTTTCTTCAACTAATCTTATTATTATTATATCGAAAACTAAAATAAAAATTGTTTTTTATAAGCTACGATTCGTAATATGTGCCTCTGTGTGTGTGTGTGTGTGTGTGTGTGTGTGTGTGTGTGTGTGTGTGTGTGTGTGTGCGCGTGTGCGTGTGCGCGCGTGTGTGTACTTGAAGAAAAAAAGAAACCCTTGGATGATTTTACGAATTATTTATCGTATTTATGGACAGCTATTTCAAGGTACACAAAAGGGAGCTGCCTTGACAATGCGGCTTGACCGCTGACGAGTGGCAGCTGCCAGCCAATAAAATAAATAATTTTGTGCGTAGCTATCAAAGTGCCTTTTATTCTTTTTTTTATTTTCTGTATCATTGTCTTTCAGTGAAGTATGCTTTGGCAAGTGTAGCAACAGTATTAATTATTCATATGTACATATAAAAAAAAATGTTTTTCCTCTCTATTGTTTTCCTTCTTTTTTTTCTCTTATGCACAAAGAGAAATGTATTAATCGAGTAAAAAATTTCTGCATTATCACAGATCCAACGTGTTGGCTTGACAGTTATACACATTGCGCAAAAAAGTAACTATTTCTAATTTGACATTTTATCAGTATATTGATAAGCTTTGATTAAACAAAAATTGTTGAACCCCATCCGATAACGCGTAACGATTAGATTAACAAAAATTCGTTTAATATATTATCTGCTTTATCTACAGAAGTATTTTATAACTTTACAGATACTTAAATAATACGAGTGCACAACTATAATGTGTGTTAACGATTAATTATATATATATTTCGCCGGCACGAAATAGAAATTATTCCGTACGTATATATAGAACATTAAATACACCATTTGGTTTTTCCTCATTGGTCGACGAGCGCTCTCAGCGCTTTTTCGTGCGTAAACTCTGTATTTTTTTTCTTGTACTATTATGTACAAAAGAATTTTTTTTCTCGAAAGCTCGAGTGCCACATTCAGTTCGCTCGGTTGCTTCATTAACGATCGTTTTTTATTTTTTGAAGAAAAAAAAGAAACCAATACTTTCATTGTTGCATAATTATAGCGGTTAGTTTCATGCTCGATCTCAATTATCATTTTAACGGAAAACTGATGCTGCAATTTGTTTTACCAGAAATTGTAGAATATTATTGCATCGTATACAGTTATTTATCTATCGATATTTGCCACTTCATACGTCAAGCTTCATTGCTATATTAAAGAAAAAAAAGAAACAAAAAGACATTATAAGGTTAGAGAGAAATATCAATGTTCTTTGAACTTAGAATTATTCCGCAAGAGAAATTTTTTAATAGGTGTGATTGACCTTATCACTAGAAAGATAAAAAATTTTATTCGTTTATACTGCAATCGCCAGATTCTGAAATAATTTTTTTATAGATCCTATCTTTGTGCCTTTAAAAATCTTTCATTGCGCTCTATATAGTACGACCATGTCGACAGTTTCAGTTCGATTCGAGTAGTTTAAAACGAATGCTTTTAACGGCTTCGCAAGCTCAATTCGTGCTTTCATCGTGGCTTAATTATTCTCAAAGGTAGGGGCAAATTAGGATGCTTATGAAGCAGGACTCTTCAAACTAAAACGCCGACGAGCGCGACAATTGTTATAATGGCGTATAAGTTTTTCATGGAACTGATTGTGGATTGTTTTACGTGTATATGAGGGAGGGCAAAACATCCATAAATACTTTTTTTCTCATGTATTTTTGCGGTTTCGTTCTTATATCAAACCGTCAACAAATAACTTAGAAGACTTTAAGTATAATAATTAAGTACGCGAGCGTGTCTTTATTATTAAAGAGAAATTTTGAGGTTAGCTTTATTTCTTCTAGTGTCGTATTGTTATAAAGCGCCTGGGTAAACAAAAGTACTATTGGGAAAGCAGAAGACTTAATTGTTAAGAACTTGCGTTTATTATAAAGATTTTAAATTAATTATAAATTTAATTATAATAAAATATATCTTGTACAGGACAGGCGAAGTTTAAAGAGAAACAAATCAAGGATATATCTTCGTTACTGATGGAAAACTTAAATAACGATTTTGACAAGCTAACAAATAGCCCAGATAATGAATTTTCGCAGCGTAGAAGTCAATTTGAGGGCTTCTAAACAAAGAACTATCTATTGTACTATGCGCATTTTTTTTTTGAGTTCTTAGAGTATGACCTTCAGAATTCGCGTGAACTCTCTACTGCGAACTCATTATACTACAGGTAGAGATTCGGAAAGACTTCAATGGAACACTCGTAGATTTCTGTTATTAATCACGTACACTGCAATATCTGCGGTTCTTTCTTTTGCATCTTTTACTTTTCGTACACCTCGATCTTTTTCATGAGCTCATATCTGTTCGTATATAATAAATGCATTTTTTTCGCCTGACCGCTTCGCGCGCTTATGTTACGCGTATATTGGGCATGCGTAAGCATTGCTTTGTTCCCGTTTGTGTGCGCGCGTAACGTCGGATAGTTGTAAACATTACAGCAGTGGGTAACGATGCGTGGTGTTTTATCTAAATTAATCTGGATTCAGTGGTCCTGCGGTCGTGCAACAGCAAAAATCCTTTTGTTTCCTCATAAGCCCAAAATATATATTTTTTTGTCCAAATTAAGAAATAGCCGTTCACGGTCAATATAATATTGCTAAGCGTTGGGAATAGCAAAACAAAAAAGAGGATCGGGCAGAGAGAAAGAGAGGGGACGAGAGAGATGGAGAAACAAAGAACCGGGGCCCCCTTCACGCAAAATCTAAAACATCGTTATATATATATATATATATATATATATATATATATATATATATATATATATTCGTGCAGCGGCAATAGCAGCAGCAGCAGCAGCAGCAGCAGCAGCAGCAGTAGTATTAGAGTGAAGCCGAGCGGTCGGGCGCAGAGGAGGACCGCTCTTGAGGGGGGGGGGGGTCAGAGAAAAGGGAGAGGAACCGGTTTCGCTAGATCAGTTTTATGGAACGGGCTCTCCTTTTCGGCCGTATAATTGCGCGATTCCAGGAATTTATTTTCATTTACATCATAAAGCTCGCGCGCAATAAAACAATCCGCGCGCGCGCCGTGGCCGCACCGGGGCAGGTTATAACCCTTTTGGCGAACATATTATATTATATACGCTCGAGCGCGGGTTTAAAGAAAACTTCTGATGCTCCCTTTCTCTCTCTCTCCCTCCCCCCTCCCTCCCCCTGCCCTCTTTCTGTCTCTCTCCCCCCCCTCTCTCTCTCTCTCTTTCTATATCTCTATCTTTCCTTGGAGGCTCGAAAACATTTTAGAGACTGCAGCAACAAGCAGCCTACGATAATCGGGACGGATGCGCGGGATGTCTATGGCGTGCCTTCTCTACTCTCTGTGGCTAATATGTAAAAAAGAAATAAGGAAAAAAGTAAATTCTTTTCAAAAGCCTTAAATTTTTTTACAAGCAATGATTTATACAGAAATATCTTGACTCGCATGCGGCGATCAACGAAAAGAAGGTCTCTTTTATTTTTTTTTATTTTTTTATTTTTTTTTGGTAGATCTGGTCTATGCGTTACAAGCGGCTGTAAGCAGCACCCTTTCCTCCTTTTATCCTCTGCTATAGGCCTTGTGTTCTCTGAATGCGTGCAAGACACCCATATGTACGGGCGTAGTCATCACAGTTATCGATATAGTAATTCAGTTCAGGGTGGTTTTCAAAAAAAAAAAAAAAAAAAACATTTAACAAAATTTATTCTCTAAAAATTATTATGTTCTTCTAAATCACAAAAAATATTTACGTCGGACGCTGCTTACGATAGAATTCAAAAACTCACCGGAAAAAGAAAATGTGAAAGTGGATGTACGCCCTTGGAGGATGCGCGCCTGTATTAGATAACAACGCACATTACACACACGCGATCATACACATACATACTCGAGAAGTAGCGCAAACTTGCTCTCGCAATTTCTCTCTTTCTCCTCTCGTTCTTTCATCCACGTGTCTGCGCCCATTTGAATCAAGTCAGGGCCGTCGCGGTACGCGCACGCGCCCGTTCTCGTCCTGTAATTTATTCTATCCCCTTGAATTTACGCGCACATCCTTCGGGGCGCGAAACTCGAAAAAACTTTTCTCAGTCGGGAAGATTGCATTCGTCTTCGTCCAGATCTTCGTCTATTACGTTTCTTATTCCATCGAACAGCGAAGAAAGAAAGAGAGTTAGAGCATGTCGCTATATACAAGCTATGGAACGATAGGAGTGAGAGGGGGAGGGACTTTGAACCAGATCGAGGGTGCCATTGACATTCGCGCTTTATTATCCGCGGAGAGCTGTTCGCTTTTTCTCTAGAAGCTTCGGCGCGCGGTCGGTCGCGGTGGCGTCGTTTTTATTGCGCCCCTGCACGTCATCGTCTCGGTTCCGCGTGGAGGCCTAATATTAGAAAGTAGAAGGACCACGTTGCTGGTCTTGAAAACTTTTAGTATTATAATATCACAACTTTCGATATTACTGTTCGGTATTATTTCCCGATATATTTCTGGAGGTTCCGAGTTTGGTAAAAAACCGTGCTTAAAATTACGAAAGAGAGAGATAGTGTATGTGTGCATTGTTTATCGTCTTCTATTGCTGACTAAACGTTAAAAAAAACTATACTATCGCGCAGAAAGTTTAATAGATTGAAAGCAATATTCAAAATTAATTCTTAAATATTTTTACAAAATAAAAATCACGTTAATAGAAATTTTCATTTGTTTGCTAAATTGCTTTAAAACATAAAGAGTAAAAAACTTTACAGTGGAAAAATTATCTGTATATCCGCATATCCGTATATCCTTTTACTTACCGGTTATTTAATTTAATCCAAGTGTAATTTAAACTCTTCTTCTAGAAATTAACAGTAACAGAAGCTATGCTGAATCCTTGGTTCTGCAAATGAAAGCCTTCTCTTTCATAGTTGTCCATCAAATAATATAATTATTTTTAAAATACCTATGATATTTCAGGTATCATATAATAAAACATTAAATTGATCATGATACTTGAATGTCTATTTTTTCAAATCGTTAAGTAAGTTATGTTCAAATCTTTCTTCAGCATTTCAATAAACAGTAGTCATTTGTATAAATAGAATCTCTTTTTCAGAGTGTTTGTTTCGAGGCAAATTTTATCTGGTCACTACTGAAGAGCCCAATTAGATAGAATAATGAATGAATCAAAATACATCTTTCATTAATTCATTATTGTCCAATCGGTTTATACAATTTTTTTTCTTCACTTTTATCTTTTTTATTTGTACATTTCTATAAAGGTATCAATCAAGTGTATAAGTATAATATAAAGGTATATAATAATTACATTTTAAAATTTTTTATATTTGATTTTAAATTCATTTTAATTTTTACAAACTTTCTGAACAAATTTTTTGAAAATAGAAAACAAATTGTTTACTTGTATATTGCATATAAAATTTTCAGAGATCACACAAGTGCTTAAAATTCGATGAGGAGATTCAAATTACCATCAAATGTATATAAATCTCTAAGAATGTAATTTCGTAATATAGTATAGAGAATTTACAGTAAAAATGTCCAGCGGGACTCAGTGGGAAATTTATACGCGGCGTGAAGTTGCTTTTCTGAAGGAGCTGCATATAGTCATTTTACTTGTTCAAGGAATAAACTATTTTTTTGTTGCACGCCATATGTAAAGTACGTATTTTAGTCCCTTCTCAAACAGTCAATGATAAAGTTAGTTGAGTACCCTTATAGGTATGGTTAGTTAGGTTAGACAGCATCAGATATGTGGCCAACGAATGCTTCGCTTTTATTTTCTCTCTGGCATGTAGAGCGCAGATGCCTTATTTTAGCACCTCCCAGGAGGATGTAAAATACATGCTTTATGCGTGCTGTGGTAAAATATTTTTTGTCCAAAACTGTTTTCGTATAGCTTTCATGAATTATTTATTCTAAAAAATTGGCACTGAAGCAAGACGTTTTCTTATTTTTTAATAAGACTTGATAGATTTTAATCTGCTTCTAGATGTTAAAATATAACATCTTACAATTTCAACTAAAATTATTATAATTAATAGTACTTATGGCGATATTACCATAAAAATTTCGTCAAAATTTTCTTTCTATCAAACTTTTGTAGCGTTATTATTGAAATACAGAAGGAGCTATAAATCATTTGGTATAATACAAAAAAGTTGCTCAATTACATTCTTTATATGATTGCAGCGATCTAGATAACAAATGAAGTTGAACTACCTTTTAACGGATAAAGCAATAAAAATATTTATTATTTCGTTACATGTCCCGTTTTAATTTTACGGTCTCACTAGAAATGTTATATCTTTCTAAGTTTATGTTAAAATGATTAACTTTCATAAAAAAAACAACAAAATTTACTCAAATATTTTTTTCGCGTATTTATTTTATAATAATTTATTTTATACACTGCAGAATTAACCAATCGGGAAAACTGTCGTCATAAGTTCGGGATGTGACGATCTCGATAAATGTTTTCAATGATATCGTTTATTAAATAAAGTAACAGCTATAAATCTGTTCAGATAATATAATACCATTATATGACGAAAATATCTAAACACGTTGATGCACGCTTATTTATCAGACGTAATTGAAATGGATGGAAAATGGAAGCATTGCATCAGTAGCATGGATCAGAAGTAACACGCGAGGTAACACGTTATACTTTCTAGGTTAAAAAGTTATTTTAGAGCTGTGAGGTTATATAGATTTTTAACAAAATTCTCTTGAAATATTTTAGATAAGTTTTATATACACGTGGACACACGGTCTCAAAATGTTAAAAATTACAATTTAATACACTAATAAATAATGCACAAAATTATAAATATTTATAATATAATGACTGTATAAATCATTATATTCACATTTACGTTGAAAAGGTTTCTTAAACACGCATTCGGTTGATTGATTAAGTCTATTCAGACACCTCATTGCATCAAGAAAAAAGCTTTTCTATAAAGTTATTTGCAATATTATTGCCGATTTACTTTATATTCATCTATATAAACTATAAGTTTTTACTTCTGACTCGACTTTAATATTGTTTTGCCCTGTATAGCTTTCGCTTCGATTTGTTATAATAAATCAGAGTGCATGAACTTGTTTACACATTTTCGTCATTACACCGGCATTTTGTAGTCTTAGCAGGTTAATGACTGTTATTTTATTTAATGAATGGCACCTATCAAAACTTTTCTGGAGTTCGTTCATCCTGATATGCTCGCATGATAACGGTTCAATAAGGGTTTAAATTTAAATTAATCTTAATAATTCGTAAGTAATTAAATAATCCAAATAAAATCCTTCTATTTTGCGATCTTATAATATTTTCATATTTATTAGTAGAAAATAGTATTAATGTTATCCTACCTACGTCAATTTTTAATGTTGTCTAGTTTCTCAGAAATTTTGCATCCTTGTTCGGCAGTGCAATTATTGTTGTGTACATCATTTGACCCGAGTTGATGAAAACAAAAACGAATAATCTCTGAATGTAAACAGATTTTAAATAACAAATATTATACCGTGTCTTTGCCTAACGAATTTCTCTTTCTGTAGAATTAGCTTAGAAGCATAAGCATATGAAGTGCAATGTGTTTGTTTTTTAGAATTGTTCTAATATTAAAGAGTTTTTAATTTTTTTTATTTTGCCAATATGTCCGGTCGATATTTTTTGGAAAAACGATTGGTGTTTTTTTTTATATAACACTGATTATTGCTATGCAACATTCTGTTTTATACCCATAAATAGGTGTATCTTTTACATACTGAAAACTCTAGCCGAAGGTAGAAAGTCGTTCGATAAAACAAATCCGCTTACGGGGTATTGCGAGATATCTAGAATATATATTTTTCAAACTCTATAATAAACGCGCGCGCGTGTGTGTCTGTCTGTTTGTCTGTCTGTCTTCAATCCTGAGGCTAACGCAATTTACAAAATTTACATAATAGTCCAGAACGGCCGACTCCGCGCATTGAAGCCTTAAAGTTGAAGTTCATCGATTTCTCCGCCAAGGTGCGTCATTATTCATTATGTACTCCTCATTCCAGCGTGAAGATTTCTAATGTACACATTATAAATGTATAGGTTCAGTTGGTAATGCATTTTTAATTATACTTCGTAAGTGCATACATAGATTCTCTTTCTCTTCAAAATACTTTTTTTAAGTGGAGTTTGAAAATGTCTTGTGATTTTAGCATTATAATTTATCCTAAAATATTAATTTTAAATGTAACTAAAATTATTCGCTTAGATTATGTCATTCGATTATTATTCCAAAAGAACGAATCGACAAAATTTCTATAATGAAACCATACACATCTGTATCATTTCGGACTGTAAAAAGAAGAATGCAATGGTGAAATACATAAAAAAGTTATAACAATAAGAGTAGCAACCAAATTTTCGGCAATGAAAAAAATTTTATAAAATAATATCATAATTTTATTATATTTTATACATTTCACCTTTACACTCTATGAATTTTGGCTTCTATTTTCTACATTATATTATACATATCCTGTCATTATTCTACAGAAATTAATTATCTTTCCGGTAAAAGCTTTTTTATCCTTTCACTTCTTCTCTATAGTGGTTCTCATTTTTTACCTATTAAAGAGTGAAAGTCACACGTTCTAGCTCGCTTCGGAGCCGCTTTTCTGTATATTCTCTAAATTTAAAGAGCAAGCGCACGTAATGATTAATACGAAGTTCTGCCCCAATTCAAGTGCTCCTTATCGGGCGTGGAAAATTCAACGCACTCTCGTTATTTCGGCATCACGGCTCAACTATAATACATACATGCATGCATACTATCTATATATATATATATATATATATATATATATATATATATATATATATATAATGTATTGTATTTATCGTAACACTGCAGTATTATAGAGCAAACGAAAGTGCGCGCGCGCCGACCGTATCGGCGCGATTTTTATCGGTCGTCCATTATCAGATGGCTCTCGATGAACCCGAGAAGAGCATCCTGCTCATTGCATGTCGCGTCGTCATACACATACACGCGCGCGCGCACACACACACATACGTGGAGGAAAGAAATGAAATATATATATATATATATATATATATATATATATATATTTATATATATATTTATATATATATATTATATATATATATATATATATATATATATAAAGAAAAAGTCGAGCCACAGGAAAGACTCCGCGCAAGCTAGCGCACGAGCTTATTATCTCGCAATCGACGCGTACCCGATTACGATTACGTTTTGTGCGCGCGCGAGAGTCCAAGCGCAATTATTACCTCTGATAATGTCGATGCATTTATTATTGTTCATTCTCAGCCTTGTATTTTTTCTTCTTTTTGAATTTAAATAAATTCTCCAGCCATTATCATGCGCATATTTTTATCTTCCCCGTACTCTAACGGATCGAAGTTTCAATGGTATATAATTATGGCTCATTCTGATGGATTTCGGGTCCTTGGTAGATCGGACAATATTATGCGTTGGACTCGGTGATTCAGGATACATTAACGCATGAGTGCGCAAAATATGTGATTTTACGTTATATTTGGAATGATGTTTAGAAGGGCAGAAACTAATAGGTTAGGACGGCAGGAGAGCAAACAGGTGCCGAACCACCCGAGCGTAACGAGGTCGTCAATAATTTGCTTGAGTTGGCAAATAGTAACTTTGCTTCTCCCCCATGTCACACTGTATTTTTTCACAAGAAGGGTAATAAAAATAAGGAACGTAATGCAAATTTTTATGATTATCTTAAGGGGTGCTAGCCAAATGCAATATATATATAGTAATGTAGTTCTGTAATTTTTTCGTTATGTTTTTCGGAATAAAATCGAAAAGCCTTTTTAACTCAGCAAAATAAGTAGTTTTGAAAAAAATCCGAAGAATAGGGAATTCGATACGTATTTCTGTGAGATTTGACTTTTACTAGACTGTTACTACTTAATGTACTTTGCTAATGAACTAATTGAGCCTTACTACTTTTGTTTGATCACTTGGCTTAAGAGATTAATATGTTTGAAGAGGTAAAAACGCAGCGTTAGCAGAAGTTTTTAATTTTATTTTAACATGAAAAGAATTTCCTTAAAAAGGATTGCTCGATTTCTCATCTATTGTAATTTTTATTTTAATCGATGTAAATATTCATAGTTGAAAGGGTTTTATGAATATAAGGTGCTTAAACCCTTTCTTACATAAATTTTAATGGAAAACATGTTGATCGAGACTTTTTTAGCGATATTTTTCCTTTATGAATTCATCATTCTATAGTAGAAATTCAAATTAAGACGAACCATAGTGAAGGAACACTTAAATATAAATTTTAATAATAATTTTCACGGCTGCATCATCCCATCCCTCGGCCTGAGAAAATAAGAAAACTTATATTTTTTGTTTAGCTTATATTTAGCTTATATTTAACTTACTCGTAGCTGCAACCGATAATAAATCCAGAAAATTCCTTTATTCATACATATAGAATGCGGTTATGTAATAACGAAGGCAAATTATTAAAATTCTCTTCCCTTCGTTCGACTCGTACATATAAATGCGTGCTCGCTTATTTTAAACACTAATCAGTTTTGAGCGCAGTATATTACAAAGTAAAATCGCTCCATTGACAAGACTCGTGTGAAAAATTACGGATCAGTGCTTTTTCCCCGCACCAGGGGTCATTGCGCGCGTGCCCCGGCAGATATTCAAGAAAGGAAAAAAAATAATACGTATACTACGATAACACCGGTTTCGTATGCGCCGCACTAACATATCGGCAGAGCGCAACAATATTTTTTCTCAATACGTGCGGTGACTTGGCAGGAGGGGGGGGGGTCGGATCTCTCTTGTCTTGTCTGAAGACTATATTATATATATTCCTTCGCTTTCCTATAAACGCCACGGTGTTTTATCTTCAATAAAGGCGCCAGAGTGCCATTTGACTTTTAAAATAACAACGACCATTGGACGCATCGTCGAATGAGCTTGCATTGCTCTTGCTTGTGACGCTGGCGCTATTCTACCGCCGCCGCTGCCGCCGCCGCTGCCGCCGCCGCTGCTGCTGCTGCTGTGCGCGGTAAGCGAAAGATAACGACGTGTCAAAGCTGGCGTTTATTTGAATAATTCTCGTATATATAGGCATCCGATGAACAATTCTCCACCCGGAATACCTATACCTACATGGATTATAATATAATAATATATGTAGATGCGCGAAGAAATTTGGAAATGAGAAAATTTTAATATATGGACGTGAACGGTTCAATAAGCACTTCGATTTCTATAATGATTGTTTATATTGTGCTTCTGTGTCGTGTGCACACGGATATAGTATAATTATCAGGGCCGCCTTTGATGCTATACGGAGCCGCGATCCCTGAATGCTTGGTATTTTTTGCGTGCCATCATGCTTTGACGCATAAATATTTAATATAATATTTTTTAAAAAATTATTACAACAAACACGGAGAGAGGATTTTTAATTTTACATAAATGTCCATCCAAATCACATAGATAACATTTATGAAAATGCAATAAAGTTTCGTTACCTTTGGTAAGGAATCATTTTAAATAAAATATTTAATTAACGCTTTCTTGACGAATATTAGTGAAATCATCCTTTTTTACTCTTAGGTTAGCAATCGGTAGTAGTAGAATGTCAAACCAGTATTTAAATCCTTGACACTGCTGTATAAAATCGGATATTTTGCAATTGGATTTAATAGATTTTAGACTGATCCACTCGTTTATCTGGTTTCGCACATGTGAAGCTGGACAAAAATACTTTTGTGTGTTTTTAACATACACTTTTTGAGTAAATTATTACTAATTTATATAGTTTGGATAAAAGTGTAAAAACTTATAACTTTTATTCTGCAGGTCTTTAAAACTCTTTCTTACTACACTGGATTATGAATAATTAAGATTATCTATAGTAAAGATTCATAATAGTCATGTAATCATGTATTATATATGCAAACTTTTATATTAACAACATTTTTAGTTATTTTACGAGGCCCCAAGTTTGGGCTCCGTGGGCCTTTGCAGAACGATGGCATTGGATACTACAATAAAATAGTAGGATTGACACATTATATATATATAGTGGAAAAGAAAGTGACTGACTATCTTTGTCTTTTCCTCGATGATTAAAGAAAAATTTAGAATTCTTATATATTCTCTTCCCATATCAAGTACAAACGCTTCAAGAATTATTATTTGTACGATTCACTGACGTGGAGACTATATGACTATATGAGTGAGCGTATGCGTCTCTGTCTCTTGATAGCCTTGCAGTTTTCCACTTCCATGAATCGTCTAATTTAGGAAATGACAGCTTTGTATTCAAACAATCACCAGCGCTCCCAAGTCAAAGTGGCTAGTTTATATATAAATTCCCGATTGTAATTCAATTAAACGTCGAACTATGCGGTATGGTCATAGAATTTTGAATCACCCGGGTTCTATAATTTTTTTTCAATTGTACGTTAAAAATCTGAGAAATTTTTCCCTGTGATTAACGTTAAAGAATTTAAATATGACAAAGCGCTAAGGCAAATACAATTTATTACAATTGAGCACACGAAGCGAATGTGGAAGGCAAAAATACAACGCGGAAAGGGTGAAAATAATAAAAATGTGGCCATATAGAAGTAAATAATCAGAACGAAAAGGGAAAAGCAACTGAATTGACACGCGAAAGATTTGAACGATTATTATTGTATACGGAATGATCGGGGAGTATTGATGACTAAAAGAAAATTTTAGTATTCGCAAATTTGCAAAAAAACCGGTTTTCTATGAGCTTTTTTTCTAATTTCGTAAACAACTTTCGTCATAACTCGATTCTCCTTCTCATTAACGTGCGCGCGCTTCTCGCATGAAATGAGAAATAATCTCCTCAACCGTCGAGCATATATTACTGGAGGGAGCGATGTAATGCGCGAGAGTGTATTCAGGGAGGGTAAAGAAAGGGAAGTTATACAGCTCTCTCTCTCTCTCTCTCTCTCTCTCTCTCTCTCTCTCTCTCTCTCTCTCTCTCTCTCTCAGCGCTAATTGGCCGAGGTATACGAGTACGCACAACCTTTTCTACGCATACGCGTGCACGTATAACGCAACTTATTTCCGAGTTCGTTTTTGAACTACGGTTCAACACAACCGCGGCTAGAGAATGATAGCTTCCGATTTCAGTTCCCCTTATTCGCCTTTCTTGACCACGCTCTCGCGCCTTACATTGCTGCCTCCGGTAGTATATGTTTTAGGCTTTCAACTTTATATATATATATATATATATATATATATATATATATATATATATATATATATATATATTACATGCTAAATGTACGATTGGGAAAACCAAGCTCAACTTTAACGATTAACGCTGTTATTTTTCTTCTTTTTCAGGCAAAGCCCGTGTAACCTGCAGGACCCATTGTGGGTCAAAATGAGCGCAATCACCGGCAGTATCACCAAGAAGAGGAAGAAATCAGATGCCAAACCTCAATCACAAATGTGAGTAAATTTACATACAAATACAATATTCTCGTTCTAGAATCTTCGCAGCTATATTTGTGAAGAATATGCCTCTCCTCCCCGCCCTGCTCTTCTTCTCTTTTCCTCCAATAACGCGCGGTTCTTACGCGAGCGCATACACCTAACTCTTGCATTTTGGCCGGAGGCGCCAACTTTTCGTTCTTTTTTTTTTTTATCAGAAGCAGTCGCGGCAACGCTGCTGCACCTCTCGCTCTTATATGCCGGCAGGTCCCGCTCGTATATGCGCGCGCGCGCACACACACACGATTAATTCTGACGTAATTTATGTAATTGCAGCGAAACCGAAAGAGTGCACCGCGCGCATGCTCTCGTGAGCGGCCGATGTACCTATATATAGAAGCCGGAGTGGCAAATAATTCACCGACGTATGTGAAACGAGAGTCGTGGTTCGATGTCGGCGTGTATTATAAGGTAGTTGTCCCCCCGTTATCGATGCTTCGGTTAAAGATTTGATTTTCTTACGTTAAAAAATATCAAGTTTTACCTTCAATATAGTTTATTATCAACGTTGAATTAAATTTATAAAATTATGTTCTTTATACGATTTATCAATTCAAGATCGCACAGTTAATAATTATCAATAGCCATTGATAGTTTGTGAACAGGCTCTCCAAATAGGTTATGTTCAAGATTAATATTTACCTTTAAGAAAACATTCTAATTAATAATTAAATAGCTCATGACTTCAATATCATCTTGTTTATTTCATAAGTCTAACTTATAAGTACACGAATATTAAAAGTTTAACGTTACAATTCTTTAAAATAATTTTATTTACGAAAATCGTCATGAAATAGGACACTATCGATAACTGGGTCTACTTCCTTATCGTAAAATGAGTACATAAATGTTTTAAAGATCGCCCAAAAAGAACAGATAAATATCCAGTACCCATTGTACACGATTCTCTATATTTCGTTTCCGCATACAATAATCCTTACGTAATCACGCGACACTTCACTACAGTGAATTTTTAAACTTACGGCCCTCAGTAAAAAATTTTTATAATACACACATTGAGATTTTATCCTATTTTCAGCTGTTATATTTTGATAACAAGAATCCATAACTAATTCCTTAATCTTTAACTTTTAAATATATTATTTGCCTTAAGAGCATACAAAATATCCATTTTCAATT
Source organism: Sycobia sp. Sy_11 (assembly GCA_018907035.1). NCBI lineage: Eukaryota > Metazoa > Arthropoda > Insecta > Hymenoptera > Epichrysomallidae > Sycobia > Sycobia sp. Sy_11. Next base: position 1,479,178 of record JACCIC010000121.1, on the reverse strand, counting down.
TTTTCAATTCGAGGTTTTCGTTATTTTATTTATGTTATTTTTGATCCAGATATATTTGCTGAAACATTTTTTTAATTTTTATAAATAATTATTAAATATTTATAAAATTTAAGCTACTTATTCTTCTTTCAATAAAATAAATCAAATTAATGTTAGAAATATCTAAATTTACTTTAAAAACCTCTCTTCATGTGCTCGCTTCTATTTTGTAAAAAAGGCGTTTATGCATACGCTGAGAGTGACAAGATGAGACAGAGAATTAGAATTGTATTTATTAGAGCCTAAGGACTCGTGGTCCTTCATAGGCCAGAGAGAGAGAGAGAGAGAGAGAGAGAGAAGAAATTCTTTATATTCAGATTACATATGCTGCACGAGGGAAAAGTTTAAGATCAAATTCATCCCTTTTTTATATATGTTAATCAAATTTTTCGTATTCAAGACTGTAAGCAAAAGTTACTTGCATTTACATACATTTTTTGAATTTCATTTTCTTATTCCCTCGTTCCAGCTCTTAGAATATTTTTTATATTGTTTATTCCTTGATCGATATAATATTGATTTTTAATGGTCGTATAATAAGACATTGGCTCTTTTAATTTTGAAACATTCGAATATTGTTTATATAAATATGCGATCTGATTCTTTTCAAATAAATTAGTAAGAATGAATGAAGGTTGGATTAAAAATGTATTTGCAACTAAAATTTAGTTCGGAAGAAAATTTGGAAGAAAATCCGGTCATAAATTAGCAATATAAAAAGAAAATATAGTTGGCTCTTATAAAGAGTAAATTAATGAAAGTAACAAAAAATTATCGGTAATTTGATATAATTTTTGATATATTAAATTTATATATATATATATATATATATATATATATATATATATATAAGATATTTATATATATATTTATATATATGTATATCTAAGAGCCAAATTTTGGGTATAGGACAGAGCTATTGTATACTAAAAATTTTTTTAGGTTCGTTTCGGAGATAATCAGTTCCCGACAAAAAAATTCGTTCAAATATCGTGACCGTTTCTGGCATATAAGGAAAAGTACGATTTTAAAATTATTTATACATACACATATCCACATACACACGCGCGCGCCCACACGCCACACACTTTACCAGTTTTCTAATCAGTTTCATCTATAACATTCTTGAATTAATTATCTTCAGCTAGAGTATAAATAATAAGGTTAAAAATTATAGTTGAAGATCAGATCGTAACATTAGGTTCGTACGACATGGTCAGCCTGTGCGCATAGACACTTTACGCGGAGAGGAAATTATAAAATAAAGGAATAATAAAGACGACTTGCCGTGAACAAAAAATCAAAGCAATCCTCCCCTCCCATCGCCCGCGTCGCCTCGGACAGAGCGTCCTATATATATATATATATATATACACTCGTAAGAGAGAGGCTCCGTCGCGAGGTTCCGAAGCTGCCTCTCTTCTGCCTCCCTTATGCGCCGTCGTCCATCGTCGCTTCGGCCGCGCGGAGAGCCGCGCGCGATTTATTTTCGGCCCCGCGATGCAGCGCACTGCTATATTAAGCAGCTCTTCTTTCTCCTTTCGCGGGCCGGATGACGACGACGACGACGGCTTCTGCTGCATCTATCGCGCTCCGATGCATCGGAACCGCGCGAGTGCGCGCGGACCCGTAATTGTGGCTGGCGCGCGCCTGAATGAAAAGTGCATTCTTCGCGCTTCGGCGCGCTCTTATATGTATACGAACGAACGTGCCGCAGCTCACGCGCTCGCGTGCCCCAGGGGGGGAGAAGGAGAGAGGGGGGTGAGATACAGGGAAAAGGAGGGAGTGAGAGGACAGGCGAAAAGATAACGCACTGCGCATCGTTCCCTACGCTTCTGTATCCCCCTCGCTGTCTCTCTTTCCACCTCCTTTACTAATTATTAAATATATTTGGTAATAAATGTTTAAATTCTCTCTTAGTTGATGGTATAGTAGATATTTACAATCTGATATTTATACCTTTTAAATTAATATTAATTTTTTATATCATATTTATTTCGTTCCATTTAAGCATTTAATTGTATTATTTCTCGAACTCTTGATAAGCATTAATATCTTACTGCACAGGCTTTGTTTTCATATTTAGGCACAAAAATATTTATTACTTAGGACCTCGATTTCGTAATGTAGTTACTTATATCTATATATTTCTAGGATGTGCGCGCAAGTTTTTTTGCCTTGTCGAAAAATATCTGTATATCATAATTCCGCTATGTGTCGGTTGTGAAATTCCTTATAATATATATATATATATATATATATATATATATATATATATATATATATACATACATACATACATACATACATACATACATACATACATACATACATACATACATACATACATACATACATACATACATACATACACTTATCTAAAAGTGCCGCCTCTCCCGCTGGTAATTCTCTAGATACTTGAGGGTGTAGGGGAGGAAAAAGAATATCGCAACATCCCTTCCGTGGCACTCTTCTTTAAAATCATCATTAAATCTTTCTGTTACAAAAAAAATGTTGTATAACAGTTCCATCGTTACAAAAGCTCCTATATAAGGGTTTTCAGAATCTCTGATAATAGAGAACTACGTTATCGAAACTTACAAATCTATAACGGCGAAACTAATAGCTCTGATAAAGAAATAAAGATTTGCCATATCGCTGATTACGAATTTCTTGTGCAAAATTAAAAAGTTTTGAAAAAATACTTTTTATGAAAAATCGTTTTATCTAACAATCATTTGATAAAGAGGGAATAATCGATCAAATTAGAATAATCAGCGATTTTAGAAATCCGGAAGCAGCTATTATATTTCCTCTCTGTCTGAATTTAATCGAAAAAAATGAGTTTTAACTTTATGGATTCGTTGTTCAAAATTGAAACAATTTGTTTTTCTGCCACCTTATATAAACTTTGAAACTAAGAAGCGGTGGAACAAAAAGCATCTTTCAATAAATTAAAAAAAAAAGATAAAAAATCTGGGAAAGAGGGAGGGGCACTATGGCTGTCCCGCTACTTTGACGCAAAGAACGACAATGACGTCGCAGAGCCAATGACTTATTGCGAAACCAGCACGAAGCATATAATTATACATCATTGATATCATTGCCGGTCTAATTGTTATAATATGCTTTACGTCGTCTGCTTGTTTGTTTTTGGTCCTTTCTTCTCCCGTCTTCGGCGATGGCTGCGCACCTGCAACACACCAGTAACAAGTGCCTTAACGAGAAACGACGACGGACTCAGGAGAACCTCTTCATCGACGAGCTTGCTGAGCTGATCTCCGCCACGGACATGAGCTCTGGCAAGACTGACAAATGCCAGATCCTCCAGAGAACCGTCGATCAGGTAATGAATATGCATTTTACACACGTAATAGATAGGGGCGAAGGGGAAAAGGGTGGGTGAGTTAAAAACAAAAATAAAAACACACGAGAGTTCGTCGAATCGCCTCGTGCTTTTTACAAACGTTATATATAGAATGGGAGGAAAAGCAGGAGAAAAACACGTTGCTTGCTGCGGCAAATAAATGCATCTGGCAATAATAACGAAAGCGTGAACAACGCGCGCGATCGCTCGGAGAAAAAAGTTTCGGCGGTTGGCAGAACTGCACGGATTAAAAGCGGGAGAGGGGTGCGCGGCCCTCCCTCCCTCCCTCCCGCCCTCTCTCTATACGTATAGAAAAGTCAAGACGGAGTCGATGCCGATGCCGCTGCAGGCAGGCGTGTGGTATATATAAGTCAGGAGGTATAAGACGAGCATCGGGCACGGGGGAGGGATAGGATGGAAGGCGGCGGGGGAGAAGAGAGAAAGAGCGAGCCGGGGTAATATAGGAAGAGGCCGGAAGAATTCGAAAGAGGGCTGATGATGTGTGTTCCGTGTGCGCCTGCCGCTGCGCAAAAAGATATAGGTTTTGCAGCAGTTGGGGCGCGGGGGTCGGCAGGTCCCGGGCGGCAGGGTACAGCAGAGAGAGAGAGAGAGAGAGAGTCGCCTACTCCTACTCTCGGCATGGCATCGCCGAGGAGCGGAAGGGGGAGGGAGGAAGAGCGGCAACGTCGCGCGCGCGGAGTCACCGACTTTTCGAGGCCACATGTTAACTCACCGCGATTACGACGCGATCTGTCGGCCGCGGGAAATACGAGCTCAAGGTCGTTCCCTGGTTCTCGTCGCTCTATAGAGCGCACGGCGTGGCGGCGGTCGCGGCGCGTATAGCGCGCGAGAGCGGTTGACCGTGAACTCCGGTTGGTAACGCAGGAACTGCCGTTAACGACCTCCGCGCGCGCTCTCTCTCTCTCTCTCTCTCTCTCTCTCTCTCTCTCTCTCTATCTCCCTCCCTCCCTCCCTCCCTCCCTCCCTCCCTCTTTCTCCCTCGCTTGCTCACTCCCTTCCGCAACGCTCGAAGGCCCTCTTGTTCCTCTTACCTGCTCTTACACACTGTACTTGATACTATCTTTTACTCGCTTCCTTCTTTCTCCCTCGCTGCCCCGTTTATGTACATGGCATAATTCTCTCTCTCTCTCTCTCTCTCTCTCTCTCTCTCTCTTTCTCTCTCTTTCTCTCTATCTATTTATCTATCTCTCTTACTGTCCTCCCGAGAGAGAGAGAGAGAGAGAGAGAGAGAGAGAAGATGCGAGGTCGGAAACAGTAGGACGAACGCATGCGTGATGCGCGTATGTTCCTGAGTCAAGAACGATGAGCTTTCTACGAGCTTTAGACGATCTTCACAGAGAAAAAATGAATTTTTCTTCACACGCACACGCGCACGCGCGCGTGTGTATAGTAATTTGACTACAGACAGGAAAAAGTAAAAAAAATACTATATTACTAAAAATGTTCACAAGTCACAATTTGAAAATCTAACATTAACGTTATATAAATTTATTAAAAACTATGATAATTTTCCGACATTCTTGTAGTGTGCGATGAAGATTATTTGCCGTGTACATGTTTCGTAAATGGCCACTGGTTATAGCCATATCGTCATACTCGGTCTTGCATATACGGCGTTCATAAGGTCCACAACGAGCGAGTTGCGACAGGCGACATAGTAGATTGCTCGGACTGCGGTGAAATACCAAGTTGACAATGCCATGCACGATCCGAGAACGGTCCGCGGTATATAAGAAACAGTGCCATTGTCGCCTCTATATACATATATATATATATATATATATATATATATATATATATATATATATTCATATACTTCTATCGGGCCGTCCGCGCACTCGCACTCCGCGCATCTGAGGGAAAATGAGAAATTTTATTGATTTTACTATATAACCCTCGGACGAAAGCTCCCCCGCCTGGCCGCATCATATATAAATTATTCTTTTCCCTCCACCTCTGCACGCTTTTTGACACATGGCGCGCTTCCTATCACCCGTTCGATTATATATAATACGCACCGATGAGTTTTCTCTCCCTCGCCAGCTGCTCTTTACTTTCTGTTTATGCAAAATAAATACGAAACGCGTCGCGTCTTTTCTCTCGGATTACGCATACGACTATACACCTATATTGACGATATTACCTTACGCGTTCTCGAGGATGCTCCATTACGGGCCTTTTCAAAATTTTATGATTTTTTGTGTATACACGAGCGCCGATCGTCGCTCGCTTATTGACCTCCCGACAGCATCGTACAATAGACTTATATAGTCTATTCTTTGACAATGCGACGTGACTCAATGAATTTTATCGGATACTCCGATAATGCATCGCAATGTCGGACCGGTCGCTTTTCCATCATTATACATTTAGATCTCATCCGACAATTATGTTTTAACTTTTGTCTCTATTATCAGAGGCCAGGGGCGCTAGTTCTGTCGAGCATAGGGACGATTTAGCTCGTTTCATTTTAACATAATATTACAAGATTTTTATTTATCAAGCCTTTCTCGTTTTCACAATAATATCTTAATAATTATATTCTTCTATTTAGTCGTGTCAATTTTCTGCTTGTCGATCGACTCGACAATCGCGCCGTGCGAGTTTAAATTGACAGTATATATATATATATATATATATATATATATATATATATATATATATATATATATAATATAAAATCAATTCGAAGATTTGATAATAAATATTTCCTTGTGCTTTTTTCCCTGTTCAAGATCCGGCACATCAATCAACAAACTGGCTCGAATAGTCATGCTGTACAGCAGGGAGAAGTGTCCTCGTCGAATCCGAACATACTCTCCAACGATCAAGTCGGCCCCATCCTGCTCGAGGTACGTATGCATTGACAATTGCGCTGTATTATATGGGGGAAAATTAATTAAGTAATTATATCGCGCAAAAAGAGGAGGGGGAGCACGCTTTGTATATGACTGATCGAGGAGGACACGCTATTACGAGCACTCAAATTTTTTATAAATGCTGCCATCTTCAAACCAAAATGTATTCATAAAATCATTTTATTAAACGACAAAGAAATCTTCTAAAATGCCTATTTATTGCAGCCCTTCTCTATTATCTTGGGCACGAACGTATTTATAGGTAGGGCGCATATTCTACGTACCTTAAAAATATCGACCTAATTTATCAACCTAATTTAAATTTGAGATTACAAAGGTCTTTGGAGTACGGACCAAATAAAACGCACAAATTCTTCTTTCTTACACTTTTGTATCTGGCAACGCCGAAATTGAATCAAATTAGATTTTTATTATTGTTTTTTGGTAAGAAAAAATTTATCAAAAATATGATTGATTGATCTTATGTAAAGTATTTTAAATCTATAAGTACAAAAAATATGAATAACCAATAATTACGATGTTAATATGTTTGGAGCAATTCGGAGTAATAAATAGTGATAAGAACTAAAAAAAATTTTAGACAGCTATTTTCAGAGTATGTTTGGTATGCGCTATAAAATCTATAAATAAAGTTTCTCCGACTTGATTCAAAATTGAAAATTATGAACGCGTTCTCAGTTACATAATACAAACAACAAGAGCTTTTTTGTTACACGTGTTCCTCGTGTTGTTTCTGTGTGAAGGCCTTCGGTAGAAAAACATTTGAAAGCTAGGCTACACGTTGGACGCCAATATGTTAAATACTATTTCGCTTTTTAATTTGACAGCGTAAAATTAAATAAAATTAATTTTATAAATTATTTATATAAAATTAAACGATCTTAAATATCTCGAGGACGTAAAATATATTTAAAGCTAAGAATGGGATCGGTGCAATATTAATTTATACGGCAGATTTTTTTGTAAGAGTATAAATGAATACCTTTCTTTTATGCTTCCCTTTTTTTCTAATGTATCACAATTTTTGTAACAGTTGATTATACCTACTTTAACAACCACGTGAAATCATGACATACTTTGGATTTAAGATTATCAGTAGGTGACCATAGCTGTTTTTCTCGATCGGTAAAATATGATTCCGAAAATGAAAATTTTCGCGCTTATTGGTGGAAATATAGCCTAATAATATTGTATAAGTTGATTATTATGTACCCTCCCTTGCTTCGTTCGAGGATTAACTGTTTCACCAAGTAAATCGTCAAATGCTACAGTCTGTTAAAGTATACTATTTTAATCTATGTAACAAACAAATAAAAATAAGTGGAGTTGACAAAAATTGAATGGACACGATTCATCAAATTCTCGATTGTTTTCCAATGCCATAGGCAGATTTTAAAAATGCAAAGGGTCGAGGTGATTTAAATAATCATTTATTTTGTATAATTTTATAAACTATTAACAACCAATCGCCTAAAATTATTTATTGGCTTCTAATAAAAAAAAATTGAGCACAGCCGAGAAAATCCACTATAGCCTAGCCTCCCCTATATATGACGATCGATGAATAATAATATAGCGAAGAATATTAATGAGCTCTTCCGTGCAAGCGTATATTACAACAATTACTTATTTGATGACGACTTAAAAAAGTTTTGGGACAAATAAAACAACACATTGTTTCCACCGTAAAAATAAAAATATGTAGCGTTGCGAAAGAGCACACGTGTTGCTGCTGCTGCTACTGTTGTTGCGTGTACTTTTTTTTATCTTCGTGAATTAATTGATTTTCAAGTAATTCTCGATCAATAATTATGTCACACGCCGCGTTTAACTCGTGGCACAGATGTTGCGCGCTTTGAAGTTTTTCGGTTTTCTCTGCGAAGCGTCGGGAGTTTTTTCTCTTATTATTTTATGTTAAATTTAATCTTACGCGCCTACGGATCGGTCGTAAAAGTTTTAATTTAGCAAGCAGCAGAGGGTGTCCGTTTTTTCAAGAGTTTTTCAAATTTTGTGGCTTTCTATTAAAAATATATGGATATATATACACCTACTGCTGTTTAGAAGATTCAAAATTTCCGACTCGGGTTCAAGTAATTGAATGTAACTGAAACAACTTTACATCACTGTAATTCGAAGAATTTACGACAAACATAAATATTTATAGTATTTGAACATTATTAACATGAAATATTTTTATAGTCTTAAGTTTTTTCCCGTATATTTCATCGCATTTTAGTATATCATCTAATAGAAAATTTAGATACGCAGAGAAAAACAAAAGTTTCATGAGGTTGAAGTTTTTTTTCAGTTACATTGAGTTACAGCTGTTTATAATGTAGTATCTGTAGATGCCAGTTTTTATTCGGTGATTCCTGTTTTTACAAACAAATTGACACTGAAATATAAGTTTTCACTTACAATTGTATACAGAGATTGATGAAAGCTCGAGGGGCTACTCTGATAAATCATCGTATCCTTATTAAAGAATGAGGAAGTGGCTTCAGCCTGACAAAATTAGTTTAAAAATTATATCTCAGTAGTTTAGACCGCAATATTTGTAAAACAAAATTTTGTAAAATATTAAATAATTTACGAGATTATTTATTAAATGTTGAAACTGATTGAAATTCCAACGGGGATTTGAACCGAGGTCACGCTGGTGACGTCAGTGATGATTATACAGCTGACTACGTATTTTTGCGTCAATATTGTTATGCTTGTACATATGCAGATCATCAGTGACGTCACTCACGTGCGATATCCAATCAAATCCGTGTTTTCTTTTGTGGCCCAGAAAAATAAATAAATACACTGAATAAAACCATTCGTAAGTAAAGTTTATTAATTTATTCTGAATTATTATTTAGAAGTAAAATGAAAAAAAATATTCATTTCCTGTTATCATAAAGCTAATTAAAGTTACATTAAATTCATTGAAATAATTCCGAACATTTTCAATTAAAAAAAAAAAGATTTAAACTAATATTAGAAATACGTTGGTTGCAGTTGATATTACAAATATTTAGCAGAAATTGGAATCAATTTAAAATTACGTGAAAACTTTAAAAATCCCTTTGCCGTATTCTGTCATGACTCTTATCTACGTTAAGAGTGAATAGATCCTGGTGACAACTATACCATAATCATGTGCTAACTTCCTACTTCCGACGAATCTCTAATACTCGTCTTGAACAGTTCAATAGACATATTTTTTATCGATAAGTTCAATTATTTATCGATGCCGATTTTATACATACATAAAAACAGAGTTATAAGAAACACGCAGGAATTGTGCATCAATGCGCACACATCAGCTTTGCCGTTCAAATACCCCTTTAACGATCTGTCAATTAAGTTCTTTTCGTATTCCGACCTCATTCCCTCTACGTTTTAATTCTCGAGTTTCTATTTTGAAACGACGAATACAGAGAGGGAGAGAGAGAGAGAGAGAGAGAGAGAGAGAGAGAGAGAGAGTGAAAATAATCGAAACCAACGGCCATTATTATATTATAGGAGATGAAAAACGAAGGTTTGTGCAATTCGAAATGTAATTTACAAAAAACTACTTTTCAAAAACTCTTTGACAATCTCGTTATCTTGCAGCGTTTGCGAACGCTTTTTTAGTATACAACTTATACGCAGAGTAAAGGAATTATTTCTACAATATGTCTAAAATATGGATTAAAGCTGTACTAACAAGATACTGATGGTATTATAGAATAATTATCGAACGCGTGTGTTAGATAAAATAATTGAATTTTGCGCTCTTCGTTTGTTCTGTGCTATTCAAAAGTATATACCTGCAGTTTTAATTTTATTCATGGAATTTAATTAGTTATTTCTGCTTGGCTCTCGCTTTGAAATCATCTCCTGACGAACAATTCGTTTTTCCACTTTAGCATTCATTACCAGCGTATAAACTGTTTAGTTTACTTAACCCACATTTACACGTCACATTCAGAAATTCTAATTGAACCACCTGGCATATGGAAGATAATTCAGATGGATAATATTGAAAACAAAATTTGCTTTACTGTACATAGAAATTGTTTTTTTTTTCAAACGAAGGAACACGTGAGCTGACTGAAAATTTGTTTGTTGCTCAATCTCCGGACTTTCAAAACAATTTTCAATTTGAGGTAGTATAGGTAAAAAAACATGCGATATATGAAATTAATTCACATTTATTCTTCATATCTAACTAGATGATTTATATTCAAAGCGCAGTTAGTTTACACCTTTTAACGTTAATAATTTTTTAAACTATATACATTCCTAATATCATGTAATCTGTATTAATTTAAAAACAAGTTATTAAAATGTTATACAAATTTCTACATTACATTATACAACTATTTCACTATATATATATATATATATATATATATATTATTGCAGTCAGTTGTCATTGAAAAGGCAGAAAGATATATATAGAAAAATAAGATTTGCATAAAGAAGGTAATTTTGACTCTTAGGACTAACTACTCATGAAATCATTTATTCAGATATCAAGAATAAAGGGGAATTAATTTTAATAAAATCTGAGACCCACAGTTGGTTGGGACACGCGCTCCTCTTGTTGATACAATAAGAGAATCGAATATATCTGATTTTAAATGCTAATTCTTCTATTCTGGGGAGCTTCTTAGATCACATTTACACTATTTTTTACATTTTTTTATATTTTTACATTTTCTTCTAATATATCGAAACAAATATTCGTTTTTTCAGTTATGTAAATTTCTAAATATTTAAGAGAGCTATCCCGTTTATATAAACTCTAGTTTTCAAGCGCCTTTTTCTCAAATTTTTTTTTACTATGATTATAATTTTAGAAAAAACAATCTATTGATATTGTGGAAATTTTAAATGATATATATAGCATACCTGTGCTATATATTGAGAACAAGTAATATCGAAAAATATTGTTTTTCATTTATTCCAAATAAGTCTCCAACTCTGTTCTTTTGAATTTAGCAAAAAAAAAAAAAAAAAAAAAAAAAAATCCAACGAACCATCGGCAAAATTGGCGCCGCGAGGGATAACCTTATTCGAGAAAATTAAAAAAAAAAAAAATTAAAAGAAAAAGTTTCATAGTAATCACACTTGAAGCTCTGTATGCAAGTGGCGGAAATGAAAATTCATCTGTACTTTATCTTTCATGTGTACTTTCATGTTTGATACGCGGTTTCTTCGTCGAGGTAACTTTTCCTTTCCATTTCAGTTTTTTAATTATTTCTTCATCTCGCATTCTCGACAATCACGTGCCAAAAGTGCTACTTATATTCGCTTTTTATTTACTCGCCCCTTTCTTTGCTCTCTTCGTTATACATATAGATTTTACCGACAAGTTTTCCCGCCTTTCCATTCTATACTCCTTAAAATCTTATCGTCGATGATTAATATGGAAAAAAGGTCGAATAAACTTCTACACATATATAGACATATTTTGCACGCTGCATCCTTCAACGGTGGATGGGGTGAATTTCAGAGCATCGTTGAAATCCGACGAGAATAATAACGTATGCTATGTTTACGCGTACTATCGCACTATATCTCGGTGAATATCTCCTCTAGAGGAAGACGACAATCGCGGGCTGCGCGCAAGAAGGAGGTAATGAAATTTCAGAGATAGCGGTTAGAGAATAAAGATACTGATGTCCCCAAATGTCTTCTTCTGGGTTCTCTCTCTTTCTCTTATGGGATATAGTCGTGCGGCTTCTCACATGTAGTTACATATGCGCTTGCCGCTTTTTTCCTCTCTATATATAATGCTGAGCGCTTCTATACATCGGAGAGTGTTCTTCGCTTTCTTCGGGCGTCCCGAGCGCACTCGCGCGCACAGATACTCCCGTCGTACCATCGGGTATATATGCGCACTCTATGTATATTACATATGCATAGCGTGTTTGTGTTGCAAGCTAAATGTATCAGGTATGTGACACGTGAGCTTTTGGTGTGTGTGTGTGTGTGTGTGTGTGTGTGTGTGTGTGTGTGTGTGTGTGTGTGTGTGTGTGTGTGTGTGTGTGTGTGTGTGTGTGTGTGTGTGTGTGTGTGTGTGTGTGTGTGTGTGTGTGTGTGTGTGTGTGTGTGTGTGTGTGTAATTACTTAGCGCCGCAAAATTGACGAAGTACGCTTCTTGACTTCTTTTTTCTTTCTAATGTCTCTTTCATATTTCTTTGCTCTCATCGCTTGCACCTCATCATTTTTGTTGGGAGCTTATATAACCGCGTTTGAATCGTTAATAATATTGTCCAATTGTGAATTAATTGTAAATTCACGTTCTATATTGTCTGGTATATTAACCAATATTAGCAGCTTATTCGGAAGCCGCTTCTCTTCGATTCTTAGCCTGTTGAATAAAATTAAATTGCAAATTTTCTCTTCTCTCTCTCTCTCTCTCTCTCTCTCTCTCTCTCTCTCTCTCTCTCTCTCTCTCTCTCTCTCTCAATCTCTCTCAATCTCTCTCTCTCTGTCCTTTATTTTCGTTCGTCCACATGTGTGTATACGGCGTCCGTGCGACAACGACCTCGCGACTCCTCGCGACTCCGACTTATATACCGATATCGCGTCGGCCATTGTCCCCCGCGTGTGTACACTTTGGCCCGTCCGTGTAGAGCGCTTATTGTTTTGTTTATTTTTAGCGAATTTAAGTGAGGGAAACAAAAAAATTTTTATAGTGATTAGTGGCCACTTAACGTGTCCAATAATTTTTTATACGCTCCAATTAAACTTTTTTAAACCTCGGTTAAATAATTAGTTGCATTCGTATGAAACATTTGCGTAATTTAATGAATATTTTAATTGCCGATAAATGCGCTTGAATTATCTATAAATGCTAATTATATCTATCAACTGCCTCGACGACTAAATGTATTGGGTTTTTTCATCCAGCATAATGCTTTCTTGTATTATTGTTATTTTATTTTTTTTGTACTTGCAAAAGCTGAGGAGTAGAAAGGCGTTGATTCCTGAATTTAATGTAAATTATGAGACATTTTTGTTAAGCAAATGATAAACAGAAGAGCTTTTTTCGTCTTTTCCAGGCGTTAGACGGCTTTCTGTTCGTTGTAAACTCTGAGGGACGCGTGGAATACGTAACGGATAACATAACCGAGTATATTAATTATACGAAGAATGATGTGCTCGGGAAGGATATTTATAATATTATTCACCATGGAGATCACAACAACTTCATGCCTAACATTTTGCCGATGTCAGTAGGTAAGCATCGCTGTCATGCACTTCTTATTATAAAGGCTATTTATTTTAAAGATCTTTTTATGATTTACATCTTTCTCTATTACAAAAGAAAAGAAAAAAATCGAGAATGAAAATAAGAGACAATAACACTGACAGTTGTGAACAATGTATATACAAGTGTGCAATGTACCCTTAAAAATTGCAAATGAAATACTCGTATTTTTGTTCAAATAATTTCGAGAATTGAAAAGATAAATCTAATAATTTGTAAAAATACACATAATAATGTAATTTAATCGTTCACTGACTGGAATCTACACGTTAAAGTAAAAATAAAATTCTGATACGAGTATGAAAATATGACGTGTAAATATTAGACGTTATGAGTTCGGAGCAACAAATCCATTAATAATTATTCTTCTTTGTCTTTAAAGTTGAACAGTGCCAGTGTACTAATTAAATACAACAGCATTTAATAAAGTACCTAAATTTATCTTCTTTTTCGAGACCGCAATCTTTAAATTAATTAAGGTACATTTTTCACGTTTACCTTTGTGAAGTAATTAAATTTTACAAAAACCTGCAGAGTGGGTTCGATTCTGATAGGATGTTTAAAAACACTATATTCATTTATTACATGTAGTGATTACACTAAAATTCTTTCTAAACTTACTTTTTACAATTATAAATGAACTGTCGTTATTATCAATTCGATTCTTGAAATATTTCTTGATTCGTGCGTATCCCCCTCCCCCAAGACCTTTTACCTAAGCTTATAAACGTTTGAAAAAGAATAAAATAACAAACAAACAAAATCGCTAATAATACATATGTAGAGGGTATTCGTGGCGGAGCAGCATGTCCCCTTTTGTCTATAAAGCAATGTTCAGTATAAGCATCTAAAAGTCCCCCTTGACGCTGTCTCGCGGCAGCTGCGAGGTGGTGTGTCGCGCGCGCGCTCGCCGTCCCGACGCGGCGGAGTGCGCGTTTCTGTATGTGCATATATAGTTTATATATATATATATATATATATATATATATATATATATATATATATATATATTAGAGAAAGAAAAAGATAAAGCGAAGGAGAAAGCCCAGACGAGAGGCGCAGTGGAGAAAGAGAGTAAGAAAGAGAGCTGAAAAACGTCGTCGCTCTGTCGCGAGCTACGCGTGCCGACCCTTCCCTCCCACGACCACCACCAGCACCACCTCCCGGGGCCGTCCTCCCCCGTTGGGTGAGGGGGGTGCCTTGCACGCATCAGAGAGTGTTAATTAAAAAAACAAAAACAAAAACAAAAACTAAAAAAAAAAACAAAAAAAGAAAAAAAAACAAATCTGTGTGTCCGTGTGTTAATATGAACGCAGCAGGCTGGTCGAGCGAGCCCCAGCCACAGACGCGGAACCGTATCTTCGAGTGCCGCTTCCTAGTGAAGCCGCCCGATGACACTGAGGAGACCATGGAGGAGAAGCAGCAGCGTGTGTCAAAGTACGAGACGATGCAAATCTGCTCGGCCCTCCTCCCGTCCAGCGGCGGCGCCGGCGAGCGACTCGAGGCCGGCGGTGGGAGCAACAACGGCAGCCTCAACCACGGCAGCGATGTCTCCTCCAATGAGGCCTCGGCGGACGTCGTGCCCTGCATTATGTGCGTCGCGCGCCGTATTCCCCTCGACGAGAAGCGCATCGGCCAATTTACCCTCAAACTGGACCCGACCGGCAAAATCCTTGCCATCGACACCAGCTGGCTGTTGCGCCCTTACTCACAGTACCTAGAGAGCAAGGTGAGGAGACCGAGACCGAGAGAGAGAGAGGGAGTGAGTGAGTCAGTGAGAGAGAGAGATGGGGAGGGGTGTGTGTCCGTATGCGTGTATGTGAGAATTAGTGACACGTTCCCGTAAAGAAAAAAAGGAAACACGAAAGGCAGAGAGAGAGAGAGAGAGAGAGGAGAGGGGGGGGGGAGAAAGAGGGAAAGAGGGAAAGAGAGGCCCCCCCGAGCTATGGTAGCCTCGACGTTTTTCACCAGAGTGTCTTTTGCTTATATATTTTTTGACCGCACACCCGCAAATCTGCTGAGAGCGTCTCTTTAATTCACCGCGATTTTATATATATATATATATATATATATATATATATATATATATATATATATATATAAATTGCAAATCGGCCGGTACGGCTAGCGCTCGTCCCTTTCCCTCCACTTACACCACCAACCGCCTCCTAGTCATAGCTTTCTTTATATCTTGCATAGTATTCTGTATTATACTACATATGCATATACACGCGCGCGCGCGCGTGTGTATGTATATATGTATTTATACACAGGTACTGTCTTTCTCGACTTACCGGCCAATCACCCCTACTCCTTCCCCGCAAAAATCACCCAAACGACCTGGCTTTGCCCGAAAAATGCTCTTCCATTTATCATTTCATTAAAAAAAGGACATTTTGCTTGTTTACGTTCTTTATCTCGCTCTCATTCTTTATCTCTATCTCTTTACTGCATATCAGCTTTATATAGAGGAGCGCGCACACGTCTTTTGTAATAGTTTTGTCGTTCATGTCTCCGATAAAAATGTATCACCTGCTTTCTGCATTGGCCTACGTATTTTGCATCCACCGACACATACACATATTTATTATTATTATTATTATTATTATTATTATTATTATTATTATTATTATTATTATTATTGTTATTATATTATTAATATTATTAATATTAGTAGTATTAGTAGTATTATTACTTACTCTTCACTATTTGTTCCACAATATTTTGAGGCATTTTTCTTTGAAATAATTAATACTGTTTTAAAGAACTTTTCTATGTCGATATTTAATATTGTCAACACAGAACTTTAAACGTATTGCATGCCAATTAGAATGTGTAGTCTAAATCGCGATCGGCCAAATTGCTTTCATTTGTTTCAAGATTCAAAGTTCAGAATAGAAAGAGAAAAAGTTCTATATACAATCCTACTGTTCAACGCTGACTGTTCAAATATTCAAGAACATAAATGTAATTGTTTAAGACAGCGTTTTCAGAATAAATGTTTAGAATAAAAAGATACAGGGTTTATAAACAATGCATTCAGCCTTAGCTTTGATCAGTGATCATATGTAGTAAGTGTTGAAAGCGTTTTTTTATATTTTTTTGCTCACTCATAGAGTTGCTCAGAATTTCAAGCTTCGGGCGTGAGGTGTCTGAAACATTTTTTTTGAAAACGATATAAGTATTATATTAATGTAGAATACGTAAAATAATTTTAGAAAATTATATAACATTTTCTTATTCATGTTTAGTTAATTAATAATTTCAAATGCGTATCATAACGATGTAAAAAGCTGTTAATAATTTGCTGGAAGTCGGCGCTTTCTTATTGATCTAGAAACTTCTAATTATGCAATGGAAGCATAGGCATTTACGAACAAAAGTGCTGTTATGAGTTAATATATTATAAGATTTAAAAATACTTTAACATAAAAAATTATTGTATAATTACTAGTTTTTCTCATAAGTTCTTATTTTTAAGGTAAATTTTGCCGAATTTAAAATTGAAGGAAACATCAAAATTCTTCAATTTATTTTGTAATAGTTCAACGAATTGTAATTATTCATAAATTTGAACAGTAAAGTAGCCATTCAATTTCCGCAGCATGTACGCAAAATTTAAGTTTATTACAAAAATTTTGTATGTTTTAATAAACACTGCTCTAGTTTGTTTGAAAAAGAAAATTGTGTTTTAATAACCCACATCCAACACATTGAATTTTTTTTAACTCTCGAACCACATTACCGTTTTCGTTTACCAAACAAATAATGCATAAATCGTAAAAAATGTTTTTAATCAATCCATAAAATCGCCCAAAAACAGCAGTCACGCTCATTATTATTTTAATACAATTCAATTTCGCTATTTGGGTATTTATGTTAGCCTTCAGATTGGTATTTCGTGTATTTCTCAGACACAGTAAATGGATAAGGTCCTCTGTAATTAATAATAGCGTTTGTAAATTTGGTTAGAATTAATTTGATTCTGAATGAAAAACAGCAACGATATTTGACAATCCCGTTTTTGTTGAAATTTAGGACCTGGTCAATACGAAGATTCAGGACTTGTGCCACCCGCTCGATCTCAATAAGCTAACGTCACATTTGAAGGATGCGCTCCAAGTTGGCGAGAGTCTCAGTCAGATATATCGAATTCCCGTCACTTCGGATAAGTTCTTTAACGTACAAACAAAGTCAAAGCTCTTCAAGTCAGGCTCGACTATCGCACTCGAGTCGGACTTTATAATGTCCACAAACTCTATATTTAGGTAAGTACAAGATTCTTTGGATTTTTCGCTTTATTGCCTTCTTGAAATTATTAATTGGCCATTGGTTTCTCTTGCACAATAAAATATAACGTACCATATGAAATGTATAATCCATAAGAGAATGCAATGGTTGATTTATCAAACCATCTACGACTCGCGGAAATACATTTATCCTCTACAAGCAGATCGTAAACAAATTCAGTAATTCATTCATATCATATCACACTTCACACTAATTTATAAAGACAAAGCGTCTTATTGTTTGTACACATTAAACAAAAAACTACTGAACTGAATGGTTTGAAATTCAAAATATATATTTTATATTATCTTTGAAGTGACGCAGGCTATATTTTTTTCAGTTTAAACAAAAGCAATGATTGTAAAATAGGAAATTACTTTACCGACAACAAAATTAAGTATCACATACGCGCGCACATATAAATATAAATATATATACATCGTCCCTTCCGTATACAAAGGCGATATCTCAGCGACCGCTTCAAAAATGTGCTATTCGCAGACCATTATTTTGCTTTATTTTCAGTTGGCACCACTAACTAAATATTCATGGTATTTAATTAAAATATGATAATATACGAACTATATATACATTTCTAATGCGGCTTCTACGGGGAATTATTGTAGTTTTGTATTTTAACACCAAAGTACGATGTGCAGGTGTCTCTGGACAATTTCTACGGCGAGTTTCGTGTTTGAATGGTAAAATAAGATGCCCAGCTGTCTCGAACCGACATCTGTGGGCAGTATCGTGTTTAGTTGGTAGAAAACGATGTTCAGGTATGTTAGGACGAGTTCTATGGGGATTTACGTACTCTATCGTTGGAATATGAAACTCTCCGTGGAAGTCGTCTCGAGAGGATTTCAAATCTTTTTCTACCGCCCAAACCTAAACTTTTTCCCGATAGAAACCGTTTATAATATATATATATATATATATATATATATATATATATATATATATATATATATATCATGTATAAAATGGTCTGCGAAATATCACGTAGGTAAACTATCTATAGGAATATAGATTTATCCATATAGTACTTTTTACTTAGATATTATTGAACATTTTAAGAAATCGGTTAATTTATTATCCCGGGTGAAGCCGAGACGGGGGATGCTGATATATATATATATATATATATATATATATATATATATATATATATATGAAATAGTTTTATCTTTTATAGTTTTTATCTTCATTTTTTAAATCGCACTTGCTATATTAATAATACTCTCTGTTTATCACGTCTGCACTTTTCTGGCCAAAGCAAAAATGACAAATCATGAAAGTCATTGCTTGCTTCTGTTTCCTTCTTTCTTATTTATTAAACACGAATGTGTTTGTGAGAACTGCAAAGATTTTTTACATACAATTTTAATTTCTATCTAAATAAACCGTCGTTGGTGATGGAGATCTGACCACTCTTGTAAAAAAGAATTTCGCTCTAGTACATTCCTTGTTTCAGGCGCGGAACGTGTTTATGCGTCAGTTTTTCTGCCTTCGTATTGTGCGTATCATCTAGTAAAAATAAATAGAATTAAATTAACACTGTACACGATCAATAACAATTCAAGCTGACACACATGAAAATATCACTGTCTCACAAAATTTCTCACCATACATATTATATTATTACTTTGATCAGTCCCGTTATCATTCTATTAGACCTCTCAATGGATGCGAATACATTTAAATCAGTTCTCATGGCTAAATATGGATGAAAGTTTTGTTACGTTTGTAGTTATTTTTAGATTTTATACGTCGTACGATAGACTGAAATTATTATCAGGATGATTTTTTCCCCCAATAAAATCATCAATCTTACTCTTTTAGTTTTTTTTTTGTAAATAAGACAATTAACAGCGAGTTCGAATTAACTACCACATTTAATAAAAAAGCTGAGGCCTACAATGGCTCGATCGCTAGAGCGAAGGACTAGTAACTTGGTGATCCGAGTTCAAATCCTGGTCTCGGCCGAGTGACACAGCACCGCTATAATAATTTACATGTGCTTTGTTTTTACAAACACATCGTAACCTCCGCCGCTGATTAGCACCGATATTTGGAAGCAGAAATAGAGCGATGTTAAATAACAAAAAAAATAACAAAGTTCAATTCGAAACTAAAGTTTTAGAGTATTTGTTAAAAACAAAAACTTAAAAAACGATCTTGATCTTTTTGAAAATAATTTATCCCAGGATACATTCGTTTCAGTGATCAAGTTATAACATTCACCGCCTTAGATAGTTTAGATTGTTGTAAAGAAGATAAACAACAAGGTCTTTCTAAAAGATACATATAGCCCAGATAGTCTAGTCTATATAAATAGTAGAGTTGGTAGATTGACAAATTTTGAAAAAATCACGTGGCGACTGATTCACCAAATTATGTTTAAAGAATTTTCCCTAAATCAATGCTCTTCTGAGCATAAACACGTTTAAATCATCTAACAGACATTTGAAGCTTGCAATCATAACTGAAAAAATTGTTTGTGTTTTTTGCTCTTGATTTCTCACATTTATTTTTGACAAATCGTGACGATGAAATGTACATTTTTCCCCCAGGGACAGTGACTTAATACCTATCGAGGGTGGTCAGCTTTCCAGCAACTCGAAACTCTGCCCTGGACATTCTAGTATGCGCAGCGCGAACAGTAGTAGTAACAGTAACAATAACAATAACGTGGGTGGACCACTGATGTCGGTGGCGGGTCAACTGAACGGCCAGGTGAACGCTCTCACCTCATCCTCCTCGTCCGGCGTCCGGTCCACGGTAGCCGGCTACCCGGGCTCCACGGACACCTCCAACGCCGCCGCGGGCTTCAATCAGTTCAACCCCGCCGGCATGGATCTCGAGTTTGATCTCTTCCGCAGCACGAATCTCGAGCTGGACGCGCCCTTCTGGGCAGTCGAGAGCGTGCGGCCCGAGTCGCGGACGAGCCAGGCCAGCGGACACGCGGGCCAGCAGCAGCAGCAGCCGGGTTCGCGGCCGCCCTCGCAGCCGAACGCCGCCTCGGCCTCGCCGAGCGGCCAGGCGAGCGTGGCCGTGCCCGCGCACTGCAGCCCCCTGCGAGCCTTCAGCCCCAGCGCCGCGCACGCCTTCGGAAATTCCTTCCCCTTCAGTCCGCTCCAGGAGTCGCAGACGGCCAGCCTCGGTGGGGCGGGCACGCCCTCCTCGATGCAGCCGAGCCAGCCGAGCCCCATGGATCACCGGTCGAATGGGCCGGTCCACCTGCAACAGCAGCAGCAGCAGCAGCAGCAGCAGGAGGTGGACCAGCCACAGAGCAGCCTCGTGTCGACCGAGTCCGGGAGGCTGCGCAACCTGCTCACTAAGGGCAGCAGCGCCAACGACGACGGCTGTCAGGACGGGGTCTCGGGCCCGGCCGGGGGCCAGGGCGGCCTCGAGGCCGACAAGCCCAGCCAGACCAACAGGATACTCAAGATCCTGTTGAATCAACAGGACGAGGACGATTATCACTCGTCCGAGCATCTGGGGCCGAAGGGGATGCGCGGCAGCCCGGGCCAGCAGGTGCAGCCAAAGTCGATTCAGCACGAGCACGGGAAGTCGAGCGTCGGACCGGGAAATAATATGCTCCTCCAGGTGGGATTTTTCGCTTCTTATTATTTTGTTTTTTCTGTTACTTCTTTGCTGAGACTAAATGCCCCGCTTGATTTCTTGCAGTTGCTGAATGAGAAGAATGACGACGATGACGAGGAATCGCGGGCAGGACTCAAGAAGAGGAATGAACTTCTCACGCAGCTGCTAAAGGATCCTGAAGATGAAAAGAAGCTTCATGATCAGGTATGTTCGTCGATTCTCTTTAGTTTGTCCTTATTATATCGAGCTTGCTAACCTTACAAATAATAATCTTTGTCCTCTGTTTGCTCCAATAGAAAAATCGCGAAGACGATCCCTTGCTGCGAAGTCTCGGCTTTCGAAACTCTTCACCGTCGTCATCTCAGTCGGATCATAGTGGCAACAGTGTAGGGCTAATCGCCGGACAAAAGAGGCCCGTTGAGGATGGCGAACTAAACGTGGCTGTAAAACGGTCGATGGATGGATCCCAGGTGACCTCCACTGCGAGCAGCAGTAGTGGCTCTGGAAACAATCCTAGCAAGCTTTGGGAAAAAAATCGAATGCTGGCGTCGTTGTTAGCAAAGCAGCCTACCCAGCCTGCAACAATACCTCCCATACCCGCCTCTGTGATATCGGCTACCCCACAGGATAAACTACCCAGAGTTTTGGAGCGGAGTAAACAGCAGCAACAGCAACATCATCAACAACAACAACAACAACAGCAGCAACAACAGCAGCAACAGCAACAGCAACAGCAGCAGCCTTGGACGAATATGCAGTCCATTGGCAGCAATGCTACTACGACAACCGCGACGTCTGCGCGGACGCCCATGCAAAATCCATCTAGACAATTGCCTCGTCAACCAACCAATGTCTATCTCAGTCACTTGGTAAGTATTATTTATTGTTAAAACAGATTTTTAAACATTAACTTGATTTTTTTGTTTTGGCTTTTATGTTTCGGTAATGTGCAATTGAATTGAACTATAATAATAAGGTTGTCTTTGGGATGAGAATGTATGTTCCGACTTTATGACTGATAATACCATTTCAGTAAAAACTAATCCTAATGTAGTAAACAGTTTCTTGATGAATTACTAACATAAACTAATTTCTAAATTTGAATAATCGTTTTATCTAGCCTTTAAGATAGTATATAACTGTACAGAATTTTAGAACAATAATGCAGAAATCAAATTTGAAAAAAAAAACAATGTTATACTCAGAATATTATAAGTTGATGGATTTATTACTATTATAAATAACGTAACAAATAAATTATTTACATAATGAAAAAAAATGAAGTCATTATTATGTTACAAGAATATTATGTTACACTTTTCCTTTGATCTTCTTTATTAACTGAAAATAAATATTTTAATAATATAAGGTAAATTATAAATGAAAACACTTGGATAGTTTCACAATTTGATTTATTTGATTTTAAATTGTGAAACTATCCAAGTGTTTTCATTCATAATTTACCTTATATTATTAAAACATGTTTCACCAAGTGTATAGCGAGCCTTCAATTAATTATAAATATTTTAAGGTTAAAGGAATAAAAAATCATTTGTATTCAATAAATTTTTTTTCAGTGCACATAATATAAATTAATAATTTTTCCATAATATTCATAAATATTTTGTATTGTTTAAAACACAATTTGAATTGCGCACATGTTGTCGTCTTCTTTCTATAATATTTTTAATTACAAACTTTACAAAAAAAGACGTTCTATACAATAAATTTCATGTTTATAGCATCACTGTAGAAAACATGTTACTTTAAAACTGTTTTTATTTTGATTTTGCTATGGATAGATAATGTTTTCTTATAATAAATTTCTTTACGTGCTGTGCATATGTGTTCGTACTACGATAAAAATGATATCTACATTATTCAATTAATAATAATAATATGAGCTATATTGTATTTTAATTTTAGCAGCAAAGAACGCAAATGGAACAAATGGAATCCGATTTCATGGGAAATCGAGATTACAGACAGCCAATTAGTGATCATTCTCCGTGGGATATTCAGTCAGCTTTAGACCCTGATTTGTCGGATATCTTGGATCAAGTCATAGATATTGCTCCTGAAGGTATTGCAGGTATATAATTATACTACACATACAATTTTTTCATTGCTTCGTAAAAATGGTATTAGAAAAATATGTGTTAACTTAAACTCATTTTGTAGACAATACTGCTATAGCTAGCTTGTTAGACGCCGTAGAGGTACAACGGAATGAAAAACTGGCGATTAGTGCCATACAGGAATCCTTGATGCAGATCGAGACTGCGGTCAATCCTACGTCTTCCAACATTACAATGCCTGGTACTCCACCAGCTTATTCGACAGCGGTAAGTTTCAGAATGATAGTTTCAAACAATTGATGAAACAACAGTATAAAATTCAGATTTAATTTTACATTCAAAGTGGCTCTATTTTTTTTTTTTTTAATTTAGAATTTAATTTTACATATTAAGTATTCATATTGACATTTCGTCGAGAAATAGTTGGGCAGATATGGAGAAATACATAGGAAAATATTTTTAAAATTATATTTTTAGATTGGGTCTTATTAAAAAGAGAGAAAATTAATCCTAACATAATCTTTTAGTCTTACATCTTTATAGAACTAATGTGAACCTGAAGATTATGTATTAAGGATTTATTTTTAATATCAAAAAATAATTGTTAAACATACAAACTATTGAGAAAAATATTGTTAACACTTATTAAGTTAGGGGTATTTATGTTTAAATTAGTTTATTAGTTTTAAAAGAGATTAATTGTTTAATATTTTGGCAACAGTGTTTGTTCCTTGTTTAATTCGGGCAGGGTTTTCACTTGCTACAATCATACGTAATAGAGCTACCTTGAGAGAATTAATCAAATATATTATTGTGCCTTTTACACAAATTATACAGAAATGTATTTTCTATAAAGTGGATTGTTAATGTTAACATTAATTATAATTCTTGTTTTATGCCAATTATATTGTTTTTTATTTATTAAATTTCAATATTATTAAAATACAATAGTTGAATTAAGCAAATTAGACATTCGTTATTGTATATTACAGTTGGCGAATACGCCTGTAACATCCAGTCACAATTATCAACCACCACCGATGTATCAACAGCAGCCTCAACAGCAGCAGCAGCAGCAGCAACAACAACAGCAACAGCAACAACAGCAACAACAGCAACAGCAACAACAGCAACAGCAACAACGAGTACGGTTAAATGCTCAACAAGCTGGCATTCGACAAAACGCTGCACAATTTACTCTGCAGCAACAGCAGCAACAACAAACGCAGATGCAACAACGGAAATTAATACAGCAGCAGCAGCAACAACTTAAACAACGATTGCTGCAGCAACAACAACAACAGCAATTGCTAATACCTTCAAATGCAACAGCCACGGACCAAATAGCGACTGGCATTCACAATATAGATAGTCTTCTAAATAATACTGTAGCTCCCAATGTATCGTTGCAGGTAAAAATAATATTAAAATACTTTTTATCCTCTCTTTATAGTTTTAATTAACTTATTTATCTAAATTTATTTTCAGCGATCCAGTCTGCCAGATTCACAAGCATCCCCAAATTATGGAGGATCCGTCCAAATGCCTCAAGGGCAACATCGCCTTACTCACACCTACACTCATCCTTCCTCATTACCTCAACAGTACGTATTAGAATTTATTATGCAGATAATGAATGTTATGCCCTGGGATGAAATAAACTTGTTTTACTAAAATTTTGATTTATTTTCAGTCCAACAGTTAACAACAGTTTCAATAATGGTCAACAAGTGTCGGCAACAGCAAGACTTTCACCGCACTCTCCAGCTAATATGATGTCCTTTTCCCACCCACAACCTTTGTCTCCTAGAGTGACGCAACAGGTTTGTAAATAAAAAATTCCCATAAAACACACAATATTAACAAATAAAATCATTTAATTATCATCGGACTAAATTATAATTGTACTTAAACTTCCTTGTATTTGAATAGTTAAGGATTACATTAATTGTACCAGAGAATGAATGATTGAGTAATGGGATTGTTTCCAGGGAAATTATGCTGGCAGTCCACGAATGTTCAATGTAAATCAAGTACGGCAGCAACAGCAACCCGGTCAACAGCCAGGTTTGCAACAACAGCAGCAGCAGCAGCAGCAGCAGCAACAACAGCAACAACAAAGGTCAATGTCATCGCCAGGAACGCCTGTCTCGGCACGACAGTCACCCTTTCCAGCGGAAGCCTTTCCGCCTCCTGCGTCGCCTACGGCCAGCCAATTCCCACCAGTTCCAAACTCCAATGTTACGAATCCCTCGCAGTATCGGTTGCAACGCGCGTCTTCAACGCCATCAGCAACAACACAATTACCAGGTAATAAATGTTTTTAAAACACTTTGCGTATCTCTGACCATACAACTAAATATAAGCTCCCTTAGTATATCAAACATAAAACTTTGAATATCAATCTGTTAAAGTTAAAGATTTTATAAATAGTTTTAGGAAGAATATTGGAACATGATAAAGGAGTAATTAGTGATTTCTTACAAACATTGCTAATATTGATGATCAAAGCTTTATGTAAAATACACACGAAGTAGTAAATTTAGTTAAATATACTTAAAACTAAAGCATTTTTATCTCTTTGATTAAGAAAACACCTTCTGATAAACAGCAAAGGCGAATAGCGGTGCAAAGTTATATTCAGATATCTCGAGATTTCCAGCTTCTCTTTGGCTGTATATTTTTTTGTACTGTATTTTAATTTCAACTTGATCAGTGTTTTTAATTATATATATATTTTTACATATTTATATCTGCTAGTTAATATTTGTCTTGTAGCAGTGCAAGCCAACACACCGCCAGTTGTTATGTCGAAGAGCAAACCACCTTATCGAATAGCTAAAAAAGCGCGAGAGAAGCGTAGGAGCAAGATCCTAGACACAATTAATGTTGCAGGTGGGGTTGGTTCACCCTGTCACTATGGCGGTGTGAGCAAGGAGCAACCTCTATTGTCGCCTAGTCATCCCCTCTCGGGTTGCCCCGCAACACCGACTCATAATCAACATAACGCCAACAATACCCAACACTTTTCAAACCATCAACATTCATCTATGTTATACCACAACGCCGCTGGCGTACAGAATAGTCAGTACTGTTACGATCGAACGGCCGTTTCTCTCTATCAGTCGGGGCCTGGGGATACGCAAGACATTAGGCCTCCACCTTCCAGTAATCCTGCTAGTCACCAAATAGGTGGTAAGTCATGTGACCTCTTCATGTCATGTGACCATCACTGCGCCATCATCCTCACCAACACCTTTCTGTACATGACGCGTGCCTACTACTTATTTACATATAAAACAACTGACCGACGATTAATTGAACGACCTCCACATATATATATATATATATATATATATATATATATATATATATTTTTTTCTCTTTCTTTCTGTATCTGTATACTGAATGCAATTTTACAAGCATATTTATCTCAGGCATGGAACTGGTAACTTGTGGAGCAGATACGTGTTTTCCTCATTTATTCACAGCAGATTGGACTGATGTCAAAAGCACAAAGCTTAATTATTATATACAAGAGATGTGTCTTGGCAAAAGTATCAACTCTTTTTTTTTCACCTTAATAATCATGTCGTCTTCGTTCTTCTTTGCATTTAATTATCTGATAACTCTGTCATTAAGTAACATGCAAACTAGAACGATGTCACTTTAGTTTTGTAAATAAACTTTAATTTGTGCTCGTCCAATCATCTTTAATTCATTGTACGCACTTGATATATTGTCCATAGGATGATGTCTCTGTGACTTTTAGAAGAGTATAAGACAATAACGAATTTTCAGACATTTTAAATTCTTAAATCCCTTATGACCTTTTACTGGACGACTATACTTCTTCTCATCGGCGTCGACATTCACGTGTTGCATGGTTCATCATTTTGGCAGCTCACCAGTGGCACTTGTGTATAACCATTATCATTGAACATCATGTTTCTTTTTACCCTAATTTCATAAACTAGTTTATTTAATTAAATTCTGTAAATAACATAAACTTTGTTCATTTCTTGAATGTTTAATCCTATGTACATAAAATTCTTTTTATTATATTACTGAAGGGCAGAAAGAACATCTTATAAAATTTAACTTTATTCAAAGATAATAATGCAAATTAATTTACTTACGAAATTATCCTGAAACAGTATTATTCAAAATAAGATGTTCTTTTATGAAGCTAATCATTAGAAATGTTTTAATGATGGAGCAAGGAGCAATATGTAAAAAGTAGCATTTGTAAATAATACTATGTATCTAGTTTATTTAATGCAGCTTTTTGTTACAATAATGCAAAGTTAAATAATTATGATCTTTTAATTATTCACGAATATATAAAAGATTGAACATAAAGTTTTTAAGATTATCTTTGTTCAACTTTTGTAAGATGTATAATTACAAATTAATGCTGTGTAATTTCACTACAATCTCATCTATATTCATGAATAGAGTTCATTGCTTTAGCAAACAGGGAGGAATACAAGAAGAAGAAATTAATAATTATTGTGGAGTAAATGCTATTACAGCTTTATATCACTCATCATTATTCATTTTCATTTTATTTTTCATAAGTGTTGGTTTGTGTGATTTAACGTACAACATATATAGGATATCAAAAATATTGCCTTATATTTGGTAAGCGCCAATTAATACACAGCAGACAACGTATTACGTCTGCTAATATGGGTTACAATAATTATGAGCATTTTTTAATTATGTGTATATTGTATGTATGTAAACCATATCCTACAATAGTTTGCTAATTCAGAACAACTTATAACATAGTCTTTTGTAAATTAATCTCTCCGCACTATTCAAGAAATAAAATTTAATCAATAAGCATCTATCATGGATCGCATCTTTGGCTGATCAACGCAAGCCCTCAAAATTTGTCTAGTTCTGACTATATTCTGAAATTCTGATTTTTCAGGTAATGCAAGTAGCACAGGTGGCATTAACTCAGAGTATGTGCGAAAGGAGCTGAGGACAGTGGTGGATGCCAGGATGCAGCAACAGCAGCAGCAGCAGCAAAGGATACCAAATAATAATCTGCAAGGCAGCCTGCCTCCTCAGGTGACCCAAGATGAATTGGAGAACCTTGGCTTAACTTATGAAATGGCGCCTGCAGGTATGTCTCATTCCCAATATTTCAGTCTAATTTTTCATTATCTTTATTCAAATTTTTCTACTAACCATGATATATTTCATTGTGTCCAATTAGAATAAATTCTAGCTATCGCGAAATAACCGTTTGAGCTAAGGCAGGCTAAAGTCAAGTTTCTATGTTTCGCGCACACATTGCGTTCGGCATAAAAAGGGATTTCTATAAAAACAAAAATAAAGAAATACTTACTCTTCTGCTAAATACATCCTTCTGAAATCTTAAAAATTCATAACAGTACAGATGATATTGACTAATGTTACTCTATGAAAGTCTGAGAGCACGTGTAGGCGAACCAGACTGTGAAAAAGTATTACAGGCTATTTACAAATGGAACATAACCACTATTGCGTAATAAAAAGAATTCCCCCACTATTAACGTTTAAAAAAATATTTAAAACAAACAAAAGTTTTGATAGAGAAATACAAAATGAAGTAGATTTTTCTCGTGATATTTTTTCAATAAACGATATGCGAGTGAGCGAGGCGACACTTGTCGTTTTAAATAAAAACACACAGTAATTGATTTTGGTAACACGTATGTCGTTGTCGATGTCCCAATTAGGTGATGCGTTGGTTAGCGATGGCTCTGTTAAGAGTTGGGCCATTGGTAGTGCCGGAACCACCCCCTCATCCTCCAGGGTAAGAACCCACTTCCGACAATTACTTTAAATATTTTTTTTTATTTGTATGCTCTCTGTCTTCCCTTTCTGCTTGGCTTCAAATAGTTTACTGTGCACGATATTCAGTAAAAAAAGAAATAAAAAATAAGCGTGTTTTACACACACACACACACACACACACACACACACACACACACACACACACACACACACACACACACACACACACACACACACACACACACACACACACACACACACACACACACACACACACACATATTTCTTATTATTTCTTTTTTAATTTTTTTTGTCATGGACAATCTGTCGAAAAACTTGTAGAAAATGAATATGCTCACTGCTCTGCATGATTAAGACTTTTTTCGATTTATTTTCCTTTATGGAAGAGTATATAGGTAAATAGCATATATATAAATAATACTTCGTTCTCCAAGATAGATTGATATTACTTTTCAACATTTTTCTTATAGACTTCTAATGTGACAAAGAATCTTTTTCCACTAAACAAAAGCAAATGTACCTTATTCTACTTTAGGAGCTTATTTTAGTGTGAACTTTAGACAATTAGTATTTTATCTATTTTGCATATTTTGTAAATTCAGTGTCTTGAGTCTTGATTTGCATTGCAGGGAGGTGTACGGAGTGGCATTCTAGTGCTGAACGAGTTTACGTTTACCATGACTTTATTTTTTTTTCTTTTTTGTACTAGATGATGTCTTCGGAACAAATCTATTTTATTTTTTATTTCTCAAGATGGTGATGGTGTATTAAAAACAAATATAAACGATATATGAGAAGGTGCTTCAGAACTGCATAAAATAAGATGGAGAGTTGCTTTTCAAATCAAAAACTCAGATTTTGTAAGTTGATTTACCATCAAATTTTAAAATTGTGGTCATTTAAAAAAAAGGTGATCACAGAATCAAGTACAATCACTTAACAAATTGTAACATCCTTTTGTATTGATTTTCAAAGTTGCGCTCTACCCAGAGATGGTATTTATTTTTTGAGCAAATTCTCATACATCGTGTATTTTCTAAGCTAACATATATATATATATATATATATATATATATATATATATATATATATATATATTAAAAAAAATTAAGTAGAAATTGCTTTAGTCATTATTTTCGGTGTGAAAGTATTGCCAAACTTAAATAATTTGTACTTCTCTACGGTCGTAATGCCTTTTCACAGTTGAGCAAAGCAACATCTTTGTGCTTACTGTATTTACTATCTTTTTTTGGAAAGTAACTATCGTTTATTGCATGAGCTCAGTATTTAGTTCTGTTGTAATTAAGAAAATTTTTGCGAATTCATGAAGGATATATATACAAATATATATCTGATAAAAACCAGTATGCAGAAGATTATTTTTAAGCGTATTTAAATTTTATATTAACAGAAGGAAATCCTTCGAAAAAAAACAAGCCGACTTAGCTGGTTGTAAACTTCTTGAGATTTGTGTTTTATATATATGATTCTGTGCTGTTTTTTTGCTTTGCAAATCAACATAGCTGTTAAATTAACATCTGTGATAGATGTGTTTTCTTTGTGCAATTATTTTATATCTCTAAACATTTTTGTTAGATTTACAAAGTTTTTTTGTTAATCAATAATTTTGTTACCTGTGCAATCATAAAAATTATGCAGTGAAATAATTTGTATAGTTTATCGATTTATAAGAATTTCTTGGTGCTTTTCAGACTACTATGGAAGAGGTGGCCCGAGGTGATCCAAAGTCGTCGCTGCTGCAGAAACTGCTGTCGGAGTGACTGGCGGCTATCCCTCTTTACAATAAAGAAGTGTCTGTAATATATATTTGAATTAAAAGAAGAATAAGTGAGAGGCGTATTAAGAGAATATAATGCGATACATCTATATAAATAAAATGCTCTATACGTAATGAATAACTACTGTATTATATGTAATACTGAGTTGTAAGGCAGTATGCGAACAAGCAGGATTAAATGCAATGGATTCCACACTGCGCAACGCTCTCGTGGATTTTGTTGGAGCTATCGCGTTAACAATGATTCGTAGGGTCATTAATGGTGGTTCGTTGACGTGTTATTTTTTTGAACGTCAAGAAAATATGTACAGAGTGTGGATTTGCTGCTCGTTTAAGACTTGACTATCTGGCATTTAATGTTAACGAAAAAACAAAGCAAAATATAAAAAAATAAATAAAGAAATAAATAAATATGTAAAGCACAGCAAACTGTGCAAATCAATAGTGTGGGAACAAAGCGTTATAGTACATTTTACAAAGCTGTGACACAGGGTTTCAAGAATAATTGTCGAGAAGAATTGAAGCGCGCTTTTCGGACGGCTCTTGATACGACATGTACCTTTTTCCAGTTAATCGCTGTTATTATTTATTAATGAACGATATGGTCGAGCTGTACATAGAGAAGATATTCATATATGTACATGTTGCAAGCAGCCAGAGCGAGGAAAGTCTTTTCTATATGCCCGTATGATCCACGATTGCGTTGCGAGTTTTAAAGAGTTTCATTGTATTTAGTGTTACTGATGAAAAACTACGTAGGTACCTCAAAGGTATACTTTATTATACTACTGGCTGTTGAAAATAGAATAATTATAGGTTTAATAATTGTACACAAGAAAAGAATAGAGCACTATCACGTTTTTCTTAATTTAACATCTCGAACTATATTATATTACGAATAATATATTTGTGATTGTAAGAATCTGCAACCAAATTGTGACAAAGAATACTTGTTATTGTTATTATGATTATAACTATTATGTAATAACAATTATTTTATTATTTTATTATTATTGACATCATCATTATCATTATTATCGATATGATTGTTACATTACACATTGTAATAATAATATTAAGATTTATTTTATTATTATAATTATTCTATTACTATTACTGTAATTATTATTATTACTACTTCTATTATAATTATAATTATTATTACATTAATATTAATACTGGCGTACGCATATTTCTACTCCAAATAAAAGGGTACCTTATGCGGATATATGCCGAGCGATTCGTCTCTCGTTTTTGCAATCAAACGAAAATGTATCTGATCACAGCTAAAAGGGTAAAAAGACAAAATGTACCGATTTTTCTGTAAAATAATCTAATTTGATAGCGCGTTTTTCTCGCGTATCTCAACGTGTAGAACAAAAGAGGTTGTAGCAACGAATGAAATGAATCGCCGTGTAAATATTTCACATACGTACGTATGTAAGTTAAATACGAACGCATTATATATACATATATGCGTGTATATATAAAAAATATGTATATGTATATGTGTATATATAAATATATACATATAAATATATATGTATAAGTGGAATAAAAAACTGAAATGAACCTTCTATTTTGCATGACTCTGTAAAGTCATTCTTCTTTCGGGTCTTAGATGCACACTAAATTACTTATAAAAATGACATCTGTTGCAAAGAATGAGAAAACTTTTTAATTATTATACACGTGCACACACAAATATGCAGGACGACATTAAGCCAGACCAAGTTAAAAATCTGTTCATTCATTATACCTTTTTTGTTTTGATTTCTTTGTAATTTTTCGAGTCTGAGATTTTTTGAGGTATCCCTTACATAGTAAGAATTAACGTCAGTTTATATAGAATCGCATATATGTACATGCATAAATACATACATATATGCGAGATCTGCGTTATTTTTATTTTTGAAAATGTGTCGATCAATAATAATGGACGAAAATGCATGTTAGGCGAAAAGATTTGCTAGAAATTTTATTGAAGCTTCAATTTCGATAATCGTTAACTCGTATTCCCCTTTTATTAATGAAAAATTAAATTTTTGAGACAGGAAGTGACGTTTCGCACTCGTTTTCTCGCATCAACGCGTATGTGATTTTTTTCTTTAACGGCTACCATGTGCCACCTACTCCTCTTTGTTACTTAATAAAATAAGCTTTTTCTCGTTGAAGTTTGATAGTTCTCTATTAGTATCTCAAACGATTGAAGTCAGTAGTTTGTTCACAATGTGATTGAATAAGCTGAAAATGTTATATTAATCTTTTTATAGCTAGTTTTTTATATTATATTCTTACATAAGATGTAATGATGTTATTCGTGATTATTTTTTCGTTTTAATCAATCACAATTGATTAGTATCAAAATCAAAAACTTATTCTTTGTAACACACTAGTTTTAAGTTACCAAAAATTTCAAGATTTTTGAAAGTTGGTAATTTTGACTATTGATCGTAAAGGTATATTTCATAGGTTATGTATAAATAAAATTTTTTTCATCAAAAACAAAGTTGATCATATAGCTATCTATCTATTCTGAAATTAGTAATCGCTCTCTATTTTGAGTATTATAAAATAAATAATACGCGTTTACAAGTAATAAAATATTATCAACTGCCAGAATAAATTAGAATTCATACTATCAAAATTTCTCAATCATCTTTGAATTATTTTGTACTACGTTCTTCTATACGAAATATCGTAGACGATTAAAGTTCATTGAACAGAAAAACAAGAATAAATTACGCAGTCTAAAATTAAGCAAATATTTTTATATTTCTTTCTTATCTTTAGATTCATATATAAATGTAAACATTTTTGAACTTTATGTAAGTGAATAATTTGTGCAATAGTTGACGATTTTCTTTGCGAAAGAAAAGTAAAAAGTCGTATGTCGGCTCTTAAGTTACATTATAAAGTTGAATAGTTGTCATTTCCTGTCTGAAAATTCATATTTTTCACATAGCTATCACGCGAACGTTCTTTCCTTTCATGTGTAAATATTTGTTCTTATAGTTAACGTGAGCGATGATGAGTTTTTACCTCCTTCCCATTCTTTATTTTATTTTTTGATTGCGTTTTCTTCCAGCGAAAATCAGTTGCAATGGATAAACCCTACGAGACTATTATAAGATGGTTGAAACCACGATATGTACGAGTATATTTATAAAAATTTTAGCTTAGGAAAAACACTATCTGAAAATTCTGTTAGCATTACGGCGAGATACTTAGATCCGTGTCATTGATTTAAATAAATTGTTTCTAAAAGTAACTTGCTTTTAAAAGTTTTATGTTACATATAATTTGTGTATTAAAAAAAGTATAAATTAAATATTAGCAATCATTTAAGAGATTATATCTACCTACATTTATATTACATTAAAAAAAGAGTTCTTTTCATTATTAAAAAAAAAAAAAAAAAACAGAATAACCTATATTTTGATACTTTTACTATGAACTATATCGATTGATCAAGCTTTATAGATTAATGTTTCTTAGTTATTTTCTGTGATAGCAATAGCTATTTTTGTGCTTTAGCACTTAGCATATTCACTATCCTATTATTGTTTTGCTACCTGAACGAGGGATCTCTTTATTTTTCATCAGTTAATGGTATTAATTTTTTAAACCTTGACAAACTGTTTGTAAGGAACGTTTGAATTTAGAATTCTAATTTGAAAAATATGTTATTCGCAATGTTCTAGATCTATCTATTCTGATTAAAGTTCTAGATCACACCATGTTCCATTGAGGTGTAACTCGTCGTGATAATAAAAAGCCATTTCAGAGGTTTTTTCAAAAGATAAAAATGTTTTTACAGATATGCTCGTATACATGTGTACACGCGCGAGCAGGTGCATCGCTGAAGTATGAGTATTTTTAATTATATTATGTGTATTTAATTTAATGGAAAAGAGATATGTCTAAATAATATGACATAAGAAATAATCGTTTGCGAGTGCGTGCTCGTGCGCTTATTTATATGTACACGATGGCGCGCTGTACACATAGATAGATTGTATGTGCTTTCTAATGACCGATAATTTTATAAATGATAACTTACCGATGTCAAATGTATGTTCATTTTTTCTTTGTATTGCGCGCGCGTGTGTGATGGAAGTAACGAATTGCAAAACAAAAATGAGTAGGGTATATTTATAAGAGAGGGCGAGAAAAAAGAGCTTCGATGTCGAAAAGAAGGCGAAAAAATAACTCTTACAAAAAAGGAACAATGACAGGAAGTTTATGTATTGATGAATTAATATACGTCCTTATTCGTTGTAAACGGTACTTTCTAAAGGGATGGCTGTATGAATGAGCGTACAAAACATGCATTCGTTAAATAAATGTTTATACGAAAGAGGGTTTGATGCAGATTCTTTGTAGATGCCAAGACTCGTAAAGTTTCACTTTAAGTTTAGTAGGTTTTGTATATTGCACAGAGGCGTGCGACGTTCTTTTGTGATCGATCCAAGTCATCGTGTGTAAAAAGATGCATTGTCTATTGCTTCGCACTTGATCAATCTATTTTAATTAAAAAATATGCAGATAAGATATTATTATTGTTTTATTTATATTCCTGGACAACCGTTTCAGATATAACTTAAAAATGAGAAAAAAATCAAGTATTTTCAAAATACAAAATGATTAATTTACTTCTTATGTTTTTTAAAAGTCTAACGATCTATGCTATTTTAAATAAATTTTGAAAAAGTAATTTGCGTAATTAAGTTTTGAATAATAAATACTTCTATACTACTTTGCTAATAGTTACTATTTAGTAACTATTTTTATATGTTGAGTTTTTTTTTTAAAAACATAATTTTTAATGTCTTAAAACTTAATAATATTCATCAAGTTTTGCATTATACTAAATTAGTTTGTAATAATTATGAGTATTTTTATTTATTTATAATAAAATACGTTTTTTAGTCAAACTAAGACGATTCTTATAAAAAATGATTAGCTGAATTCAAATGAAATTAATAGCCACATTAAATTAATTAATAATTGATAAACTTTATTCCATTAATTAATTTTTCATTTTCATGATATAAATCAAATTCTCAAAAAATAAAATAAAATTAATAAATATTTTTATCGGTCTTATGGTCTTTATAATATAATATATTAGCTAAAATAATGACAGTCGGACTGTCCTTGTTTATGTTCACCCCCGTCGAATCTGAAATAAAACTTATTATTACTACAATAAATTATATCAGAAAATTAAAAATAAAAATAAAATAAAATTAATAATAAAATGAAAATAATAAAAGCAATATTTTATGTTAGTCAAGGACACTGATGCCCCCTGACTGCCCCCACCACCTTAAATTTAGAATTACCTTGATGTCCGGCATTTCGAACCGCTACGCTTCATCCTCAGGAATTAACCTAATTCTAATTTATCAAAAAATAACTTAAGGATTCTTAATAAATCATATTGATCAGAAATGAAATAATTTCGTTTTTATAGTTTATTGAGCGATACATAAAATTGCATTTCAGCATAACATTATATAACGATATAAAAGATTAATTATGTTTTGACTTATTAAATCTTTGAATAAGGCAGTCCACAACGCTAAATGATAAACAGTATTTTGCAACTAATCAGATTAAGATTTTCATCGCAGTGCGAAACAATGCTCGTGGCTATTTTACTAATAAAGCGAGTTCGATGACAGTGTGTTTATAAATATATTAGGATATAAAATTTCATCAAACACATCTTACTTTCATTTATATATACATAATCACTTTTTCATTTATTATTTTAATGCACTTCATTGAGCGTCTTTTAATTGCCTCTTCAAATTTTACTTTATGGAAAATTAAGAAAGCTTTGTAATTATGTCGAATTTGGTATATCTAATAAATATTGTCGCTTTTATCATTATAATTTAAAATAAAAGATTTTTTATAATTCTTTCAAATCAACATTTATAATAAATCAGATAAAGTTTATTAATGTTGATAATTATAAATAATGATAGTCTATTTCCATTATAAATCTCTTGAATAAGTAATTCAGAGATTTTTACCAAAACTTTATTAATTGGGCGAGATTAAGAGATTGTTCATATCAATAAAATAACATATAATATATTGTAAGATTTTATAATTCACAACACTAAAAAATTATATAAAATCTTTAATTTTATAATTGACTAAAATGGAAAATTAAACTTATTTAACAATTTTACATTAATATTAAAAGTTGTATTTAACACTAGTATTAACCGACTGTACTGACCACTGCAGTAATATGATACAGATAATTGTAATTGCAGTAATCTTGCATTAGGTTTGCAAATTAAATGCTTGAAATCTTCTATGGCGAAGAAATTCGCTAAGACTGCGATATAATTATTGTAGATCGAGTTCTACATTTTGCATTTCATTGACAGATTTAAATTGAACTTTTTAAAAATATTTTTATAATTACATATGGCTTATGGAGTATAAAAATTATATTAACTTTTTAATCAACTTCTTGTGAGTTTGACATTCATATAGTAATATATTACTTATGTTATTCGAGCTTTATTGTAATGTTTGGTCGTCGTTGTCTCAAATGCCAGTCCTAAAGCAGGATAATTACAGAATAGTTCATTATTCAATTCGTGAAATAAAACTATTTCAAAAAGATAGCGATCATTACACTTTCTTAATTCGAATTCGCAGTTTCAAATTAAAAAAAAAAAAATGATCTATGGATAAGACTTAGAAACGTTTTCGAACATAAAAAAAGAAGAAAATCGTCCTCGAAGAGTTTCTTCACCAAAGCTCATTGGGGACGAGGAGCTCGGCAGAAAAGAAACGTATACTGGATTCTGCGATCGGACATTAGGCTCATTGCTCCGAGCGCGACTAGTCGAGAACTAAATTATAGATAAGCCCCTTGATAACGCTGTTCTCCGTCTCCTTGAGCCTCACTGCTTCACCGACAGCCGCTGGCGATGCTGTTTACGATTTCGCTCCCTGTGGCGGAGATGCTGCTGCTGCAGCTGCTCCCTGGAGCGAGGGTGCTCGGGCTGTCGCTGATGATGCCGCAGCTGCTGCTGCTCCAACTGCTGCTGGTGCAGATACGACTGGCCGCGATACGGCGGCAGGGGGTGCCTAGGCCAGTCGGCGTAGGGGTTACGCTGCTGCTCGTAGTAGCCCTGGCCGTCGCCCTCGATCTCGTTGCTGGCCGGGTCCTCGGGGCGATAGTTGGCCGTAGGTGTGCGGAAGCCGCCGTGGCCGTCGGGTCGACCTCGAGGCTCGACGACGCGGCGCCGGATGCAGACGGTGCAGCGGGAGACGCGCGAGGTGAAGTCGTTCTTTAGAGTCTGCTGCTGGGGCTTGCGGAACATGTCGTCGTCCCGGATGGTTGTCAGCCAGTAGGAGACGGCGGTCGAGAAGAAGTTGCAGGTGCCGAGGCTGCGGCACTCGATGAACGGCCGGGCTCGGAACTCCTCCAGGCAAGAGCCGGGAGAGGAGAGCGCTTGGCCGCCGCCCGCCGCGCCGGCGTCGCGGTGCTGAAACGCGATAATGAAAATGAGAATTGAAAGGAATTAAAACGATGGGGCAAAAGCAAGGCTTTTTATACAGCTTATACAGATGCAAGCAAAATCTTATAGCTTATAGCTGTATAAGCAAAAGACTTATACAGCTATATTTAGCTGTATAAGTCTTTTTATAGGCTTAGGTAAGCTCAATAAAAAAAAAAAAAAAAAAAAAAAAAAAAAAAATTCTGTATAATATACTTGATTATTTTTCTCCTCTTTTTGTTTTATATTATTTATGGAGTTTTGACGCATTCCTGTAAGTAAAGCATGCGAGTAATAGTCGCGCATTGTTTCAGAC
Source organism: Sycobia sp. Sy_11 (assembly GCA_018907035.1). Classification (NCBI taxonomy): domain Eukaryota; kingdom Metazoa; phylum Arthropoda; class Insecta; order Hymenoptera; family Epichrysomallidae; genus Sycobia; species Sycobia sp. Sy_11. The sequence goes on along the minus strand of JACCIC010000121.1, from coordinate 1,440,177 downwards.
AATGCAATCGTTGCTTTATAGAACTTGTGCCTTACTGCATCGAAATATAATATGTGAAATTGTCAAACTATAACTTTAATACCGAATAATCGACCAAGTTACTTACCATTAGGAAACTGTAGCCAACCCAGAGTTCCTCCCAGCCTCCGGGACATTCGGGAGTGGCCATTGATTGGCTGTGTAAGACAATTGGCCGAGTCGGCGCTTCGCAGACGGAACAGCGTGATATGTAAGCTCCTACTTCGCGGGCAGGTATCGGCGTCATAGACATTGGCATTTTTTCGTTTGAAGTTAGCCAGTAACTGTAGTCGTTGCGATTCGCGAAATCACAAACGTCGTTCAAATTACAAAACAAGAAGGGCATTACTGAGAACTTTCTCACACAACTTCCCGGAGCACCTACGATAAATATAATCAGTTAAATTAGAGCAAACATATAGTTCTGATGGATATAAAATATACTTTTCAGGACAGGGTTTCAACGTACAAGCAATTATAACTCAAAAGAATCAAAATAGTATGTGGACATCGATGTGAATAATATTGTCTACTTGTTTTACACATTATCTTGACAATTAAAAAATCTCATTAATTGTAATAAAAACAAAAAATACTGGATTTTACCTAAATCTTGGGCGTGTGCGTAACCATTGCCCATAATGTGAAGAAACGAGAATCCGTCCCAAAGTTTAATTGTATTCTTAGGGCACATAGGAATCATCGCGGATTGTGAGTGTCTAGCGAAATCGAATCCCCGATTGTTTGGTCCCGGACCCGGAGGTGCAGGCATTCCAGGAAGTCCAGGATATCCTGTAAAGGAAGAATATTATAGTATTGTAATTAATCAATTAGAAATATTGTTTTATTATCTTAATTTAAATTAGTGCCTACCTGGAGGTCCTGGGTGACCCACTATTCCGGGTGCTCCTTCTGGCCCATCTGGTCCAATATGTCCATCCATACCCGCAAGACCTGGTGGTCCAGACATGCCTCTCTCACCTTGATGCCCTGGTCTACCGTCTTCCCCTACGTCGCCAATTACTCCAGGTAGTCCAATATCACCTATACAATATTTATTAACAATTTACATTTAAGCAATGGAATAATATATCAAATTTTACGAGGTTCCAAGATTAGTCGCTAAATTAATAATAATATTAGAATTGTTCTCTATAAATAATAATTAAGTATATTTAACAAATTTTATAGTGTTTATATTTTACAGAAGAAAATATGCAATTTAAAAATAAATACAGAATAGTCTTTTTTAAACGCAAATATAAAATACTTTTTAATATTCTTCACAAATTTCATATGTTTTTCATCTATGTAAGACTTGAAAATATTTTTAAACAGCTTTCATTTGAATATTTCGTTTTATTCTTAACATAGGTATCGAAACTGGTTTGTTGTTTTTCACTTCAAGCCTTACTAAAATTTTTATTAAACAATTTAATAAATAATGGAATCCTAGTTATTAGTATGTAGAAATCATATTGGAATTTGATTTATACATTATTCTGATTTATAATTATACATTATTTATAGAATATACTTTTTTAATATAAAATTATATACATACCTTCGAATCCCATAAAACCTATATCTCCCCGGATTCCTTTTTCAGCTAATGGTCCAGGAATGAATTCTCCTCGCTCACCTTGTTGACCCTGAACATGAAAATGTTCTTTTTAATTTAAATTCTACTTTTCTTTTAAATTTTTTATATGAAATACTGTGTGCTGCCATTTTACCTTACGCCCTGCTAGACCTCGTTGGCCTTTCTGTCCAGCCTCACCGTAATCTCCTCGCTCACCCTTTAATCCAGGCAACCCTATTAAGCCATCCAATCCCTGATCTCCAGATTCCCCTTTCATACCGGGCCTGCCGTCCATACCTGGCAAACCAATGTCACCCATCACACCCTTCATACTTCTACCTGGAATACCAGGCTCTCCACGGAATCCTTTTGGACCACTAGGTCCCGGAAAACCTGGCCGACCTTCCAGTCCTGGTGCACCAGGATAACCTATGTATCCTCGATGTCCTAAAAATTTAATACAATTTATATAGAATATCAGTCTTATAAGAACTTTTTTATGTTTCTTTATAATTACCTTGATCTCCCCTTTCTCCCTTAGGTCCAGGATAGCTATATCCAGGTTCTCCTGGAATACCGTCAGGACCATCAGGTCCATAATCACCGGGGCTGCCTTTAAACCCTGGTCGTCCTGGAATTCCTTGTCTACCGTCACGTCCCGGTTCTCCTGGTTCGCCTGGTTCAGCAAAGTCACCTGGTGGTCCTGGAGGACCCTCTGGACCTATATCACCAGGAAGACCTTTTGGACCCGGATAACCAGGTGCACCTTGTGATCCAGTCATTCCATATTCGCCCTGTTCGCCCTGTTTAAATATATATATTTTTAAAATAAATTATATATAATTAAATAAAGTTACATAATATAAAAACTATAATATGGTGTAAGATTAGACTTATTTAAAATCGTCCTTGGTTAGGACGAACCTAAGAAAATGTTGCCGAATCAGATATGTCATGTCCCGGTTTGGCAAAACCAAATGTTAACATTTTCAAAATATAAAAAAAGTTCATTGTTATAATCTTCTTGTTTTAACATTATTTATTATTTATAGAGGTCTACGATGGCTCGATCGCTAGAGCGAAGGACTTGTAACTTGGTGATCTGAGTTCAAAACCCGGACTCGGCCGATTGACACAAACACCGCTGTAATAATTTACATGTGCTTTGTTTACAAACACATCGTAGACCTACGCTATTGATTAGCACCGATATTTCGAAGCATAAATAGAGCGACGTTAAATAACATAAAAAAAAATTTATGATTTACCTCGTGCAATAAAGTCATTTTGTATCATTATAGCTTCGAAAACAGACAGATAGTCCAGGCGAATTAGGGTTTTGATTCAACAATTTCTCCAACGCTTATTTTTTTGCATTAAATGATAGATGAGGATGTGTAGAATAAGACCTAAATTGTCGGGCTCGTACCCCATCGGCGACGTATTTATTTATTACAAAATAGCAAAAATAAAAGCTCTTTTTTTACTTTTTCTTTAATAGTTTAAATAATATTGCTCTAATTCAAAAATGTTTCGTATAAAAGTTGTGCAGGAGATAATTCTGAACAAAAGTACGTACATGAAAAACTTAAAAAGTCAATTTTTTTATTGTTAAATAAACAATGAAAATGGAAAAATTTTCGATATTCAAAGAGCTATACAATTTGTTTAAACAATTGAAATTCAATAATAATGGCGCAAGTTGATGTTTTATCATCTACTTATACTATGTTTCAAATTACAAAGTGTACTTTCAAAATGGCGACCAGTTGCAAAATAATTTATATTGCAACTTAACCATTGCGAAGTTCGCCAACGGCTGGGAATTTTTTAATGCAGTAAAATGCAATCATTAGAGGATATTAATAGTAATCAAAGCTGAAAAGACCAGATTTTTAAATTAAATTTTTATATTGTTTAAAGTGAAAAACGCCGTTGCTAGGGTCGATATCTCGGAAGTTTTTAACGCTACAGTATTGAATACAAATGCATTATATTACGTTTAAAAAGAGAAAAATTTTCAGCCCTTGCACATTTTCATACGACCAATAGAAGTTGAGAAAATTTTTGTTTGAACTATTATTTATTACTTGTCATTTAATTAACATTTTAACTTGAAATTTGGCAAGGTGCAAGTATAAAGGTTAATCTATCTTTACATTTATTAATACATTCTAAATTATTAGTAATTATGTTTAAATATAATATTTATAAAAAGTTTTTATGCGTGACATCCGCGACAGCTGGCGGTAGCTTATCTCTCCTCGCGCAGACATCGCGGCGCCGCCTACTGAGCATGCGCATATTCGCGCACTGCGTCACAGACAGATCCAGCTACGTCGCTCTCGATCTTAGTTGTAAAATAGAATATCTTTACTATAAAAGCAACTATTTTGATGATTTTCTTTTTAATTTAACTTTACTTTTTCTAACCTTCATAGTGCTCTTGGTTCTAATACGGTAATTCTATTATATCCAATGTATAATAACCTTAATTAATTCTTTTCAATTTTATATTGGCTTATTTAATAATTTAAAATTACTTTTACTTCATTTTTTGTCTTTATATTATAATATTAACGTAATTCAATATTAGTTTTCACCACTAATTCAACATTAGTTAACCAATTTTTATTATTTATGCATATTTACGCTGTTTCTTGTCTATGATGCTGATGTATTTACGCTGCTTCTTGTCTGTGATGATTGGTGAAAAAAATTAAAGTAGAAAAACCATTTTAATGATGAATTTTACAATAATTGAAATAAATAAAAATATTTAGAACTGCTGGAGAGAATGTCTCTCCAAGGAATAGAATTGAAAGCTTATATACATTAATAATGTATAAAGACTGAAAATAGAACATGTTAATGTAATTTATGTTAAGCAATTATAAATACGAATAATTTATTGTTGTTATTTTGAAAATTTTATTGTAATTTATCACGTACTGGTTAACAAATACGTAGATATTATGCACTATATATTTATATCGATCGTGTAAATGATTTATAAATACAAAGCTAGTTTAAGCTATTAAAAATAATAATTTTCAGCGCTGAGTGCCTCACAGACAAGAAACAGCGTAAATATGCATCAATAATAAAAATTGGTTATTAGAAAAGAGGAAAACTAATATTGAATTACGTTAATATTATAATATAAAGACAAAAAATGAAGTAAAAGTAATTTTAAATTATTAAATAAGCCAATATAAAATTGAAAAGAATTAATTAATGTTATTATACATTGGATATACACTATACCTCTTTTATTGGATATACATATATTGGATATACGTATATTGGATATACAATATACCTCTTTTCGTAATTTTGAAGATAGTAGATTTAAGCGTGTATGTCCAAGCTCAAACTAAAGCATAAACTCAGACGTGTATTTAATACTTTATTTAGTTTATTCCAGTGAGTTTTTATTAGGAATATTTATTAATTGATAAATCATTATAAATAATATACACTAATTTATTACATCAAAATTATTACCTTTTTTCCTGGAGCTCCCATATATCCTAGATGTCCTCTTTCTCCTTTCCGGCCAGGTGCACCATGCAATCCAGCGTCACCAGCATCTCCAAAGGTTGCATTTGCAAATCCAGGATAACCAGGTTCACCGATATGTCCTTTTAGTCCTGGTGCTCCTGGTCGACCGATTATACCAGGAAAACCAATATCTCCCGGAATACCTATACAAAGGAAATACTTTATTAATCCAAACATTTTGATTCAATATATTTAAATAATTATTTATCAAAAAATTGTTATTATCAAAATTATTAATTTTTTTATATTTTTACTACCATTATCAAAATTGTTCAAATAATTTAAGACATTAAGTGATAAACATCTTTTCTGCTCTGTTAGTTTATAAGATAGAATTTACTCAAAGATATTTCTTTTAAATTAGCTGAAATTTATTAGAATACAGATCAAACAAAAATGCCAACTTTTTAATTTTTCGTGATGTCCATCACCAATAAATGCATACATCACTATCTTTGTTTGTATATGATTTCTATATTATAACTATACATTAATTTTTTGATAGAATAGAATTACATAAAATAAAAATTTACTTTTAATGTTGTAAAAACAATTCTTATTTTAATTAAAAAAAACTAGTAAATGTGTCAGTAATCAAAGATACAATAATAAAGTTTTCTTTTTTATATTTCACAGTTATTCCATAAATTATTATATATTATTATTATCTGTTTAAATAAAGTACCTGGTCGTCCCATTTGACCAGGATCACCTTCTGGGCCAGTTTTTCCATTATCACCTCTTATACCTTGTGGTCCTGCAGGACCTCTTTCTCCTTTAATTCCTCGACGGCCATGAGCTCCTGGATAACCTTGGGTACCTTTTAACCCTACAGTCCCTAATTCACCTTTAGGTCCATCTACACCTAGCATTCCCCGTTCACCCTATAACAAATTATTTACGATTTAAAGTCAAAAAATAAAAATAATAGTAAGATTGAATTTCATTCTCCAGCCTACCTTTAGGCCAACTGTTCCATTAAATCCAGAGTATCCTACATCGCCCATCAGTCCCTTTACTCCCATAAAACCATCAATGGATAACCCAGGGTCTCCTACCAAGCCTGGTCTTCCGTCAACTCCTGGTGAACCAGGAAATCCTACCTCTCCCATAAATCCGTTTTCACCGATATCTCCCTGAGGTCCACTGAATGCATTTTCTCCCCTTTCTCCCTGGAATCCCATAAAGCCTCGATCACCTTTAAGACCTACCCACCCTGGAGGGCCTCCAGGCCCTACACGCCCTGGGAATCCTGGGTTTCCTCTTTCACCCTTAGGCCCAGGCAGTCCTATTTCACCATCTAGACCTTCCCAACCTAAAGGACCTTCCTCTCCAACTTCGCCGATCTCACCGGCTTCTCCTGGAAGTCCAGGTAGACCCATTGGTCCATCCATACCTGTATAGCCAGGAGGACCATTCTCACCATCGAGACCACGGAAACCCTGACGACCGATATCACCTTGAATACCCTTCAAACCAGGAAAACCGTTAGGACCGTCAGAACCTGAAATTATGCGATGTTTTTCAGTTTTTGAAGAAAATAATACATTTAATTTTTCAATATTACTGAATTCATTAAAAATTTTGAAAAATTCATTTAAAAAAAAAAAATAATTGTGCAATAAGAAGATTCCAAGTTTTTTTCTCGAAAACAAAATGTTTTAAATGAGATTATATATATATATATATATATATATATATATATATATATATATATATATATAATATGTATTAAAATATTCATAATTTTAATTAAACATTTCTTTTATCTTCATGCATTCTATATTTCTGTAGAGTTAAGTAAATTTGACAAACGCCACTAATATGAAAACGTTATGAAAATTTTTTAAAAAAAAATTATCAACCTCTCCAAAAGAGATTGCACTGCTTCTCTATAACGATGAAGTGCGAAGTGTTCTGTTATAAATCATTGTATTATATCAGAAAGTGTATTATCATAAACCTTAATTAATTACGCTCTCAAGGTATCGCGCTTTTATATTTATCTACAAAGTTTAGAAAGTATTCACAATAATATAATTTATGATAATATAATTTTATAATATAATTTAATAAATGGAATGGGTTTATTATATATACTCATTTATTTAATAATATATAATTGTATATTTTAAATTGTTCCTTAAAAATTGATATGAAATTTCATACCTTTGTCACCTAGATCACCGATTTCTCCTGGCCGTCCAGATAATCCTGGAAAACCAGATTCTCCTCGTTCACCTTGTATGCTATCACCGTGTGCTCCCTTAGCGCCAGGTGTACCCGAAAATCCAGAATAACCCCTTGAACCCTTTTCACCCCTTATCCCCTTAAGTCCTTCTTCACCAGGAATCCCACGAAAACCTGGTGGCCCAGAATCACCCTCATCTCCTTCTTCGCCTTTCATTCCCTCTACACCATCTTCGCCATAGTAATAGCTGTCTCCCATTTCACCTCGATTTCCTTTTGGACCTGCTTGTCCCTAGAATCAGCATTTTATTTTGTTAATTCGTAATAATTATATTTATTATAATTAAAAAACAATCAATTTTATCATTGTTCTAGTTCACGGGAATGAAAATTTTTTATGTGATTTTCTGAAATTACTATGAAATTTATTAGTAGATGAGTATATTTATGAATACTGTGAACCATGTTCTTTTTAGAATAATTAAAAAACTTATGTGAATAACTTAAAAAATAATTTTAAAAATCTGTTATAAACAATGGCACTCATTTTCTATGAAAATATAAAAAAGACCATTTTTAAATAAATAAAATAACTTATAGACGTAAAAATGTTACTTATTATCATTAACAACAAAAATACAAGATAATTCATGTAACTTGAGTCGATTGAAGATGTATCGATGACAGTTTCATTTAAAATTTGTATGGATCCACTTATATGTCTATTCTCACTATGATTTAATTTCAGTAGTTAAGAGAATTGTTTTTTATTATTTATTAAGTAAAACCTGTAGATTTAATGAAAATTTTCTCTGAAATTATGTTGGTACAGATAGAGACAAATTTAGATAATAAGTTACAAGTTCCCATTGTTTAGAAATTTTCTCACTATTTTTAGTAATGTTTTTCTTTTAAATGTGGAATAATTAATAGTCTGCGTTAGTCGTAAATTTATTAATATAAGTAGTAAAGTTTTTATCCAAGATAATGGTGGTTACTTAATTGGCATAGTTTAGTTTTCCATCATCAAAAGAAATTTTTGGGATGTTGGTGAACGTGCTGTTGACGCGCAGCTTACTCTATCATATAAGTCTCATTATCATGGGTTACGAATTTGCTCCAATTGATTGAGGAAATTTTTATTACATCCAAAATGACGCCTATAAAGTTTCAGGAACTAAAGTCTCTTATTTCCGATATATGTTACTTTGATAAATAAAATTAATTATTTCCCTAATTAAATTCGATTAGTTGTGCAGGGAGAGCAATTCTTTCTAAAGAAAGTTGCTATTTGTGGTAGCAATTTAAAGAAAGAATAAAATTTCAAGTAAAAAACTTCTAATAGACATATGTTAGATAATTTGTAGTTTATTGTTTATTGCCAAACGAAGTTCGGTTTAATTTAGACACGTTAGCATAAGTTTGATATCACTCACTAAAGCGTAAAAAATCTATACAGATACTGCACATTTTCAGATATCAGTTTATTAGAATTATTTTGTTTTACGTTTTATACTTTCTTCAAACTTGTCAGCAAAAATAGGAATTTTCGTTACTCAATTCTTTGGATTATATACTAAATCAAAATTTAATTATAAAGAAGTACTGATTTCCAAGTAAGAAAATATACCTTCGGAATAGGAAAACGTTACCTGTATAAACTTGTCACTCATATCTGATTTCTACATTCTGGTCAGTTTCATTTTCATTTAGTTATCATTATATATTCCATAAATTAATATAAGCAACTTCAAAATATGATTTCTGATGTAAAATTTATAATAATTTTCCATTGCGGAACCAAAATAGAGGTTGTTATTTAAAAATCGAAAATTAAGCTTTAAATAAACTTGAAAGTCACACTGAATATGAAATTGGAGATAATAATGGTTCGATCCCTAAATTTTTGAAAATTTTTACCAATATATTAGAGTTTCTCGTCATCGTATCACCATACAAAGAAAATATTATATCGGCTCAAGTTAGATGATTTCCCTTTTGTAAGCTGTAACTTACTGGAAATCCATCAGGACCTTGCAAACCAGGTGTGCCAGACGTTCCGCGGGGACCTATTTCTCCAGGCATTCCGGGATAACCTTTTAAACCATGAGGACCCTGAGCTGAAATACCAGGGGGGCCTGCTTCGCCAGGTAAACCTATTACTCCAGGCACACCTTCTTCTCCTCTTTCACCCTTGAAACCATCATAACCTGAAACGCAAATGTTTCACTCAACTATTTTTTCTTATGCATTGTTTATAATAGGATTTAATATATTTATGAATGTAATTAATTCTGAAAATATAAAAACAAAAAATTTCTATGAGTTGAACGTTAATAAATTAACGGATTAATATGCTTATCGCTGAATAGTCGGGACTCTAAACTTAACTCCTCTAAATGCACATTTATTATAAAAAATTCTATTATCCAAAGAATAAATAAATAAATAAGTAAGAATGCTATAAATACACACACGCTTGTCCTATACAGATAATACTCGTTTTAGGTTGGTTATGTATATTATAAGGATCCATATGTAAGTACTTGCCCGCATCTCCTGGTTCTCCTTTCCGTCCTCTAAATCCTTTAAATGGCATGAAATCGTGTTGAGAAGAATCGCCAGAATTTCCTCTGGGTCCTGGATCACCACGTTGCCCTTTACGTCCAGGTATTCCATCTAGACCTCTATCACCTTTGAGAAATTCTTTTTCGACGATGGCCGCTTCTCCTTTTATTCCATCAACTCCATCCCAACCAGGTTCACCGTCACGACCCGTTGCACCAGGAAGACCAAAATCTCCCTTAAAGTAGATAAGCATTTTTATAGCTTGATTGTAAAATGTGAATGCATATATGAATACTATTACAGTTAATGCAAAGTATGCATTACTTTTTCTCCTTTTGGTCCATTATATCCATAATCTCCAATCTCTCCTGCTCGGCCAGGTCTACCGATAGGACCAACTGGACCAGGGAATCCTTTATCACCTTTGTCGCCAGGAGGAGATTCAAGGTATTCCGAATCTGGTAGTAGAGCAATTCCTGGTCTACCTCTAGGACCTCTTGGACCCATCGTTCCCATTACACCGTTTTCACCTGGTATACCAGTCGGACCTTCAACACCTGGCAAACCCCTCATACCTTTTAAGCCTCGTGGTCCCGGTAGCCCTGGAAAACCTGTTGCTCCTGGGAAACCTTCATAACCTGGTTGTCCCGATTCACCCTTGTCACCAGGAGATCCTACAAATGAATATTGATTATTTTATTATTTTTTTCCTAATAAAGCTGAAGATTATACTCTCAGACTCTGAAAGTGTATGAAACTAGTTAAATTTACACTGTGCGAGGAATATAGTTGTAAAAAATTGAATAGTTATTTTTAAAAAATCACAATAATATCATAATTTATTAAATATTTAATTTTTCATTTTGCAACTAATGTAATTTAAATTATTTTTCAACGAGAGTTTTTTATAATGATGGTATATTAATTAAAAGGATTTTTAAAAACCATTAGGATTGATTTAATTATGTTTTCTACACTAATTTTGATAATCATGTTATAAAAAACTAGGAAATTTCAAACAGAATGTGTATGTTACCCTTTTCATGGTTAAGATTTAAAGACTTTATGATCGGCTTACATTTAATTTTGAAACTACCCAAATAGAATTTTCTATGTACCAATCCTAATTAGAAGATTTATTTAAATTCAATAAAAATAAATTATTAGAAGAACAAACATTTTTTTTATTTATTTAATGTCGCATGAACATTATCATAATTAACGTCAACTGTATACAGATAATATATATTTTATACTATTATATTACATAATGGATAATACATAATTATGTTTCTTTTGTGGATTATCATTTCTGTTGTTTCCATTATATACTTTAATATTTGACGAGGAGGTTGAAATTTGTCAGGTTTGTCAATAACGAAAACACTTCATTTTTAGTGGAATCTTACAATTTTTTCATTGAAAATATTGACAATTGGATTCTATACATTTCGCCCATCTTTCAAGCAAATAATGGATTTCATCCCAAAAAATATTTTCTCTTAGGAGGTAAACTATTTGATGAGCCATTTTTCGACTTCTTCAAAATTGGCGAAACTCCGCTCTACAAGTGAATGGTTCATTGATGCGAAGAGGTGATAATCGGATGGGGCGAGATCTTACTAAAAGGGCGGGCGGGTTAGCGCCTCCTATCCAAGTGCTTTAATTGTATCCTGAACCGGTTTTGCTTTGTGTGCAGATGCATTGTAATGTTGCAAGATAACTTTTCTATGGTTTAAATTGATAATATGTTGACGAAAGCGATCCTTATTCATTGTTTCATCAAATTCTAATAACTCGTACTTTACCACATCACACTGATCCCACCAAACACAGAGCATCATATTACGGACAAAGGAATTGCTTTGCAGTCGATGGGCCGGCTTCACCAGTTGAAAGTCATGATTTTTCGGGTTTTAAATATAAATTCTTTTTCCGTTTCCTGTAACAATTCGATGTAGAAAATTTTTTCTTTGGAACCATTGCAGCAGCATTTCACAACGGATTTTGCATTTGACTATCGTTCAGTTGGCGAGACATCCATTTTCCATACATTTGAATCTTTTCCATAATTTGTAAATGTTGGAAAATTGCTTCTTATATCATGTTAAATGTTTGCGCTAATTTTTGTTGTGATTGGATTGAGTCTTCATCCAATAACGACTGCAATTTCTCGTCCTCGAACTTTTTCGCTGCACCAGGATATTTATTCTCTATTAAATCGAAATCTGTACTTTGAAATTGACGAAACTATGTTTCATATGTTCTAATCAATGGGGCATGTTTACTATAAGTTTTTGCTGGCAAAGTATGAAACAAGTGAACATTTTTCTTTTGATGAAATAAGAAAAGCAAGCGTGTTGGAAATGCGGTGTACTAAGAACGAACCCGACATATTCACTGAGATAAACAACTATGATGCTCTTACTTTGATGGAATGCGACTTGTATATTTTTGAAGGTTAATTTCAATAAAAAAAATTGACATTACTAAATTGTTATTCACCAAATCATAGAAATGTATACATATTGCTAGCGACGTCTAACAGTGAAACCGGGAAGTTTCAACTTACACCCTTTGTAGACACATAAATTCACATCACGAAGTCAATGTTATTCAAATATATGTTTTCAATTCCTTACAATTGTAAAGTAAATTTGAAACTGAGTTTCAAATATGCTGCGATGGTATGAACCGATCTCATTGATTATTAGTAGAAGAAAATATGTCATTATTTGAAAGTAAACATGATACAAAGCTATCAGTTCGGTTCAGAGTAGTGAAAATATCGAAGGAAATATGGTTTTTCTACTTTTTTTCATATTTTTTCAAAGAAAACCATATTCCTAGAATTATAGTATAAGGAAATAACTTCTTGAATATATTACAGAGGTTCTACTTAAACTCTCCAGGCATATATATTTTAGAATATAAATAATATAATATGGCACTGAATGTACTTAAATATTATATCTAAAAGCGTTCATTTATCTATTATAATTATGAAAATAGAATATTTGATATATAATTGATATTTTTGCCGATATGAAAACAGTTGCATAGTTATGTGTCAATGCATATATCCGTCTCAGATGTCCATTTTCCTATGTGAGCCACATGCGTTCATATTTATGTGAAGATGTCGATTAAATAGTATTAATATTCATTAACTTTCACAGTGTATTTGTAGTTCGACCGTCCGTATGTGCGTTTGTTTTTACTACAAGAAAACCTTAAAAGCTAATCTTCTACGTAGACAGTTTTTTTATTATGATGACTGCATTCTATGATATTTAAAATCATGGTTTTGTCTGCTTTATACTTTCCGCTGAGAATTCGGCATAAGATATACAGTAAAAGAGATGAGTTTTCATAGCATTTTTAAGTTAGTACGTCACAATTATTCGTGCTCAATGAATTCTTAGAATAAATGGATTACATGTAAAAAATACCAGTATATATTCTTCATATATCTTAATATATACTTGGGCGCTGATAGTTTTTTCGTAGATTTCTTTATGAATCTTTAAATCTCTAAGATTTTCTTTAAGTTTATTCCAAACCAATGCATTCGAATATCAATTTTTGTGCACAAATTTGTTGCCACCAACTGCGTTAATTTATACTACTTTATGAAAACTTTTAAAAAAATTAGTTTTTCACAAACAAAGAAAACTTCAAATTTTTTTATTTTACGTTTCCTTAATTTTATATTTTATTGCACTTGGAACAGTATACAATTCGATGACATTTTTCTAATTCTTAACTCACATTATAAGTAATAGATATACAATATTAAAAAAAAATCGAGAATCGATTTTATTAAATACTACCTAAAAAAATTTAGCTAATTTTCCTAAGTAAATTTTACATTGACTTTTCTTTATAGTTATCATTTGTAATAACTTAAATTTTAGCTCCTTTCACAAATTTCTCATTTTGATTAGAATAGGCTATTAAATTATTTATTCAGTTAAAAGTTGATAAACATATAAATAAACGTAATTAAATAATATAAATAAACGTAAGACTGTTAATCAAAAAGTGTTTCATATTTAATTTTACTTTGAGCATAAGTACTATTTATATTGTTAGGTATGGAAAACTAGTTTAATGTATTTTTTAAATGATATAGATCAATGTAAAGGTAAATAAGAATAATTTTTTCTTAATAATAAGTTTTATAACAAGTTTTATAAATTTTAAGCAATGAAATAAAGAGAATAAAATGAAATAGAAGTGGAACTTGGTTGTCTAACTTTTTTGGCTTCAATTCATGTTTGCGTATATATTACTGTAAAACAATATTACTGTAAAAACATTACATGCATAAGAATCACTATTCAGATACTTTTTTTCTAAGTAATTTAGTATTTCTATACTGTATTTTCAAATGTTGAAAATGTATTGATTAGTTTTGTAACTTTTGTTGTGCTCCAAACGAGGAGATAATAATAACTAAAATCATTAATATCGTTTACCTGGGGCACAAACTCCACAATCGTCGCCTCGAAAACCTTTGGGTCCTATAAAACCGTCTATTCCTTTCACTCCAGGTTTTCCTGGCATTCCAGGTATACCGGGAAGACCCGGCTCACCAGCTGGACCAACTGTCTGAGTTCCAATACCAGGGAAACCCTTAGGACCTATTGCCCCATGTTCACCGCGATCACCGATTGTTCCGTTGACTCCGTCAAAACCAGGCAAACCGTCTCTACCGGGCGGCCCAATAATTGTTATACCGGGAAAACCTTTTTCTCCGAGAGGTCCCATAGGCCCAGGTAGACCAACTGGCCCAGTAGGTCCCATTGGCCCAGAAGGCCCTATAATTAATATTTTAAAGAAATTTAAACATTAAGTTTCTACAATATGTTTAAAAAATACATTTTTTATATGTATATTTTTTAGTATATTACTCGTATTTTCTAACAGTTATAAACGAATAAAACTGAAACAGCTATTAACAAATGTATTGGTTTTGAAAGAATAAATAGTTTCAGTTCAGTATGGTATTTAACAGAAGTGTTAAGTAAAAGAATTTTGAATTTTTGAAATTCAATTATTGTTCTTTGAATAAAATGATTAGTTAACCATCGTCTCCATTTTCCCCTTTAATGGATGTTCCCTTGCGACCCGGTTTTCCCTCTGGACCCTGAGGGCCAGGTGGTCCTGGCGGTCCGATATATCCAATTCTTCCTGGGAGCCCGGGTGTTCCTGATGGTCCTACTTCTCCAGGAAATCCTGTGAAAAAATGAGATAAATTATAAGTTTGCTTTATTGTTGCATCGTTATTACAAATAATGCTATATTTTTGTCTCGCAACCTACCGGTGTCTCCTTGAATACCAATGCTACCATTAATGATTTCATCAAGTTCTGGTACGTAAGCACCTTTTTCACCAGGCGCTCCTTGTCTTCCAGGAGCACCTTGCCTTCCTGGATCTCCTTCTTCTCCCTTACAGGTAATAAAATTAGATTTAAAAAACCGAATTTTTTACAAAGCAGCAATAGAATATATAATGTTATAATTAATGTATACAGAACAATGTTAATCATAATTAACGAAGAAAAAAGCTATATGAAACACGAAATCATCAAAAGTGGAAAAATATCTTAGTCTAAATTTTATCGTAAATAAACAAATTATTATAGATAAATATAAAATTACCTTTTCCCCTATGAGACCTGGATTCCCATAATATCCGGGCGTTCCTCTTTGTCCCTTGTCTCCGGCCGGACCGGCCACTCCCGTGAGTCCTTGCTTTCCCCTCGGACCATCGCTACCTTGATCACCTTTAATTCCTTTCAGCCCATCGCGTCCTGGGTGACCCTGTAATATTTAGCAGTAAGTCAATTGGTTTACTTCAATTTCACGATCTCCAACATTTCTAAGGAGTATTTAGATACAATAATAATCGAGTCTCGCACGTGTGGTAAAACTAATTAAGACTTCAGTCTATGCTTTCAGGATAATTATAAGTTTTATCTATCTCGTAGCTACTCGCAGTTTCTGTTTAATTTTAAAAACCATTGCAGACAGATCGATTATTGGCAGAAAATCGGGGGCATTTCAATCCTCGCTCGAAGCGGGCGGTTGTCCGTATAACGAGGCAGCCCCGGGCGCTTCATCAAACTGTCAAGGGCAGAAAAGGATCAGAATGCAGCCCGAGACGGCCGGAACCGTCGATCTGCGCGCTGCCAAAACGGAGAGGGAAGAAAGCCAGGCGAAAGAAAAGAGGCAAATTAGGCGGTGCTCTTTGGAGCTATTTCATGTGTGTGTGTGTGTGTGTGTGTGTGTGTGTGCGCGCGCGCGCGCGCATACTCACGGGCTGTCCCATCTCGCCGGGCATGCCTTTGAAGCCGCGGTCGCCGATCTCGCCCTTGTGGCCTCGCGCCCCGGGTGGGCCGGCGCGCGTCGTCGTAGTTACCTTCGGGCCTCCCTCCACTGTGCAGTTGCCCTTCTCGCCCCGGTCACCCTGCTCGCCGACCTCACCCTTGGGCCCATAGACGTTGTCGCCCCGATCGCCCTGGATACCGGGCAGTCCGAGAAAGCCGATGGGACCCTAATTTAAGGAGAAAGAGAGAGAGAGAGAGAGAGAGACAATTAATTGAATAAGACAAAAGCGATGAAATAATCTCCGGTTCAGTACGGATTTATCAAGACTGTTGGAAATATAGCAGGCCTTTGAATTTTTAAATAATCATTATATATTATATACGTTAGCTGATATAATGAATAACAGAATTCTTAATTTCAACGTCTTATATGGTCCTAATTTATAAAATGATTTAGCAATTATAATGTTTTTGTCGATCAGAGTGAAGCAATGATTAACAGAAAAATTAGAATTGAATAGTTTAGTTATAGAAATTACATTAAAATTTTTTAAATTTCACAAATTATTTGTATTTTAAGATTGAGTTTACTAACATTGTTATTGTTAATAAATTTTAAAGAAAATTTCTCTTATATTGATACAATTAATTTATATATATATATTAGACATTCTTCGCTCAAGATTAAACATAAAAATGTTTGACATATTTTCTACATATTTGAGGATAAAAGAACTATATTTGAAAGTATAATATATTAATTAAAAATAAACGTTTCAAATAATCAATTTGCTTGATAAACATGGACAATAATTTATTGCAACGTCACATTTTTCATTATTGTATCAATTATTGCTCTAACATATCGATAAATAATAAACGACGGTAATTATTAATTATTTAATTAAGGACAAGCAAGGAACGATATTATTTGAATAATGGAATCAATGAACGTGATTGGATATCCGCCGAGAAATCACTGAAATTCAATGTAAAATGCGATCGAAGGTTCAAGTCAACTTTTTAGTTATTTTTATTTGTCATTTCAATTATTTCCAGACAATTTCCATTTAGACAGTGGTCTGCTTTATTAGTTAAATTCTTTTTTCGTTTAAATGCCAGTTATTTTATCTTTAATAATTTCAAACATTTTGGTGTAATTTTCTTTTGTTCGACATTTTACTCTCGAGCGAAACAGGAGAGGAGAATCTTACGAGGTAAAAATGAAGTTTTCTAGTAAAAATTTATGCTACAGTGGTGACTTTAAGATTGGAATGTCGATGATATCTGATGCTTATTGTTCTGTAAAAACGGCAGATGATTGTACTAATAAAATATTTAATAATGTAGTCACAAGTAAAAGTTTATTATAATGTTTTTTAAAATTATATCAGACAAAGAATAGGATCAAGATATTTTTGGGATATTTGTGTTATCCAGCCGATGGAGTTTTTTTTATTCAAGACATAAGAAAATTAATAAATTTTTGAAAAAAGGCAATTTTTATACGTTACAACAAATTCTAAGCTAGAAACGGCCCGTTTTGATCGAAAGTTGCGCACCGGTCGCGAGTCCGCGTTTCCATATATCCCGTCATTTCCTGTGCTTCTAGGAAAACCGGTGGCGTGCGCATAAAGGCACACAGACGCGATCTATATATATATATATATATATATATATATATATATATATATATATATATATATATTTATAAATGGCAAGAGGAAAGGCTAGAGCATCAGCGTAAATTTTCGACACTGAAAAAAGCGGGCAGGTCTCGAAATTCGAAGCCCCGTCCGCAACGGTGATATATTAGCGGCTGCCGGAATTTTTCTCAAGCCGAGGAGATGGTCTGCGGGCGTCAGCGCGTTGTTATTATTATAAAGCCCCGACGCCGGGCCCCGTGCCGGACGCGCCGGTGCGCTCGGCTCAGCACATCAACTCGCGCGATGGAATCGGGTTACTCGAGCGCTTCGGTATTATAATGTAATATATGTACAATATAAAGGGAAGAGACCCGTATAAGCGATCGCGTAATTCGCGTTTTTTGGAGCTCCGTTCGAACGCGACTGCCGCCTATACGGATATATTTACAAGACTTAGCTCGAGACGACGAGCTAATGTATATATATATATATATATATATATATATATATATATATATTCGAAAATCTAGAAAGTTGTCGATATTCGAACGAATCTGCGTGAAAGCTTTGCTTTGCGACCTTTGGCTTCGATGCATTTGCCTGTGGATTTTTAAATATATATATATATATATATATATATATATATATATATATATATATATGCCAATATTTATTGACAATAAATTTAGGGTTTGTTTGTTGTACATAGAGGACGTACCATTTCGCCGGTCTCGCCAGGGTATCCAACATCACCAGGTAGTCCAGAGAGACCTTCGATTCCCTGCGAATATAAAAATAATTTAGAGATTATGCATATATAATTTATCGAGATATCCGAATAATTAGGTATAGTATTAGATTAATCTCAAATATAAGTAGAATTATTCCTAAAGTTTGAAACTATAATGTTTAGTTAAGAATCGATCTTTTTGCAGAATTGAAAATATGAAAGTACTTAACGATTATCATTACCAATATTTTTAGCCATTGTTAAATATCTCTCATTTATCCTTCTAGAGAAAATCATCTGATTTCAAAGATCCATAAATGTATTTGAAAATAAAAAAAATAATATTATCCAAAATTTCTAGATTGATAAGTAGAAGTATAAGTTTTCACGCTATATTTCGATACTTGTTTAGGAAATAAGATAAATAAAAAATACTTGCGTAGATCTACTGACAATGCTTCAAACTTTTCTTCTCAGTATCACGTAACTGTATTAATCTTTTTTTCACGAATCTTGGAATATTTTCTACTTAGATTATAACAATTTAAGTAGATTTAAGAAGCATAAAACAGTTAAGAAGCATATAACAATTTAAGAAGCATAAAACAGTTTATCAGCAACAAAAACTCAGATCAAACGTTTGCAGTTTACTATGTAATTATTCTACTGTATAGTTGAAAATCCACTCTACAAATATGTATTCAATGGTTTCCTACAGTCCTACGTTAATTAAAGAGTTAATCTTAAACATTTATATAATATTCTTCTTGTTTTGCAATTGTGATAAAATCCAAACAGAAATCATCAAAAGATGCGTGTAAATAGCGACTTTAATTAATTACGATCGTATACCATTGTAGAATCATATGCATTCTTATGACAATGGCATATCAGCATAACAAGGGCAATGTTAAGCGATGAAACTAGCTGTGCAGTTGAGATACTTATATTGCAAGTGTTTTTTCATCTCATATTAGATGTGCAACAAATTTTGGTATTAATTAGAATTTATAACTAAATAAATATTTAGTTATAAATTTTATGATTTCTTTATTTTTCATAGTATTTTAACCAGGAACTGGATGGCAAAAATTTTAATGCTATTTAGCAAGTACGAGTGATGAATTTCGTCGAGATGGATCGAGACAACTTTGATTACTCTTAAAATAAGTATAAATAGTTCGACCAGAAAGATTCTGTTATTTATAAAATATGGTATTTTATTTTTTGTGAGTTAAAAACTTTTCTATAGTAAATTAAATACGCAGTGTGTAGACAGAGGAACTTTTTTTAATGTAAACCCCTAGTCTCCGGATATCCATTCATTAGCATGTTTTTTGTTGGAATATTACATCCCAATTGAGAGTTTTCATTGAAACAGAAAAACAGTTCTTCTGACTATTCAGTTTGTTGAACAGCATAAAAGAGAAGTACTAATGGCATGGATAAAAAGAACAAAACGGTACCAGATTTTCGAAATGACAGAGCGTTTGCTCCTAAAACTTTGTAGGCCTCATTTTGAGATAATCAGTAGTTGCGGGTTCGCTCAAGCTCGACCAAATCAGTAGCTAATATGTCCTATTCTTTTCCTGTTGGTATTTTCAATCATTTCCTTCCTCAATGTTCCATAGAGGAAATTGAGTAAGTAATGCTTCATAAATACTTAACTTTGATAATATTCGTTATTAGGTATTTTAACATTTTTTATTAATATTATATAGAATTTTATATCTATATATGAGACAGTTAGAGATCTTAATTAAGTTAAATATATAAAAAAATTTTTTTACGTATTTTGACTTAGTTCTTGTACTTATTGAAATATTCTCCAATATTATACAATAAAATATCCATTCTTTTTAATACTATATCCGATAACATTACGCACTTGTCCTTCTAATCAGCCACGTTTTGCTTGAAAAAATCATCAAATTAAGGAGAAAAAACTTGATCCAGCGAAGTGCCATAAATAGCAGAGCTATCGAAAATAATTAACAATGAAACGTGCCTGGACAACAAGCATGTGCGTTATGTATTATTGGAATGAAAGGGAGAATAAATGGTGACTTACGGGCAGGCCGTCGATCCCTGGCTCTCCTCGCACGCCCTTGACGCCCTTGGTGTTGACGCCGCCCTCGCCTGCCTCTCCGGGTAGGCCGACGCTGCCGGGTGCCCCGGGCGGGCCCCGCTCGCCGTGCATGCCGGGATAGCCGTCGACCCCGTGCAGACCGTCGGTTCCGTTGCAACCGTCCAGGCCGTCGGGTCCCCGCGGCCCCGTGACTCCGGCACGGCCCTGCGATTGCATTTTTTTTTTCGTCGTTATATTATGTACGTCTTCTTGCATGCTTCTCTTCGCTTTATCTTCCTCTCTCGCTCTTTTCGTTATTGCGGCTCGTAAAGCCGAGAGAGAAAGACGAGAGGGCTTTTGCACGAATATAAGGCGGGATCGTTAAGTCGTATATGGGCGCGAGGCGTTTTCTTTTTGGATTCGTATTCGTATTGTGTGTGTGTATAAACGCACGTGTGTGAGTGAGAGTATGTGTGTATAGGGACAGAAATACTTGCACAGTTTTTATCCGATTCTTAATGAACTGGGATTGTTAAATGTCCAGGCTTTTAATATATATGTTAGCTCCTCTGCCCTGTAATTTAATCGTTATTAGATTCATTAAATCATTGAATAATAATAATGGAACTGGACTCCCGATCAAATTCCTTATTTTATGAGTTATTTATTAATATGTAGATTGTTATTATTCAAAGAAAAAATAACAGAGATTAAATTTGAACAAATGATATTGAACCGATAACAAGTGCTTATTAAGTTCTATTATAAATGGATATTGATGAAAATTTTGTAGCACTGTACTGTGAAAATTTTTTTTTAAAAATCATTAGTTATTTAAAAACAATTTTTATTATATAAATTAAGTTGTTATTAAATGCATTCTAAGTAACTTTCTAATTCAACGAAACGTTATAGAGATATGTTGTACAGATACATATTTCATTGAATCTAAGACATGTAGAATTTTGTTTTTAATGAATTTTTTCGTCAGAAAATATCTCCATCTTTTGACTTTAACATAAGAAATAAAAACAGAAATGTAACTGGAAAAAGACAAGTGTTTAAGTGTATTTAAATTGGCCCACATTAATTAAAGGTTGATTTTTCTTGTAAAGAGATTAAAGGACATTATAGTATTTTTACATTATGTCGATCAATATACAAAATTAATATAATTGCTTATTATCGATATTCCATCCGTTGAAAAATAAGAAAATTAATTTATTATTATTTATAGTTAATTATGAGCATTCAAAAGAGCAATATAATACAATTAAAAATTAATATGTTTTTTAAAAAATTCATATTTTCAAGCTCTACGAATTTCAAATGCCGAAATATGTCTAAAACTTGATTATTTATTATATTTAATTTAAAAAGAAAATTTCTTAAACTTCCTTGTATTGGATTTTCGTTATTTTAATTTAAAGTCGCCTCTTATAAATATTATTCAAGTAAATATTACTTTCCTTTCTAGTGTCCAAGTGTCAATTATTATGTCGTAAACGATATCGTAATTTTAGTTTTTCGTACCTTTCCAATCCATTAAACGTATCGGTGATATGTGTAGGCGCATGTGCAAAATTTTTAATGTTCGTCTATTCCCAAAATTATACGTACAATTATTCCGTCACGAGTTGAGTTAATTCTACGTATAAAAGCATCCAATGGCTGTGTAACATTACGATTTTATTAACTTCGTAATGGCATCGACTTTGGTTTTGTATTGAGTGCGAAACGTCGTAAAACTTTTTACGGCCACGGTTTGTCTCTAAACTATATATATATATATATATATATATATATATATATATATATATATATATACAAACATTCTTTAATTTTAAATTTAGCAATTAATGTAATGCGAACGTTATTCCAAATAAAATATTTAACGATCTTATGACCATACATTCGCGAATTTTGTGTGTAAAAAGGGAAAAACGAGTATATCTCCCATCGTATTTACGCTGTATTAAAATTTAATACCAGTCTCTTATTTTCTGAATACAAACATTCCTCTGTGTGTGTGTGTGTGTGTGTGTGTGTGTGTGTGTGTGTGTGTGTGTGTGTGTGTGTGTGTGTGTGTGTGTGTGTGTGTGTGTGTGTGTGTGTGTGTGGAATATATAAAACGCTTGGAAGAAAACGTAGCATTCTCGCTCAATTAAATTATCGCAACAGGCGTTCCGCCTGCTACCGAGCCTTATAAATCACTTATTCATCTTCATTATATAATAATACAAACGTCGGATGCGCGCCCTCTTCCTTTTTATTATTATGAACTTACCGATTCTCCAGGTCTGCCGGTGAATCCTCGAATGCCATCCTCGCCCTGTAATCAAGGAGAGAACGGTAATATTATCGTGGCAACTGTGCGCCGGCACGAAAGTTATCATTACAACGTCATACATATGTGTTAAATTAAAAAGGAAAGAGTCGGGAGGGAACGGGAAATGATTTATATATGCGCGCACCTCCAAGTGTCAGTATGGATTAATTATGCGCGCGAGCGCGCATTTTTTTACTGCTGCGCACTGAACTTTCACCGGGACCAGGGTGAAATAAACAAGATGTACATATATATATATATATATATATATATATATATATATATATATATAGAGAGAGAGAGAGAGAGAGAGAGAGAGAGAGAGAGAGAGAGAGAGAGAATGTGTAGCGAACAGAAAAGGATTCGCCATGTGATAGCTGCAGCAGGAGCCGAATGCACGTTGATATTGAATTATCTATAGAGGCCGAGATTTCCGCCTACTAACACTGCGTGCTACTCCCGTCCGCTTCTTCCTCTTCTTGTACATGCTCCAGTCGTCGGGAACTTGCGTGGCCAGGTGAATTTCGCTCGCTGCGCACGGAAAAGAAAAGAGCAAAAATACTCCCACCATCGGACGGGCGATACTTACTCGTCATTAGTGCCGTTTTTTTCTCCATCATTACCGAGCTTCTGTACACGGTCCCCTTAATCCGTGATCGCGGTTGCCCTAACGAGGATCATTTCTTCTGTCGCGGGGACGCTTATTTTTCTCCTCGCTCTTTTTTTTCATCCAACTGCGAGAATCACAGGGATAAGCCAAATTCGCGCTTGTCGGCCAAGCGACGC
Source organism: Sycobia sp. Sy_11 (assembly GCA_018907035.1). Classification (NCBI taxonomy): domain Eukaryota; kingdom Metazoa; phylum Arthropoda; class Insecta; order Hymenoptera; family Epichrysomallidae; genus Sycobia; species Sycobia sp. Sy_11. The sequence continues at coordinate 1,416,361 of JACCIC010000121.1, read as the reverse complement.
GATGCTGTTTGCCTCCGAAATTCGGTAAATCCCTGAAAGCTACAGCATTCAGGAAACTCTAAGCAGGTTAAAATTTCAAGTAAAATTGCTACTTTTTACCGCGGTGATTGACGTTTTGTTCGATTTTTGAAAAATCGTTCCATTCTTTTTTTCACGAATCCATGTTTTAATGGATTCTTCGGAGCATTAGAGCTTTGTCGAGTCGAGTGTTAAAAACCTGTAGGAGTCGCGTCAAAGTTTAGTGAAATTCGCTATAAGTGGAGTCAGCTTCTAGATGGCGCGGTAAATTCAACATTAATTCATAAAACTGAATATATTAAACTAATCGTCTTGAATTGTCGGGAATTCAACAATATATTCGACTATTTCAATTTATTTCATATGGCTTAATCACATTACGTAAGTTATGAATACAATGATAATTGGGATATATATTCATAAAGAATACCCTTTATATTTGTTTCCTGGCTGTATATTTTTCATAGTGGGTGATTTTTACGTTTTCATGTCAGGCAAAAAGTATGCATTTTGTGGTTGCAATACATCATCAGTCGTTTGAGCGTACTCGAATTCGCCTATAGTATTTGTTATCACTATGAGGATCTACATCTATTTTATATATACCAATCGAGGTAATCATTATTGCTTTTATGAGCAAACCAGTGTCGAGTTAATAGCGTCGACGGTTCATCAACTCAATTCTTAAAAATTCTATACGTAATTGCTAATTATTGAAAATTTCTGTTAATCATTTGGAGCCCACTGAAATAGCTATCAAGTTTCAAGTAAATTTTCCACACAGCGTGCAAGTGAGAAGTTTTTGATAATTTTATTTATCAATCATTAGTTACGAAATTTTGAAAACGTTCTCGTTTTGACGCAATTTGATGAATTTACTTGAGACTTTGCAGCAGTGTATGTTGGGCTTAAGTGAGCGAGATGATTAACTAAAGTTTTTAATAACTACCTCATGGTGACTAATGACACTGTGTAAAAACAGGGTTTGACAGACCTTTCTAATAAAATATTTACTATCCATTCCAATCTAATGGCACTTGATGAGTACTTAAAATTGCAAATTAAAAATTATACTTCAAATTCCATTTATACGTTGCAATTATTCTCAGCGTATGTATTTTAATAAAAAATAATTGTATTAATAAAAAATTTATTTTTAATTGGAAAATAATTTTTGTTCTATTATTTGTGATCTTATTGAAGTATGTATGTATATTTTCAATAAGTTTTTGTACGTGTAAAACGAATTGAAGATGAGCATTGTTAAATTTAATTTAGATATATATTTTTGTAACTTATAGTTATACTATAAGTTTAGATTAAAAATTGTACTTATATCGACTGTTCTGAATTAAATTAATAAATATTTTTTACTTAATAATAAAATAAAATGAAAATAATAAATCAAATAAAAATAATAAAAACTATATTCTTTGTTCGTAAAGGACAACCTGACTGCCCACACCAGCTTAAACGTAAACTCACCTTTGGTGTCTTTTTTTTTTCTAGCGCGGCCGCAGTTTAGATTATACTATAATAGTTATACTATAAATCTATTGCATTAGATTTGAAAATATATTTTTAAATTATTCAGATCCGATTTGAGTCTCGATTCTTTTTTCTCTAGTTCAACTCTTGACAATCTATAATTTGCAGGCTCGATTCTTTTTAGCAATACAGGCCAGTCCTATACTGCTTGTAGGTGCACTAGTAAGATTTACGAATGCACAAACGAAGACCGCAAATAATATAGAACAACTAGTTGCGGGTAACATACAGCGCAAACAGCGTTATTTGTTAATTGCCGAGCAGACAACGATCGATATAATTAAATATGCATCTCTAACATTATAAATCTGGTGTACTTATCAACGCGCTTTTTAATAATGTGCGCTTTTATATAAATTGACCTGCCTTACTTTATATGCTAATGCGCGTCGGGTAGCGAGATCTTTAACTTATTATATTAATTTAATGCCGATAGGTCGTATCAATTATTGCGCAAGCGATTTTCGAGGCGAGCTTCTCTGGCAATAAATTGGTGAAAGGCCGCTCCATGAATAACATTTCAATGCACCGTTTCTCATATAATATATACCTATATATTCATGTACACATACGGTGTGTATGTGTGTGCACGCGCGCTTGTGTGTGTTTATATATGAGTTAACTGCTTTTTTAACCGGATGCGTGAAAAAATAATTAATATAATATTATTTAATATTATATAAGAATATTTATTTTGAGGCTTTCCTTTTATTGGCAAATCCAAATCAATATGATGGAATTGAAAACGGTTAATTTAAATCCAGCATTTCATATTTTACTTAAGGGGACAGTGATTTAACCCCAGTAATTATATCAAATATATTTTTTAAGGATTTATGGACGATCGAATTTGTAAAACAGAAAATCTTGGGGATTTTCTATTTTCAGCTTTGTTAAAAAAAGGAGGAAGTGGTGACGAAGTATTTTTCGTCTCGTAATAGAATGCTCTTGATTTCAAATTGATAAATTATAGAATTTTATTAGCCTTGTTAATTTATAAAAAACAAACTTGTATACTTTACAGAAAGATGGAAATAATGAAATACTTAATAAAACAAGAATATAAATCATTTGCTGGATTCAATAATAATCATTAAAATGTATTCCGTACTGATATGTAGGTTGAATTTTAAACGGAAAAAATACAAATATAAATAAAGAACTTGATAATATTTATAAAGAAAATTAATACAATAAATAAAGAAAAATAAGCAGGTGCGCTTAAATGGGACCGATAGATAGGAAGCTCAAATTTTGTCTTCTGTCTCCAAATTTTCTGTTTGCCGTACTACATCTAACATGATCATGAAGAACCCTGGGCGGTGTATCTAAACATTATAGCCTGAACGAACGCTAACTTTTTTTCTTTCTATCGGCAAGTCAGCTTTGGAATAAAACACCTAGTTCAAAATGTCATACTTATTTTACATTCAGGTTGGCTAAGGTGGCAAGAACTGGTGGAGTCCTAAAACAGTCTTAAATGGCTACTTCGCGTTACTCCTTGATGCAAAGCCATTTGTAGCACAGAAAAGCTGCTGTTACTATTATCCAGAGGAAAATGGCTCAGCTGCGTACAGGTATGTCTTTGATTCAAGTTAGAAGAATTCTTTGGTGACTGTAGGCACTAATGCGACTTTCTTTTTGATCCAACAGTGGATAAACCCTACTGAATGGTGGTATTTGATGGGAGTAATTTCACTAAACGATATTATTAGGCTCATAAATGTTGCTACCTATCTTTTTGTAAGCATTCTGGCGAATTCACTAGATGAATTCATAAATCTGGTAGGATAGGCCACGAAACGGAAACTTCCCATCCTTTTGGCTAATTTTTGACCAATGCAAACGTTCTTCACAGCATATGCAAAGATGATTTCGTAACAATTTTTAGAACTAGCTGTGTCTAGCATTCGTTTAAAATTGTGGAACCCTAGTTGCTCCTGAAACGACCAAATAGATCATTGAACCAACCGTTGTCTTGGGAGTTAGGTTAACCAATTAATTTTTCCTTCTTAAGAAATATTTTCAAAACTTTACATCCTTTTCGGAAAAGTATACGGTAATCCTTTTTTATGTTAATTTTTAATGTGATTTTTTAATAAATTAGAACTATTCAAAAATAAGGAGAACGTAATGAGAACTATATTATATTCAAACAATTCAGCTTTCTTCACGTCGATCCAATCTTTTACAAAATTCAAGAACAATCCTTCTAAAATTATTCGGGACTATCGTACGATTTTTTTTTCAACGCACCTACAGCACCTTGCCCGACAGTATCTCTGGAAACCAGTTCAGCCGCTATCAGCGGAATCTCGAAATCACAACTCGGCGACCCTGGGCGCCAAATCTCGCAAGCATCAAAGTCCGTTACGAGCGCGGGTCCTCGGCGCGATGTCGCGCGAAAGCGCACTGCACATCAGCCGCTGCTCCCGACAGAGTCCCGGCACATTAAGCTGATGCGATCGCATATAATTCCTCCCTCCCTCCCGCCCTTTCCCGCCCCGATGTGCGGCGCAATTCGTCGAGATTACACGGGCGACACGTCGCGGAAGGCTCGAAAATAAAGAGGAATGAAAAACGAGAAGAGGCGCGGGGATGAGCGAGGCTCGCCTGGCTCGTCGCGGCATAACTGCATATGCAGCAGCGGCGGCCATTTAAGGAGAGAGAGTTCGATTCTTCCGAGACAGAATTTGTGCACACGTGCGCGCGCGCACGTGTATATATATATATATATGTATGTATGTATGTATAAGCAGTCTCGGTATTTTTCCTGTGAATCATCCCCGCGGGCTCGGCGAGGCGAGGAGGCGAGTGGATTAATTACACCGCGCGCTATAGCCTTGATTAAGGAATTATGTAAAGCGTCCAAGCCCCGAAATATATATATATATATATATATATATATATATATATATATAATTGAAAATACATCCCGTTACTTTTTTTCGGGTGCGTCTCTGCGCCCCTGCTAATTATTTTAATATCGAAACTGGGGAAAATTCGACGACTACTCTCTAAACGCAAGAAAATCGACGCTCGAAATTGCCTCGATTATTATTATGCTTCGATCTTATGCGCGCCTCGTCATTGAATTAATATGTGTATACACATATGAGCGTTATTGGCTTTTATAATGACCGTTCTCAGCCATTTTCAGATTCAGGGCCGGATTTATACGAGGGCTTTTGGAGTTTGAACTCAGAAGACGTCATGCATCCCGTGCTAATATTAATAATTATTTTAATTATAACTTTTTTTCTCGAAATCTTGAACAGCATGTATATTATACAGGTGGTATTCTAATATTAGAAACTAGTATGTTCAAGGGTCCCTGGTGAAAAACACTAATGTTTGCAGAATGTAAGAAAAACATGAAGACGTCACTGTAAGAGTATCATTTCGACGTATGGGAAAGGCATTAGTATTTAGTAAAGTTTAATTTTTGAAGGCAATTTCAATTTCTAAAGGCAATTTTTAGTAAAGCTCAGCAATTTTTATTGAAGCGCTAAATCTGAAAAGTTGCCAAAATTCGTAAGATGTTAGAAATGTACATGGAAATTGCCAAACATCACTGAAAGTCAGACTTCTTCAAATATTTTTAAGTTTTAGTCTCCAGTCCAAATTTTATACTTTGATTAAAATTTACTAACATTCAGTAAAAAAACGGTAGTTTTGAGTAAAATGTGGTAATAAAACTTTTTTCACTCTAGGGCTCGATTAAATACCAGCGTTTAAAAATGAAAATCTTGACTTTCAGTGTCGTTTACGTTCTTAAAAATTCTATAAAAATATTTTATACATTTAAATTAAATTAAAAAATATTTTTATCAAGCTTACAGTCTCAATAATTGTATAAATTCACAACTATAAAATTAAATGAGCCATGTAATTTATGTATTCCTAATCCACACATCAATATCAATCGAGCCCTGTTCAGGGTCCTATACATGTTTCTGTCGGGACAAGAGAAACGTGTATTTTCACTTTTTTCAATTTTTACAAAAAATATATGTATATATAAGTGGGACAATACGGTCGAGGGTAAATTTTTTTCACCTTCATCTCCCCCGTGAAGAGTGGATTGTTAAACGTATTCTCCAAATGTTCACGGAGCTTTAAGTTTTAATCCTAAACTAGCCCTTCATTAGCCGATTGTATAATAATTTTTATTTGGCAATTACAATGAAGGAATTAAAATGCCCCCAATTACGAAGGAATGAAGACTGAATTTTACTACGTTATCTTCTATCTGACACGAAGTGTGCGATGGTCGATGTGTTGCGAGGAACGCTAATTGCCCTCTAATGCCCCTCTACGGTGTGTAACTAACTTTTGTAATAGAGTTCAGATGTATGTCTATTGAGGATATATTGAGCATAATGAAATAACTTTGCCATGAAAATTTTCTTTTACCTACACAATTACTGTTTTACAAGATGTAATCTGAAATTGACATTGTTAAAAATAAGTTTTTTATGTTTGTATTGATTTGGTCGCATTTTCCACTCGGGTGTAAGCGTTGGCGAATAATGGATTTAACGATATTTAGCGTATTCAATAAGTCCCCGAATCCTTGGCATGCATTTTCGTTAATACGGAAAGATCGCGCACTATGGATCACGAATTTGATTCTGTCCGAAAGAAATAACTTTGTTGGGCTAAGGGCTTAATCCTGTATCATTCTTAAAAAGGTTATTTTTTTACTTACATTCAGATTCATAAGGACTGTTTTGCTTGAAATGATATCTTTCTCCTAAAAATAGTTTTTTCATTAAACAAACAAAGAAAAAACAAAAAAACTCTTTTAATTTGTGCACAAAAGTAGTTTTGCTATATAAAACACTTGGATAATCGGATATACCGTTTCAAAGCTATGTTACATCATTTTCTGAAAATTTGTCGTGAAACATTTTAGTTTTACATAAAATAACCATAAGATAGCAAGAAGGTTGCTTACTACGATAATACGTAAAGTTTTGAAGGTAAATGTATCCGTTAAACAGGATTAGACGATGTGTAACGTATTTGTCTGAATTTTGTTCATATTCATACTCTTAACCAATAATTCGGACACCTGTCTATGAAATTTCAGAGATTACATACTTGTAATAGATCGGCCATGCGTGACATTCAAGCGCGTCGACTTTCGCGCCGATTTCCAAAGTCCTCGGGGAGGAGCCGCGCGACCCATACGCGGACTGTCCGCGCGGCATAAAAAAGAAGATACAAGAAGAAAAACAAGGAGAAGGTGCGAGGCAGGCGCAGTCGTAAACACCCGCGGACACTTTATTAAGACTCCATGGACGGGTGGGCGATGCGGGGGAGGGGAACGATTTTCAAGGGACAGGCGTCTTTTTACGAATGATCGGCGTGCGGTACGAATGAGGATGAGAGTACCAGACGGAGCGAAAGGGGAGGGGGTGTTGCCGGAGATGACGAAGCCCGAACCGAGCGTAATAAAACTCTCCATGAGAGAGAGAGAGAGAGAGAGAGAGAGAGAGAGAGAGAGAGAGAGAGAGAGCGCGAGCGAGAACAGAGAGAAAAATAAAACTTTTCAAAGAAGGCGACCGAAAGGGCTCGAGGGAGGTCCTAATGTTTCGCTTCGTACGGGCCTGAAAGTGGTTCGAAATCTCGGTAGTGCGTAATTGTGAATCACGCTCTTCACGATTTGCTCGTAATTTTACCAACTAATTTACCGCGGGCGTCTCATTTATGCCGCGCGACTTGAAGACATCAAGAACTTTTATCGAAATTATTTTGCGGATATATACATAGATGAATTTTTTTGGTAATCTACAATTTCACCAAACAGAGCGTGCAAGGAAAATCTGACTTTATTGGTTATTGGTGAGTTCATTATTAATTTAAATAATATCTGTAACATACAGTATCGTTATTAAGGCGATGAGGGTCTCAATATCAAACAGTCGGATGCTTGGGACTCGTATATAAAATCTATTTAAAACCAGATCATGGTTAAAATAAAAACTTGTGAGAGTGAAACATCGTTTTTATTCGCATGTCCGACATATCAGGTACTAAATTCTATCGATTATAATAGTAAGTATATATTATTGCACATTTGAAAATACTTATTTTCTTACAGTATTTGTAAATAAATAATAAAAACTGTTAGATCATAGGTTAATATATATATATATATATGCTGAAATATAGTTTATAAACAAATTTCTAAAAAAAAATTAATTTTGGAGAAAAAATTTATTTATATATTTATTTGTTTATAATTAAGTATAAAAAGATGTAAATATTTTTACAGTTCAGCTTCTTTAAAATATATTCGTATTTGTTTCTAAGTTTTATTACGGGGCGTTGAATCAGACCTGGCCTCAAGATCAAACTTGGTCGACTTTTGCGAAAGGAGATCATATATATGGAATTTTGAAATGTTTAAAAAATTTCTTTAGAAATTTTTCATACATTATCATATTTAAAACAATAGAATTACTTTATGCTTTTTCAACATTTATATTTCCTAATCAATTTTAGATTCCCATTCTAGAATGTGTCAAATATAATTTTATATTGCATCCTATGACCGACTAAGATTTGGACAAGTTTTTGAAACTGCGAAGAAATGAAACAAGATTATTGTCTTGGATGTTTAGAAAAATGAGTCGTTCCCGCCAACAAATACAGATGAAAATGAATTTTTTATTATAATATACAAAGACGTTTCGAAGACGAATAATCAGAACAAAAAAAGGAAAAAATAAAATAAAAAAAAACAGGAATAAAAAAATCCCTACGATTAATAGCATATGAATGAAGCTGGCCACCCGTGCATGCGGATGCATTGCTCTCGCGCGCGCTCTCGTGCAATATCCATGAATGAACAAATACAGGGGCTGGGGCGGGAGCTGCGGCGCGCCCGCGATGACGACGCGGCCCGCAGAGGAAAGAAAATCGCGATATCTAATATAATGCACATTATAGTATGAGATCACTGTACATCCGGTCCCCCGCCGCGCGCCTCGCGCTAGGCCGACGTACGGTTTTGTCGACTTTTGTCATGAATGGGAAGTGCGTTATCGCTGGCAACGAGGAGCGCGCGGCTGCCTCGTCGAAGTACGTAGCCACTGTCTCTACACACTTATATATGCATACATACGTATATATATATATATATATATATATATATATATATATATATATATATATACGTACATATATATATAGATCCTCGTGCTCGCGGTCGTCCCTTAATGGGTCATCGCGCCAAAGAGTGCTGGCATTTTCCTCCCCCTCTTATTTCCTATATCCTGATGGCCTACTGCTCATCTATCGCTCTAGTTCTATTTCCCTTCTATATATATAATGCTGGTCATCTCGTCGCGATTACGCATCACCCCTGGCCTTTTTTCTGCACCTCGTCGCCTATATATCATTATACTATCTCGCTGTCCTATTACGGTCCTAGATATATTCTATCCTGGCTCCTCTATAAGCTATATAAAAAAGCCAGTGCGGCATTTTGATATGAGAGCACGAGCTCATCTCTTCTCACGTATTTCCTCGTTTAAATATAGATCACGAGTTCGCAACTCTATATATATATGGATGTGAGTGAATTGTGTAATATATAATGCTTGGTTTTTTACGTTTTATTTTTTTTCTATATTATATATTCTATATTTATTGTATTCTATATTTTCCATGATTACTATAAAATAATCAAAAATTGATATTCGTAGAGAAATTTAATCGCGCGTGTGACATATGTTTTTATTTTATATAAAATTTAAATTTTCTATAAATTTCTATAAAGAAGAACTTATAAGGAAAATGTATTGAAATCGATAGCGGAAATAATATATATTGCGTTGAAATGGGCGATATAAAGTTTATCGTTGCATACATCTGATACAATGATATAGCACTCTTTGCATTTGTTTCTAAGAATAGTTCACAACATTAGTTGTTTTCAGTTGATTTAAAATTCTTTCTATTCTTATTTTCATCCTTCTAAAAAATATTTCCTTACAAAATTGTTTTCTAAAATTTAAGGGCGGCACTTTTGTACAGTGTGAAATTTACCCAGAGTATAGTAAGCGATAAAAACTCGCTGAATTTCTTTTCTTTGCATCGTCAACAAATAGAAGAATTATATTAGCGGAAAAACAAATTTCAGTTGAAATTTTTTGAATAATGAAGATATTCGAATTCGTTTCTAGAATCTCCGTAAGGTTTGATCTCGAGATTTGATTCAGTATTGTATAGCATTATAATTTCTATGTTTTCAACAGCATTTAATACCGTTACAATTAAGCAAAAATTAAGAAAAGCTGGAGCAGCACAGAAATGCTACGATCCAATATTTTACTATATCAACTTTATTATTCTAAGACAACTCAAATATGTCCTGAGTATGATTTTGTAACAGTTGTATATATTCTCAAATATATATATATATATATATATATATATATATATATATATATATCTCACCTATATTCTCTCTTTTCCCAGGCCCTACGGAATGGTTAAATCGACGTTGTAACTAATAGTAAAATTTGTATCTACCGTGTCGAAAGACTTAGTACTCAAAATAATAGGAAAATACAAATTCATTAAATTTAATTCTAATATTTTATAACTTCGTACAAAGCCCATGTATATGCAAATACAATTTGTCGTAATTAAATCTCGTAACTAATATTTATCAAGAATCCCTAGTCGATACAACAAATCTCTGTGCGCCCAGGGCGCAATTCAAATACGGCCTATACACTTTTTTTTATAAGTGTCTGTCTCACCGCATATTTTACAATCTCAAACTTATTGTGCCTGTAACTGATCGTTCGAGCATATGAAAGCAAAGGATAAAGAAAAGGCACTTCTTCCAACTTCTTCGATAAGAAATTAAACCCTCGTACTCTAAGAAATGCAAAAGAAATGGTCCGCGCGTTGTCGCGCCTTCGTCGTTTCGTTTAAGACGCGGGCCGAAACTTAGGAGCCAGGCAGCGTGCCAGGACAGACCAAAGAGAGGAGAAAGAAAAAGAGAGGAATCACACCGAGCAATTTGCAACTTTTAAACTCGGGAGGAGGAGGAGGAGGAGGAGGAGGGGTGGGGATCGGGGTAGGAGAGACGCAAAGTCACACGATAAAGTTCAACGCGGGTGTAGGTCGAATGGAAAACGGGGGAAAAGATCCATCGCGCGCGCGCGCTTGGTGACGCAAGGCCGCCTCTCGCTGGCAGGGGGTTGCGGAGGGAGCGCGACGGCACGCGCGCTGACCCCCGATAGCGACGAAGCCGTGGAGTTGCTCCGAACAGTGCAGGTGCAATTTGTACATATATCGAAACGGCGATTATTCCATCAGCGTTGAATTCGATTAAATAGCTGTCTGCTTGTCTATTTCTCTCTTTCTCTACACCCATTCGCCTAACAAGATTGTAAATGCAACATTGAAAGAGTCTTGCTTAGAGTGAGATGCATGTACAGGGCTCTTTAAACGTACACTTTTTATGCGAATAGGACGTTGTAACTGGTACGAGTAATTCTATCAATCGAATAATCAATAAATAGTATACGGCTCGTTTATTATTGTATTATTGACTTTTCATTTATAACTTTGAATAAGTATCCGAGAATATATCATTGGATTTACATCATTTATCTGATCTCTACAGATATTTTGAAGTAGTTTTTTCTCAAATTAGACGCAGTTTATATTCTAATTGACGAAACAAGCACGACTGTAATGGTACTTTAAAGATATGTATATTCATTCCGCAGGAGTAGAGGGATAAGATCCATCAAATTAAAGCTAACTCGTGAAGTTACTGGGACGTTTCTTTTTCCCGAGCTGCTGTGTATATTGTGAACAGATGTCTTAACTGTAAATTTTATACCTTCAATTGTTTTCCTTATTCGTGGACAGTGGTCATTTTTGATGCTATATTAGAAAGGTCGAAAATCTAAAAGATAGCCGTCTGTATATTATTATACTTTGTTATTTGAAAGAAACTTAGTTTTTTCTCCACTCTCTCATGATTATTTAAACGCTACAGGTCTCAGATTGGATTCAGTGCATCATGGAATTTCAAAAATAAGTATATAGCTATTATAAATATATAGAAATAAGTATATAGGATACCATAGTGGTACTTTTTAATTATATAAAAAGTGTAATTTGTCCGTTTAGTTATTCCTTAGTTCTTTTTGAGGAAAATATATTAGAACTTCATTATTAAATCGTTATGTTCGCGCAACAAAGTATTCTCGTGCGCAAAAAGCGTAGATTATAATTAAAATGTTCATTTTAATTCGTATATATTTTTGGAAGTAATTAGTAGATTTTTCAAAAGCTTCAACTTTAATGTAGTCTACTTTATCACATTGACTATATAATAAGCATTAAAATACTATTTTAATATTTTCCAAGACTATTTGTGAAGCCATTGTGTAAAAAGAAAACATTTTTTTATATGTCAAAAACACTAAATTTTATAATTTTTATATTAAATATGATATTAAATATGTCAATAAACATCGATTTGCCGATATTGTTCATTTTTTGCTTTAAATTGAAGATATTCACTCCTAAAATCCAAAAAATGATTGTAAAAGCTTACATTGATAAAACTTTGGACAAATCACTCTGTTTTAAGTGGTTAAAGAAGTTTTAGAATGATGATTTTGTTGTTCGTAAGAGCGAGGCTTCCCGTTAAAAAAGCTCAAGCACGTCGAATTTACAGCTTCGTCGGACGAAGACGTTGTTTAAACTCAGTAAAAGTTGATTGATCAAAAACTGGATGTCAAATTCTCAGTTATTAAGAGATTCTTAAAATATGTCAATCTCATCTGCTGCTCGATTCAACGTCCAAACATGGTGTTTTTGCCTACAGCGGAAGCTGAGTGCATTGCACTGACATGGCGTCACCGTACCAAAGAACCTATCTAATTGCACCAGAAATCGAGTGGATTGGGATGTAATTGCAAATCGATTTGTATAATTTTGGATAACTAATCGAGAATCTATTTGGCAAAAAATTCTGAAAGATCAAACATATATTTTCAGAGGGTAGTAACAGATTTTGGGTGAAATTAGGTACAATGTTAGAGAATCCAACAAAAATGATCAAACATCGCTAATATCGCATTTTAACGTAAGAATAACATTAACATTATATTCAATTCGATTATTTTGACATGTGATTCTCGATAAGTGTACTAAAAGACTTTCCAAAAGAATATTCTGATTACTGGAACTGAAATGCGACAATATTTTGACAGCCTTTAAAATTTATTTCTCTATTCGCATTAGACTTTAGTGACTTCTACTTACATTGTCCTAAGCATACAGTATATCTAAATGCATTTTACATATAGGATAAATAATTATGCTATAGCAATGATATTTGGCTCCAGATTATAATTGAAATGTTAATTTTGATTCATGTTTATTTTTTGAAGTAACTATATACGACAGTTAAGGAGAAAGGGATAATTGGCCGTTCCCCAGAATAAATCTTCTCATTCCTCTGTTTGCATCTGCTACATTAATACATTGTCTTATAGTCTTTTGAGTACAATCAATAGACTGCAATCAACAATAACAGGTAGATATAATCAGAGGCAGGAGAGGAGGGCGGATAAACGTTGAAACATCCCACTCCCGCCAATGGACGTCCGGCGGGCTAGTGCACATTCGCGCAATTCCCAATGCTGAAACGCTTATCGTAACGTCCAACGGCCTAAATGAATCATTTCCAGGGCGAATGAGATTTTAGTCGTTACCCGCGGCCTGTGAAATGGATGGAGAGAGAGAGAGAGAGAGAGAGAGAGAGAGAGAGAGAGAGAGAGACAGGAATGAACGAGAATTGGGATAATCATTTGGTTTAAACAGTAGGAGGCCGAGGCGCGGACCTGTAGTTGCGAAATAACTGGAAAAGCCATCATCGGTCAGAGAAGGGCTCGGACGAAGATGTCGTCGCCTCTGCATCGCGTTCAATTTCGCAACGTGCGCGTTATATGTATGTACATATATATATATATATATATATATATATATATATATATATATATATATATGTATATTTATATACTCGCATATGCGTGTCTGTTGGTGTAACGTCGTTGCTGAAGATTATTTCCGGCGATAGCCAAGCTTTGGGCGGCGGGCAATTACCAGCGATGATTGTGATTAAAACCGCAATTATATACGGGGGTAGGGGATAGGAAGGGGGATATCCTCCAGCATCGAGCCAAGTCCCGGCCGTCGCCTGGCCTGTTTCGGGTTTCGAGCATCGGACGCGTTCTTTTCGTCGATCGATTTTTTTCGACCACCGCTATATATATATATATATATATATATATATATATATATATATATATATACATATAGACACATATATCGTCGGTTCGTGGATCGCCGCACGCAGGACTGAGACTTCGTTCACGTACGTTTTGCTCCGCCGTGCTCACAGATACTTGCAACGTCAACGGGGGCTCGCTTCAGTTTCCCCCTCGAGCGTTTATCCCTCCTCCCCCCTGTCCAAGAGCGCAAAATCGCAATCCCATCGGATTCACGACGATTCGATCGATCGAACGCGCTTGTAAATACACTCGTGCGGAACCGTACGGAACATCCGCGACAAGACGCGGGGGTAACAGGAAAAGCGACTCGCCTACTCTTCCGTATAAGAGCGATAAAAATTGTATTTGTGTATGCGTGTTTGGGTATGCGTGCAATTCGAGATCGCGCGCGCGCGCTCGCTTCGGAAGTAACGCGCTTCTTTGTGCCATGGTGATGGAGGAGGGGGGGGGGTGCGCGATAAAGCCCGATGCATGCAAATCGAGGCAAATATAGCGATGACGGGCATTGTCTTTTTTATCATAGCTGAAGCGCATAGGAACTGCTGCGCAATTATGATACAATTCGTAGCGAAGGCCAAAAACGCGAGATATGGATTTAATCGGACGAGGACTGTAACGAGCACTAATTTCGTCCCACATTGATTATACGGAGGGGCGGCGGGCAAGAGGAGAGGGACGAAGACTAGAGTTTTCCCATACTGGTCGCTTGATCGAATGAGTCGTGTCGCGAGTGTTTTCTTCGTAAACGACGAAACGATGGAATTGCATGCTCATTGTTAGAAGAAAAATCATAAAAAACTGTTTGATACGTACTGATTAATATGCAGATAAAGAGAAAATAAATGCATTGTTATTTCTCAAAAAAGAGCAAATTATTATTACTCGACTAAAGACTCTACTAATTGATCCGAATGGACGTTCGCATATGTTTCTATATCTTTTTTTATAATATTTTAGTATTTTTGAAGGTTGAAATTCAATGTTAGGACTCAAATGTTAGGACTGAATTCATACTCCCCTAAAAGTTTCAACATTTTTAATGCTCCGTGAACCAAATTTTGGCCAATTTTCATGCGCAACAAAGGTTTGAGCGAAACTCGCTAAATAATGGGCTATGCAGGATCAGGCTTGTTTTCAACTTTTAATGTTTCGAGTTAATAAATTTGAAATAGAATCAGAAAATGTTCGTCTCGAATGAATTCTGATCGAAAAGTAACGAGTATTCTTAATACACCCATAATTATTGCCAAAATTTCATAATGCAGGTCAAAAACTGGTCAGGCATGATTTTATCCATATTATTAATGACTGTAAATGTCTACTAATATAATAACTCTACTCGATGGCTAGAGTTTCTTGTAATTGCTGTAAACAGATATGAAACAGTATTTTATTTAGGTTTACGAAACTTGGCCAAAAATAATAGGCAACGCTTGGAGAGTTTAAGATTAAACCGGGGAATTTTTGGTATAAACATGTTGTTATTTTCTATCAAGATATAATAATGATTAAATTTCTAGGAATATGAATAATAACGTGAACAGAAAATAGACTTTCCTTTTTTGAAATATATTTTAATATACATACGTTGACGAATAGTAATTTTCATTTAAAATCACCAAACATCGTAGTAAATTCTATTTTTTTTGTAAATTGCTTAATAAAATCAGTCGATATATTATTTTTATGGTATTTTATCCTAGTAGAAAATAAACTATGTATTGATTCAAAATAAAAATTTCGTATCTAGAAAGTGAAATATTGTTTGAGTTTCTGTATATTCTGGTTAGAGGATCGTATACATTTTTTGCGGCATCGTCGCATTACAGTCCAGATTCAAATATTTAATCTCAGAAGATGGATACCTAATGTTTGAACAAATCTATTAAATATTCTTTTGCGGATAAGAACGCAATTTAATTCATTCATGAGATGATTAGCATCTACCATTACAAGCACATTCAAAGAAATGAATATATAATCAACTAGAAATTTGTTATACATTTGTACGTTTAAACTTAGATCTCTTGTCATTTGACCGACGGTTTCAGTAAATGATTTAATGCGAATCGTATACTTTTTGTTCTTATCTGCTATTTTTTTCAGTGTACAATTTTATCTCTAATTTTGAAATGAATGCTAAATTTAACTTATATATTATCTTTTAATAAAATTAGACGATAGTGCTGAATAGCATTTTAATATTCTTATTTATTGAAATATTATTTTGTCTCTTGAACGTTTCACGAAGAAAAAAAGTCTAAA
Source organism: Sycobia sp. Sy_11 (assembly GCA_018907035.1). Classification (NCBI taxonomy): domain Eukaryota; kingdom Metazoa; phylum Arthropoda; class Insecta; order Hymenoptera; family Epichrysomallidae; genus Sycobia; species Sycobia sp. Sy_11. The sequence goes on along the minus strand of JACCIC010000121.1, from coordinate 1,400,186 downwards.
GCAGATTGAATGAACCCTTTATCTGGATATGTTTCTTATCACCTTCCGTCAGTAACAATTTACTTTATATTTCAATTATTTTATACCCTGTCAATCTATTTAAAATATTCTGTTTTATATTATAATAAATTTTAATTCTGACACAGCTATAATTCCATATCGACATTGAAAATTTAATTTGTTCGTATAATAGATATCGATAAATAAGTAATCAATGTTTCGAATTGCGTAGCAATATTTATATAGAAATCTATTCAAAACTATCGTTACATTCTGAAACGAAGGATTCAAATCCTATGATTTAATGAAGCGGAAATAACTTAAAAGGTTAAGGGATAACCTCGAGTATGCCAGGCGCGTTCCATCAACCTTGAAATTTCGAGCGAGTGCCTAAACGCGAGCTCCGTCAAGAGGATCGGTGAGCATCAGTTCCGACCCAGTTAGCTACTTCGCGATAAGCCTTCCTTTCCCGTTCGCGAATACACACACACACACACACACACACACACGCACGCGCGCGCGCATACATTCCTTATTGGTCGCCTAGATGGGTCAGCGGGGCGTCCGACTAATCATCGCCCGAGGTGCAGCGTCGCGGCAGTCCGGGTGGGGGGAGGGACACAGGAAACGCATCTAACCCCCGCATTTTGCAGATAGACCTTATAATACCGGGCACGTCCTCTCGTATCCGCCCCCCTTTTTTATTCTCCGTCACTCTCATATATATATATATATATATATATATATATATATATATATATATATATATATATACACGCAAAGCCTATCCTTATCACGGCCGCGACTTTTGTACGTGTACGGGCCAATTTGCTTCCTTTTTCCCTTTTTTGTCACTGGTGGCAAACTTTATTTCGAGACTATTTCTTTTTGTTTTATCATTACGTAGTTTTGATGTATTGGGCTCTGCAATTGGCCTCAATCTATTTTCCGTTATATATATATATATATATATATATATATATATATATATATATAGGAAATGAATAAATAATGGGAGCGTCGAGTGGCGCATGTTTATCAAATTCTTGCCGAGCTCTTATCGACTGACAGCGCTCGTCTCCGCGTGAGTCGATACCCGCAAGCGTCGAGCTTTCAATCGAATGTTTTTATAAATAATTTTATAAACAATGACGGCTTATTAATTTTTCGAAGATATACAAGTACCGGCCTCCCTGTTATTCATTCGGATCGCACTTTTTTCAATCTGTATGCGATACCAGGGAAATAATGGCTCGCGCGAGCATTTCATGTTACTGATGATTAATTAATACATTGTACTCGTGTAATTAAATTCTTTTCTATCTCGACGTATGTATACGTTATTTAATGCGAAATTATTCAATTTATATACTTGGCGTAATTTTTGCAGATCTCTTGAAACTTGTTAACTGATTTACACAATAAAATGTATGCATTTGGTATTAAATTTGAATTCGAAATGAAATCTGAACAAAAGATAATTTTAATCAAATTTCAATATTCTATAAAATTTTGTATTTATTTTTCTATATGGGATAATTTTATATTAATGATTGATATTTTCAATAAAATATTCTTGTTTTTGATACAAAAAAGTTTTAATCAAGTTGTATAATTTTTTAAAGTTACTTACACGTCTATAGTAAGATGTAGAAATGTATAAAAAATATGGAAATGTCCATGGTAGCAGCGATATTTATTGTAATTTTATGAATTGTTTGTATCCATTAATATACGAAAAAATGTACCAATATATATTATATATAATTATGAAAAAGTGGAGTAAAAATTTTCGATTCATTCCTATTCGAGTCATATTCATTAACTAGTTTTAAATTTTAATAATTTTAAACGTGCTCAAACGTACTCAATTATATATTTGTATCAACTCGTAATATGAAAATTATGTTTGTTAATTTTTTACAATATTTAATCGGATTGAAATTGATACGTAATAAGATTTAATTTGTTTTACTCCGATTGAATACGGTTTTATTCTTCCATTCTATCCGTAATAATTCAGAATTTGGACCAGGGAAATTACTGGAATTTAAATCAATAAAGTACTTTAAAATCATTTCTGAGAATGTTCTAAAGAAATTAACGATTCATAAATAAGCTCATTGCGTATACGAATTTCCAAACTATAAATTTAACGAACAAAAATTTTATTTTTTTATTTATAATTTAAACAGAATAAAACGGAACATAACAACGAAATAATAATTTTACTTAGGAAATCGAAAAATTTTTTTTCTTTTAATTTCGTTCCAGAAGTTTTTATTAAAATTAAGTCTTTGAAGTCGATTCATCCGACGAAATGGATGTCCGAAAATGAATAGTCCGATACCTAGTATTGTTGAAACCAAGTTGATCCATGCTTTTGATCGAACCCCTTCAAAACCGAGAACGATAATTCTGATTCGCAATTTGTAATGGAAAGCGTGAGCAAGAATTTTCTAAGCAATATATAAATAATCCAGAAAAAAATTGGATAATATTCAAGTCTCGAAGTGAATTCAACGTTTTTCAGATATATAACGATCTTTCGTAAATTGACCATATCATTGAAGCAGATTGGTAAAGAAAATTTGTAGGCGAGCTTTTAAACGCGGTAAAAATCATGTTTGAAATAAGCCAGTCTTACAATTTTTTATCATTGTTTCTACGAATGACAATAATTTCAAGTTCAACGGTGAAAGTATTTACTTCGCTTATACTTTCAAGAAGGTTTGCACGTAAAACAATTCTGTTTATACACTTACTTATGCGTATTGATAAAACCGCGCGCCAAAAATGATATAAACGGGCGGTATTCGTCGGACAACATATCCATGTAGCTTTTAGTGTATATTTATTGCAAACAGATCGTACCGTCTGTGTAAAATTCCACAACTCTAGCATTCCCAATCATTAACGAGAGGAATCGCCAGAATGCAGCCGTGTAGGAATTTCCAAATATATACTCCAAGTCCATATAAACAGCCGCTGAAACGCGCGCCCGCGGACCTCACGACTGCGCATGCGTGCGTATACAAAAGTATTTCGATCGCGCATTACACGAGTCCCCGGTGCACCGACGCGGGCAAACATTAATTGCGACGGCAGCCAATGCGCGGCAGAGGGGCGGGCGGGCAGTCGGCCTATATACACCGACTATACTAATTCCAACTATAATATGCCGGGCGCGTTCTTTGGAGAACCGGAATCGCCCGGAATAGCCGGCGTATCTGGAAAGGAAAGGTCCCCGGAAAGCATTGGTCCAATGCGCGGAAGGGGCCTCAGCCGGCACCTCCCGCGGGTGCCGCGATCGAAAGACGGCTAGTCCGGCGTCCATACGAAACAAACGAACGCTCCCGTCTGCATAAACAGCGCGGCGGGCGCGCATTGCGTATGCGTTACGTGCACGCGGCTCGCGCGCGCGATGTAGGTACAACAGCCGATGCCGCGGACCTGCGCGTCGCACATCGGGGTCATTGGCACCGCAGCCGACCTCCCTCCCTCTCCCTCTTTCTCTCTTCGGCTCGCACTCCCTCGAGCACGCGTCAGCTGTTCGGGGATCCGTTGCCCGAGCCGCGACGCGCGCCGCTGCACCCCAGCACCGGCGCGGCCGACGAGTTTTCTTTTTAGCGGGGAGGCTTCGACGACGGCCTACTGCGCGGAGAGACGCGCGAGCGCCTGCTACTGAATATATGCGCATAGTGATTTGCGGGCAAGTTTATATCTATATACACACATTAAAAAAGCATACGCTTTTATATAAAATACCAGCCTAAATTTAAAACGCGACGATCGCGGCGAGGCGGCGCGCGCGAGGATGATGCGGCGGCGCTTCCGGGAAGCGGAGGAAGCGATTACTCCGGCGGTGGACAAAAATTTCAGGCCCCCTCCCCGGCCCCCTCCCCGGCCCCCCTTCGCCCAATTCGGTCAACCGTCGAAAGAGTTCGTTTCTTTTCGTTTTCCTTTTTCGAATCTTCCCCTAGCTTTCTTTTCTTTGATGCAATTCGAATTCACAGGTGTCGACGATGATAATGACGAAACCAAATCGGTTTATTTAAAAGCCACGTGTCGTTGCTTTAAAAAGGTACCTTTCTGAAAACGTATCATATACATTAAAAAGCCAATCTCAGAAGCGTACTCGTTTTAGAGACTATTTCAATGATTTCATGTATAAATAAAGAAGAACGAACATTTCATTTTATTATCTTCCAAGTATCGCACGCATAAAAATGATTTAGGAACGGTTTTATGGCAAGAGTTTAATAAAATTTATATACGATTAGAGAAGGGATAATAATAGAAAATTTATATTCGGGCTGATCTGGAAAAGATCATATTTAAATGTATTCAAGATATTTGTCGTTTTAGATTTCTTAAACTGGCGACAAACATAAATAGTCGTTTGTATAATATAAATCCGTGACAAACCTGTTAAACAAATTAATTTACCTTGATTTATTTACGAAATTTAAAATTAAAACTATATATGAATAGATTTAAAAAGAAAGCTCACGATGACTCGTGCCTAAAAAAATAAGTTGCACAGAAGGCGCGATTGTGTAATAGAGGATGTTTTTATTAAAATTACATCTATAAATATTTCAATTTATTGATTATGATTTTGTAACATACGCTTTTTAATTTTAAAATAGCCATTGCCACCGTCTTGCATTCAACAGTTTGAAATATTTTCGCTATATTCGACCCACAAGTATATATATTTATAGTGTCTAATGTACATCGTTAGAAATCCCACGCCAAACCTACCATTTATAACATAAAATTTTATCTACTTCTACAGTTGTTCCGCTATTTTACTCGATTTTACCGATGCCATAATGAATCGCTGAATTTTAAAACGATCCAGATGTTTAGTAAAGATAATTTCTTTTTATGGTTCAGAGCAAAAGAATTTTTTTACATTTGTTGCATTTCTATACAAATGCCACCATAATGATTTTAAGGAAGAAGGATTTGTTTTTACGAGGGATTTACAAAAAAAAACAAAATAACATATATATATATATATATATGTATGTATGTATGTATGTATGTATGTATGTATGTATGTATGTATGTATGTATGTATGTATGTATGTATGTATGTATGTATGTATGTATTTATGTATGTATGTATGTATGTATTTATGTATGTGTGTATAGATACGCACAGATATACATACTAGTATTTCGACTAACTACAATGAATCGTCCAAAAAATACGTCATTTCCTATATACGTAGTAAAAAACGGTTGATATAGGAGTAAATTCGTGTCAATCTGACGAGTATAAAAAAGTTAGTAATGTTAATTTTTCATAATATAAAAATGGTGTTGATTTAATTTGTGAAAGATATGGAAATGAACTTTTTCGACGAAGACACAAGCTCTAAATTAGAAACGACATTATCTTTCTAACAACCTTACTATTTAGCAACATTTGAAAAAAATCATATTTTGCAATAATTGTCTCAACTACGTTTGCACTTATGTTCATTTAGCCTGCGCTATAGTTAAATAACTTCAATTTTATAATTTAAACAATGATGTAATAGATGTGCATTAAATAATTTAACCATTCTATTGCAAAAGACTTCCATAGCGTATATAAAAGAATTTAATTTTAGTTATTTAAAAAAAAATAAAAGATAAAATATTACATCTATCCAAAATAACATTTTTCCACCCGGCTAATTTAAAACGACCTTTTTTTATATAAGTAGGCCATACTGGAAAGGCTCTGGAACATATAAATCTTGAAAACTATAAATTTGAAAAAAAAGAAGACCGTTTCTTATTTGGTGAGCATTATCTTTTTATAGAAACTAAAGCTTTTAAACTGCAAAGATATGCGTGCTCTAATAATTGATGTCATTGATGTCATTGACGTAATATAATAATATTTCTAAAACGATTTTCCTCTTTCAAAATTGGTATTCAACTTTATTTGTTTCTCGTAAACAATGCTCTAATTATTTCTCTTCCCTTTCAACCCCCCTTTCAACCCCCTTTCATTCTCTCTCTCTCTCTCTCTCTCTCTCTCTCTCTCTCTCTCTCTCTGCTTGCGTTTGAATTAAAAAACGATTCTTTTGTTTCAACTTTTCATGCTAATTCAGAGATGTAGCTCTGCTCCTTTCTCTCCTTTATATATTATTCTTCAATAATTAAAATGCAAATTTTTTACTTTATCAATAAAATTAATAATTTATACGAATTAGTTTATATTTGCTTATACGTAATTATTACAGGATAGACTTAACCTAGCTTGGGAATATTAATATTTCTTTGCAACGTTCAGTCATTCTATAAAAATCATTTAACATCGGAACTAGTCTAACAATTACGATTAACTACTTTACCTCAATTGTAGCAAGTAATAATATGTGTTTATTTAATGTCGTGTAGTTTCAAATTACCACAATGTAACATTAACTTTAAAAAAAACTTTACTCGTCTTGTTTGAAATTTTCTGTCTTTAATCTATAATCATTGTAACAAAATTGGTATACTATTTGTGGCAAAAATTGAAAATAAAAATTTATGTACTTTGATGTATATGTGATACGTACTAATAAATATATATTATAACTTCACGGTAAATAGAATCACGAATAAAATTAATTTATTTTACAAAAATAATTAACAAGCTTAAAAATTATGTGAAATAATTTTTGACAAAAATCTATCTTCTCCTTGTTACTTGTAAACATCGAAATGCATATTATAATAGATTTCGGAAGGAAGCTCTATCGATAATTTAAAAAATATTAACTATTTAATAAATTATAATTAAAAGTGCTTCTCCTCGTTCCGTAGTATACGCTCGCTACTCACAATCACAATTATACGCTCGATGCATTTGAATGAAATGGATAAGGATTCGTCTATGTATGTATACGTATAAAAAGAAGAATAAAAAAAAAATTTTATAATCGAACGATCAACTTCCTCCGTAACGAACGATATCGTGCAGTTTTTTACAATTTTCCTATATATTTTTAGACGTGACGCTCTCGACTATTTTTAACGCGGACTCGTCAAAGGCGCGCCCCCGCGCGCTTTATGCTCCAGCAGTCAGCCGCGGCGCGGTCGCGGTTTCCTGACTAGACGCCATTGTAAGATGCCAAAGAATTGTGGGCAATTAAGAAATTTGGGACGAATTCATTTCTCACCAGTGCGCCTCCAATGCATATAACGGTTGGCTGTTACATTTATTTCTTTTCTTCTTCTTCTTCTTCTTCTTCTTCTTCTTCTTCTTCTTCTTCTTTCCTCGCCTTTGTAACTTATCGCACCTCGGGACGAAAACTCGTCCTGACGCGATCGTCGGCCAAATTACATTGTTCTAAGAGGCTTTCTCTGTTCCTCAATTATACCAATAATTTCTCGAGATCGCAATCTCCGGGTTGCGCGCAAATAAACTCGAAAAAATGCATTAATATAAATCGAATTAATTTCAAGCGGTTGAACCAGTAAACGGCAACTTAGTTAATATGGTTATAACTTACTTCACGTAAAAGGTTATTTTATCTTTGATGATAAATCCTGATTTTATCATATACGTTAATTCGGCATATTTACACGATAATATTGGTAAAAAAAAATTTTCTGGAGTACATTCATATATTAAATATTAATTTGAAAAAAAAATATCGTTCGATGTTTTTGCGTTTATGAGTTCAGGCTAGTATCCAATGGCTGCTTTACCAAATTCTCGAAATAAAGTAATATAAATATTGTATTAATTATCGCAATCTAGTTATTAACTAGTCCATTCTTGATAAGATTAATAAATTTTATGACTACGTACATGAAATATGATTATCATTTATTTTAAGAACAAATACAAAAAGTTTTCAATGTCTAATAAAATATGTAATAATAAAATGAACAAAATAAAAATTCTCGTATTGCACAATGTTGAACGATATTTGATATCGAATAAATCAATATAAGAGTTTTAGTTTATTATTAATTTTATTATACTAATATGTTACTATTATATATGTATATAATTTTATCCTTATATTTTTTCTAAAATTATATAATATCAACAATGTTTTACATGTATTTGTATTTACAAGGTAATATAAATCAGTGTGAAATTTAGTAAGTGTTCAATTCTTATATTAAACAATATTAAATTAAACAACAAGACCAGAAATATAATCACGAAGGAAGTGGAATGATTAGTTAGTTTGATTATCGGAAATAGAGACAGTAATATAAATCAGGACGGTATTATCACGATCGCTTAATTTAAAAAAAACAAAAATCATTTAGCTAATTAATTTATTTTTCTCTTTATTTGCTTAAGCTTATTTATACTTAAATGAAAAATAAACGGTATATATAAAAAAATTTAATGAAATTACTTAAGTTTTTTACTATGATAAAAGAAAAAATGTAATGAAATTACGTTAAGAGATTGCCTACATTGTTAAAACCTGCTACATTCATATTTTCGTTTTCTGTATATGCTTTTTTATCGGTAAAACGTATTGCTTATTTAGTTGAAAATATTGAAAGCTGAAGAAATAATAAATATAAAGATAAATTGTGAAAGCGCAAAATTACTTAGCTATATTTATTAAAAATATCATTATTCATTTAAAATGACGAGAACCGGGTCATCCTCGAGAATTCGTTTAACCGTCACCGCCTCGACTCAACAACATCGCTCGAATAAAAATTACAAAAAGCTTTGAAAAAATAAGCAATTTTCAGTTTAACATTTTCGTTCTACATATAATATGTTCATATTAATCCATCGCACCGATACTTTGGCGTATTCTACATCGGGATGACAATTTCCAGGCTAGCGCAAGTCAATAAAATATCGTTCAATCTAATTTCGCGCAGGATATCTGGTTAAAAAAAAAGGCGTAATACGTATATACCCGCTGCAACACGCGCGCAAATCAGGAGCGCGGAACTTTCGAAAAATGTCCCCTGCGGCGTTCCATTGGATAAAGGTCTATATATACCATTGGCACGGCGGGCACGTACGATGCATAAAGGAGGATTTATGCGCGCGAGGGGCCGCACTCGGCCGCGGGAAGAGGCAGCCCCGATTTTCGTTCTTTTTTCTCTCTCCCCCTTCCGCCTCGCTCCTCTCCTCCGGCGATGCGGCCGTTGCCGAGAATCTACCTGTACGTATACCCTCGAAATGCCAGGCTCGTCCCGAAGACGAAGCCGAGACTGATCGAGGGCCTTTTTCGAGATTCTAAATACAGTAATTCCGATGGCTCTGTACGTTATACCGACGCGCCCTGGGAGTTAGCGTGAAAAAGTGCCCGAGATTGGTTTAAATTACCCCGGAGCTAAATTGTGGAATTACGTCGTTCGACGATCGTTTTCGGATTGAGAGCGAAGGACGTTTCTTTCACGGATCTGGCAACAGTGACAGTACTTCAACAACAGTAATTGAACGACAAAAAATTGAAAGTGGAGAAATTAAAAAACAATTATACGTAGACAGTACGATATCATAATTTTGTTTTCAGTTTTTTTGGAGGTACATATAACTTCTGTTAAGCATATTTTAAGAACATATTCTTGAACGCATAAAGCTAATAAATGCTACTTTACTACACTAGCTTTAATTACACGGCAATCTGAAATATGTCGAATGTGTTAGGAAGTGTAAGAACTTTGGTCAGAACGCAGATACCGATTGTGAATAGGATTAGGAAAAGTATACATGGTGTTCCCATTCGATATACTAACTGATATTATATACTGATCGCTTCGAAGCATTAATAAAGCAAGCAGCAAAACCAATATGGAACGATCCCGCGGGTTCGGATAAAACACCGATTGCCAAAAGATGTTAATGCTATTTATTTACCTTTACTGAGGAATATTATGGCTTATTAGGGCGCAAGTTACGGGGTGGAGTGGGTCGAAGGAAAATTCAAAAGATCCAAAAAATTTCGGATATGGAAATTGAGCGTGGTATGATTAAGTGGTGCAATTCGAAGAGCCGCTGAATGAGAGGACGATATGTTAGTCGAGAGGTCCTGGCCAGAGAGATCAGAGGTGAAGAATTTTGATTTATACGGATAAGAAAGAAAGCTATATTTCAATAGTATAGATTATGTACAGTCTAGATTATATAAGCCATAGATTTGATTCCGATTGAGGAATATAACTTTGATTACTTATAATGTTACATATCTAACAGTCATCGAATTCTATCAAACTCAATCTCAAAAATTCATATTCGAAAGCTACAAATATATTTAGCCATTGCTTGCAGTTTTATTTATTTCTCGTTTTTTTACGATTTTCTTCACTTTTAAATGTCCAATTTTAAAAATTCCAACAGGAGAATACTTAGTATTATACACAGGCGAAAGATTTTTGTTGCATCTTGTTTCAGATAATATTTGATATTTTTACTTGGTCTGCTCATATAACACCAACTATAATAACGAATACAACGGGTTTCTTAAGACATATTTTACGTCCATGAACAGTCATATCGATTATGCTTTAGATTTATCTACAATCATTTTCTTAAAGAACCTGTTTTTAGCCTGTATCAACAGGGATAAATTTTCAATCTTTTTTATTTTCACAGCAGCACACAATAACCTGCAAAAATTGAAATGTGAACTGAAAAAACAGTTAAATTTATGAATTCTAGATTAATGGCAATTAACATTAAAGCGCCGAAAACCTCGTTGGTTTCTACGCTCCTATAACTCTTTTTGATTCTTTTTCATTCTTTTATGAAACATTTTATTTTTTATTTAAAAATACGATATTTATGTAAAATATTTTTATTGCATTTCTTGTCAACTTGAAAATATAATCGGTAATTGAAGCATCTGAAAATTTTTTGGCGAAATTCTACGTTAAAAATTAAAAATTGAACTTATGTCGACTGTTCCAAATCAAATTAATAAATATTTTTATCGGTCTTACAGTCTTTGTAATATAATATATTAGCTAAAATAATGATAGTCAGACTGTCTTTGTTTATGATCACTCCTGAAGAATCTGAAATAGAACTTATTAGTACTAAAAGGAATAACATTTGATTACAAATTAAAAATAATGGAGTAGTTTAGTCCTCGAAGATGAACGAAGTGGTTCGAAACGTCGGGTATCAAAGGTAAATTTAAATTTAAGGTGGTGGGGACCGTCAGGCTGTCCTTTACTAACATAGAATATAGCTTATTATTTTTATTACTTTTATTTATTTTATTATTTTCTTTATTTTTATTATTTTTAATCTAATTAAGTTTTCTTTTTCGCAATAAATTCCATTTTAGACTGTATGGGGGTGATCATAAACAAGGACAGTATGACTCTCATTATATTAGCATAATATATTATAGTATAAGGATTGGAAGACCGATAAAAATATTGATTAATTTAATTCTTTGTTAAATTTAAATAAACATTTATCAAAATAGTCCTTAATTAAATATTTATTACAATCAATTAAATTAATGTTTCTTATTTATTTACAATTATATTATGAAACAAAACATTGAATTATATTTGAATAGACAGTTTTTAAAGAAAATTTTTACAATGAATTTAATAATGGGCCACGCAAGAAAATTAAAATTAAAATTATTAATTCTCTATTATGTAAATTCCACGGACTATTTATATTATGTATAATATACATAATAATTTTAGTTTAAGCAATAATATAAATAATAGAACATGAAAAAACTTCGAAGTTGACCGATCTTTTTGCATAGCTTTGATCGACATTTCGCTCTTGTAAAATCTATAGAAATTATGCAATCGATTTATTGTAAGATTATATTATTTTTCAATGTTATTAAAAATTACAGCTTTATTCGAGCTTTTATATGATTTGGTAAACTAAATATAAGAATGCAACGGAGTTCTATTCGGTCCCACGACCGAATAGAAAAATGACCAACTTTTATCTTGCTAGTTCTAACGAGTCGAAACGCTCTTGCGCGAAATCGTTTGATCCCATCATATCAAAACCACGAGCCTGCTAATATTTTTTGCACATCTTAGTTTTTTAAAATAAAATTCATCGCATGTCGATATATCACTATGAATTTGGCGGGTTTATATCACACGGTCGCGTATTGTAAGTAAGTATATAGTACCATAAGATACTCTAACGATAACTGCGATAAAAAAACTAATAGTTAAGAATCATTTTTCTACAGAACAGTATAAAAATAGAAGGGTGGAAAGATTTTAAAAAGCTTTAAAGAATATCTTTTTAGCGAAAACTTTGTTCTGGAAGAAGGACTAATCTTTGCTTTTTTCCGACAAAAGAAATCTAAATTTATTGCCCGCAATTTATCAGATTCATCGATACCGTCAATTTTTTATTTCCTTCCCCGTCCCATTTTCGCGACTATGAACGTACTAAAAAAGATAGTGAAGAAATATCTCCTACAGACGCCATAATCGGTCCATTTGTACTCGAAACCTGGTGTGCGCGTGCACGAGCCTCGGTATACATACATACATACACGTTATATATATATATATATATATATATATATATATATATATATATATATATATAGATATAAGTACCGCATCTGAGCCGCGGCGGAGGTGCACTTGACTGCAAAGATAGGCTCGACTTCCCCCGGCGCGCCCGACTAATGCTGCGCCAAGAGATGTGTCCGACGTGTATTAGGAGAGAGGGAGAGAGAGAGAGAGAGAGAGAGAGAGAGAGAGAGAGCGCGCGCGCGAGAGGGGAACAGGGCCAGTCTCATCGCATATCTGGGTAATTGTTACGTAGATAGGGATCAATGCCAAACTCGCTGGATAGCGCAATTTATCATTAAACGCCCACGATAATTCGTTAAGTCGCGCGCGTGCTCGCACGCGTCCCGCAGAACGGTGCCGCGCTTCCCTCCCCCCACCCTCGTCACGCTCCAGGGCAATTTCGCATCAGCAGGAAGCACGGCGCGGCTTGCGCAAGCGATCGTACCGCTCCCCGCTCCGAAAGCTCGCCGTGAGGATTGGGGGGGGGGAGAATTAACGCACGCGCTTAAATTCCTCCTCGCCGACGGCGGGACGTGCGCCGGGCGCGTGTTTACATATCTGTATGTGCGGGCTACGATGCCTACGACGATGCCGTGCTGTATTGGGAATTCTCCCGACGCTCCGGTACATCCCCTTCGCTCGGGAGCTGGAGGCCACTTTCGCCATATATTGACGCACGCGAGGCCTTCGAGCGTGTCAGAGCTACCAAATTCCCTGTGCGGAAACGGTGGTGGAAAAACGACGCCGATTAACCGCCGAACTGTTTACCGCCTCCTTTGCCGTTTTATACGGCGATCAAATCTGTCTTCCCACTAGACTTTCTCTAGAAGGACAACAAAGTACAGCGTTAACGAGGAAAAGCAAAATAGTTGAAGAAATTTAGAGGATGAGGCAAAAAATACAGAAAATAATACGTCGACGTACACGCGAAAATGTTTGTTTTTCGAAACATTTTAAAAATAATAATTGTCTAAATTTTTCGAGATTTTTTTCCAAATCTATATGTATATATATATATATATATATATATATATATATATATATATATATATATATATATATATTAGAAGTTTTAAATAACACTATTTTGTTTTAAAATCATACGCTGTTCCTTACAAAATAAATAAATTGTATTTTAAAATATCTTGTCAACGCAGTCGATATGGCATACGCCATGTGGGCATCGACTTCTTCTTCGACAAATAATAGATGTTCTGAATCTACTTGGCGCCCTGCTTGTCTATACCTTTAACCGGATAGCATTTAATTTATTTCTTAATGTATTTCTTAAGGAATGCGAACAATTTTCGTTTCTATCGCACATAAACGTAAACGCGCGCGAACCGTCTGATTTGATTCGGCCTTATTGGATTGGCCTCTGCGACAGTTTCAATTTCAATATATGCAATATGCACAAGTGCGCTAATATGCGCACGCATCGTAAGCGCCTCAGGAGCTATATTTTATAATGGCGCGTGGAGAGCGGGAGAAAGACAGGGGGCGCGCTGTTAGCGCAACGACGATCGCGTCCAAGTCGTAAACTTGTTTGCCACGCGCGCAAACTGATGAGGATTAATTGTGACGCGGCCTATGGGGGGGGGGGGCACGGCGAGGAGAAGCGTGCCTGCGATCGTTCCTATAACACACACACACACACACACGCGCACACATACGTGTCCATCTTGCGAGTAAAGTATCGGTTGACATATTGTTTATATATATATATTACCGAATGCGAATCCCCGTCCGCAGGAGGCCCTTTATACACAAAAATATGCCAAATTGATGGTTGAGTGATTCTTAAACTTGAATCTAGCGGTTCCTTCCGATAATTTTTCGGGAAAACCCGCGCGTTTGAATTATCGGAAGAAGGGGGGGGAGGTGTTTTTAACTATTTCTCGCAAAGCTGGGTTCTTCGAATTCATTTTGAATTAATGACATTGCGATATATATACGTATATATATGATTTAATCCATTTCTGGAGAGGCAAGAGGATACTCCGGTCGAATAAAATGGAAATCGTTTTAAATCAATCCAGTGAGCAATTATTAAGTCTGAGGCCTACGATGGCTCGATCGCTAGAGCGAAGAACTAGTAACTTGGTGACCCGAGTTCAATCCCGGTCTCGGCCGATTGATACAGGCACCGCTGTAATTATTTACATGTGCTTTGTTTACCAACACATCGTAGACCTCCGTTGCTGATTAGCATCGATATTTGGAAGCATAAATAGAGCGACGTTAAATAACATAAAAAAAAAAAAAAAAAAAAAAAAAATTATTAAGTCTAGTTCTTATTGATTAAATCGCGACACCGAATCCAAACACTGGTAAAGAGGCCGTCTTATATAATATAGTGCTTTCTAATAGTACTTAAAGCTTAGAATTTAAAACTGTTTTTGTTTTTTTGTCGAAATTATTTTTCGAGAGTACACACATACACACGAGCCCACGTATGCACATATATGATTAAATACTAGTTGTTACTAGTACTGGGCCTTACCAAATATCCGAAAGGACTATCCATAATGTATATAAAAAATTTTGGTAATATGGTTTATTCGTAAATTCAAATGTAGGAAACTGTGTTCAATTAAATTAATAACATTATCGGAATTGATAGATACCGATGATATCTACTGTACGGACTTGAATTGAGTTATTGGATTGTAAAATAAATACCTTAATATTATAAAAACTAATATAATTTGCGTTTACAGATGAAATATACATCGACTGATTGGATACTTTATTCGAGTATCGGAATATTATTCAGATTATCCATGTAACAAAAAAATCTGGATAGTACTTATTCGGATTTTTGCTTTATTTATCTACTATTCAAATATTCGGGATTCGTGAAATCAAGAACAAAGGATGAATTACAAAATCATTTTTCGCAGCAATCCACTATAGAGTCAAATTGAAAAATTGTTGTCATCGTGTTCAGGATACATTATTCAGAAAGCTCAAGAAGGGTAATTTTTTGATAAAATAAGAAAATTTATAAACGCTAATATTCATAATACATGAATTTTAAGTTATAATTGCAGCTAATAATTATTATTTTTAAAATGAAATATACTAGTTAAATATAAATAAAGTTCCTAAATAAAAATATATTTTATAGTAATTGTCGAATACAAAATTAATATATATTTATTGTTAAAATGATATTATGTTGCCCATCATTTTCCTTTTTTTCTGTTAGAAGAGAATATTTTTATACTTTTACTTTGCACATTATTTTTATTTTCATCGTTCAGCCTCCTTAATAAACCTCAATAATATTACAATCCATATCTCATATTATATTTTTTATTATAAACTATTGGTTAAGGATAAAGTTATATATAAGGATTAAGGATAAGATATATACATATATATATATAAAGCTATACACACATAAGTATGTGTATGAAATTGACTTTTTGTAGATCAATTACTCAGAGCTCTCGTTAACCTTTTAAATCGATAAAGTTAATATATGTATGTTCAAAAATTAAAAGTGTATAAAAAACATTTAAACTTATAGAAAATATGATAAAGTACGCATGGTTATCGTTAAACATTTATACTTCCTGTTATTCTCCTTTATTTATAAATTTTTTTTATTGTTGCTTTTGTTTGTTTTTAATAATATATCTTCTTAAAAAATAAGTATTATCTATATTTGCATTGATGTTGACATAATTTATGCGAAATACATCACAAAATTGAACCTTTATTATTTTTATTATAATATTTTCCCATTGTTATAAAGATTTATAAAATGAGATTTCGTTTGGAACTTATATAAAATAGACTTATAACTGAATTTCGTAATATGGTTATAAGTTCCAAACGAAATCTCATTTTATAAATTCGTATAGAGAACTTTTCAGCTCTTTGTTTTTATTATCAGTGTACCCAGCGCACGTAATATAGATAGAATTGCGAAAGAGCCAGGCTCCATATCAGGCATCTTTTAAATACGACGATGACAATACCGGCTCGTAAAAAAAGGGCTCGTTGCAAAAGAGCGGGGAAGTGTCACAACCGTTAAGATTTTTTCTTTTAAAGCGCGTTAAACCACGACGCGACTGCCACGGCGAAATAAATGCTCGAGTACTTAATTATTTTTGTGGCGTTCTTTATACGCTCTTCGCTAATTGGAGCCTCTCGCGGCCGTAAACAGATAAATTATGCCTTTTATTAGGGGAGAGCGGTAAATGATTTGTCAGGGCGATTTTTGTCCCGTGCGCGCCATGATTATACATGTATATATATATACGTTTATTATATAATATCAAAATTAAAATTGCTGCCAATTGAATATTACGTTGGGAAAGCGGTTATTTCGCGCGTATTTTCGAGCTTTTTATAGGGCGGGTTCCTGCTCATTCCGAAGGGACTGACACCTGCGCCTACAAGATCCCTGATTTAACGGTAACGAATCGATCTACCGAGCCGCTGACGCGCGAGCAGAAATCACGGGAACGTTAGGACTACGCATAAAACAAAGTCTGCAAAGTCTAAAAGCTGGTAAAAGCAGCCTTCTTAGCACTTTTAGGTTAGAATATCTCAATAACCTGACGCGATAGAGTGATGCCGAAACCAGATTTAAATTAAGCATACAAAAAATGAGAAAAAAAACCGTGAAATTTACGTAACCCAAGATCGGCGAATTAAAAGTATTTCGCAGCCAACGATATATCACGTACAAAATATCACTTTCTGAAACTTTGATCCATCTTTCTCTTCATCCAGCAATGTTATGTCGATAAAAGACACGCGTCAGTTTTGCGGCGATTATAAGTTTGCACCAGTATGTTTGACGAGCTTGTATAGTGGATTTCCCGTGAAAACAAAAAGGATAAATAACGCGTACCAAAAATACTAGTTTATAAGCACTCTACTTTAATATATATATATATATATATATATATATATATATATATATATATATATATAGTTGGCGTCGAAGTAGCAAAATTACTGATCGGAATTAATGCCTGACTTACAAGATATGGATATCCAGCAGGGGTCATACTTACGAGAACATTCGTGAAGATCCCGGATTCGT
Organism: Sycobia sp. Sy_11; assembly: GCA_018907035.1. NCBI lineage: Eukaryota > Metazoa > Arthropoda > Insecta > Hymenoptera > Epichrysomallidae > Sycobia > Sycobia sp. Sy_11. The sequence continues at coordinate 1,382,614 of JACCIC010000121.1, read as the reverse complement.
TTACTTTACATATAAAAAATCGGTTTGTTTTTCAAGAAAAAAATCGAGTTCTTTACCGAAGTAGATACGAAGGCAACGATGCGCGCGGGAAAAATCGGAAATACATATACACAGCGACAGTTACCTCGCGCATAAATTGCGTTTCGCGCTGCATCGTAATTAATAATAAATTCATAAAGGTCAAGTACGCGTCGTACGGGACAGGCGGAGTTGCGTCAAGCGCGCATTTTTCCGCGTCGAGCCCACTTGGGACGGCTGTCCGCGGGATATTTCTGCGAACAGCCTACGCCGATCGGCCGCTAAAGGACGCCTCCCACGTTTCGACGGCGGCGGCGGCGGCGGCGGCGACGTCGGCGCTCCCGAATCGTAATACGAGCGTTGTATTTCAGGAATATCCGCGAAGGGGAAGGGTGTCGCGTTCTTAAACCTCCCATCGGCGAGCTTGGCGGTCCGTCCTACTGTTTTTCTCCTCCTTTTCCTCCCCCTTTCGTTGTATCCCCTCGAATTCCAGCGCGGGCGCGCTCGTTGGAGATCTGTTTTTTCTCCGCCCGGCAACGCGCGTCGCGCCCCTAAGCTCGAGCGCGAGCATTTTAATAAAATATACGTGCGTCCCGCGCAAAGTCGCAAAAAGTTCGATATGCGCTCCGATGTTCGCGTCTGGCCTTTGTCAGCGGAATAAGTCGAGTTGCGAGCTTTTAAATTAATAATTCACACGATGCGCGGTTTGTGTGAAATGGATATCATGGTCTTTTCCCGTGGATATTTTATAATTTGAGAATGATCGACTACCGTAAGTTTCAAAATTATTTAGGAGCGAACATTAATTTTATATTCAATGAACGATGCTATCTTTCGTCCAGCAGATGACACGGCTTTCAAACAATACCAATGCATATAAATTAAATAAGACGAGAACTTATAGAATAGTATACTGCGCTCCTGATGATATTTGCGGGAATAATAAAATAAAAGTATAAATTATTCATTTAGAATTGTTAATCATTCGAGACAAATGGATTATTTCTCATTTATGGCAAATCAGAACAAACATTTATACAGTATTTCCACATTTAGAAAGAGTATTTGCGTAATTAAAAGTGCAATTGTAAGACTGCAAATTCATCTTAATCGAGTTTCATTCGTTTCATTGTAAAACACACCGCCGAACTTTGCTGCTAACATCAACCTCGTATTTTCACTAGAGAATTAGCACGATATCTACTTTTATCCTCGCTTTTATCTCTCCTTACGATGCGCGTTTAATATTTAATTGAATTTTATAGACCAACAAATTCAACCCCTTCTTGAATTGACAATGATCAATTCCAATCAGGGACGCTAACAAGAAAACAAAAGTGCCTGACGATATATATATATATATATATATATATATATATATATATATATATATATATATATATATGGAATTGGTACATCATAATCGAGCAAAACATTATTATGCCAAGCTAAATGGATTTAGGTGTCTCTTAGAAAACTACATATCTTCCTCTATTTCTAACCACTGTATGTTCTTCTGTTACGCTTTTGCAAGACCTGACCATAAACACACTATTTCCGTTCCACAACGTCTTCTTAAATATGGTGTGTACGAATGTGATATATGAATATCGTCACGCAATGGTAGTTTATTGCCAACGTACGTAATTTCACTTTATTGAACTAAGTTCGTATAATTTCGTCTTGCTCTTTATACCATCCGTTGACCTGACACCGATTCAAAAATCAACTTTTCGGCAATTACACTGCTTAATACTTATTAGTATAAATTACTTAAAATTTCACTTTCGCGTGATTTACACAAATACTTGTGTGTTAACTACTGTCAATTATTTTTAAATAATTTTTATCTGACTAGTAGTAATTTTCTGGTAAATTGTTTAAATCAAATTTTGGAATATTTCACATTATTTCTAATATTAGGTACATTACAACAATTGGTCACTTAAATCCGGTTCAATTTTTTTTTACTTTTTTTTCATATCAAGAAATGATAAAGTTAAATTATAATTCAGCTATTTATTTTTCAAATATTATAATATTATATTAAAAGATTCTAATTTATATAATTATACGATAGCTTTAGTTAAATTTCTTCATTAAAATGCTAGCAAATAATAAATCTTTCAAAATATAATCTTTATGATTTAGTAAGTTTTTTTTCTATAAAAGTACAAAAATTAATGTAACCTAATTGTAAATTGAAATATAGGATTCGACAGTGAATATATACACAATGTTTGAACATTAACTTATTTTTTTCACTAAACATTGCATACTATAATACAAAATTATCATTTAAATAAAATATAAGTACCTATTCTTTAAGCAATTTGAGCTATTCTGAGATGAATCAAACTAATCTGATCGCTCGATTAATGCACCTTTTAGGTAAAAGTGCTTTGTTAGGCGAATTTTGATTTCAAACTTTAGTAGCTCACCCCTAATGTTCGATGAAAATCCAGTCGATATGTTTTAGTTTTCGATGCGACAGCCATTCGTTCCAATCGGACGGTGTAGGTTGGTCCATTATTGCGCAACACGAATGTAAAAAGGGCGAAAGGGTCCTCTTGTACTATGGAACTGACATGTAGATGGATAGGTTAGAGGAGTTGCGCGAGTGGGGTTGGGGCGGGGAACGGAAAAACAATAAGAACAATAAGAGAAAAATATCGTCGACTTACCCTCAGTCCTTTTTCGCCGGTAGGTCCAATCTCACCCGACTCGCCCTTCTCGCCCTTCTCGCCCTCCGGGCCGTCGGGCCCCGTGTCTCCGGGTTCGCCCTCGGGGCCCATCAATCCCGCGATCCCGAGCACACCCGGGTCTCCTTTTATGCCTTTGCAGTCGCATTTGTAGTCCTTGCAGGTCTGTAACAGAAATAACGACGAACGGTCAATATGATTTGTTAGACGGGCCAACTTTTCTGGCACTTAAAATTAAGGAGACGAGAATAATGGGCCTTGTCTAAATTACGTTATTGCAAATCTTAAATATTCTTTTCGGTTTGCTTAAATGTTTCGACGATGTTCAAAAAGTAGTCAAAAAGTGAATAAAAACTTCCTCTAATCCGTATCTCAATCAACATTTGAGAAAACCGAAACATATTCTATTATTTTGCAATATTCCTTGGCTAAACCGTAGATAATCCTCATAGCTGATTGAATATGAAAATTCAAATTGTAATGATTTCATTCTGAATTCTCGGTAAATCGAATAAAATTCTCATTTTCATATTTTTTCATATTCTCAACGAGAAATTATGTATTCTCAGAGATTTGAATATGTGCATATCACATTAAAATACTTTTAAACTAATGTTTTCATTTCGATTCGTTATTTTAAAATAATATTCCCAAAGTAAATAAACAAAAAACAAAAGCAAACATTAGTCGTAAAGTTGTACTACTTGATTTCGCGGTTACAGAAAGCTGCATCAAAGGAATTGGGAAAATTCGCAGCGCAAATATTGACTCGATATTTAGGTTACGCGATATTTAAATTTCATCTGTTGTACAACAAATGATCGCTCGCTGTCTCATTCAATGGAAACTGTTTCCAAGAATTTGAATATATTAAATTTATTTTTAGTTTGTGCCAATCTTCTTGAGAAGAAATAGGAATAAGAACAACAATGGAACGTAGAATTAATTATCGTTTATTTATGTGCGACGTTCATTATAATCAAAAATCTTATAATTAAAACTCATTAAAAATACTCTTTCACACATATTACAGATTCTTATTTGTCTTTCTAAATGTTAACTAAATCAATTACAAATTTTATTGTAATATACGAAGATCGTGAAATTGATGAGAATAAATACAAACACATGTTTCTTTTATAAAAGAATTATGAAATTTTACTTGATTTTTTTTCAAATTGTACTTATTTTTCATTATTAAGAGTGAAACCCAAATCCAAATTCAAAGGAATATTAACATGACCATTCGTTATAGTCGCCATTATTTCTATTTTCTTCTGACTATCTTAAGTTTAGAATTCTGTAAATACAGTCGATCTTACAACCGAAATTACGTTAGTACAGAAAAATATAAACAAGTTTCGCTCGTTTAGATTTCGCCCGTATTTTTAGTGCACAAATATTATAAAAGGGAAGCAGGAATGGTTCGAACGCATAAGTAATCAAACTTGTTATTTGTAGATTAATGGGTACAGCAACCTCAGACATTTGGCTAGTTGCCAAGAATGAAGTAATTTGCTTTAGAGCAACAGGAGCGAAAATTATTCAATTCGTTTTATAGTACACGTTGTCACGTCTTTTTCTACGATGTACGTATACAACGCAACTGATTTTTAAGTATAATTATATAATCGAGACAATATTTTTATTAAATTTTTGTCCTTCGAATTAATACGATTTTTTTAAATATAATACTCAATATAATCATTTAAGATCTCTTGTACATGATACTTGTGAAGGTTCAAATTTAACGAATCTATAAATGCATCGAATTGTATTTTTTTATAAAATTTTATTCTGTATTTTTGTCAAGGATCGTTAAAAATGTTCCAGAATAAAGTATAACTTTGTATTTTTACAAGTTCCACCTACAGAGCTCGGTGACTGTGCACCGAAATCCTCGCGGGAATCCGGATAAAAATAATAACAATTTATAATGCAATTATAGATAACGAGGCAGATAAAGTATATATAATTCCTGAATTAAACAAAATTAAAAGATAAAAAACATCCTAAGTTTACAAGACTAGAAAGGAAAAATAATGGAATTCATTCTAAATCGTTACAAAATCCATGATTATTAAAAATTTTCTTATATTTTAATTAAAACAATATATATATTTTTTCTCTGCTGCCATTTTATAAATACGTTGAAAACGTAATGGGTCATATTATAAAATAACCTGAAAGGGAGTTTTCTCATAGAAGACAATGATGAGGCTTCAAGAAATCTCGAAGAGCTAATGTATACAAAGAGGATAAATGATTGAGATACGATACGTAATTGCCTTCCTTCTCTCAGCGTGGCGCGCTCCAGTATAGTACGCGAGAATATTGGCGAGAGGGAGATTGCGAACACGGCGTTTGTTTAGAGACGAGAAAGAGAGCCAGCGAGTGTACGTGGAGGAGGGGGTATATAAGTCGCGGTACATATATCCGCACGCAGAAACGCGCGTATATGTATCCTCTCTCGGCATCTCTGGGATCTCTCTCTCTCTCTCTCTCTCTCTCTCTCTCTCTCTCTCTCGCTGTTTCCCTCTCTTGTCGATGGCGAGAACCGTGGAGGAGGCACATGCGTTTCTAAGAAGGCTAGGTGGTTGCCAAAGGCGGTCGTAAGAGAGAGAGAGGGGGGGAGAAGAGAAGGAGAGAGAAAGAATAAAAAAGCTAAAAATCCACTAATGAAGAGAAGAAATGGAGCGCGAAGGAGCGAAGGAGCGAAGGAAGGAAGAGGGCGCTGCGCGAAATAGGAAGAAAGCCAAAGAAGAAATAAGAGGGAGAGGAAGCTGTCAAAAAAGGCATCGGAAGATATGATGATCTTTTCACTCCGAAATCCACGGAGCGAGAATTTCACTCCTTAAAACGAGCGTATACCAGAAGTTACTTAAATTACAGGTCCTTCTTTGTTTGAAAAATGTAACTTTATAGTAAAGGAACGCCTGAATCATTTATTCTCCGTTTACTGCTAGGTGGTGCATCGACGCTTTCCACGTTTACGGACGAAAATTTTGGTTCGATAGCACGTGGAGAAGCGGTTTTACTTGGTAAAAATCGCGCATTTCCCTCATTCGACCAAAAAAAAAATGTAACGATCGTATCAAACTATACAGACTAGCGAAGCCAATAGTCATGTTTTAGGGAGCGATGCGGTAGTTCCTACGAAGGGGTTGTTGAAATCCCCGTTCAAGAGAGCGCTAATCTAATTCCTATTTTGATTTTATTAAACGGTAAAAAATCGCCCGTCGAGAGGTCACTCCCTGTAGGTACGTAGGAGAGTGGTCCGTTACACGTCCTTTGGGACAGGAGCCCGTTAAAAAGGCACCGAACTGCGCTAGGTGTGTTCACGATCTATACGTGCCATTTTCCCTACGGAAAAAGACCGGGGAAAAAGCCCGTGGCATACGCGCATGTGCAAGAGTCCGCGTAAACGGGGCATTTACGATTTTGCGCGCGCTTATTCCGCGCGTTGACGTAATTTCCTCGGCTGCGCGCGCCACGCCGCAGCAGTAAGAAGAGCAGCAGCAGCGGACGAGCATCGCGCGCGACCTCCAATGACGGCGACGACAACGAGTGCGCCAGCGCGCGCAGTCAGTCAGCGCGATGACATAAGCCCGCGCGCACACGCGCAATGTATATATAAAGAGAGCCTGATGGAGATGAAAGGGAAATGCGCGCTCTCTTTACAGAATATCCCTCTGAGTTATGCGCGTCGATGACGCAACTTATGTGCCCGCGCCCGCGCCCGCGCTTCTCTCGCTTCTTTTCTTTTTTCTCTCTCCTTCTCCTCCCGCTTCTGCGCGCGTTATATATTAAATTTAACTTTTCGCTCTTGATACATATATATATCTACATAAAATGGCAAGGGAGAAAGCGAGTCAGATCGAGATTACCGCGAATTTTTTTTTTATCCGCGCGACAGTCTTCTTTGAGAATTCTAAATGGAGCGGATCGAAGGCGCGGAATGCGCGTTTGCGTCCGCAGATAACCAGCGGGCGCGCGCGCGCGCGCGCTTATACTCGCGGGACGAAAGCTCCGACCAATTTATTGGTCCTGTTTCTGTCCTACTTGGGAAGAGAAGTGCCTCGCATCTCGTTTTTTTCTTTCTATTTCGATGTTGTTAATTTTAGAATTTTCACTTACCGATATGGAATTTCACATTGAACCTATGGAAATGAAACAAATAACCTAATTAACCATATAATTTACCGCGCTTTATATTGACAAGTTATCATAGAATTTTCTTATATATTTTAATTATACAAGAAATTATACATTAAACTTCTCAAATTTCACTGCATTTTTTTAATATTGGGCAAATCAATAAATAATAAAAATTACATTTCAATAGACGGATAACAAGTGAGTCTGTAGATCGAGGAAAGACGCAGGAGTTACAAATCATCTGTTCAAAATTAAACTTGTAATTTTCAGGTTAGTATGATGTATATAATATTTTTCCCCTTCTGAACCTACAAATCGCACCCTCGCCGATGAGAGTTATTGTGAAGAAAAATATAGTCTGTACTTAGTACGAAAAAGCTTCTCTAGGAACCTCGTTACAACCCTCGGCTCCACCTATAGAGTACTCAGTACTCCGTAAAAAAATCGTACTATTATTTTATTTCTATAAATCGATTTAATACATTAGATATAGTTGTTTAAGTACCTTCTATACTAGCACGACTTGTGTTTTATTTCATATACGCAAGAATATGTAGCTCTGAATTGGCAGAAAAATCAAACTTAACATACAGAAAAAATTTGGTTTAATATGACTATTGCAAAGAGAAGTTATTTATTTTTTCCCTTCTAAAGCGAATAATCGAAAATTTCAAAAAGGAAAAGTTTCATACTAGTTTTCAATCAGAGTTCACACCGCGAGGATGCAAATTTATATTGAAGTCGTCTACTTTTCAGGTTAGAGTGTTGTAAAGCAATAAATGCAACTAACAGATACACTAAACACGTTGTGCGAGAATGTCTATGGTAGAAGAAATTATTATTTTATTTGTTTTGAAATAATTATAAAAAATAAATTTTAAAAAAGTGTGTTTTATGAGAAAAAAATTAAGTTAAATATGTAGAGAAGGCCCATTTTTATTCGACAATAGATATTAGAGTTCAATGATACTATATTTAAAATTGTGAATTCAAAAATTTTTTTCAACGTGTTTGATTTATTGAATTTGTCATGTGAAATTTGAAATTCGTAATCAGCTATAAGAAAAAGCTACATAAAAAGATTGCCTCTGAAATATCCTCTGAAATATTTCCTTCGAACGATATAGGCGAGTATATTGTATACCGGAATGGATGAAATAGTGACGGTAGAAACCGAGACGAGAGGGCAGACGTAAATCGTATTATAGAGTTGCCTGTCGCGAAGTCTTGGTCTAAAACTTATTATGGAATCTTATCAGGAAAAGATTAATTGGACCAATCGAAGGTTACATTATTCCCCCTGCCCATAGCTAAGAGCGCAGCGATAAAGCTCGCCACCGGCGATCGGGCCACTTTCAATTCGCACAGCCCCGTTAATAGCGGGAGGCACCCACAAGCGCTGCGAGTCGACGACTGCGGACGAGCCGCGGACGAAATGGATCAGACGATTAACGAAACCGAAACGTTACATTACACTCGAAATTAGAACTTTCCTCGCCCCGCGCGCTCGAATAATTGATAGTCGGGGCTATTCAGCGTACGACCACGGCATGCTTTCCATGGCGCTTGTCCAGCTCGTCGCTCTCTCTCTCTCTCGCTCTCGCTGCATATATAAGCACACGCACGCAAGAGAGGCGCCGGTGCAGCGCGGTTTTTACGGCCGCCCCTGTCGGATTATGCCGGCCGTACGGCGCGCGCTCCGGGAAGGCGAAATGGCAGGCTCAGGCGCACCTATCGGCCGTCACGCGACGCGGGCGGCGTACCCGGCGCTACGTAACTAACGCGCTCGCGCCGCGGGAGTTACGAGCGCTGCGGCCGAGATTAGAAAAGCGAGGGAGGCGAGGGGCGAGCTCTCGCGCTTTCCGCGCCCGATCGCCCGTCGATTTAGCTCCGGCGCGACGAAGCCAATGCACCGCGGTAAAATCGCAGCGGCGCGGAATTTACGAGCGCGCGCCGAATTAGCTTCGACGGGGGCTTCCGAATTACGCCGGAGCCTTCGCGGCGGCCCCTTTACACCCACGGGCGGGTACGGCGTACCTGCGACTCTTTCCCCCGGAAGGCGTCCACACAACGCTCGCTCCTTCTCCTAAGACGTGGAACGGCCGCGAAATTAAGGCGGGCGTAAGCGGTTCGTCGTCGAATCGCTTTACCCGCTACGAGCGTGAACGCGCTGCCGCCCTTTTACAAATTGCGTCAGAGGAGCCTTTGAGCGATTTTTAGACCTCCCGCCTCGAATTGTAGACAGCCCTCTGTACCAAGTGAGCGAAAGCTTCGGTAAAAATTTTATACATAAATGTATACACTCGTGTATACATGATCGATTTGATGATGTAATTTTATATTTTTTACACGATTTAGTGGACTTCCCCTCAAACGGTATGGACATGCGAAGATTATGAAAAACTAATTTAGAATACAAATTTATCTCTACTTGCCGGTTCGCAGTCGTCTAAAAAAGACACAAATAAAGGTCACGATTAATCAGAATTTACGCTAAAATGGCGTTTACGCATAACGCATTAATAAAAAACAAACGTTTTTCTCTCGGTCGATATAAATGAACGTTTTCAAAAAACTTTTCAAAGTATAGATATATTTTAAGTGTTTTTCATTATTAATTCCACACTCGGAGAAACGTATCTAAATTAGAAATATTATTAATGACATGTTTCGCTTCACGAAATAGGTAAAAGGTATAAAATCAATGTTTTGAAACATTACTTAAATTTTATTTAAATAATAAATTTCTTATATAGTTTTCTCAGAAAAGAATGCAAGTTGGCGGCTCTGATTCGAAGTCATTTTTTTTTAATTCTTATCTGTATAGTTTTTAAATGTAGCAGAATAAAAGAAAACGATATGACATTCATTTTGAAATCGGAATGTGCGAAATTACGACAAGCACGGAATCTAAATATCTAAATGGCTCTCTTTGATAATTAATCAATTATTCATTTCTCAAACGAGTTCCACTCGTCGTGAACCAGCGGCATAGAACGAGCCCAAAAATAGGGATCATACTGCCCCGCTGTATAAGAGTTGGCAGTCTTTCAGTAAATTCCATTAAAATGACTAAAATCGCGACTTTATTCCCTTTTGATACTGGGCGACGTGGGGCGGTGGCAAGCGTGGAGGAGCAGGGAGAGGAGCGAGGGAGAGCTTTACGGTGTATAGCCTTCGTCTTATATTTCAAAACGATTATTACGCTGTATTGCGGCTTGCTTTACGATTCCTCCCGGCAGCCCCCTCTATATTTACGCGTACCCTTTTCCGTGCCTGTGATCTCACACGTAAAAATAGCGATTTTTGTATATAAGTCCCCGTAAAATACCTCGGGCGGGGTTTGGTATATATGCCCTGGTGCCCGCTATATTTATTCTTTGAAATAAAACTTCGCGGGGCATAGCTTACATATATATACACACGTACACACATTATGATGTTTCGTATTAAAAAACAATTTCGTTGTTATTTGATAAGAACAGAAGGTAAATACCAAGTATTATAATCTATTGCTAATTTTTTCAAATTCTTTTTGTTTTAATAAAAAAAATAAAAATTCAAATTCAAATAAATTTTCTTCTACACAAAAATAATAGTAACGCATTCCATTTAATAAAAATTTTTTCGATTTAGTTAATCAAGAGCTAATTTATTATCTAAAAATGTTTAAGAGGAAAACAAAAGATCTGGAACTTTCGCAATGCAAATTACGATATCAACGTCCACAATTAACTGTTATACTACTATTAATATCGTTATACGTATTTTATCTTCTGTTCTCTGTCACAATATCCTAATGATACTACAAGCTTCTGAACTATTTTCATTATATACATATATATGTGTATGTATACATATATATTATCTAACGACCTTTCTATTTATAAAGCTTCCTTTATTCCATAATGCTATTCGCGGACTAATATAACAAACCGTTTCTTTACCAAGCGCTCGAATTTTTTTCGCTCGATTTTATCTGATGAAAATACAGCGAGGACCTTCGAGCGCGTATATATATATATATATATATATATATATATATATATATATATATGGCGCATATATATCAACTGGAGGAAGCGTTCGGGCGGGAGAGAGGAACGTGGCGTTCGCAGTTCACAAGAGAGATAGCAATTAACAACTATGAATTCTATATACGTTCTATTTTTCTCTGTAGCCGCGCGTGATTGGCTGGTCGGTTAGTACGCGACTTCCTATAGCAAGAAGATATCGAGAAGCAATTTATTCGGCAATAGAAATTATAATCGAGCATTTGTTTAAATTTACCAATGAGCATAAAGCCTAAAAAGAGTCGAAAATCTTTTCCTAATGTTAGATTAGGTGATTGAAATATAAAACTTGTGCTAAATATAACGTTTTTGTATACTACATGCATACATTTTTCCATTTATACAATTTTAAGAAAGTTTGGAATTTTTTAGTTGTATCGAAAACGCGAATGAAGTATGATGTAACTCTTTTAGTTTTCGCGCAAATTGTATGCAAATAACCTAACTCAACGTTTTCATTTGTATTCTAAATAAATGGCTCAGTATTGAAGCTTGCTTATAAGCAAACTCATCTTATAGGTAGCGAAAGAGTTTGATAGATCAATGATAAATTTATTACGCCAAGATCACATTGGACCGAATGGCAGTAGAGATAATTTGCACTCTCTTAAAATGTAAAATAACAAATAACAAAGAAAGTACATAAACTAATTAATATAAAATAACAAATAAGGTACACAGATTATTTAATACCGATTTGAAGTCTCTCCATACTTGAATCTGTATTTAAAGTAAATATATACTGAAGATATACATATATAATTTGTGAAAACGCAATGCTATTTAACCAAGATTGTTTACATAAATTATAAAAGTAAAAATAAATGGCAGTTGAGTGCAAGTAATGAATGGATTGTTAAAATTTTTATAGATATCTCAAGATTTATATATTTTTACAGTATGTGTGTGTGTGTGTGTGTGTGTGTGTGTGTGTGTGTGTGTGTGTGTGTGTGTGTGTGTGTGTGTGTGTGTGTGTGTGCGTGTGTGTGTGTGTGTGTGTGTGTGTGTGTGTGTGTGTGTGTGTGTGTGTGTGTGTGTACATAGAGAGAGAGAGAGAGAGAGAGAGAGAGAGAGAGAGAGAGAGAGAGAGAGATAGCGTGTGATTTCATAGCTGTTCTTTCCTTCTCGCATTGGAAATTCAAGAGAGTGCTCCATCGACTGCAGAATATACCTCCAGTTCTTAATTGGTCAAAGGTATGGGGACTGGGGATACAGGTTGTCAATGGCTTTGTTAATAAGCGCATCGTTCATCCATTTCTATAGAAAAAATTTAAACAAGTAACGCTAATTACAATTTTTAAATTCCAGCTCTTCGTAAATCCAAAATGCTTTCTACAATCCGCAAAAATTGCCAAACGATCGTCTATTCGATGATAAATAAACAAATAAACAAAGAGTTGATTGTTTGCCGCGTGAGACAGTTTGCCCCCGCGCGAAAGTGTCGCGAGGTAAAAGTCAACTCATACGCAACGGTACGGGGCAACACTATTGCGTCGCGCTGGCCGAAGAGCGAGGAACGCGAAAGAAAGTTCCGACTCGGCAGCGGTCGTCCATAGGGCGGCGAAGCAGCTATCTCCGCGGACTTGGCGAGGAGCTCCGGGAAATCGAATCCCCGAAGGGCCGTTGGGCGCGCGGCATTGATCGGATCTCGGGCAGTCCGCGGCCTCGGCCGCAACTGGTGCGCGGCAAAATACAAGGATCGTGGGCCGCGCGCCCGCGCTCCCGTAGAATAGCGCACGAGGCGCCGCTCTTGCTGCGCGGTTGCGTCGCGTGGGCGGGTGCTGTCGCTTCTGCCCGTAGGTGCGCGCGTCGCGCGACGCTCGGCGCGACGGGCCGACCTCCATAAAGTTCGTCCTACGTGTATAACGCACGCGCGCGCGCGCGCTCGGCGGCCTCGTTTCTCCTTTTTTCCCCTCCCGCCTTTCCGTCCCCGGCGGGCCCCGTCTCTCTATTCCGTCGTTTCCCACCGACGCCGCCTCCCGCGCCTCCATTTACGTATAGATATATAGCGAGATTTGTTTTGGTCTCGCCTCTCTTAGCCCGCGGCTTGGCGCGGGGCCCTTAAATCACCCGCGCAAATTGGATAATTTTTAAAGGGCCCTTTCTGCGCGCCCGCGCGGACCGATGCCGCGCGCCCCATTGACATTTAAAGTCCATAAAGTCGCGGAGGAGATTTCAGATGGGCGAGCGTCCGCGGCTAAAGTCCCGGAGTATATATATATATAGAAATATACACGCGCACCCAAGGGTCAGTGGGAAAGGGCACATAACGAGGCAAGAGGATCGAGGAAGGCGCGAGCGGGAGGTCGGAGCTCTGGATGAACGAACGACGGGAACATAATTTCACTTTTCTTTTTCGCAACTTTGCATTTTATATATGTATATGCGTGTTTGCTTTGTTATGTGTTAATCCTTTCTTATGACACGCAGGACAAAAGTTGGACGAGATGGTTTGTTGTGAAAAATCTTACTGAAAGCGAGGCTTTTATGCGTCTAAATAGTGCTCTCCTCTCTATACCGCTTTCAAAGAATCGATTCTTTTGCATATGAATGTGGTCTGGGAAATTTAATGTGGAATGTACCGATATGACCCTTACGTCGAGCACTTTATTCCGTTCGCAATGACGTCTCCCATCTGGAAATAATATTTTTCTTATGTATTTTAACCCACAGAATACGAATCCGATGGATTTTCAGGCTAAACAGCGTAGGACATTGTTTAAATCTTAATTATTTGAACCAATAGCGACTGGTTAGTATTGTTTATCCATAAATAGACCTAGATTCAGCTCCCAAAAGTGCAATTTTCATGGCTCGTAACATTTTAATTAAGAAACATTTTTAAAATATTTGAAGTAATATTTTGTTTTAAGTTTTTAACGATTTAAAAATAAAAAATTTAGATGAATTTGTATTGATCCTGATTTAGATCCCTCCATTTACATCCCTAAATGTCAACTCGATTTCAAATACATTGCATGTATGCACAAAAGGTCAGACGTTTGTGTTTTAAACTATTGTTTATCTAACAATTTCTTGATACTATCTATTTAAAATGAAAATTAAGGCTTAAATAAGAGAATCTTTTTTTCCTTAAATGATCTAAAATTCAAGCAAACATTCGTTTGGTATGAAATATTACCCGTTTTCTATTGATAACAGCCATAGGTATTTTAACAATATTTTGCCTCCTTTAACAAAACCGATTCGCATTTTGCGGATCAGAGTACATAAAAAAAACTTTTTTAACCCGACATAGATTATTGGAAGTAATCCAATAGTAACATTATTACTCCGATTTCTCAAAATTGAAAGCCGACACACGACTAATGAAGCAACGAGTTGATATGTTCCTCTTACAGCTTCGTGTATAAACTTGATAATTGTTTTTTTTTTCTATCGGTCGCATTTATCACTAGATAGGAATGGACCGGTTGATAGATCGGTTGTTCAGAAATTTAAGTATATAATACGCGACTATCGTAGAAACTATTAGTATTGAGAAAGATAGAATCTTTATATAGAATTTTTGAAAATAAAAAGTTTAAAAGGGCGTAAAAAGTAAATCTGAAATATTTTCAAATAATATTTGAACGATAGCCATCGTGATACAAATAAGCATGTAATTAAATTTTCTTATTTTTAATAAAGCAGTCAGTGTTTGAATATAAATTTTCGGTAAAACAGACATTTTTTAAAAAGGTAAAAACTTTCTAAAAAAAGACTCTTGCACGGATTGTTGTGAGAACTGGAATCAGTTACAATACACGGCTATGTGAATGTGCTACATGCATCTTTATACGCAAGCTACCGAGTGTGCTTTTATGTCTGAAGTCATCCTATAATCGCCTTATAGTACAAAAAGTTTATGTAACATCTTGCATAGGATAAAGCTCGGTGTTTACGACAGCAGACACTACCTGTGTAGTTTTAATAATAAATGTCATCGGGAAATCTCGTGATGAGAGGGTTCGCTCTTTTCTGTAGGTTTCGAATAAATTGGCATAGGGAAAACGTTCATATTAATTAAATGTTTAGTGGCGGGTAATTTTAATTAAACACGATCCTGTGTCTTATTTATGCTGTAGTAGATAATATTTTTATTAATAATAATCTACCGTCGCTGGTGTTATCTTTATATCTAATTACTTTATGCGTATATTGATATTGATAAAAAGTCTATGGGAATTTATTCTTTGTTTTTTCTTCCCTTGTTAAAAAAAATAGTACATAAACTTGCCAGGCTGTAAAACACTTTTTTGCTTTCTTCCATAAAACAACTTTACATCTTATTATGAAATCTGAACATCAAAACTTTATTTGTAAATAACTGCGAAAATGCGAAGTTATACATAGCATTTTTTTACTTTTTTTTGTTTTCGTGAAAAATTTTTTTCACGAAAACACAACAACAACAACAAAAACGACAATAATAATAATAATATACAAGAATTTATCTTTCATTTATACTATTTATTAAATGCGATTGCGATTATGTAAAGATGTATTGTGCTTTATATTTCTGGATATCAACAATCACTTATCGCTACTTTTAAAAAAATACAGTATCATAAATTAATTTCAATTCGAGGAAATCAATTTTTTTTCATAAGATCAAGCGGCCGTAAGGAGTATCAAAATTTTTATCGTGTTATCATCACTACAATGAACCAAAATCAATGGACGAGATAGTAATACTATAATTTATTGTTTCAAATTATGTAGGACCAACGTGCTTAAGATGTTACAAAATCCACGTATTTATATTTTAAATATATATATATATATATATATATATATATATATATATATATATATATACCGATTCGGGTTTTGAGATCTCTCGCGATATAATCGCTGAGACCGCCACGCTGGTACGTATTCTTGACGTCGCGTCGCGGTCGATCGACGAAGTGCATAAAGTTACATAACTTATAATACACACACACACACACACACACACACACACACACACACACACACACACACACACACACACACACACACACACACACACACACACACACACACACACACACACACACACACACACATATAACGGCGAGAATTTCTCGCCGTCCTGCTACCAGTACACTATTACCGTTGGAAAGGCGTGTGTATATATATATACATATATATAATACCCATAGAGAGGCGGAGGGCTCTGCGATATCAGTAAAGGAAGGCCATAAAAAGTCCGCCGACCCAGCCGCGCGTATAACGCGTTTCAATCCAATTCTAATCGTCTGCATGTATATGCGTGTGTGCACTCGTAAGCGTTTTCGCACCATACACCCAAGGAGAGAATCGAGCGTCATAGGCCTATATAATTCCTCGCTATTATTATTTGCTTATAACAAAGGCACATCGGGCACGACGAACGCACGCGCACATATATATGTATATTTATAATAGCCTCTCTCGCTATTTTTGGTATCGGGGCGCGCAAGGTGTCTGGAGAACGCGCGCGCGCGCGCGCTCGAGCTTTCCAATCTTACTCTTGTATAATGCATAATCTCCCGATTTATCCGCGAGAAGAGTCAGTTATATGTGTGTGTGTGTGTGCGCGCGCGCGTGTGTGTATGTATATATATATATTATTTATAAGTTTCAAAATCGGCGCGTCGAACGCGCAGCGTCGGAAGCTCGACCGCGATTTTCTCAGAGGGAGAACGAGAGAGCGCCGTGGGGAATATATATATATATATATATATATATATATATATATATAGCTTTAAAGCTTTCATCTCCCAGTTTTTTTCCTTTTAATAATGCGCCTATACGTAAAACGCGTCCGCCGAGGAGGCGTGTTGTTATATTGCGTCGAACGCAATCGGGTTTTTTTTTTTAAATTGGTTTAAATGAAATTCAAAGTAATAAAACGATGGAAAAGAATAATCCAATTAATTAACTTATTTATTCAAAATTATTTCATTTCAAGTACACGATTTAATTTTTTTTAACTCATACTGAATTCATAATAGATGCATTGTGTATTCTCAAGGAAAACATAATTAAGCCAATGGAAATGAATTCGTTAGGAGAATTTTAAGATATGCTATCAAATATTAGATATTTTCCATATACAGCACATAAATTTACAGGTTTATTACATTATTAATCGAGGTAACTTTTTATCATACAGCTAGTGTATTCTGAACGGCATCTATTAACACGAATTTGACATAAAATTGACATAAGTATTTTATCAAATTCAAGAATAGCATCAGATTTATTCAATACGAATTAAAACAAAATCGCGCACTAGTCATGCACGACAAAAATTAGGCGTTCCATTTTGACTTTTTGGCTTAAAGTATATATTTTGTTTTTTTGTGAAAAGTCTTATATCTTTTTTTTATAATTCTAGTCTACTAGGCATGGAGCTATAGACTATCGCGCGGTGTCTTGTAATTTAAGTAATTCGCGCAATTCGGGAGCAGATGCTTTTCCTCTGATCATAAAAAAAAGAAATTGTTATTATTGTCGTAGTACTTGAAAATAGTCAGTCGAACCTGTCTCAACAGCAGAAACATTTAGTGTCCTTACTAACAGCTTTTACAAATCACGAGCTGTCGGAAGTATCGCGCGACATACTCGTTAATGTCTATTCTCGTTAAAACAAATAAAAAGTTTTCTAGAATGCAACGATATTCCTAGATTATAAATGGGTTTAAAGTTATTAGATTTCTTCACGACTGAATTTCTTATTGTACTTCTTTTATTTCGAGTAGAAGCATGCGTATTCTCCGGTGCCGAGTTTAGTTGATGCTTGTAAAAGTTGCCAAAAAAACTGTCCGTTAAGCTCTATCCTCGCTATTTTTCTTAACTTTAGACAGGACTCTTTCCACCAACTAGGTGGAAAGTATAGGATGGTCTGAGTTGAAGAAAGCTTCGTTTCGATTGCGACCGCAAGGCGTCAAATTCGTATAAATGAACCGGTCTCGTTGACGGAAACGTTCGGTTTATCCGCCCCGCTCATTAATTTATTAAGTACAAAAATCTATTACTCCGCGTGGGCAGCACTGTAGCTTTTAGCGCCTTCTCCGTCCGTCGCGTCGGGTCCAACAATCCCGTCCCGTCCGCCTTTTCGAGTTTCGGAAAAGCTCGTAAAGCGCCCCCGGGATCGAGTAATTCGCTTCGCTGCCGTACATATACCTACGCGCAATAAAACGTTGGACGTACTCGTATCCCGACGTATCTCGAAGCGCCTTTATTCTTGCCGCCGAGCTCACTGGCGAATCTACCGGGAAATTTTGTACTCGACTGTACCCCTGCTCTCTTCTGCGTTTATCTTTATGGAAGCACAGATTGACAATTTGAGTTGCTGTTTACGAGAGGCATAAGTTGTGGAATCTTTTTAAGAGGCCTGATACGCGGATATAATACATAAATGTTTCTCTACCTTATGGATTACAATAATTGGCCTACGATTCGTTCAATAATGAATTTTCTTTTATTATTAGCCACAGATGCGATGTAACGATGATTTGTTTACGCACGGCTGTTTATGAAAATTTACATTATTATCACGAAAATGATCGTTTCGCTCACTTATTTGTAATATAATCTGCGCTACGTGCGTATCCTAAATTATCTTATCGATAAAACAATAAAACAATAAATTTTAACGAATAACGCATGTATCGTGTAACGCCTCGCGGGCGAATTGAATAAACTCGGGAAAATTTACTAGATTAAAAGTTTACAATCGAGATCCCTGGAAATCGAACGACCTGTTCGCTTGCGCGACGAACGATGTAGAGGAGGGCTTGAGCGAAGCTATCGAAGCATGCCAAGTGTAAAAAAAAAGAAACTCACCGAGATACTTTCAGATTATATTTTTGTTGTAAAAAATAATTGTAATAAAAGTTAAATTTTAGTATTTCCCTAGAGCATAAGTTATAAACTAGTTATAAAAAAGAGATTATAAAAATGAATTACTATCGTAGAAAGACTAAAGTAATAGCCGCTTATCATATTGGAATTCATTTAAATACAAAAAAAAAAAAAAATAAAAACAATAAAACAGTAAGACAATTTCATAGTTTCAAAATATTGAATTCAAAGCAAAATTACATATGAGAGGATGCATTTTGCTTTTAAATTTACTCACCTTAATTTAGGAGAGAATTGATCTTTAATGAATCTAAATTATTACGATAACGATATTTATCTCTGTAATGTAATGCAAATGCGTCCCGAGAAACTTTTATTTCTAAGTCGTGAGAGATTGAAACAAAGTAATAACAAACGTAGTTCATAATAGAAAAAAAAACTTTGGGATTTAACTTATACTACTTACGCCCGGCGTCACTTTGCGAAAAACACGAAATAGTCTGAGATTTCGACTAAGAGTTCTGGATACAATTAGCGGAAAAAGATTCCAAGATTTTTCCAACTTCAAGCTATAATTAGTATAACGCCGGGAAGTACGCAAAATAGAATTCATGGTGTTTCGAGAGGGTTTGGGGTGAAGTAGAGCGTGAAATGGACGTTTAATTTTGGTATAGATGTTGATGACCAATAGAACAAGTTTAGATTTGAGACTATAAACCTAACATACTTTCATCCTTTTATATCGAAAACATAGTAAGTTTATTAGCATGGAGGCATTCGGCAACGAGAATACTCGATGCTTTCGAGAGGAGGTGCGGATAATTTATAAATGTTAAATTTCATCATTGTTTATTTTTGGAGGATCTAATAATACACCATTTCATTGAATGTAAGATTATTGAAGTATTATTAATATAAATTTAAAAAATTAGTAGCGAATTACAAACGAAAAGCTATTCATTTCAAGAATAAAAGTCAAAGTTAATCTTATTCCGGATTTCGTATATGATATTATATATATATATATATATATATATATTTAATTTGAGATTGATGCCAAAGTATTTTAATTCTATCGATGATTGTAAATGATTACAAATGATTTTAAATAATTTCAGAAAGCTGTCGTCAAAAACTATTTCGTATTTTTTTTAAACGATTGAAATAATTTCAAACAATTGCAAATGGTTTAAAAATAATTCGTTCACAGGCTCAATAATTTATCGGAATAAATAACTTCGGGGTTCAAAATATAACTCATGCGTGCTTCTTTCTCCAACATTTGCCAATGAACCTTTGATCCTTTAATCCTCTAATGAGTTTCAGTTTTTTTTATATCAACAATACTTTTAGTATCCTCCACAAATAGTACGAATTGTACGATTATAAACTTTATTCACCGATCCATACATAAGAGATGTTCTGAAGACATTCGCAAAGTTTAGTGGAATTTAAATATATGTAGGTATAGGCTCATAAGATAATCAGATAAATGTTTTCATTTATAAAAGAAATCCGCGCTCGAACTGAATTATTCAGAGACTCATAATAGAAATATTATGCCGCTTCAGTCGTGTCACAATTGGGGCTTTTACAGGGGTAATGAAAGTTAGTTTCCGACATTAGATGAGGATCTAAGTTGGGCTTGTTAGCCGCAAGTGGCAGTACTTAGGAAGAAAATTACAGCATCTATTTCATTCTATTTTGCGTTATGTTTTACTACGCACACACGCACGTAATATGCTCCAATTAAAACTTTGCATCTTCGCACATCGCATCAGAATCCGATGCTCTGTATTCGCGTTGCTAAAGGCCCTTTTTCACTTTACCATATAGATGTACATATATTATACCCTTTGATAGTAGAACCGCAGTTTCGCAAGACTTCCAAGAGATGGCTATCGCGCGTAATAAATGCGCAGAAAAAACAAGCGGCGCTCGGGAGGCGAGGGAATGCTGGAATTTCTTGCCTTTTCGCGAACTCAATATATACTGCTACATATGCTGATGCTGTATATATATATATATATATATGCATAGGAAGTCATTACCCATTCTGATGCTTAGCTGACGGTTAAAATCCGCCCTTGATACTAATAAACGAGCTCGCGAGCTTCGCGTTGTTTAGATAAATTTTATCGTAGTTTAATTGAAAAAAAACCGTCTTTTCCCTCCCTCCTTCTCTATAATCAGTAAATATTATAGAGCTGAGCGCTGTAATGATAGTTAGCTCGAATATGGCTGGAAGGTCGTGCCACTTTATACAGAATTTGATAAAAAACGGAAATTCGCTTTCGTCACCCCGCACTCGACGGCACGAGGCCTTTTTTACACATACCATTTGTTATAGTTTACGAGCATTTTTCGTAAAATTTTTCGCTTGGCTCATTGATAGAAATAAATCAGCGATTTTGCTTAATAAAACGCGCGGCTTGCGAGGAGGGGGGGGGCTTAGAGGATGGCTAACCTTATTGATAAATATATTCGTCTATCATAGTTTTCATACGTCGAGTCAATTAAAGTGTATGTCAGACTATTTTCATATATAAGTAGTATCGTGTAACACTATAAATAATTTTGATTTTAGATCCGTTAACTTTAATGTATTTTTTCGAATATTAGGGAATTGCATAACTGATACGTTTTATAAAAAAACTCTTATATATTAAGATATATTTAGCTCTAACTCTACGAGGATTTTAAAATATTCACAGATATTCAAGCTTCTTCGGTAGAGAGCTGGGCCGTTCTTTTCTTACTTTATTTTTAAACGATAGCTTATGGAGAAGTGAGAAGATTTACTTGATAGTTTTTATGCATATTTATGTTGTAATTAATTTTTCTTTTTTGTAAATTTAAAATGCTAGGATATTCATTAAATCTCTTTTATTATGTTAGAATGCGCCACAAACAATCCGGTGTATTTTAGATCTCAGTCATAGAGTCATCGGTATGACAATAAAAGACCATTTTGTGACGAAACACGTGTTACAAATTCGAAGTCAATACACTTCGATATTAATATCTACATCGCCGACTGCATACTATAGTACGTGTAGTTTATCAACTTGAAACATATGTTTTGCCCCGCAATGTTATTTAATGTCAAAATATCAATTATAAAACTTATTTTGAAATTAACAATATTTTTTGCGCTATGTCGCCAGTTTATCATTACGCATAAAAATAATATTAAATAATTTTGACCTTACTAATGTCAATTCTGATTGATCATTATTTATATAGATTTCATATGTTAAATTAGTTGCGTATAGCGCGTGTTATAAAGAATTCAAACAATACTTTCAATACCAATTCTAATGATCTGTTCAGTTTCTATATTAGATTTCAAAATTCTATTAAAATCCCGAGCTTATGGAGAAAAAACAAAACAACACAGTATTCGTGACAAAGAGCAATTTATATTATCGTATACAAATCCGACTAGTATTGACTGTACTATTATATATATAACATAAATGCGGCTCAGGTCTCGGTAAATATCAGCATTAACTAGGATACAGTTTTACGGCAATTATTATTTAGACAACGAAAGCAATATATAGATTTCTGATTGTGACTCCCACCTCAAAGGAAATTAGAAATTCGATGCCCTTTTTTTATATTAATTATGTTGCTAAGATTCAATCTACTGGATTATAACTGGCATTGTTATAATTAATACGTTGACGAACAATATATTTATAATACAATTGAATAACGTTCAACAAAAATAATTATTATTATTATATTTTTTAAATATATAAATAGAAATTGTTTTTTACAACGTATACTTTGAGGAAGTAAGAAAACAGTTAGTATTGAAATATTTTATCACAAATAAATACTAAAAAGACAATATAAAACAATTATATATATATATATATATATATATATATATATATATATATATATATATATATGTATAATAACTGAAACTTTGAACTATAATAAAGAGTCCTCGCAATAATGTAATTCAGAAGGAAATGAAAAGAAAGTATATTTTTCTACATAAATATTTTTTAATTAATAAAATTACTTATTTTTTTGCGGAATAAAATATTGTTTTTTATTTTTTGTTTTCTATAATACATATATTATGCAATTTTCTAATAAATAAATAAATAAATAAATAAATATATAAATATACATATATTAATTTAGTATCTGCCAAGTATAATAACTGAATTGCAAATTTGTAAGCGAAGATTAGAGGATCTCTACTCATTGTGCTTGCGCGCGCGCGTGTTTATGTGTGTGTATGGACCGTAAATTCCTTTGGACTATTAAGCACAGATTGTACTTTCTTTTTTCTAAATGTTGATATATATATAGCGTTTCTTGCTAAATAAAATTTAAAAAATCTGCTATATATAACGAACATGGATTGATTAAAAAATTTAAAGGTTTTCCGTCAATTATATACGATTATTAAATTGTAAGCTCGTTTTTCTCGACTCTCTTGAGCTTTTCTTCCTATTTGGTATACGCGCTACTCTTCTATGTATTGTCAACTGAGCTTTTTAGCGCTCTGTAATCACCGCTGTACTTTAAAACAGCCACGCGTGCGCGTCGCTTGGCCGGTTTTCCCTGTATTTGGAGCGTTATAGCGGAAATGAAATTTTACGTTACGTCGCCGAGAAATGTAAGCCGATTTTATTATGATTGTCCAACCATAGAGAGTACGTATTCATAAATTTTTAGATCTTTTGCAAATACCGTTGCATTTATATTCACATGTATATACTATTTTCTACCATAATATAATTATGAGGTTCTTGTACATTTCTATGTAAAACAAAAAAAATTCAATCGACTTTGAACGAGCATTTCAAAGTCAACTTATTTTTTTGATACAATAGGATTTTCTATCTGAAATTTAACATTCTCAAAGCGCAGGCAATTTCTCGTTGAGCTCCACGTGAATGTACGTTTTAGGTTAAAGTAGCTCTCCTAGTTTAACTCATTAAAATAACTTTAAGAAATGCGAAAATTGAATACGAGAAGCCCTACATTGCGCACAATTCTTCAGATGAAATCTGGAGACTGTAGTGAAGAGAATAAGGTGAAAGATCTGATTAAGATATTAAGGAACGACGTTATCAAGATAGATGGGATACAAATATAATGACTGACTTTTGTTGAGTTTTGAACGTAGGCATGGAAAATGGGTGATAAAAGATTAAAGGAAATGTTATCTTAAAAGTGATTTATCCAATGGCAAATTGAAATGGTTCGCAGCCTACACTATGTGAAAAGTAAGACTATCTCGTCTTCATTTTCAAATTTTTTAGAGCTATTTTCAAGAGTCAAAATAAGAGAGTAAATTTTTATCGCATATTCATATTTCATTATCAAGTTGCCAATTTTTTCAGTATGTAAAATACAATATTGAGAGTCTACCTAAGTTGACATTGAAACGATCGTTCTGGTTACAGCGAAGCTGGGAATTAGTAAAAATTTTTCCTATTTATTATTATTATTATTATCAGGAATATATTATTTGTTGGAAAAATATCTTTTTTTATAATATTTCGATTAATAGCATACAGAAAATTGGTGTAAATACAAATGTTCGATTAATTTGAAAACAAACTATAAATTAACATAAAAAGCACAGCGACCATATTTACTAACATCGCATTCTAAATGGTGCAAGTAGCCAGTTTTCAAATTAAGAACAGACCATTACATAACAAAGTAAGTTAATGGTATACTATTAGAATATTGTGCGTAGGTAAATCAAATGTTAAATTAACATGTTGTCTTTAGCTAATTTCACATGGTAATTCGTTTTTTTGGACAACTTTTAAAAGCAAATAATCTATAAGATTAGTAATGTCCGTATTAACGCTGAAATCCAATCAATGGATATTCTTATATATTAAGTTTACCTTAGAATTTGTTTATGATATTGTTTCGATAATTTAATCGAAAAAAAATTTATGTCATTCTAAAAAGTATACTTTTCATCATTGTATTAATAAAAATTATAATAATTCTATAGAAGCAAAGATATAACGAAGGACTTTTGACATTGTTGACCATTTTCTTTAAATGAATTATTGAAAAAAGACATATTCAATGAAAATGATTAAAGGCAATAGTAGTTTAATGATAGCGATGCAAATACAAAATAATTTTGCAAAATTTAGATCTATGAGGTCAATGGACTTTTTTGTACAGAATATGAGTTAAGTTTGAGGTATAGGCACATTTAGATACTCTTGCAGAATTTCAGGATTTGTTTTAATCGATTGATACACTAATTTTACTGGCATTATTTATAAAGGTTTTAAAGATTATGATTTTTTTTTTGGAGATTTTATTCAAATTTTCGACCTTATACAACTTTGCATTAGTTGTATTAGCAATAAATTAAAATAATTGTTCTTCGAGTTTAAGCTATTATTTGAATTTATTATGTTATATAATAATATAATTATAAATATAAAACAGGTTTATGGTCCATGGCAAAATAGAAATTAAGAATGTGGATTGATGACATTAATGTCACCAATCTATTAAGCATATTTCAATCATTTGACACATAATATGTTTAATTTTCGTTATTTACTTTGGCAAAATTCGAGGTCGACTTAGTCCAACCGAATGAAAAAAATCCAATGGCAGTATTGTGAATATCGCGTGGTCATGACATCACTTCATTATCTCGCGATAGTTCGCGAGAGTTTCTAGGGATTTTGTCCAGCGATTAATGCTTACGAATTTTTTTACAGCACAGTGATAAGAAAGATGCCATCGTTATAATAGCATGACTTGCTTTTATATGTGTGCTCGTCGATACCATTAAAGCCTAAACAATCGAAAGAAAATATATACGCTGACACAATTAATAATTCACAGTACGAAATAATTATCGAGGAGCATTTTCTTGTACAAAACAAAATTATTGATCAAAAAAACATTTATATACAATCCTGATTTAATTTTTTTAAATATAGTTGACATATCTATATTATAGTTCAACCAACATGACATCGATATTTTGAATTTTCTATTGATCAATACATAAATAAAACGTGATTCAAAAATTATATGCGTTCGATTCCGAATTGCAACCATATATAATAAAAAATTACTGTATTTGGAAATTTAATCGTAAACATTGGACCAAAGAAGACCTGACCGAATGTAGATAAACAAATATTTTTACCGAATCGATTTTTAACCGAATATCTTTTCACCGTAAATATAATTACAATGCTTAAAAAGCCATTATCGATTTATTTTGCACATTATTAGCTATAGATTAAAATTGAGTATAATCTACGTATACGTAAGACTTGAAATTTTGTTCTATTTATATTATATTTTATCTCAAAAATAGTCCATATCAATAGGATAAAAGTTCATTTGGTTGAATAGTGTTTTCAGCCAGATGTCGTATAGGTTAAGCGTATATTCGGCCAAATTTCCTTTCCTTTGAATATCATTTACATCAATCGTTCGATATTTGATCAAAGTTTCATTTGGTAGTAATTTTTCAACAAGTACCATTTACATTAATTGTCTTCTGACAAATAAACTTTGGGTGCAATGTCAGCTACTTATTTAGCGAAACATCACTAAGTTAAATGTCCATTTGATTAGATATTTTGGTCAAACGCCATTTATGTCAAGTGTCCACTAGGTTAAATGTAGATTTGATACGATATTGATGTAATAAAATGATTTCGATAAAATGACTTACGATCAAAAGGCCGTAATGAAAAAATTATAGAAAAATTATATAAATAAACTGTTCCAACGAAGGTATTGCCATATAATATATGAATTTCGATTGCAAATTTTGTCTTATACAAGATGATCTAACCTTCAATTTGATATGGTACTTGTAGATATATTTATTTTGTATCTTAATGTAAAGGATATAATTACAAAAAAAATCCATTGCTATTGATGCACCATTTGGCTTTAATTTTTTTTCATACAAAAACAGATCTGTTTCTACGCTTCGTCTTTCAAATCGCTAATAGTTTTCCAGAGTTTTGAGAGTTGAAAAGAACAACGGTAGCCAGAGCTTTGCTGTATTGATGAACTTATTAGAAGTACCCTACTTGAACTCGATGAAAAGTGCCCCGTCTATGTCCCGAAGAAAAAGTGGGATCGAGGATTCGCGCTTTCGAAATATATCGCATTTCCATAATTGTGGATAAGAGGAAGAGTAGGGGAGCTGGGGGTGAGCAGGTTAATTATGCCATCGACCGCCTCCGAGCTCCCGCGTATATATATATATATATATATATATATTGTTCGGAAGTTACACGCACAGGGTCTAATTGGGTCAGACACCCATGGCAATTGCTTGTGCGCGCGCTACTGCACGCTGTAAAAATAGGTTACATTACAACCGATCTCGCTCCCCCTCCTTGCTCCACCCCTTCGCTTTATGGCGCGCATAAAACAGTCGAATCGCTTTCCGGAGCACGCTCGCGTTCGCTCGCTCAAAAATAGAGTCGCGCGGTGTATGTGTATGTGTGTGTGTGTGTGTGTGTGTGTGTGTGTAAGTTAATGCTCCCCGCGAGAACGCGGGAGAGGAGGGACAGGCATCGCGGCCGCGTGTGCATATAGTAGCGGCATCGGCGACGAAGCTATACGGGTTTCTGTAGCCGGCTTGCGGGGGCGGACCTGGTGCCTTTTAAGGACGTTCGCCAGGAAATTGATATTCTATATATATATATATATATATATATATATATATATATATATATATATAAAAGAGTTTATCTCTTTTTTTGTCATCTGAAATAATGCTTCTTCATATTAATATAAATGTTTTGGTCCACTTTTTACTTAGGTATATTGAAAATTTCAGGGCGGAATTGAACTGTGTGCCTTCGACAGATGTGTTCCGATTATACATTTCCAATAAAGGAAGTAGTAAATGAAGCTTGCGGAACGATGCTAGTCGAGACGATTAAGGAATTTTCCTTAAATACAGGATTAGAGTTAAAATATAGCGTACGCTCGTTTTCGAAGCCGCGTAGTTTCGAAATCTTTTAAAAATTGACGAAGGTACAGACGAACGAGTGCTAAAGAATTATTGCAAAAGAATTATTGAAATGGAAAAATAATAAATCAGAGTATTTGGAACCGAGAGTAAAGAAGTAAAAAAGAGAGTAAAAAATTGGCAAAGAATCTATGTATCCGCATATAACAATCTAAGGGAGGCTTTATTTTCTGAAATGGTATACTTTCAAAATTAATTCCAACCCATTTATTACTTAGTACATTCTATTCCACTTTATAGCTGTGCATAAATGTTCTATAAAATCTACTTCGCCGATTTATCACGCTTGGTGCCGCATAAGTGAAAAGAATCAAATCGAAAGAGTCGAAATATTATTCTAATGTCGAAAAAGTATTCTACCTGCCTGAAGCGAACAGTTAACCAAGTAAAAACTATAGAACATCCAGTAATAAAATTAAATGTGATTTAAGATCGAAAAATGCATATAAGAAACAAACAATACACAGTCGTTCAGACTTCGCTTCAAACTGTAGATCCATCGTCATGAAGCGGCGAAGATGTGAAAATTATTAAGAAAAAGCTGAAAACGAGCAATTTGATTAACACTTCGAATTCGAAGTAAAAGAGAAAATAGTATTGCAAAACTCCTACATTTTTTTCTATGTATGTTATGTATATTGCAGGAGAGACTTATTAACGAGTGTCAAAAAGTAACGGGGAATCGACATTCTTGAAGTGTCGTCAATCGTGTCTATACTCGATGATTAGCTGTTTTTTTCGATTTGCGCATTTGCATTCGCGCAACTGTTCAGATATAGAACTATATATTGCAATCTTCGACCCGATGCATCTATATATGCGCGTCCATATAGAGTGGAGTGAGTGCTATTAATAGGAGAGACGGAGAGAAACTGGTGTATGGGGGGGTGGAAAACGGCAGGCCAAAATACACACACACACACACACACACACACACACACACACACACACACACACACACACACACACACATATTGATTGGTTTCCCGGATGGAGGAAGTCCGGTGCAGAATCCGCGATTCTGATTCTCGAGGCTGTATACTGGCGCGCGCTTTATTTGTGTATATATAATTCCGTGATTGTTTCGGGGGGTTTCTCGGATCATTCTGGTTCTTTACATTATATTTATTCAATGACTGTCATCAGAATCAATCTCGATACACAAAGATAAATACGTTGGAGGGGATGTTCTTTTTGTTTGTCGACAAGACAGCACTCATTTGAATTTGGCAATCTTTTGTGGCAATGGTGCCACCCTACTTTTAAATATATATAAATGTAATTATTTGTTTTATGATATACTAATGTGGACGAAGAAATTAATGAAACTTTTTATGCTAAAATATGTCTTTTTGAGTTGACAATCATTGATAATGCTGAAAAAAATCGTCGATTCACAGTTGCTAAATTCAATTGGATTAAAAAGAAGAAATTACAATAGTCAGCTAATCATGAATGAGGGAACTAGTAGATGGCATCACGTATTTGGAAGTTACCGTGTTATTCCTGAGCAAAGCGAGTGTTTCTCAAACTTATTCAATGTCGAAGTCTGTGTTTTATATCACCAGATCCGAACAATCATTTTAATTCTGTTATTTCGAGGTTAAAGCTGTGCATAAAAGTAAAATAAATCTAGAGATCCACGGCAATTGTGCATTTGGCCCGAGGAAAACTTTCGCGGTAATGGTAGAGAATATTTGTCCAGCGCGTACGAGACAAACTATATTTTAAAAAATTCGAGGACTGTAAATTCGCCACTAAAGAAACGTGTATGTAAGATTAGTTGGAAAGCTAAGGTTGATTCATTTAAATATATAGTAATAACCTGCTGCCTCTGCGAATTTAATACTGTGTGCTAATAATTATATTTATCATTTATAATTTTAATGCACATAACAGCTATTATTCATTAGAGTCTCTATTTGAACGTATTCTATGCATCTCTATATTCATTTGAAGTATTCAAATCACTGTTGAAGAAAAAAAATTTTTATGCATAGAGAAATGATGAATTGTAATTACGTTTTAAGTAAGATAATTGATTAATCATTTGCATAAAGAGATTTGAACTTAGTAAAATATTAATGTAAATCTATCAAGGAATACAGAATTGATTGATCATTTTTTATAATTGATATATGTCATATATAATAACGCTCATAGAATTCATCGCGTATTGGATAAAGAACGGCCTTTAGTACAGAAGACTTTAGCTACTTGACAAACCTCAATTTTTAAATAAAAAATTATAAATATTGATATATTATGAGGCATGGGAAAGGCCATAATACAATAGCTAATGTGTTTGAAACTAATGCGGGCGCTCTACTATGTTTCAGGTCTGGATTCTGATTATAATCACGATCATCCTCCTATCCTAATATTTTATATGCCTAATTTATGTAATACTTGACAAATCATTCCTTTTCCTGACTCCAGAACTTTCCTTGCATGTGTATTAGACGCATGCCTTTATAGACAGTGCGAGAGCCGCGAAAATATCGATCACTTAATTACTCCGCAAGACTATACCGCCCTTCTATAAATCCAATGGCGAATTTCATTCTTCCTTAAAGAGACCATCATGCGTGTGAGCGTGTGTGTGTGTACAGAGGCGGTTTAACGAATCACCGATGACTTTAGATTATAACGACGATTTAGCTTATATAGCCGTCTGCTTATTAGTCGTCAAACGCGATGAAAGCCGTATATATATACAATATCAACCGATGTATGACTGTTCCTCGTTAACCTATAAGGGAGAAGTATAAACAGCACCATTTATCGTGGCAATCTCATTTGTGCGGACTATAATATCATGTTCATTATATATATATATATGCACGTATGTTTGTGTTTGTGTTTGTGTGTGTGCGCGCGCGCACGCCTGTGTATATAAACGCCTTAGAAACTAAAGGCTAAAAATACTAATTCAGTTCGAGGGAAGGGGTGATAGAGAAGAGCTTTCCAGATTTAAATTTAATCCGCCTCTCGCTCCAAAACCAATGGTCTTCGGGTTTTTTATTTATCTCATCTCGTTTACTTCTTCTTCTTCTTCTTCTTCTTTTTCTTATATATATATACATACATACATACATACATATATTATATAGACCAAGAGCTTCCATTTAATCCTCTCTTCTAGAATATCGAAATACTTGGAGTTTTGGCTCTCTGTTAGCATCAAAACCGAGAAAGTTACACATATATATATATATATATATATATATATATATATATATATACACACGGATGTACATTATGTAGATCGATAAACTTCGAGAGAGAGAGAGAGAGAGAGAGAGAGAGAGAGAGAGAGAGAGAGAGAGAGCGGCGAAGATATAGAAGGCGCACTCGGTCGCGATCCAAAGCTCGCCCTAAGAATCATCGCGCTGCGCCGTCCCCCCGGTTATCGGCTGTTAATCGCTTCATTCGTACATACATAGACACACATTCATATATATAATCCCGCGGGCATTACGAGCTTCCGGTTGTCGGGCGCTTAAATTTTGTCGCGGTCGTATAATAAACGCGGCCCCTTTAGGAAATTCCCGTTGGCGCGCGGTTATTTTATCATTCCTTTTTATACCGCTCTTCTCTCGCATAAAAATGCCGCCTCGTCCTTATTCTTCTCTTTTTTTTGCCAATCACAAGCTTCTCCGAACTCACGAAAATACGCGGTA
The DNA here is from genome assembly GCA_018907035.1 of Sycobia sp. Sy_11. Taxonomy (NCBI): domain Eukaryota; kingdom Metazoa; phylum Arthropoda; class Insecta; order Hymenoptera; family Epichrysomallidae; genus Sycobia; species Sycobia sp. Sy_11. Next base: position 1,351,107 of record JACCIC010000121.1, on the reverse strand, counting down.
CGAATATCAATTCAATAAAAGGGCTCTTTAATTGGAGTCGCGCGCGATCGCGTTTATATACTGATAGGGATTTATCGGGGGATATTAGTTCGAGTTTTATGTACGACTTGATAGCCGACCTCCTCCGCCGCCTACTCCTCTGTGTAAGACTCGTGTTGTCTACCCCGGCGCGGTAAATCTATATTTATATATATAATATCGGCGCGCATAATGCTTGAATTGACGGAAGAGGAGAGGTCGGATATAATGACCGATGAAGAATCCCTGTTGCATCTGTATATGTGCGTATGTATATGTATAGTATATATGTAATTTATATGTGTTATATAGAGAATTGAGGCAGAGAGGCAATTACACCTCCTCTTCCCCGTGCCCATCGCGGATTTTTGAAGCCGAATATTTTTGAATTGAGCGCAGTGTATTTGCCGTTTCCAATGGCTTTATATCGCGTCTTATTGAATCTGGACGACGTGGCAGCGCGCTAGAAAAATACACGAGTCGATTGAAATTCGACGAAACCGACCGTTGGTCTTGTACGTGCCATGACTTCTGTCTTAAATAAATATATAGAATTTACATATAAAGCAGATTATAAGTGCTATTTGTATTTTGAAATTTGAAAAATAAGTTTTACTGCACAGTCCAAATACGTTAGAAGTATGACAAAGATACACTTTGTAGAACTCAAGGCATTTGAGAAAAATTTATTAAAGTAATTCTTTATTTATTTACTTTAAAGTAAAATTTAATTTACGCTAAATTATTGTAAAGTTCACATTTAAATTCATTTTTAAATTTCATTCATAAATATTGATACGAGGCGAGAATTTTTATCGTTAACAAGACGTGCTACAAGTGTGTTTTCTAATGCGTCTGATTCTAATTCTCGAATTGTTCTATATGTTATTATAGTCAGGTGTAATATTGTAAGTTATTACTGCTAAATTGAGTGTTTGATTTAGGGCATAACATAGCAGCTATAAAATTTTTCCAACTTCTTTCAATTTCATTAAAAATTATTTAATAGTTTGTTTGCTTCATATACGTTTTTCCAAGTGCTTCTCTGAAAACTATTCTAGTGATCGTATTTTCAACCATCATTCAACAAATAAAGCTTTACTAGATTACGTATAAAATACGTCAATAAATCGACCGGATCTGACGAAGACATGCCAAAGTTATCTTGCAGTAGGACAATGCATCGTCTCATACCACTACACCGGTAAAGAACACATTGAACGCACTTAGTTAGGAAGTCCGCCTATCAGCTGTTCGCATCGATGGGACACTCACTTGTAGAGCAGCGCTTCGGCAATTTTAAAGAAATCAAAACATTGCTCGTCGACTAGTTTGTTTCAAAAGACAAAATTTGAAAGATGGGCGAAATGTGTAGAATCCAGTGATCAATACTTTGAATAAAAAATTGTGAGATGTCCCTGAAAATGAAGTGTTTTTTCTATCGATGCAATCGGCAAATTGTAACTTACACTCCTAGTATAGACCCAATCACGCAATGCTTTGTCCTTCTTTTTCTCCGAATGTGAGTGAACTCTCGATCCTTCATAAGCATTACTTTATATATAAAGTATCGTTACATCCTTAAATTATCAAGCGGGGAGCATGACTAATTCCTTTACATCTAACTATCGTCAAGGAGATAATGTTGCGCTCGATAACGGAAATCAAATCGGTAGTCGACTTAACGTGTGCACATCCTACGGCAAAACCGAGCGTCAACTGAAAAACGTCGAGACTTGTAAGTGTATATACATACATACGTGCGTATAGATACCGGAGAGCACATCCTGATATTTGTTACATGGGTGGATGGATGAAAAATAAACACCCGTTTTATTCCTTATCCCCCTCTTTCTTTTTTTATCTTTCTTAGCTTTCAATTCACAATACCTGCTTGGGACAGCGAGTCAGCAAAAAAATATCACCGATGCGGGCGGGAATTAATTTCAGTCGTATACGCGATGAGAAACGACAGCTGCCAATCATTGGCACGGGAGCGCAAAATATTCTGTGTGTGTTTCTGTGTGTGTTCTGCTATGAGGGGGGGGGGGGTGAGCGATCTGAGAGATGGTTGAGGCATAGAGACGATAGTATTTTTAAATAAAGAAAATACCTTTCTCACGTTCACTCCTCTGGTTCAATCAATATTTTATTTATTGATTCTTTAACAAATGAAAAGTCGAAGGTGCGACGAAAAGAATCTATTTCTCACCTGTTTAGCTACCCGTAAATTGACCCTTAAGTGTATGCCGAATGATACTTCACGATGAGTCTTTAATTTTTATAGGAAATGTTATTTTGAGCCAGTGTTTCGTTTTTTGGGCATGCGATTCAGAGTTTTTTTTTTACATCGGCTGCCTAGCCAATATTATCGATTAACTTTTACATAAAAATTAGTAGTTATTTCAGTATCTTTTTTCTCATTTCTTACATATTATTCTTTTTCGAGATTACGTGTTTTCCATTTCTATAATAGATATAAATTAATCGTAATATCAATGATGTATGTTAAATATTCAAAATCCGCGAAATCCTACAAATATGCTTATTTTTACCATCAGCATCTGTAGAGAAAAATACAATCTGGAATTGAAACTTTAAGAAAAGGAAAGTCCCATCATTCGAGACACATTTGAAAATTAAATACAAATGTAACAAGACAGATGAAAATTCGGATCGCACTTTATTTTATCTTCAATTTATAATGGTATGATTGTCTTTTGCTTGTCCATCGTATCATAGTCTTAAATTTATATTCGATTGTATTATTTATATTATAATGTTATTTATAATTATTTGTAACTTTCATTATTATTTGTAAATGTTAAATTTGTTATTTATAAATATATAATCTAACCTCTATTAATTCATATTAATTATTATTATTTTGTCATTTTACGTTACATCACTACTAATTGTACTAATATTCTCATTCTTCTATTTATTATTCTGTTATTTAGTTAAAGACTTTATTAAAAACTTAAAATTGTTGTTAAAGCACGACGTCGTAGCTTCTTCTGATTTTTAAAAAACTGTAATTATCGCCAATCTTTTAGTAAATCTAATTCTTCATTTTCTTTACAATTTTAATCACACTTAATTTAATAAACTTCACAATTTCTAGAATATAATATATAATATTCAATTAAACAAAACAAAAATAAAAATTTATTTTGGACAATCATGTCATATTCCACAGAACTACTGTAGACCTATTCTCATCGGTTTTCATATAGAAATCGCCTATTCCACTACGTCGGTTAATACTTGCGCTAGTTTGGTCAAGTATTGGCATTTTACATTTCTATTGGTTTCTGAGCGAACTTCATTTATAAGTGATTTATATGAATACTAAATAATTACTTGAAAAAGACCTACGTATTAAACTCGAAACATAGTCACAAAAATTATAATTTATGTTTATTATTAAAACAAATTTATTATATAGCAGAATCATTAGAAGCTTTTTAATACTCTAATAATTTGAATTGGATATTTTTATCGAATATTTTATGTAATAAAATCTTTAATTGCCTGCATAGTAAAGAGTCTGTGTATTACACGTGCATTGATATTTATAATTTTTATATAAGGTAAGTTTGAAACATAATTAGTAAAAGTAGATTAATAATAAATCTAATGTTTATAATTAAAAACATTGAACAATAACCTAACCGCAATTTTTGCATCACTAGGAAGTGCCCAAAAGTTTAATGAGATTTTAATTTTTAAGAAAATTATATAATATTTTGAAATAAAATCTCTACTTGTAATCGAGGCAAGGATCTCAGTTTCTTCATAGAATATATTATATTTCTAGTACAAACATTTTTTGGAATTTTTAGTACATAAATTTATTATCATTGTAATTTTTTTGAATACCATTGCTAATACGGCTAGTTATTTGCTTATCACATAAAATTTATTAAAAATTGCTCGATTTTAAATGAAATTAATATAAAATCGATAGAATTAAATATTTTTGTGACTGAATAAAACTAGGAGGCGCAGTTTTTAGTACAAGTAAATAACTCCGATCAGAAAAAATTAATAAAAACTTAGTTTGGCTCTGATAAGCGTACGAACTTGAATTTAATAGTTGGTATTTTAATTGACATTTTTATACATATTGTTTATACATACTTATTGAAAATAGTTCATTATGACAGAAGACCAATAAGTGGTTCATTATGGAATGGCGTGAATTTAGCGATCGAGAAAGGGTAGTAGACGCGGCAAAAGTTACAAGGCACAGATACCAGCGATAAGTTTTGTTTTATTTTGATATATCCGGAGCACTTTTTATCCTTGCAATTTTTAGTAAGGAAATAGGAATTATTCAAATTTGAAATGTAAATGAAATCAATTTTAAACATAAACGACGGTAATTAATCATTAGTGTACGCTTATCGATTTCAAATACTTTACTTGACAATGTTTTTGAAAAAGGAATTCGAAGTAATTTTAGTACTATAGAATTTATGAATATAAGCTTAAAAAAATTATCGGCTATGAAACAGCTGCTAGACGCATAAGTCATGACTTATGCCCGCGACTAATTGCTAGTTTTGGTGCTTTCTCATATTCGGCGACGTGTAAAGATCGCAGTTGCATGCAGCTCAGGGAGACGCTTCGCGACGATTCGGGTTCGATATGATGCGGTACGAGTACGCGTACGATCCGAAGTGAACGCCCTACTGCCCTATCACAATGAAATACTAATACGCTAAAACGGCTGTAAAGTATCAATTATAATACGCGATTCAGAATATTATAAAACACCTTTGTTTATCTTAGATGAATAATTAATTGCCAGGGTGAACTATCTACGCTTTTAAATCAATGAAAAATTCTTCTCAGTGCACCTGTCTTGCCTTCCATATATTTTTGCTTGAATTTTAAGAATCGTTAACTTATTTTTTTATCCTTATCTATACAGTTTATCTCCTGTACATTAGTTATATCTTTGCCTATATATATATATATATATATATATATATATATATATATATATATATATATATATTATAGCTTTGCCTATCGTTCAAATTCACGCGCGCTCGCCGGGCGTCGAAGTCGCCCACTCGCCACCGCGTCGCGGTCACACCCACCCGCGGGCAACTGTAACATTGCGTCGTGCGCGCGCGCGCGGATCTGTCGCGGTTCTCCAATGCGTAGTGCACATATCGACGGGCCGATTTTGCGTTAGTGCAGCGCGCGCTCAGGCCGGTGCTCAGAACTCGTTCCTCTTATTCGCACTGCTCGGCAGCTTTGATATACACACACACACACACACCCACAACACACACACACACACACACACGCACGCACGCACGCACGCACGCACGCACGCACGCACGCACACGCACACACACACATGCATACACACATGCATACACACATATACGTATATGATGCATTGAACACCGGAATGACCTGGTTTCGTCGCGTGCGCGGACGGAAATTAACGCGCCGCGACCGTCGTCTATGAGGCGTTCGCGCGCAGCTTCCAGAATCCTCTTGGAATAATCATAATTCATACAGATTTATGCACTCGTGCGGCTTTGCAACGATCTGTTTTCAAGCTCCGCCGTGAGAGGAAAGAATTTTATTCTCGGGTCCACACACGGCTATCAAAAATTGGCTTTACATACAGTAGTAGTCTACGATGAACGATTAACTAATCAGTTCCACTTCAATTATACGCATTAAATATAAGAGAGACATTAATGCCTTTATTATTACTTACATAATGAATTAAATGGTATTAATCATTTCTTTCTACTTAATTCTTCTACGAAATTTTTACTTTGCTACACTTACAATACATTAAATTTCTTTCAATTCCACATAGCATGCAATATCTTGTTATTAATCTGATTATATTTATTCTTCTGATTTATTTTACAATTTTTTTTTTTTTTCATTGCAGTTTTGAAAAATAAGATTTAGCTACAAAGGGATTAAGATAAATATATCATATACATACGTACGAAATTCTTTAAAATTTTTCTATTTAAATTGATTGCATTATATAAAAATAACTTTTAAAGTGTATATACTTTGTGTGACTTTTGCTTGCAAATTATGTCACATACACCGAGATAGAGGGAGTCATTCACAATGTATGTTAGATAATTTTATTTACAAAATGCTGGTTTTAATAATAAATCTGCACATAGCGTAAAAATTATTTTTGAACTAAGTGTATAATCATCTATTTAAACATCTTACATAAAAGAATTTTGTGTGTGTGTGTGGGTGTGTCTAAAAAACTAAATTATCATTATTTAAATTATTTAAATAAACTTTATAAGTTTCTCTTTGCGCTGAAAAAATTAAATACATAATAAATCGAGTCAGAAACTTTAATATAATTATGTCTATAAAAATTTATGGCATTTTATGTCTAATTGTAAGAAATGATGTATGAAAATATGATAAGCGTTAAACATTTGATAATTTTTATAAATAAGAAATAATATACCATTTAATATAGTAGTAGTGAATTAAAAATAAAGAGAGTTAAGTTCAATTTGAATACAAAAAAAGATAAGGAATTTATTTTTTCCCTTATATTTAATGCACATACTCCAGATAAGTGATTGGTACACCGATCGTTTGTAAAATCTCCTTGTTAGTATGGTGCTTAGATTGCAGTTCAATTCTCGAGATTTTTTTTTAAACAAATACTAGGCGCAGCTAATAGTTATGAACGAGACCATTGCAGATAAATTTGGATTAAAGAAACAATAATGTAGAAAGAAACGAACTGCAGAAACAGAATAATTATTATACAAAAAATTGATATAAAAAGGATTTTTAACTTTCGAAGAAATCTTTTATAAAAGAGAGTGAAATTTTGAAATTTTTTCAAAGAATCTATCTAATTAAATCATGTGGAGATTGCTTTTTAATTAAAATTTTTAATTTTATTAATTTTATCAACTCGTAAAATTCTAGGAACCGAATAGCAAAAATTTTTTTCGTTATTATTACATCATTAATTATATTTATAGATCATTCAAAATTTTTTATTAATTTTTTTATCGGAGAAAAGAAAAATTATAATAAAATTCTTGCATCAATTCGTTTTAATAATTGATATATGTAATTATGTCACTTTATTAATTATTTTATTAATTAGACGTAAATGTTCAATTATACGTTTTTTATGGCAGACCTCCTACCATTGACATTTACATAGGAAATAATAAGACGAATTTATTTTGGAAATACTAAAATAAAATTTTTGATACGATTTGTAATCCGGTAGTTCTATTTGAATTAGATCTATCTTATTTAAAAAGACTAAATAAATTATAGAAGAATTTCATAGATTTTTTTCTAAAATTTTTTTTTTTACGAATTGAAAAATTATTATTTGATAACATTTTTATTAACAGTGCATTTAGATATTTATGGACGTGACTATTAAACAAAATATTTTTATGAAAAATATTGTTAAAGTAAAAAGATATACTGTTAAAAACAATTTTAACAAAATTCACGAACTACAAAACTGAAAACATAAAATAACTCCAAAATTACTAATCTGACAATTAAGATGGTTAATCAACTATATGTATTTATAACATCGATTCTATATGTATATAAATATATATGTAAATATAATATCGTATCTACACTATATATATATATATATATATATATATATATATATTTTTCTTCTCTAGTTATATATTGTAAATATATATACAATATACAAAAGAAAAAAATGAAGTAAAAATGAATTCTTTAATCTTATATAAGAAAATATTAAATCCTCATGCCCTGAACGAGATTAAGTAAGAATAAGATCTCCTCATTCTCTTAAAAATCTTATGTATTTTAAGGATAGCTCCTTTAGAATTTTGCTGCTCATTTAATTATTCGGTTTACTTCTTTTAAAAAAGCTTTCCTCTGTTCGTTATCCCATTTCCCCTGTTCTCGATCTGCAGTCTGAAAGCTCTACCCATTCAGCCGCAAATAGTGCATCGACACCATATCTTCACCCATACCCACCTATAACGCTCGATAGCGGGGATTTTTCTCATTCTGGGGGCTTGTTTAAGAGAGGCGGCCGCATTGTTCCAGCCGCTTTCAACCTGCGCACGAGGAGGAGTAAAAATTGCATCCAAACGGCCGCCGAGCGATTTTCGCGATAAGGCCATATATATATATATATATATATATATATATATATATATATATATATATATATAGAGAGAGAGAGAGAGAGAGAGAGAGAGAGAGAGAGAGAGTAATACAAGTCGCGCTCGCTACCAGGACGCCGCCGCGTCGCCCGGTTCGTTGACCGATCAAAATCGATTTCCTTTGCGTCGCTTCGATATATGCAATAAGGGCGATAATGCTGTATTCGAGCTTGCGGCGTGTCCGACTCAATTTTATACGTTTTTCCGATGGATAAATATAATGTGCATACACGTAGATATTTATTAGATATTGCGCTTATAGAAATATTAAACTTGTGAGGGGCTCTCACAGTCAACTTTTATCGATCGAATAAAGAAAGCATCGATTTAAATAATATTATGCGGAAATATTAAATTATTGCACAGTTTAGTTCATCGCGCTCTTTTTTGTGTTTATTTTTAATCGCTTGCAAGTTTCAATTCATGCCATGAAGCGATATGAAAACCCTCTCGTTTTAAAAATTTCATAACTAAAAATTATTAAAATGTTCTAAGTTCTGCACGGTTTGATCAATTCACGTGAATCGTTGCAGCAGATAAAATAAACATAAATAAAGGAGACGATTAATTAAAATTTACAACAGTTTATCATTTACATAAACATAATGTTCCTTGAGGAAGAGCACTTTCTACTCGATCTAGATAAAAGAGCAGGCGACAGCGCGTTAAAAGAGAATTGTTCAGATGTCTCGTTGGAAATCAATTGCGCCACTTGATTGAAACATTGAAAATCTGACGCATTGTATGCTCGGTCGCGTTTTCTCCATTAGGAAAGGCGCAATTGAACATGCGCCGCGAATACTTCGCGATTAAATCATACTGCCAATTACATTTTCATTACTACAATTAAATCGATGAATCTTGTCTCTCAATTATACAACAAAATTAGTGCAAAGTAGTATGCCCTTTACATGCATGTGTATATAATTGCTTATTTATATACACGCACGCACGCATGCACGCATACACAAAAGTAAGTATGTATGTATGTATGTATGTATGTATGTATGTATGTATGTATGTATGTATGTATAATTTATCATTTTCGCGTTAAGGACGGAAGTATAATAATCGCGAAACTCTGATTAGCGCCATCGATTCAAGTGCGCCCTCTTTTCTCGAACCATTCGTTGATAAATCCGAAGAGAATCGACGATGATTTGTCTATCTGTCCGACCGATTTCTCGCGACGCGCGGAGGGAGGTGGTGACGCGGATAAGCTCGTTCGCCTCGAGTGGTAGGGGGCGTTGTTGCCACCAAGACATGGTTTCCGCGAGTACCGATCTCATATCGTACAGCTCCCTCTCTGAAATCTAATTCGCGCTACACACGCTTTGCGGATGAATTCGAATGTTTCTATCTTCCGGATGACCATTTTTTCAAGTTGGCATCGAGGTAATCGATACTATTATAGAGCCGATACAAATGGTAAACGAGTAAATTTCTGCCGATTATTACGAGTAATCGCTGTCTTTTGCAGTTGTGCGTAATTGATGATAATTGATGATCTGTTGATGATAATTTATTTAAAATCACATAGGGCACCGAGATACCTTTTTTTAAGTTTACGAGAAACGCGCGTGTATAAACTATTGAAATATCTGGGCAAATTGTTTAAGCATATTTCTTATAGACATAGACAACTAAAAAACTGGGTCAAATTATGCTTGCAAAAACCGCGCGCCAAAAATTACGAGCGAACGTAAATAAATATAGATGTGTATGTATAAGTTCTACCGAGCGCGCCGCGGTTGCTGTAATCGCTTACTCTCCCCTCCTCCACCTACCCCTCCTTCCCTCGCACACGTTCCCCTCTTCATTCACGCTCTCGACCGTTTCTCTTTCATTTCTCTCTCGCCCTCTCTCTTTCTCTTTCTCCTTTCCCTCGCTCGTAAATCATCCCGGGCAAAAGAGGAAATAAAGAACGCGCGAAAGAAAGCTCGGCGCAGGGGGGCTTTCTTAATGCAAGCGAGCCGCGCTCGTTTTTATCGCTCTCGCCCGCGGAACGAAGAACCCGAGACATCGGCGCGAGCCGATCTCGATCCTGCCTCTCGCTCCGTCCCCGGGCTTCCCCGTGCACGCGCGCGGACGCGAAAAGAGCGGAGCCGATGGTGGTCGGGCTCGCGCCCGACGACGACCGCGGGAAAAAGAGTTGGTACTCACGACGGCCTCGCTGAGCGGCAGGTGCCGGGCGGCGCCGAGCAGCAGCGCCAGCAGCAGGCAGGCGCCGGGCAGGTCGACCGGCGAGCGCCGCATCCTGCGGCCGCGTCCGTCCTCGGGGGTCCTCGACGTCTCTCCTCCGGACAGCTACGGGCGTAGCACGCACGCTGCACGCCTGTGGCCGGGCCCGTCGAGCGCGCGGAGAGGAGCAGCTCTTGGCGATCTGTGGCGCGCGTGAGCGCGAGAGTCACAGAGGCGCGCGCGCGCGAGAGCGCTCCCTCGCTCGCTCCCTCCGCCCGGTCCGCGCCGCGGCCGCCGTCTCCGCCGCGCTTCCGCCGCGCTTCCGCCGCGGCCGCGTCGCCGCCGGGAGGAGACGCGCGCTCGCGCGCGGAGGGATCCTCGCCGTCGCCGCCGCCACCGCCGCCTGCCCTCGCGCGAGAGCCGCGCGCGCCCGCTCGCTCGCGCAGCGTAGTTTTTACCGAGGGACCGAGCTCCCTGGACGGGAGGAGCGAGCCGAGAGACGCGAGCGAGGGAGCGAGCGCGCGCGCGTGCGAGTGCAGACGCCGCGAGCCAGAGTCGAGAGACGACCGGGGCCCCGGCTGCTGCTGCTGCTGCTGCTGCTGCTGCTGCTGCGTCTCTTCTTGGCAAGAGAGAGCCCGCGCGCGAGATCTCTCTCTCTCTCTCTCTCTCTCTCTCTCTCACTCTCTCTCTCCCTCGGGCGAATCGCGCGGCGCAGTGCGCGGTGTCGGCTCCTTCAGGGCGCGTCGCTCTCCCGGGGCCGCTCCAGGGACGAACGGTACGCGCGCAAAGTTCGCGGACACGGCGGCGACCGCACGGAGCGAGACGTCGTCGTCGCTGACGCCGACGAGGAGGTGACGGACGGCGGAGGAGGAGCAGCCGCGGGCGGAACCGACCCCCGAGCCACGATTCGCGGGGCTGCAAGGATAGGAGCCCTAGGGGGCCGTCGCGCTTAAGCGCGAGATCTCGTCTCGGCCGAGAGCGTCATGACCCGTCTGGGATTGCGGTGAGTCTTTTCGTTTCGCCTACATTTTTAGCCCCCTTCTGCGTTACGCTTCGGGTTTGTCCTCTCGAGTTCTTCGTCGAACTGTAGGGCCGCCGCCCGGCAGAAGAGGGCAAAATCGGCACTCGATTTACTCGACTCTTCGAGACGAGGATTCGCGGTTAAGTGTTTGCAATATACATTACATCGGTGAAAATCGGCACTCGATCGTTTCAGTTCGTAACTCCTAGCGTAGTTTCTAAATTATCGCGTCGGTGAGAATCGGATGCATAACTCGTCGATATGGGCATCGAACGTCATATCATCACATTGGTACAGTTTAAACCAAATCGCCTTAATTATGGTACATTGATCGCAATCTGCACTCGATAATTTCGGTCCGAGGTTGAGAATTCGTGGATACGGGTCTCGAATATTATATCGCTGGAGATAGGGGCTCTTCTTTGGATTTCCTCAACGCCATGCTCGTACAAGTCGTATCAAAGCGACGGAACTATCCGTTGTATCGGTTAAAATCGGTACTCGATCGCTTGCACCCGACGTTCGCGACTCGTAGAAAATTGTCCACAATGGTGCGTATCGGTCAAAATTGGCGGTCCCTCGTTTCAACGCGACGTCGATAACCCGCGTGAAATTGTCCGAAATATTTAAGTTATCTTCGGGTCGAAACAATCGCACCTTCGATTTTACAACCGATCGGGGCTGAAATTGGCAAAAGAGCGAAGAACCGGCCGCGAACGCTCGCAGCGGTCCCCGTCCGCGAAGGCGGGCCGGAAAGAAAGTGAGCCGCGCGACGCGGATTTCGGCTCGCGCGAAAGTGCCGCGACGGCTCTCCGCTGTTTCTGCGGAGCGCCTATAATCGGAACCCGCGGCTGAAAATCGTTTTCTCGCCCGCGCTTTCGACGACTCATCGTTCTCTCGTTTCCTCCACAGATTCGTCGCATCCCTGGCGTGCCTGGCCATCGCAGTACAAGGGGTAAGTCAACCAACCTTCGTCCAGAGCATGTTAGAAAAAGATAGAGTCGCGCGCACGTGCGCCCGCCCCGGGGACCGAGCAGCACGAGGGCCGCGGAGCTCGGCGCGCCGGGACGGCCGCGCGGCGAGTGCGAACCGATGCGCGCGAGAGCCTCGGAACGGGCGACGGGAGGATCGGGTGGCGGGTGGGTGCCCCCCCCCCCCGACGAGCCGGCAACCGGTCGCGCGTCGCGGCGCCGAGAGCGCGGCGGTTGCCGAGCGGCAGGCGCGCGAGCCAGAGGGGGGATTTCGTCGGTATACGGAACTTTTTGCCCCTTTTTCTGCTCGCTCGCAAATTGCAGCGGGGCGCGCGTACGCAAACGCACGATAAGGCCCGTCCCGTTTGTGTTTTTAATTATACTCGAGCGCCTATCGCCGTCTCCTCTTTTACACAGCGTTGACAATTTTAGTTATCGTTATCGCCCGGTTCTGGGAAGGGGAGGCGTCGCGACTACGCGCCGAGCGATCCGGCAGAGTGTCGTAATCGATATTAGTTATAGGCGCGCAGAACTGTCGCTTATCAAAATTGGATCAGTGGCGCGCGGAAAAGTGGCGAATTTTCAGATTTTCAGCGGAGCGCGCAGTTCGGAGTCCAAGGCCTCGGGGGCATCCAATTATTATTCGCGAACTAGATTTTCTAAAACGTCTCTCCCATCGGGCGTCGGGCGACCTTAACTGCTTCGCCACCGATGACTCACTTTTCCTTCGAGCGGATAATGCGCGTGTGTCCGCGTGCGTCCGCGTGCGTCTCGCACGTACATTAACATGTTGAATTGACATTATACAGCTCGTGTCGAGATAATGAAGTAACGTCACGTCGTTAGTTATTATTTAAAAATTCACCGTTGAGTGGGTGGGATGCGTTAAGTTCCGTTCTTCATCGTTCATTAATTAAAGATTAATTATAATTTTTATGCTGTAGAAAAAGGAAAAATTCATAATAAGTAATAATTATGAATATTTTAATGGATTGAGAAACAATAATGAACATGGATGTAAACGTCTGCTAGAACGAAAGCACAAATTATCTATACGAACTCCGTAATTCTACAGAAAAAGTAAAATTTAAAATCACGTTCCTTTTTATTCCAATTATTATTGCAGCGATTAATAACGGATTAAAGAGCAAACAAATTTTTACTACTTTTTCTCTATTACAAGTGCATACTCTTTCTTCTAAAAACAATAATATATATTCGACAATTATAAAAATATTCTAATACACATTTTATAAAATTCATAATTATTTAATAATTATTATTATAAAAATGCGGTTTTAGAAATTGTTTATATTTAAAATATAAAAATACATCATTTATAACCATAAAAGGAACGTGACGCATTTTTGCATAAAATGAATCATAGTATTTTAATAAAATAATGTAGTACTAAAGAATTTAATTCAAGAAGCCAAAGAAAAAAGTCAAATAAAAGATCATTAAACAAACACTTTCGTTCGTTATATTTTTAGTCACGAGAACGATTATTTCGGATTATAGAAGATGAAAATAGAGTTAGATTACTGATAAGTATAAGAATAACGGTGCGAAGGAGAAAAAAAAATGAAAAGTTGAAAACGTCCCAGGATGGGGCAGAACAGACGAAGAACTACGTATGAGAGCAAAAGAAAAAAGTTGCATATTATATCCAATACAGATATATATAATTTCATAATGTTACAAAGCATATGATCTGCTAAATTTTTTAAAAAAAATTTGGCTACCAACAACTACATTACTCGTTCGTTGAAAACTGAAAAAATATTTTATTTAATTAATGTTTTACTTATTGATAAATGTAGAAATACTTTGCAACTTAAAATCATTTTTCTTTCGATTCAACAAGATAATTTTTAGGTCTAAACAATTTGTTACGAAAAATAGAGACTTATCATAAAAATTAGATAAAAAAGATGACATTCTAGGACAGGTTTCTCTTTTATGCCAGTTTGCAAATTAATAACTAAAACATTAATTAATCATTGTTAATCAATAATATAATAATAATTCTTTAAATAATTATAATCTGTAGACTTTATTTTATACTCTATCCGTCCAACAACTTCGTGAAATTAAATTTGTTTTTTATTTGTTATATATGTTTATGGGAGCTCTCTTACTTTAACATATAACTATGCATAAAATATACATTTAGCATTGAATGTAACGTTGTACTTTCACTTTCTTTTTTTTACATTTGTAACAAATTTAACGAAGATATGTGCTAAAAACTCTCATGCGCGAGTTTGGACTTCTTCTGTTCGAATGTGCGCCCCTTCCTGCACTTGTTTATGTAAGTCTGAAAAGTGCTGGAAAAAAGATGATCCAAATATAAGATTCACGATTTTATAGGTATTGTGATTATAATATCGAAGAGCCTCTCCTGCGTACCTCTTTCACTACTGCGCATACCAGGTCGATCAAAAAAAAGATTATATATATATACATGCGCAAACATATAATGTTAGACGAGTAAGTTTTCACCAAGTCATCAAAAAGGCTAGAGCACCGAAGCGATAAAGCGATCGAGCAAGCACCGGTTCGCCCACCATATCGGCAGGTCTATATTTTGCCTTAATTCCGTATACTCATTTGTGTGAACGTGCGCGTGTCCGCAGGTTTCCGTCTGTATCCCCATGTGTGTATACGCATATAAAATAATACAACCTGACATTTTCTCCACTGCTTTCTATCTCTGTATTTTTTTGCTGGTACGCGTATTCTTATCTCATCCGGGGCAATTTGTAAATTTTGACGACGCATCTCTGCGTCGGAGCAACGATTCAATATGGTTACACGGGCGGAACTGTAAAGGATAGAAAGTCTATATATATAGATTATTCCATGTCAATAGGAACAAGAATTTTACTAAAACTTTTATTAATGTAGATTTATGATTTTAAGTGAAAAAATTTCCTTTTCTCGTGCAATGTCTGACGCCAACTGGCTTCAATTTTGAAAATAATTAAATGGGAGCATGAAGTGGGATTTTTCAATCAAAAAAAAAAAATCAAATGTCATAAAAATATTAAAACATTGACCACCGATCATAAATGATTATCATAAATTTGTAACATATATTAGGTTTGCAAATTCTAATACAGCGGTCAAAACCATTTTAAAATAGTGAAAGGGAATTCAGTATATCATAGAAGCATGGCTAAATTTAATGAATTTGTGCCAAAATTGCCTTATGAGAACTCTAGAGATTGGGGAAGGATTTTATTGTAAATTCTCCGCACTCCGACTTTAAAAGCTCTTTCAATTGTATAGGGTTGAGCACTTTATAATTAATGTTTTTAAATTTTTACATTTTTAATTGTATTTTTGTAACTTTATTTTTTTTGGGCAATTTTCCTTTTAATAATTATCCAATCCACCGTATTAGATCTCGAGAACTTACTTACTATTTTTTAGTATATAAACGATTACTAAAAATGATTGTGAAAATCCAAGCAGATGAACCGGAGATACTGTTTAACAGAACTTTTGATCTTCATATTGAACTGTCTTTGGTCTAAAAACTCCGATATTATCGGCTATTTTGAATATTCCAAAAAAAAACCAGATTCGATCACAAAAGCAGAAAAAAAGACAATTTTGAGTTATACACAATGAAATTATATATCGATTTAGGCAAAACTTTCTGCTGGTTGACGGGGAATCGCCCATATATACACGGCCTTGATGTACACAGGAGATATTCTATAAATAGGTAAATACTTGGAGAAATAACGGATTCGTGCACTGATGTGAAATTAGTGAAATTTATATACAGATATTTCATCCCGTGGGAATAAGTTCTATCGTCGCACAATAAATTCATTCATTTATTCGGCCGGGCGTGCAGAGTTAATGAATGATAAATCTGTATAGCGCGCGAGCGCAGCAACAATCAGCCGTACCGGACACTGAATAATCTACACTCGCGATTGCGCTATTAAAATGCGCGATGCAACGATTGCTCGCCTACGTTCATGTTACGCGGTCTTAATAAAGATCTCGTTGGCTTCGATTATGTAGAGGATTGTCGCTCGTTAATGTTCTCGTGGTTTTCTTTTCTTTTCTTTTCTTTTCTTTTTTTGAGGGACTGAATCTGAGGGACAGAATTCTAGGATTGGATACCACACTTCAGCGTCAGAGTTGGCGCGGAATTCGGGATATGCCGCTATATTGGTACAATAGGCGCGTGCGTGCGAGCGTGCGTATTTGTGTGTGTGTGTGCGTGTGTGCGAGTGTTACCGCCGGCATTAAGCTGCGTGCATCGCGTGTCCCAGATAGAGTTTAAAACACAGTCGTCAGCGAGTCTTTTCCTATTCTTCATCCACCTCTCGTCCTTGCATGTATCTCGGCCGCCTCTGCACGGACGTCTTTTTACCGCGAGAGAAAGTGCGGGATGGGGGAGTATACGACAGGGATGCGAAGAGAAGAACGAGCGTTGAGGACAAGATATGGAAAAAGCTGACGCGGAGAGTATGGCCTGGGTCCGAGAAGGGTGCAAGGGCGGTGAGGAGCCGCGCAACTGTGCACGTGATCGATATTGTTGCCAAACGGGGAAATCGGCGTTACGCTGGAACGAGCGCCACCCGCGGATGAATCGAAAGTACGAAAGCGACGCCTGTGGATTCTTTTTTTTCAGCACCGCGCTAAGATATATCGAATAAAGAAGAGAGAGAGAGAGAGAGAGAGAGAGAGAGAGAGAGAGAGAACTCAGAGACACGATGCGGCGGACTGTCACAAAACTGGAGAACGCTGGCGAACTTGATATTCCTTGTAGAGAAACGTCGCGACCAGTCCATTGCTCACGACAGCGTCAAAATCACCGGCATATTAGCGTCTCTCTCTCTCTCTCTCTCTCTCTCTCTCTCTCTCTCTCCTGCTCATTTTCTAAGCATTGAAGAAAATTCCATAAGTTGTATGCGAGTGCGCGCAATTTTGAAAATTTATTAAATATACATCCAAGGCTCTTTAGTGCTGTGCGACTGCTCGGGACTGCTTTTACCTTTGCGATAGAATATTTAAATTCGAGACCGTAATATCGTTCTGGTAATTACAGACAGGGAAAGAGAGGGAGAGAGAGGGGATGGAAATGGAAAACCCATTTTTATTAAGAATGCGATAGAAATTAATAAATCTCTCGTGTTTAATATTGTATATCAATCATAACATCAATTTTGATGTAACAAATACGTTACTATCAATCGAAATTTCCCGTTATTCTAAAAAATTTCTGGTACGAGTTTACTTGTGAAGAACCTAATAGATATTGGCTAAAAACAAAAGTAATAAATTTATAAATTGATCATTTAGCTTTCGAACGTCGCATTCGGACCTATTTTTTTAAAGAAAACTTTATTTGTATTTAACTCTATGATCAGATTTTCAATTTTTCATAAACTGTAAAGGCTTAAGAAAGTACAGATTTTATGTTTCGCTTTCCAAAAAACTCCTACTACGATTTTTCTTATCATATTTACAAAGTTTTGCACAAGCGTAAAAAACGAGTAGATTGCATTTTTATTATCAAAATTTCCAACACTTTGCAATATTTACAGAACTAGGCAATTTTTCAGCAGTTTTGTACAAAAGATCTAAAAATCTAACTCTTTCTATTGATATCTAAAATTAGAATCCTGTTACAATTTTGTTCATCATTCATATTTTGATAATAGTTATAATAAGTATACAAAAATTTAAATGAATCTTGCGTTTATGGAAAATTTTTTCATTGCTTCCTAATTTAAATGATCGTTCTTAACCTTGTTTTTTTACAGTAAAAATAAAAAGACAAATCTTAATTTAAAGACTTTTTTCCCAGTTGTTGAAAAAAATCACCAAAGCCGATATAATTTAAGATACTTTGCTAATTCTAAGATTCAACATGCGTTAATATTGTAGGCATTATATATATTATATTTGTATTAATAGGTGTGATCCAAACTAAGCGAGATAACCCCAATGACCTACAAAATGAACTCATAACGTTTTCAGACCTATCAATGTCCCATTTAGTAATTTCTTTGATTATGATACGGAGTCAGATTAAATTGATTTGTATGTCTACAAAGATTGAATAGGTTTATATGATTATAAACGTGTACTTTCCAGGTACTGTCAATAAAAATTAGGCCAATTATAAATACGTTAGTTGAGTAGACAATCACCCGTTATAACGCGTTTTGATTCGGAGAAACTTCAGCTGACCGTAGTTAAGAAGCCACGCGTTTGCAGACATTAGCATAAAATTTTTTTGCTTTAAATGTCATTCTTTCCTAGAATTCCATGCTAAAAATACTATGAATAATTTAATGAAAGAAGTACTAATTTAAAGTTAGAAAGTAGTATTTTGATGAAAATGAAAGAGCCTTAGATCCTACAATTGTACACGGTTCATTTTGAAAGTAGTCTGAATTACCTTGCCCAATCCCCGTCATCTATATCTAAAGTCTCTCTTGGTGAGAAAAACATTGTAATTTTTATAAAAATATTTATTCGAGTCCTCTTAAGGACATATACCACGATTAAATTATACAATTAAAAAAAAAACAAATATTTGAAATATTTTATGACCATTATATATAAAACTCAATTCTTCTGTAATAAGTATATTATTAGTTACACAGTTCAAGGGCTTAAGGCCTACTTAAATCCACATTATTTGAAGTTATAACAGAAAGTAGGTACCAAATCCAAATACGCTGACCGTTACATTCGAATAAAACCAATGGATAAAATAAGCTCAAAGTTAAAGATGTACTTTTTTTAAATAATTGGTTTTGGTATGACAAGACAGAGTTGTATTTAAGCATTTTTTTTTTATTTTCTTAAATACAATTCCGTCTCTAAATAAATTGAACTAGAATATCCTCAAATTTGAGCTCGTTTGATCCACCGGTTTCGTTAGAGTCCTGCGGTCAGTGAATTGGGATCTTGTACATAATTTCTTATCTTGTACCTATTATAGAAAATATAAATTTTGTAGTTAATATTTTAATTACATTTTCTTATTTTGTAATTTAAATGCGGTGCGTGTCCTTAGGTAAACAGTTTAAATAAACTTCTGTGGAATTAAATAAATATTTATACAAATAGCACTAATAATTTTTCGTTTTTTATACATAAAATTTTATACATAAAATTCATACTAAATTATGCTCAAAATTTTCTTAAAGTAACTTTTCGTACATTATTCAAAAAATTTTATAATTATATTTAAATTGTTTTAACTTATTAAGTTTTCTTCAAATAAATATTTATGTAAATGCAAGGAGCTTTTGCTTCGTATGCATTAATAATTATAGTCGGAGAAATGACTCGTTTTAGCAAGGCATTAAATTCTACACCTCGGATCGGCTATCAAAAATGGTTGTTTGTGATTAAATAAGCGTTATTTCAATAAATTTTTATACAATTTTATATAATAATGTACCTTTTATTTATTTATTCATAATTTTATTCGTTATTATAAAGTATGTAACAAGCTTAACTCTTAATTAATTTCTTAACTGTCGTGTTGGGTATTATATTAAGTAAGACATCAAAGAAAGATTTACTTCAACTTCGTTATTTACACACTTTAATTAAACGAGAAATATGTAATGATGCAGTCTAAAATAAAATATATATTTTGTATTGTTGTCCCTTCTAACTATTTATATAACAATTTATATGTTACTTTTATTAAATCAAATATATAGACACAAACTAATATACATATATTCAGATAAAATAGATATACATTTCTAAAGATGAATAAATTCACTTCTCAATTGTTGATTAATTGTACCTTTGTATATATTCAGTTTGTGTATTATTTTTATGAGATTATTTCTTAATGCATATAAAAAGTTCGTACTTGAAAAACATATCTCGCTATTTCAGTATTGTCAAGAACTACAAGATTTTAATCGTCTATAAAAAAAATATTGATGCCCATGTATAATATTAAGATAAAAAAATTGTATTGTCTACTGATTTTTTCGACAACTACTTTAAATATATACTAAAATAAAATTGTAATTAATTTTTTTCTGAAAATCACTGTTTCGACTATTTTCGGTATGCTATTTTATAAAATATGGTCTAAAAACTATTTGACTCTAGATTTTTTTTTTCATTATACAATTGTTTTAACTAACAAAATTACAAAATATTGTTAGCTTATTATAGAATATTTAAATTACGTTTGCATTGGTGTTTCATTTTTAAAATTCCATT
This sequence comes from Sycobia sp. Sy_11, assembly GCA_018907035.1. Classification (NCBI taxonomy): domain Eukaryota; kingdom Metazoa; phylum Arthropoda; class Insecta; order Hymenoptera; family Epichrysomallidae; genus Sycobia; species Sycobia sp. Sy_11. The sequence goes on along the minus strand of JACCIC010000121.1, from coordinate 1,330,462 downwards.
TAGTTCAACAGAATAAATACTTTACTATTAAATCCTTAATTTATTGTTTAAGTTTTCTGAGACGTTTCTCAATTTTTCTAAAAATATTAAATTTTAAAAAAATTACAATGTATTCTTTCGCTATTAAACGTTCTTTTTCAGAAAAAATATAAATAAATACATGTTTAATGGGCAATAAAAACATTCTAATTTAATGGAGTTGAGTTTTAAATGAATGCTGAAAATGATCTCGACTTTGTTAAACGAACATTTTTAAACGTGGCAACAAACGATATAAACAAAATATATCTCTATATAGCTAATGAAACAGAATAATATAAAGAATATATTTTAGATAATGTAAAGAAATTATTGGTTCTTACAACTGAAACATTGGAATTATTCCCTGCAACAGTAAGAAAAAAAGTAACGGATAAAATTTTAATGTAAATCTATATTTTTCAATGAATATATTCGTACGCAAAATAACATTATATGTATTTTTTAGTTCCTATTATTTTTATTTGCTCACCAATCTGTTTAGAAACACTCGAAAGACAATAAAAAACTTAGGCATAAAGCGCAATGTAATTTTATTTTTCATTTATTGCTTTTTTCTCTGTTCAATACTCGGATTATTATTTTTTTAACCGATTATATAACAAATATTAATTTATAATAATTAACATACTCGTAAACGCGTATCGATCGAATAATATTTATTCGATTAATATCGTTACACTTAAGTATTCGTAAATTTTTAAACGTGGGAGACGCTCGATCGTACCGACCAATGTGAAAAGTTTTTAAGCTCGATGGTAGTATTATTTGGCGACGCAAGCGTAATGAACCTGACAACATAACGCGAAGACCTGCTGGCGAGCGCGGTTATATATACGATTTCAAAATTCGTGATGATTCGATGTAATCCTAGACAGCTGTAATAAGTATCGCTTCCGACATTTAATTTTATATCATCGCAAAATTGTTGCTGGCATCCGAATAAACTGTACGTTGCACGCATTTACCGGTTGATTTAAAAACGCCCGTATATAGATTTGATAATGAAGCGATCTGTGGCTCGATCTTATTATCAACATTATCAAAAGATCTACTTTTCTAAACAATAAAAAAGAAAAGTATTTGCACATGCATTTGCACATCAACATTATCAAAAGATCTACTTTTCTAAACAATAAAAAAGAAAAGTATTTGCACATGCGAAATAGTATGTTAAAAGAATCTATGCACACGAAATGGCACACGCATCTTAACGCGACTCTGAGTTTCGAAAGATTCTGCATTATGGATAATACGTTGCGAATATAATCTCTTGCGTCTGGGTGAAGGCCAAGAAGGGGTCATCGTAAATGTCAACTATAATTTCGTTCGTGACCATCGATAAAACAAATACGTAATAATCGTATGTATATGTTATGTCCGTCCGGATACGACGAGACCTTCGTTCTACTTCACGAAGAGAATTCTAGGAAATAAGGACGGACGGTTTTGTTTTTATTACCTGCTTTTTAAACATTATTTGCCTTTTTATCAATTTAATTTTAATAATTAAGCATAACGAAAGAACAATAAATCATTAATAAAAATTTCGCTCTTAATATAATAAATATAGCTGTAATTAATAAAAAAATGCCTTTTCTGATGTTTCGTTTAACTGGTCTTCTTTAGATTCTTACTGTTAAAAATATTGGAAATTGCAACCATTTGAATTAAAAAAAAAACAAATTTTCAAAAAAACAAAGTGTCAATAGAATCGTGTTTACAAATTAAAAAATAACGGAGCAAATTTATACTGCATTAAATGAATTAGAAGTTTAAATATAATAAGTGCGGAATTGTATTTTCTATGAGTTATTCATAATGTACGATTAAGACCATTGCATAAGGATTATTTTTTATATATTAAATATTTGAATTTATTTATACAATTAACATAAATACATGAATTAATTATTTATTGTTGGTTATTCGTTGTTACTTGTTTTTTAAAAATTCTTTTATATTCATTGATTTGATGGTCTTATTTTATTATTTTTCAAATTTTGATTCACAATCTAAAGACGATAATAATACTGTCATCTGAATTTATGATTATTCTATTTTTTCAAATGGCAATTGTAATATTTATAGTTTAAATATTTAACACAGAATTATTTAAAAAGAATCGTTACGCAATTTTTTCGAAAATTTTTTTATACCTCATAGTATAATAGTTATGTTTTTCTACTCAGATTAAGATAATATAAATACCAAAGTAAAACTAATCTCTGAAATGAATTTTAGCTAATGATCTTGTTTAATACCATCAGAGTATATTTTAGCTTCGATATTTGAAAGTTCTATCTCTAGAAATTTTCATAACCGTCGATTTAATTTATTAAACTTAAATTTAAAAAATATTTCTTTGGTTTCATCAAACGTAATCTATTTCCAATTTACACCTGAATTATATCACATTAAAGTAACAATGCACTTTAGTAATAGAAATTTATCAGAATGCTACGACTGAATAAGTAAAAAGTACGAGAAAAGAAAAAATGAACAGAAAATCATCAAAAAAAAGCGTCATCATCTCTGATGATATAATTTAATATGGGTTTGTGGCTTCATAAAAACGTAAATATTAACTTTTATTGTATCGGAATGGGGCTAGTACTCCCTTAATTTTTTTTGAAGATTTATCTATTAAGTTTTTTCCTGGAACTGCTTACTTTATGAATCAAAGTTATTCTAGTAATACAATATCATTTCAAAAATAAGACTGGATTCATGGGAAGATGTTGAAATAAGTTGGGCACATATCAACCGTCTATTCGAAATTCTGGAGTTCATATTTTTAATAAAAAACAGACCTTAAAATCACAACAACTCACTAAGGTTTCTGGCTTAAAATTGAATTAATTATTTCGATAGCCTCTTTTAAAAAATTAATCTCCTGAGTTAGTTCACATAGGAAATTCTGTATAAGTACATTATCAACATATTTTCCATATAGCAATAAAAAATGTCATTTTTAATTTCCTAGAGATATTGTCGAGGTTTTACATCGCATTGTATGGAACCTTTCAAGTGTTGAAGAAATTATATATTTCTCTCATGAATATATTTTAATTATTTAATTAAGTTTCACCAAGTGCAATAGCGCAATTGACTTTATCTTTTATTTTAATTTCCAACAAGAAAGGCAAAATTATACGATATTTAATATAAAACGTTGCAAAAATAAAATTATCAGCGCGTTCGTTTACGTGAAATATAATTTTTACTAACAAGACTCAATCGTTTTCATTTCCTAGCGTAACACTGGAATCTACAATCAAACATGGCCGTTCAGCGACGACGAGGAGTCGCATCGAGGCGACCTCCCCGGCAAGTCGGTCGACGCGGAGGACGATTACGACGAGTACTCTGGCGAGCAGTCGAGGGGCCCGATATCCCCGATAATCAGCCAGAACGAGGTCACTCGCAAGGAGACGTACGACGAGGCTCACCGCTACGACGATTGGCAGCAGTACGACGAGAGGTTCGGCCCATCAGTGAACTCGGGCTACGACACCAACTCGGCTGATAGGAACCAGCAGGAGTCGTACGACAGGGCTCAGCATGAGTCGTATGATAGGAATAACCAGGGCTCCTACGACAGAGGCCAGCATGAGTCGTACGACAGGAATAACCAGGGCTCTTACGACAGAGGCCAGCATGAGTCCTATGACAGACAGAGCGGCGAGCAGGGGGGCTACCCGAGCAGCTTCAAGGTCTATCCGGCTCCGGGTGTGCAGACGAAAGATTGCAAAGGCTCCAACTGCTGTTATCCAAAGTGCTTCGCCGAGAAGGGTTCGAGGGTGAGTTCGGGTTCTTTTGCTGCAATTTTTCACTTTTCAACAAGAATTTATTTCTTGGTTATTCGTAATAATATATAGACACGTTTCTGAAAATTTAATTTATAATTTATCTTCAGAAAAATAGTATTTTATCTTCAGAAAAAATAGTACACTTCAACAGTCCACCTTTAGCTCGTGATACTGACGTGTAGCACTGATTGAAACAAGCTAATAATCAACTTTCATATTACTGTTTAAGTATACATTATTTTACACCGCGAAAATCAAAAAACCATCCTAAACTGAAATTTTCACGTTATATCGGTGTAATAAAAATTATTTGTCATTGAATTGATCAAAAGATATTTTACGATTCATTATGAGAAACAATTTTGTGCAATGCAAAAATTACAGGGGCCACCGGGTGTAACAGGACCGATTGGGCCAAAGGGAGAGCGAGGATTTCCCGGTGCGGAAGGATTCCTAGGGCCAAAAGGTGACAAGGGAGAGCCTGGTCCTCAAGGACAACGAGGAAACAGAGGCGAAAGAGTAAGTCATATTTGATTAAAATGTAAAATACCTGTATATCACCTAAAACTCGAGCAATTGCTAATAAATAAAATATTGACATAAAAATAGATGAAATGTGATATTCACTTACATTATATTCTCTTTTTAAACATCACAATAATTATATTATATGTAGTATTAGTAAATTACATATACTAGTTAAATAATTAATGTAAAATTGAGTAAAATTACAGTTTACAATAGTTGCATAAAATATCCATATTTTCTTATTTTATAACGTATAAAATATATTTGATATACGAGAATCAGATATGCGCGACATATTTGGTCCAAACTGAGCGAATCGACTCTGACTACCTCAAAATAACCTTTACAAATTCTTAGAACGTGACCATAACTAGCATTTTTCTATTTTTACGATACGGTATTTTCTTATATTACAGTTAATAAATTCGTCTATCTGAATTTGATATACTCTTTAGTCAGACAAAAGGAAGGATTTTTATTAACAAATTTCTCTGATTAAACAATGTATATAATTCAATGACATAAGTGTAGTAATAATTATAATTAAGGAAAACCATATCTTCTAAAATTTTGGATAGCTTATTATGTAGTTAATCAGAATTATCTTGTTCATTTTTGAGCAGATATATTTCTCATATCTGATATGATATTCTAGTCATATAATGAATTTATCTGATCGTATCATTGAGATATAGTTTATGATTAGTTACTCACTTGAAACTTTATTTTATACATATATCATATAAATTTCTGATACTCAAAAAGATCAATACCATTTCAACGAAACTATACTACAGTAAAAGATATGATGGTTAAGATCGTCCCATCAAAAAGCAAATAATTTGATACATTCGTATTCGATGAAGCCAGCTTAAATAAGGATACATTTTAAACATACATTTCAATCCTATTATATTGCGTCTAGAAAAAGTCAATGAGTTTGCCAATCGCATACAATATTTATCAGATCTTATAATTGTAGAAAAAAATTTTGAAAAATAAGAAATATATAAACAAATTCATGTTACATTTAATCGCCAACTTCATTATGATTTTATTTGATTAAATATTATATTCATATTAGTTGACATAATTTGAAACATTTATAATAAATATTACTTTTTAGGGGAGAATGGGCCTTCCAGGTCATCCTGGTCAAAATGGAGTTCCTGGAATACCAGGAGCGGTCGGAGCTCCTGGACTGCATGGTCGGGACGGATGTAATGGGACAGACGTAAGTCTTCGATTGAATTTATCTTATATTATGATTGTTGATTATCATGGATTTTCGTACGTCACTTATGAACAATTTTTTTTTCAAGTTATTGAAACTAATGCACTAGACATTAAGGAAATGCCAATTTCATATAGTTTAGTAATAAATTTTTGTTATAAAATCAATTATAACGTTAATCAAATTTCAGTAACGGATTCCAAAGTAATGATTTTTATAATAAATTGAATAATGAGGAGCAGAAAAAGTCGAATTTTGAATATTCTTGCAATATTATATTTTTATAAATAGTATTATATATTTAGTATTATTGAATATGATTTATATATGCAGGGTGCACCTGGACGTCATGGTGCTCCTGGACAACCTGGACCTAGAGGTATCCCAGGTATTTCTGGAAATAAAGGTGATAAAGGAGAAGCAGGACATTGTGGTCGCCTTTTAACTGGACAAAAAGGTGAACCAGGAAGTGACGGAGTTCAAGGAGTGCGGGGAATTCCTGGGCCACAAGGATATCCCGGAGTACCTGGTACAAAGGGTGAAACTGGACCAATCGTAAGATTTAAATTTAATGATATACAACATTGGATTTAAATTAAATATATAATTTTTATATTATTAATTATTATGCGATCTAAAGGGCTTGCGTGGTCTACCGGGACCGAAAGGTGAAAAAGGTCATATGGGTATTGGCTTTGAAGGACCAAAAGGAGATAAAGGAGCAAAAGGTGAGGCTGGTCCGCCAGCAGAAGAGCTTACTTATCCATGGACAGGTGGACATGAAGAGGTGATAGGTCCGATAGGACAACAAGGACCAAAGGGAGATAAGGTTTCTTTAGATTATTTAAATATTAAACAATAAGCATGAAATATATTGGTCAAGATAGTAATTATATTAGATTAATATTCATAGAATAAAATCTCACATTAATTAATTCTGAATAGGGAGATATGGGACATATTGGAGATAAGGGTGAACCCGGTTATGTTGGAGACAATGGTTTACCAGGTTTAAATGGAGTTAAAGGAGAAAAAGGTCTACCTGGAGCACCTGGACTTCGAGTATGATTCCAATCATTATTTTATTATACATATCTTTTTAACAGTAAGTTATCTAAAATTTTTTATTTTCTAATTTTTGAAGGGCAGAGACGGGTATTCTGGACCTCCAGGACCTCCCGGTCGAAAGGGTGATCGTGGGCTTGATGGAGCTGATGGATTACCAGGACTTCCAGGGCAGAAAGGGGATTCTGGATTAGATGGACCAATTGGTTTACCTGGTATGCGAGGTGCTCCGGGATTACCAGGTGTAAGTACATATACTCATTTTCTACTAAAGTAAATTATTAACGCTTGAAATGTAAATAGTATATGATAATGCAAGGCAGCAAAGCAGGTATTTCTCAGTGAAAGTATGTTTATCACCTTAACTCCTCGAGTATCAATTTATGTTTGTCGACACATGCCTTTAATGTGTCCTGTCATTCAATAATTTTGCCTTCTGGGTGCACCTTGTAATTTTCTACATCTGTCCCCAGGAAGCCAGATTGTATTTAAAATAATCCGTTGATTACAATATATAGTAATATTAAATTAAATAGTTTTTTTCTATTTTCTATTATAATCTAATAAGTGTTTTTGTACACCCACGAGGTACATTGATATTTTCTCTCCACTCCGGCGGCGCAAATACTTGAGACAAATTTCTACCTCGTGCCTCTATGTTCCATTATAATAAAAATAGGTTTTATTTTACAATAACGAATTTAAATATAGGGTGGTAAAGGGCAACCAGGTCCACCTGGTGAGAAAGGCCCACGCGGATTTCCGGGATCTACAGGGTTAAGAGGAGCTGATGGTTTTCCTGGAGAACCTGGTCCAAGAGGTCCAATTGGTGCACCAGGAGGCCCTGGTTTACCAGGAGTTCCTGGTACAGAAGGTATGCCAGGTGATAAAGGAGCAAAAGGAGAACCTGGTTTCCAAGGTTTTCCAGGAGAAATGGGACCTCGAGGTTTTAATGGATCTATGGGTCCTCCCGGCCCAAGAGGTCCACAGGGTGAAAAAGGACTATCCATTGTAGTATGTCTATTTGTACTTTCTCCCTATTTATCTTTAATTTACAAAAATATTTTCGTTTTTATTTTATATTTAGAACTAATATTATCAAATTTATTAAAGAAGAAAATAGAAATCATTAAAAAATAGTAAAACTATTTAAAAGGATAAACTAAAAAATAAACTTTATAATACAGTAAATTTAAAATGAGTCGTTTTTAAATAAAATATTTGAAAATTTTGATTTTTGAAAGAAAAAACCATGTCTATACTCTAAATATCTAAAGTGACTGAAGCACCGATATATATTTAAAATATTACATAGATAATATTGTAATACTGCCTGTAGGGTCCACCTGGTATGGCAGGCGTAGCAGGTATAGATGGAGCTAAAGGTCAAAAGGGAGAAAAAGGTTATGCTGGGCCACGAGGACGTCCCGGAGATTCCATAGAAGGAATTCCAGGTTCTCCTGGTTTACCTGGTGCTCCAGGAGAAGTCGGTTATCCAGGAAGAGATGGTACACCTGGACTCCCTGGTCTTCGAGGTGAGAAAGGAGATATAGGAGGACGATGTACTCAATGTTTACCTGGATTCAAAGGAGACAAAGGAGAACGTGGATTTGATGGTCAAGATGGGTTGCCAGGTCTGCGTGGCCCACCCGGTGAACGAGGTTTTCCTGGTGAACCAGGTATTGATGGTTTGCCTGGAACAATTGGTTTACCAGGAGAAAGGGTTGGTGTTATTACTATTTAAACATAACAAAGCTTTTAATATTTTTATAACTTATATATTCTTGGAATTTGTAGGGAAAAGACGGTATACCTGGACCACCAGGTGAAGAAGGAGAAAAAGGCAAAGATTGTTTCATTTCACGCGATTCGATCAAAACTGAGAAAGGTCAAAAAGGTGAACGTGGTGATGAGGGAAGAGTAGGCCCATTTGGACCAGAAGGTCCTAGTGGCGAGAAAGGAATAGCTGGTAGCCCTGGTTTCCCTGGCATGAAGGGGGAAGCAGTAAGAAAATTCATTATAATATTAATCAATAGTAGGGTTCGAAATTAAATCCCCCTTTTGAGATATATTTTTATACAAATTAAAAAATCAGATTGATCCATATTCTAGATTTATTTAAACTAAAATTCAAATGTAGCTAAATTTACGAGTACATAATTTCTGGAAACGATCGAATTTTTTAAATGATCCAAAGTCACGAAAATTTTATTTAAATATATTAGATGATCATGTTCTATTTTTACAAAATCAGAAAAATATACAGACTCAAAATTCTTAATCAAAAAATTGAATTTTGGCAAAACAAATAGTTTCTAGCTTTTCTTTTATCAATTTTTTAATACATATTATTAATAAGATATATATTTTAAGGGAGACAGAGGTTTCCCGGGACAGGATGGTATTCCAGGACGACCTGGAATACCTGGTAGAAAGGGAGACATGGGATTAAGTATTAAAGGAGATGCAGGGGATAGAGGGCGCGATGGATATCCAGGTGCAAAAGGTGAACATGGTTTTCCAGGACCAAAAGGAGAACAAGGTACATGGTGCACTATATTTTATACAAAAAACTTTTGTCTAAATTTCGAATTTATTATACATCAATCTTATATTTTAGGAATATGTCCACCATTAAATCTGGAGCATGCAGCTCGGGGATTGCCTGGAGATGCTGGTCAAAAAGGAGAACAAGGTACTCCAGGATACATAGGAGAAAAGGGTGATAGAGGATATTCTGGTGAATCTGTAAGTGTTTATGGAAAATTCTCGTATTTATTATATATTGTTTTTACTTTAAATCATTATTATAATTTAAGGGCTTACCTGGACCACCTGGTCCAGTTGGGTTACCTGGATCACCAGGGCCGAGAGGTTTACCAGGTCCTCGAGGAGATAAGGGTAATGATGGACCTATGGGTTTTCCTGGTGAACCAGGTGAAATAGGACCGAGGGGATTCCCAGGTTCAAATGGACCTAAGGGAGGAAAAGGAGAACCTGGTATTTCAGTAAAAGGAATGCCAGGATTACCAGGACCACCAGGACAAAAGGGAGATAAAGGTTTAATGGGGCCGGCAGGTATCGAGGGACCCCCAGGTTTTATTGGTTTACAAGGATTTGCTGGAGAAAAGGGTGAAATGGGTGCATCAGGAATAAATGGAGCACCTGGTTTACCTGGTGAAAAAGGAGATATTGGGCCCGTTGGCCCACCAGGTCCATCAGGAATTCAGGGTACTCCTGGTATGGACGGATTAAAAGGTATAAATAAGGAGTTGAGTTAATTCAATGCTAGTTAAAATTTGTTATATATTTATAGAATATTTATTATTAAATAAATTCATGATTAAGGTGAACCTGGATTACCTGGAGAACCTGGAAGAACTGGCTTACCAGGATTACCTGGCGAGAAAGGAAATCAGGGAGTTCAGGGACTAGATGGTTCTAAAGGTTTCCCTGGACGTCGAGGAGCTCCGGGATTGCAGGGTAATTATACTTATTTTTAAAATTTAGATTTTATTTAATATATATATAAAATTTATAATAACTTTACTCTTAATATTATAAGAATATATTTTTTAAAAATAATTTTATGTAAATCATTACTTACTTAAGTCTGTTCATTATATCTGTTAAGTTATAAATGGGGAATAATACAAGAATATAAATTCCTCTTTTCATATAATCAAAATTATACCTTGTACAAGGATTAAAAGCTAATTTTCTCATTAGCAAAATTAAACAATAATTTTTCTTGTATGAAGGTCGTCCTGGTTTGGACGGTGTACCAGGACTTAAGGGAGAAAGAGGTGAAAAAGGATTACAGGGATTCCCGGGAATGCCTGGTATGGATGGGAAACCAGGTCGCACTGGAGAACCTGGCCTAAAAGGTGATGTAGGATTCCCAGGAGAACCAGGTCCAATTGGACCTGTTGGTATAGAAGGTTTAAAAGGAGAGCGTGGTGATCAAGGTTACACAGTGAGTTCATATTGAGATATTTATTAAATAAATACTTAACGTAGTATATAATGGATATCCTAGTGGTATATTAAATAAGATTATATATCATTATGCAATTATATAAATTCAATCCATACAATGAAGAACATAACAAGGGAAAATATAAAAAAATGTAATAGAATAGAGTCCCATAACATAATAAATTTATATTCGTCAATATGTGTTACTGAAAAAATATATTTAACTGCTTATTACTTACTAAAATTTTTTTATAAGCATATACTTATGTTTGATTTTACGCAAAACGAAGATTTGAAGGAGAACGTTAAATATCTGTTTTGAACATAAAATTAAAATAAAATAAAATATTTATTAAATATTTGTTTTCAACATAAAATTAAAATAAAATGTATTGATACGATAATCCATCTTATTTTATTTCAGGGACAAAAAGGAGAACCTGGTGATGTATCTGAAAAAGGTCAAAAAGGTGAACCTGGAATGCCTGGTATAAGAGGGCCACAAGGGCTATCTGGGCAAGATGGCCTTGATGGCGAAAAGGGTGAACCAGGTCTACCTGGGTATGGTCGAGATGGACTTCCAGGTAATAAAGGTGAACCCGGTCTACCTGGAAGAGATGGCTTACCTGGTCCGAGAGGTGTTAAAGGAGACACTGGTTATCCTGGATTCCCTGGACAAAAAGGAGATGCTGTCAGTATTGGTTTCAAATATGAGAAATATTTCTGTTAGTGATTCATTGATTCTGTGAAAAAAGTTTAGTTTCTATTAAATATTAGAAAAATATATCGTCCCTTGACCCGTACTTTGTTTTCTAACTCTACTTTGTCTTTAAGTTCCAGTTTAATTTTTCGAAATGTCGAATTTTGTAGAGTTTACGACATCGAGCTGTGAGTTTGTTCAATTTGTCTATATATTAGATCCTATAAAAAAGCTTAAAGCGCTGTTAAAATAATTAAAGAAATGCATACATAATTTAACCAATAATTCAAATTTCAGATGATAATGACAAATATTATTAGTAAATATAAATAATAGAAAAATATAATTAAAAAGTATTATTGAAAATAAATTAGCATTTATAACGTTAATAAATAGCAACCATTAAATAATTAACAATGAAAGAACATAATTGTGTGTCCAAAAATTAAAATTTTTTTTTCAAAGTGAAAAAATAGTTATTGAAGATTGACACATTTAATCAATATTTTACTAGAATAATGTATTAAATGTCCATATATAACATGCTAATAACATATGTAAAATTCTATAGGGATTCAATGGAGCTCCAGGAGAACCAGGAATACCTGGGTTAGATGGAATTGATGGTGATAAAGGAGATGTAGGACCTCCTGGAATAGTTGGTTTTCCTGGATTCGATGGCGAAATGGGTCCACCAGGAAGGCCAGGATATGATGGGTTAAAAGGAGAAAGAGGATTAGAAGGTACTTACGATTTAGTTTGTATACAAATTTCAAGATTATAAGAGTTGTAATTTTTTAGGACCGGAGGGTGCTCCTGGTTATCCTGGAATCCCTGGAGATAAAGGGGATCGCGGACCTCCTGGTTTAACTGTAAATGTTAAAGGAGACAAAGGAGAACCTGGATTACCAGGATATTCTGGAATTGATGGAGAAAAAGGAGATATTGGATTCCCTGGACCGCCTGGATTTGTGGGCGAAAAAGGTGATAAAGGAGAAGTAGGCAGTCCTGGATTCCCAGGATCACCCGGTTTTATAGGAGAAAAGGGTAAGTAAACAAATTATTTGTAAATAAATGTTGTATCGTAGAACATTTTATGATAACAATTCTGCTTGCTTGAAAAGCCTACAGTTCACGCTAATATTTATATCGGCTATTTACAGTGTAGATACAATATAGTGTTTGTTTTTTAGTTATAAAGATTTTTTATTCAATTTAAATTTCTTATAAGGGATTATTCTGTAAATATTATATATAAAAGTTGAAACGAAAAATTCTTGTAGAATTTAATTAACTGACACTGGGGAATTCAAATAAATAAATAATAATGTTTAAAATATGTATAATAATTAAATAAAATATTATAGAACTTTATTATAAAAATATCAATATCTTACTCTTATTTTTAGGTGATAGAGGTCTACCTGGTATTGTTGGACCACAAGGATTTACCATAAAAGGAGAAAAAGGTCTTCCAGGACTTGTCGGTAAACATGGTAGGGATGGTTATCCAGGAGTACCTGGAGAGAAAGGAGAAACAGGGTTACCTGGCTTACCAGGGTTAAAAGGATCTGCTGGTATTCCGGGTCCATTAGGACCAATGGGTATGAAAGGTGACGTAGGTCCTCCTGGTGTTGCTGGGCCGCCCGGAAGAGATGGAACCCCTGGCATAGAAGGAATGCCAGGATTACCAGGGGAAATTGGTGAAAAGGGAGATCAGGGTGTCCCTGGATTTTCTGCAGGTGCTGGCCAAAAAGGAGATGTAGGTTTCCCTGGTAAGTATATCTATCTGTTTTTTAGATTGTTTTTACATATAAGATATATGTCAAATAATACTACATAATAATTTCTTTATAATTATTCTTAATAGGTCGAGATGGAGTTGATGGTATACCAGGTGAAAAAGGTGATCGTGGATGGGATGGTTTAGAAGGACTACCGGGGCCCAGAGGAGAAAAGGGAGATAGAGGATATACTGGAGAAGAGGGTCAAATAGGAGAAATTGGTATCGAAGGAGAAAAAGGAGATAAAGGTGAAGCTTGCCTGTCGTTCCCTACTAAGCCAGGCGAAAAAGGAGACCGTGGTATGCAAGGTAAAAATGAAAAAATGTTTAACAAAAATATCTTTCCAGAGAAAATAGATGAAAGTGGAATAACAGTTATGAAAAAAGAAGAAAAGTTATTTGATTGAGTTATAAAGCGCAACTATTAATATATTTAGGACCACCCGGACCTCAAGGTCTACCTGGTGAAAAGGGAGAACAAGGTGTACCTGGATTCCCAGGCTTAGATGGTCCCAAAGGTATGCCAGGTTTTGCTGGCCCACCTGGACCACCAGGCTTAAGAGGACCAATTGGTCTACCAGGAGCTGATGGACCTCCAGGACTTGTTGGCCCAGCTGGTGCACCGGGTATTCCAGGTGAAGCTGGTTTACCATGTGAAGCTGCACCTGACTATCTCACCGGAATATTATTAGTAAAACATAGTCAGAGTACAACGATACCGACTTGTGACCGAGGACATGTTAAGCTTTGGGAAGGATACAGTTTATTATACACAGATGGAGACGAACGAGCGCATTCTCAAGACTTAGGTATGGCAATTGCCCAGTTCATTTCACGCAAATGATTTGTTAAACTTGTATCGAAATCATAAAAATATATTCTATCTATTGCCAGTGGATTATAATTTTGAAATTTCAAACAGGTTATGCTGGTTCTTGTGTTAGAAAGTTCTCGACAATGCCTTTCTTATTCTGTGACGTAAACAGCGTTTGTCATTATGCTAGTAGAAACGATAGATCGTATTGGTTATCAACAACTAGCCCGATTCCTATGATGCCAGTCGAAGAGACCGCTATCGAGGATTATATATCAAGGTATGACAATAATAATATTCGTATTCATAGACTAATTTGAATAGCAAATATTATGGTAGCATTTTTCTTGACTAGATGTTTTTTATTACAATACGTTTCCTTGATCGAGCTGGTTTATTAATATTTATTGATATATATTACGGAATTTGAAACTATACTTAATATTATAGTACTTAATACTTAATTAATTTTATCTTACATAATACTTAATTAGGCATACAAGTAAAAATATTTAAAAATGTAAAAGAAAATAAAACCATGAACAAAAATTTATAAACCATTATCGAGAAGTATATTATAAATTATTATTATAATTATCGTATTCTAGGTGTGTTGTGTGCGAAGTTCCAGCAAACGTTATAGCTGTGCATAGTCAGTCACTGAATATTCCTGATTGTCCCGACAATTGGTCAGGATTATGGATCGGATACAGTTTTGTCATGGTATGTAGTTATTAATAAGTTTGTTTATGTCTGAAAAACTTGACTTGATTCGTGAAACCTATATTTTTTATTTTATCAAAGATAATAGTCATAAAACCAATGATTTTCAGTATTTTCTATCAGTTAAAGAAAATGTAGAAAGAAATAATTGTTTTATTTTCTCTATAGCACACTGGAGCGGGCTCCCAAGGTGGTGGCCAATCGCTATCTAGTCCGGGATCATGTTTGGAAGACTTCCGTGCTACACCATTTATCGAGTGCAACGGTGCCAAGGGACACTGCCACTACTATTCCAACGAATTCAGTTTCTGGATGGCAACCATCGAGGATCGCGAACAATTCCAGAAACCTGAAAAACAAACCCTCAAAGCAGGCAGTCTGAGATCACGTATAAGTCGTTGCCAAGTTTGTATGAAGAACACGTAATGATCGTCGATACAGAACGACACCCGATGATTTATTTGTTTGAGGAAAAATACTACAAAACTAGATGTAATCGGCCCGGTGTTGAAAGATTGAGAAATGAATTAGTAATTCTGTCATGAGTAAGAATTGGGCCAAAGAAAAGCGATCAAGCACGAAAAAGAATTTTAAACAGTGGCGTCGACGTGTACCTTGCTTATCGTAAACGCTTCTCATCTGTGCTCCCTTTACTTTGACGTTTTTTTCCCTTCTCTCAAATCCATTTCCACACTACACGCGATTATATTTTTAGCCGCCGTATTCCTCCACCCTGACTTCGTCTACGTTTCCACTTTTCCCGTTACCTTTTTCTCCTTTCGCTGTTTTTATAACTGTACAACTAAGTGCCTTATCTTAGCATATTTCTTGGCATGTAACATAAGTATATATATGTATACATATATATTTGTATATTTATATATTTCGTCGAGTCAGTTATTGTATATTTTTAATATAAAACGAGGTACCTATTTAGTTTGTTTCTCGTAACGGAAGTTGTGGGCTTCGAACACTTGTTTTATAAGAAACGTACAATGAAAATTAATTTATTTGAAATTAAAAAATTGGTACTCAACAATTACTTTACTTAACTGGAATAGTGAGCACTTACATCGTTCTTATCGCAAACGATAAATGCGCTATTATTCCGTAATAATTTAATTAACAAAGTATTATTTACTTGCAAAATGTGGTTATCTTTTAATATGCTGTAATTTTTACTATAACTTACATTAGTTAACAAGTTATTTGGAAACAAATTATGTACCATCAGAAGAGTATCGAATGTTAAAGATTCCAATTTTTAAAATTCAAATAAATTTATTTCATAGTGAAGCTTTCAATATGTTATTGTGCATTTAATGCATTTATATAAATATAGGCTTCACGTCTTATTGAAAATATTGACTATTAATGTTTTTTTATACAGATATAAAGTTTTATAATCAAATAAACCAAATTTTATATAGATGATTTAGTTCAAGTATCGTGAATCTTTTTTGTTAAATAAGTTTCAGATTTTTTATAGTCATTAGTAATTTATAATAAGATTTACTTCTATTGTAATTGTAAAAACATAAATTAAATTTATATAAACTAAAAAATCATATGTCAGCTTTAAGAATCACTGCCCGGACTGAATTTGATTTTGTCGACTGTACCGGATATTTTTTGTGCATAGGTTTTATAGCTATCAATAAAAACTGAAGATCTAAAAAACTTCATAATGAATATTTCAAGAGATCTACAATTTTAAATTAAAAGTTATGTTTTAATATATAAAGAAAAAATTGTAAATTAAATATTATTATAAAATAATAAAGCTGTGTTCGTTTATTTATTCCTTTACTTTATGTTTAAATTTTGTGTGAAGAATTAAATTTAATAATATACAGATTAATTAAATCATAAAATTTTTTATTTACATTTAGATGAAGTAAATTTCATCGATTCATATGAAATTAATGTAATATCTTATTTGATTTTAGCTGATTTCCCTTTTATTTAAAATACCCCTCTCCTTTAAAAATAAATTATATCTAACGTATGAGGTTGCTCATTGTTGTCACCAGCTATATTACTTTATTTTGACCCCTCTCCAGCCGATGTGATCTACTATAAATTTTTCATCATCCTATCATCGTTTTATTATTTAAATTTTATCTACGGAACATGTTTATATAATTTGTATTATTGTATATCTTAGCAATAAAATAGGAACTGAAATATTTACTAACAAGGAGAGAGCCACATATTGGAGCCCTTGATTTGGCTGTAATTTGGAAATTATTCTTAATATTTATATGACTGCAGCATTTGTACAGTCATCCTTTGTAATGTTTCTTCCGTCCCAAGATTTCCAGAATGAAAATTTTTAGTGAATAAGGTAAAGTGCCCAATACTCGGATAGAAGAAAAAGTTGATCCAGTACTCAGATAGTAACAAGAAATTAAAATAATTATTTATATGATTGCTGTACCTTATAAAATAATGAGAAATATTATTTACTTACATGATTGATTATAATAACGGATCGAAATTTGAAACATTTACGGATTGGGGATTTATATTATTACGGATTTATATTGAAATTATTTTAATTATCGAGATATACTATCATCATCGAAGAGTTATATATAGCACACATTCACGAAGTCGTATCAGTTTCACTTTCTCTACAATTCGTCGTCAACTTTTGCAGGAATAATTCTGGCGAAAAGTAAGTACTTTAAAAAATTGAGAAAGCAAATGTTCTATTGTTAAATAAATAATGAAAATAACAAAATTGCGCAATATTCAAAAACTTTAATAAGTTTTTGAAAAAGATATGCTACAAATGCGGGAAGCGGGTTATTATATACTTGCCATTATTATTACATATGAATCCACGCTCTCTTCAACAGTCAGAAAAGGTGATATTATAACTACATTATTT
Organism: Sycobia sp. Sy_11; assembly: GCA_018907035.1. Lineage (NCBI taxonomy): Eukaryota > Metazoa > Arthropoda > Insecta > Hymenoptera > Epichrysomallidae > Sycobia > Sycobia sp. Sy_11. The sequence continues at coordinate 1,312,890 of JACCIC010000121.1, read as the reverse complement.
TAAAGCATTATTTTAAAGACAGTAGCTTGTTTTCTGCAAAAACTTCGGTGGCTTGAGAAAGGCCTGGAAAATAATAAATGATAGTCCTATTAGTAATGATCTGTTATAGCCTTATCTAATGTCCAAATATTAGCTTTTTGCGAAACTTTTTTTAAAAAGATCGTGATAATTTTTTTTATCAAATTTATAAAGTAATTCTGACGGGATTCGAAAGAAACGGTAAAAAGTTATCGATTTTGCTCAATTGGTACTTCATATTTTTAAAAAGACTTGTTGATTACAAGTTATAGTGTAAAATGACTTGCTCAAATTTTCGACAAAATATAGTACGAAAAAGGCTAATTCAGTTATCCTTATGCCATATTAGATTCAACCATATGTTTCTTCAAATAACAACGTATATCGTACACATTGATTTTACATTGATTGCTCAGAAGTTGCATTAAATTAATAATTACAAAGTATATACAGTATTAAGTTACCATCATATTACGATAACCGGTAATGAACGAACGCAAATCAAGACGAGCACGTGCACATCATATATACTTACGTCGCACGAACCGGTAGAATTCTCAAGCATTAGGTTTTTCAGCAAGTTATTTATTTTGCGTCGAGCACAATACGCCGATCGATCCAGCATTTCGCTATACGGCACACAGCGGCATTTCTCTTGGCTCGCGCGTCTTAAAATCGATGACAGTGCACAACCCTCTCCCCTCCCTATCAGATTAGCATGTTTTTTCATACTCGAACGGCCGCTCGGAAAGTGGTGGTAAATATTTCGTCCAACTGTCCTAATGACGAGTGCGCGCTGCAAAACTCGCGACTGTACGGTATATACACGTATGTATGTATGCATGTATGTATGCATGTATGTATGCATGTATGTATGTATGTATGTATGTATGTATGTCTAGGTAGGTGTATTTATTTATATAGATACATGTAAGTACGTATGGACGAATGTGGGGTATAGTACGATTCGAGGAAGATGGATAAAAAATATTTAAGCAGTATCGACGTTATTTTATGAGCGCCCCAAAGGCTGAAGTTTTTTACGTTGTAAAATAAGAACGACTGATGCACATGCTGAGAGAAGTTCGACTGAAAGCAGTATCGGATGCTCCGCCAATTACTGTTTCTTTTCTCTCTTCTCCAAAAAGTTTCACCCAAATATTCACCTCGTCGGCTTCTCGAGTTCCGCGATACCTCCGAATACTTTTGAGAAATTTCTCGTTTTCCAGCGATGGACGCGGAACCAAGTTTTCGAATTTTATGATAATTCATCTCGAGACATCTATATATATATATATATATACGATCATTCGCTCGGCTGGCTTATTTTTATCAAAAGTCCGTGTATAGAGTTGCGAGAGACAAGGTGGAAGCAAAACAATTCGCAGCATCGTGAGAGTTTAGCGCGCGGCCGGCTGTATTGTAAGAGAAGGCGTGGAGGAACCGAACCGACCAATCGGACCGGTTAATTTGTCCTCCGAACAGCGGTGCGATCCTCGTACGCGCGCGACGCGCCGATCAGTCGATCCGGCACGGATCGCGAGCGACAGCTGCATCCTTTCCTCCCGCGAGAGATATCGATATCGGCCAAAGTGCAAAGGGGGCAAGCCGGCGAAGAAGCCAGAAGACGCACAAGATCCGCGAAGTTCGGAAAATCGAAAAGGGAAGCGCGCCGGGAGCGATCTCAGATGGTGAGCTCGCGCGCTCGATCGGTGGAATATCGGCCTTTTTTTCAACTTGGTCCATCACCGCGCGATTTCGGGGAGAAGGCAATAGAGTACCCGGGCCGCAAAATGTTGAGAAAGGCGTCGGTTTCTTCGCGAAAAGAATGGGACGTACAGGCGTCGCTGATCGCCAAGAGGACTCACAATCCGATAAGATCCATCGTAGAAAACATCGTTGTCGAGCCGAATCCGAATAAGCAGATGATAGCTTTATCGATCGGTGAGTGGTAAAACCCGATTTATAGAAAAAAAGGAAAAAAAAGGAAAAAAACACAGACACACGCGCTTCTGGCTCGTTCAATATACATAGTTGTATTGCAACTTGTGGAATGCGTGGCGCAGTAGTTTATAAAATTTTATTCGAGTATTGCGTTCTTTCTAAAATAATATCCAGCATCTAATTTAATATATATAAAATTAAGATCCTTTCGATGGCTCAGATTTTTGACATTACAAATATATAACTATTTGTAAACAAATAACCATAGCCAAAAATATTTTTATAGTTTATTATCTCGCTGTATAAAACCTCCGTCCTTAGAAAGTTATTTACTTGGATTTTAAACATCAATAATGTAGGATGGAAAATAATCTTCAAATGTTATACTTTATTATAAATACGCGCTTCTAGTTTCTACCAGTATGCACAATTATTATAGAATAAAAAACTTCTCTTCCTAATTGAAACTACGTGATATTATAAATTTTATCTTATTATATTAACTACTCGAAACGCTAACATGCTCAATAGTGAATTTATTATTGTAACTGAAACCAGATTAATAACTTGAATCGAAAATGAATCTCGAAAGTATTTAATATATACATTACAAATTTCAGTTTTCATTTTTAATCAGATGCAGAACGAATTCTAAATTATTCAGCTATGCAAAACAATGTGTCATTAAAAAGTTTTATTTGAATTCATTAGAAAAATAGTATTTTAAAAAATTAAAGGAATGATCAATAAATTTTACAATAAGCCTTTTGTTTACAAGTAACTTTTTCATTTGATTTCAAGTTTATAAACTAAAAAATATCGAATAAATAGAATAAAAAGAAAAATTCATTTAAGTTTTAGAGATTTTTATGTATGTAAATATATATATATATATATATATATATATATATATATATATATATATATATATTACTATAAGTTTATTACTTAATATTTTATTGCTTAATGTCCGTTGGCTAAATTTTGGAATTTTGGATATATTTTCATAGTCGTGAAATACTCTGAACAAATATTTCAAACTAATATAAAATCAAGTCTCCTATAACGCGATTCATCGACACGCTTTATTTGGAAACGGTATTATAAGAATTTCAGCACATAATATATGAACTCACTGAACTCGTACTGCGGGAATAGATTTCTGAAAATAAATAAATTTTACGCATAAACCAGTACTTTATAAATACTGAATTCTTACAGCATCAACTTTTTCAATTTTGTCCCTGTCTACAATTTTGCGTGGATTAGTTCATAAACTTTTAAAAAGTCATCATTTACGCTGAGAAATAGTAATTTAACAAAAGCACGTTGAAATTTTTAGGTATGCACAACGGGTGTTTGAAGCTATTTAACCAAATCAATGACCGAGCGATTTAATTTTTATTATCCTTATAATATTGATCACATAATATTTCTTAATGCTAACTCTTTCTTTAAGCGAAAAAGTTATTAAAAAATAAAATGAACCTCAAAACGAGCATTGTTTAATTTTTTACTGATTTCCTACAACAATAGCAATCGATAGTTATACTTGTTGATAGAATATTATTGTTTTAAAAATAAGTTATATAAGTATATATTATATATATATATATATATATATATATATATATATATATATATATATATATATTGCGTTACAGAAATATCGCTTTAGTAGATATTAGACTTTTAACCAATAATTACACTTTGTGCAGTAATAACGTATCATTCTATAGTAATGATGCAATAATACATTAATAGATTAGTATTCATTTATAGAATCCATAGTGAAACTTAATATTTTTCAAAATATTACCAAACTTTACCAGACCAATTACCATTTATTATAAATATATCAAATTGGAATATTTAGCTAAGACGAAGCTTTCCTTTTTAATTTAAGTATTATACGCGTGTCTTCGTTGCCTGCTTTGGCAGAAGTACTTACGAAATTGCATACATTGAAAAGCTACTATATTTGGTTTCCAAAAAAAAATATTTTATACAGTTACACCATATTTACTTTGCTCGTAGAAATTCATTTTGCTGGCGATTTTTCGGTATAAGTAAAGAAATTCATTGTTATTTACTATTTTTTGAATCTATGGAGAAAACTAAAATTTAGCTATCAAATTCATATATTAAGATTTACAAGTATTTTTATAAATTATTATTATAAATATTTTAGTCTTCTATATATATATATATATATATATATATATATATATATATATATATATATATAACGATGCCATCTACAATAATCCTTAAATGAAGCATCGACTTTTTTATGCTTATACGCAGATAATCAAAAAGAATAAATTTTCGTAAAAAAGTATTTAATAGAGCGATTTATGGAAATTTGCTTGATTTGATTGCAAACTTGTGAATATGTTTCTGCATACATTTTATCGGTCAATTTATACTTTTAAAAGGCATTTTGAAGCTTTTGAATCCTTAAGCTATTTATTTTTCCTTACTTAGTATAAAACTGTTTGCATTTACAATGCAAATCCAGTTTTTATAAGCATACTTGTATTTCCAAAATGCAAAAACGTGTTCGAAAATTTATAAAACCAAATGGAAAACATATTTTAGAAAAAAAATTAGCAGCTCTGTTATTATTTGACGATTTAGCAACGCCAGTTAAATATTTAACATATTATTTGAATTCAAGAAATGACTAATTTTCAAGCAAGTAATTCTTTTTACTATTTATTTATGTAAATCTGAAACATAGTTTATCCATCTAGAACTTTTAAAGTATACTCCACAATGCTGAAGTTTGAGACATACTATATTTAAGAATAGTATACATATGATGTTAAATTTTACATTATCTTGATAATTTGCAGATGAAAACTCATAAACATTGGTATTGGTCTTACATTCTTGTTCATAAACTGAAATAATTACAATGACAGTCAGACAGTCCTTATTTATAATCCCCCTTTTCGAATCTGAAATAATTGCAGATGATATTGAAATCAGACTGTGTAACATTCATAAATAACGGAATAACGAAGAGCATTATGATTAATTATAAGGACAGAGTTTTTCGAGTCCATTATGGTACTTTCACTTTTTTTCGCATTGCTTATAATGAATATTAATATGAATATGTATGTTCTATTATTCAGCCCATTATACGCATGTTTATTTGAAAAATGTATTTAATCAAAAATCTCATTTTTAGTTATCCTTGAATTAGCCCAATTTTGGTACTTGTACGAAAAAAATATTAGTAAAATCTTCACAAAACACACATATTCAGCTACTACAGATGATAAATAATGAAAAATTTGTATTATAAAAATCCAATAATAAACTATATAAATATATCTGAATTTTTGTACGAATAAATATGTACGACCGCAAACGAATTTATAATAAAGAATGCCGCACATAAGAATCCAGCGTTTAGTAATCGACCTTGAAACTGGGGGAACGTCGCACTTCTCTATAGAGCAAATCACGAGAGGTATTACAATGCGTTTAAACTCTAAAAAGCTCCTCTGAGTCAACGTATAAATATAGGAGGTTGAGCATATTGAAAGAGGGAGCCGTCGCGCGGCCCTATTTAACAAGTCAATCTTGAACGAAACGTTAATCCGCAGATGTATATATATTATACATATATATATATATATATATATATATATATGTATATATATATATATATATATATGTATATATTATATGTATATATTATATATATATATATATATATATATATATATATATGCGTCTATGTTCCGACTTTCGTTCTCTTTTGGACAAGCGCGTCTGTTTGCGTAGCGCATTAAAAGCGCACCCCTTTTGGGATATTTCAACGCGCTGGATCGTGTAGCGGACAACGTCGTTGGTCTTATTGATTGGTCATCGGCGGGGAACACGTCGCGCGAACCCTGAATCTGCATAAAAGCACCCTTGTATCCTTTCACTAGCTGGTCGGGTAGCTCCCCTCCCCTAACTATCTCTCTCTCTCTCTCTCTCTCTCTCTCTCTCTCTCTCTTTCGATGTTCGCGTTCCAGAATTTGAAGCTTAATTGGTGGGCACTTGGTGCTGGGGCAGATTGCGACTTCGTTGTCTCACATTTGGAGTGGAGTTAATGCTTGAATTTTTTTGTACCAACCTCCAATGCAGATCCAAGCGAGTTTGTGGATCTGTTTTAAGTGTTATGGAATAATTCCTATAGCTTCTTTGAATGGAAAATATTATTCATTTCTGATGGTCATTAAAAAATGCATTAATTCAAGTAGTATCCATAAGTTTCTGCCAGTTTTAACTATCTTCCATTCCCCGAACGAATATCGCGTCGAAAGAATTCTTCCTATTTAGATGAAATACACGATCCATATCATTTTCATAAGGTATGAATTTCTGTTGACACACATTATAAGTCGCATCGATCGAAATAAATTCTTTTACAGGGTGAGAAATGTTTCGCGAAAAATTACTATGTGAATTATACATTACACATATGATATATGAGAGAGTTTACTATATACATGCACTAATTTTTAATAAAATTCTTTTTAAGAATTAATATTAGTATAACAATTATTAATAAAAGTATAATAAAGTTTCTCATAATTCAAGCGTGTCTTTCTATATAAAGTTTAGTAAATTTTCGTGAAACATTTTTCTCAGTGTTCTAGAAGCAATATATGGGGAATACCAAATATAGTCGAATATAGAAGCAATATAGAAGACATATATGGGGATTGATAGCACTTCTTATTTCACTGTTTCTATGTATGTGTTCACCAGTTTCACAACATGTTGGCGAGCGTTGTCCTTAAGAAACATGACTTTATTGTATTGGAGTGTATTGGCTCAAGCGGATAGGTTTCAGCCGATCAAGATCTCGAATATCGTTCTCATGCACTTTTATTAGTTCATAATAAATGGCACTTCTCGAATCTCTCAAAATACAGAGCAGGAGCTTCGATTCGTGGATATTTAGTTTGACCACTGCTGTGGATAGTTCTCTGGCTTAATCCGACTTTCTGTCCTTTGTATGCACATAACCATTCACTTTTTGTCATCGGTAATATTTGATGCAAACAGTTTGTAGGTGAAAAAAGTCCTTACCAAAACATTTTATTCGATACAGATTTTGGCATATTCAATGAAATTTCTAGAGTATTGTTATTTCTGGTTTAATGAAAGATTGACTAGAACTGTCGGATTGCAATCCAGCACCTAATAGCTTATTATTTATTTCATATATACTATTTTAATTTGTTCTGTCTGAAAGTGTCTATTTCGTACAGTTTGTGAGACGAATTTTAATGAATATTTATATATTTGTATTTTAATAAATTCCAAATGCATACTTTAATGTATCGTATATTTCGTTTCTATGGATCATAAACTATATTTACAAAATTAGTAAGACACATTGTGAAGAATCTTTGCAGCATCAAAAATAACGTTCCAGTATAAATAAAAAGGGAAAAATAAATGAATTGGACCACGTATTTAATTTGTTCATCGTATTTAATTTGCGTATTATATTGATCTTAATTTACAATATTGCTCAAGTATACAAGGAAATATAATTCTACAACTATATCTTTATCACTATTATATAAATTTATAAATTAGCTATTACATTACGTATCAATCGTATCATAAACGTATCAATTATAGGAAGATATCGAAATAAAGGAAATTATTCGGGTGGGAACAACTTTAGTTATAGTTGTGTAATATTCTTAACAGTATGCTTAACAAATTAACATTTATTCAATTTTTTAAAGGACTTCTACGATCCAATACAACGGTAAAATTTGCCCTTTTAGTATTATTGGGATTTTATAGAATATACTTTCAAAACAAAGCCGGCATACTAGTTTGCAGTTAATACACTTATCTTATAAAATCGCGGATCTTTAGAAGAGTGTTTATGAATCAACCTCATTATATTCAGAAATATCAAATGAGACTTTTTTCCTTGATCCAGAATTCATCATAAATGCTTTATTACCCTCTGTGGCATTACGCGATCGAGCACCTTCAATTCTCCGATGAACACATATTCTGCTGATATTTTTTCTTTGAATTCAGCCCTTTAACAAGTAAGATTCAGCTGAAAATTGCTGCAGAAAACCATACATTTTTTTAGTTCCAATTATGAATTGTACATTACATCTATGACACACGTTAAAACTGTATGCCAATACCGATAAGGAGATTTAACCTGCTCTCCAGGCTCTTTAACGATACGACCAGATTGTATTGGAAGAGAATTAAAATGAATTAACATTTTTAAATGAGCGTTTAATGTTTGATGTTGTAGTACGCTCATTAGCATGCTTCCAATCACAAAAATCATCGTTCGTAAATTGATTATCTTCAGAAACATCAAGAAACTAAAAAAACAACAGTATCACGAAACTTGTATTAGTTGAAAAATAATGCGACAAATGATGAATCATTATAACGTATTGTTTTCTAAAACAACATATTTGACTTTCATTTTCTGTTATTTTTCTATCCACTTATTTTAATGACTTTTCTTTCGACATTTGACAATGATAATTATGTACTTTTGACCAGAATTTTTTCTCCAATAATTAACATATTGTTACATTTGCTTGATGCAAGTATCATTAGATTAACCAAGATTCTCCATGAGTAGATATTAAAAATGTATATATTTCTTGCAATAATTTAGATTAATTAAAATTAATGTTTTGTTTTATTTGTGTACAAACACATATTAGTGTAAAAAAATAGTTTTACAGAAAATGCATTTGAAGAAAAAAAACAGTTAATTTGCGCGAAATTGTTAACTAAAAACTATCCGCTTGAAATTTTTTCTAACTTTCAAAGTGAATTCCTACGTATTAAATTGGATTTACGGATAATTGATCAAAAATAATTTAGCTAAAGTACGCTTGACAAAATCAGTTAAACCAAAAAGACAAGACATTCAATCGAAAATTATTTGATCAAATGGACACTTGATTGTAAAATATAGTCGCCGATCTTGTTTTGATACTGTATCACGATGATCGATATCATATTTGGAACAATTCTTTTAATCTAAGGTTCTATTCTAATTAATTCATGCTATTTAATTGTTAAAATACACATAAATTACTGTATTTTTTTAGAGATTTAAATAAAATAAGATAGAATTTTTGTTTTGCTCGTTTCACGCTGTTCTCTCACAAAAATTTTTCATAATCATAATGGGTATTTCTAGCAGGTTATATATAGTAGAATCGATTAATTCAGAATAAATTATTTTAAATATATTCATATCATATTGGATATTGGTATTAATATTCAACTATGTATAACTATTATAATTTTTACAATTAGAAAAGAATGAAGATGTACAGGTGTTTCGACTAAATTTTATGAAGATTAAAAATTTATTCGGATTTTACTCAGCACGCTTAACTTTCAATAATAATGAAATAATGTATTATATTTCAAATCATGACCTTTGCTGGCATAAGTCAGACTAACCCGGAGCTCGCACTGTAATAAATCACTTTATCCATACACTCGTAACTTAACAATCAATATCTCAAGAGGGCACGCTTTAATTTACCTTTTAATGGGAAATCAATAAGATGAAAATATAAAAATTCTCGCGGCACGTTTCATTATTCATCACTGACGTGAATGGCAAAATTTAACGGATACCACGTGCATTTTATATTTTTAAGGTGACCCCACAACCTTTGGAAACTTGAAACCGGCCAAGGAGGTAATCGAAGCTGTACAAGAGAGCGTTGAATCTCAATTGTACAATGGTTACGCACCCAGTACCGGTAAGTTACAAGGGGTGACAAGCTCCTGCTTTTCATTATTTCTTTTCGTTTGTTGTTAGAGAAGCCTTACTTTAATTCTCATGTTAGGATTGAATTGAGTTTAAGAAAGAAATTTCATGTTCATTTGTTTATTTGAATGTTTTAATGCTAAGGATGAAAGGAAGATTTCATTTATAATTACAAAATTCTCATGAAATCCGAGCCTATTTTAATGAGTGATACCACTGATTCGATTCGATGAACTAAAATTTTATAGCATATATAGATATTGTAAAATCTTTTCGTTTGCTTAAATATGAGCGTTAGAATAAGGTTAATATAAAAAAATTGTTTATTGTCCTCTCCTTTAATTTTAGGGTATGAGTCAGCGAGGCGAGCCGTGGCCGAATATAGTTCAAACGAATATGTTAAAGTTGATCCCAAAGTAAGTATAAAGGAATAATGTGAATGTCAATTAGGTATTTCTTGTACATATACTAAATTAGTTGCATTATTTAAAGGGTTGAGCTCTAATAGAAAAGGAAATACTTTTTTCGATCAAGATTTTTGTAGCTTTTTAAAAAGTAATAAATACTAAACATACTGAAATAATATATTAACACTAGCTAACACTGCGTTTAATCTAACCTCAAACTATTATAAATAGAGTTTTTATTTATACTAGAACACATATCTTAAACTGAAAACAAGCAATAAATAACACAGGAAGCAAAAAAGTAACGATATTTGTGTCTGTAATCCTCTAGGAGCACGTTATTAGAAAATGTTCATACAAAAGTTGTGGGGTTTCGTTGAAAAAATGGACGGAAAACCTTGACTTTGAGCCCTAACTCATTTTTTAATGTCATCTTAAAATCTTTTTCTTCAGACCATGCTTCTAGGACCATGCTTCTAATTTTTCTGAAGTCAAACAATTCTTATCAACATCATTTGTGACTAAACATTAACTTTGTGATATCTTTGTGGTATCAATGAATAAAAAATGCATGATTGACTTTTCCACGACCTTAGGAGATTTAACAGGCATTGGAGAAGACAATATACATGATACATTGGATAAACATAGGCATATAGGGTATAATTTTCCGTTTTTTCCAAATCCTGGGTAATATAGAGATTGACCTTTACGCAACATTCGGTGATGATCTGAGGACCAAAGTTCAGTTTCACAATTATTTTTTTAACGAACGCTAAAAAAGTTTGTTAAAATTCTTTCTTGAATAATGTGATCCTGTAAAGTTTATTCAGGGTTACAGTTTCCTGTACTATACCTTGTATCCCTGTATGAAGAGATGAAGAGAACAAATTTCGAATATTATTGCATTAGTCAAGCGCAAATAAAAATCACTTTGACTACTTTTGCATCGATAGGTACTGCTTAAGTAAAACTCGACTGACGCATATTGAAAAATCCTTGGACTTTCTGTAATAAACCATTACGAAACTAAATGAGGTCAAAAAAAATAATTCAAAACAATTCTAGATCGGTTGAAATGGTGAAAATTTAACAGGATTCACTGTCATATATATAGAAAGAATTAAAATGCGGTGAAACATTTGTAATCAATTTGAAATTAGATGGAATTCTGCAATAATTTTACAACGGATCTTCCGCGAATATCTTTTAACATTATTTATCGAAGCAAAATTAAGAAGTGCAAATTATTAATCAGATTTGCGATCAATATCAATCAACATTAGCCTCGAACACAAAACATATCATGTCGAGCGAGTGTCGTGAATATCGAAGTCTAAATAAAAAAAACTCAAGGGACACCGTTTCGGTTAATCTAAAAAGGGATATAAAAATAAAGCGAGGACGCTTGCTAAACGAGCATAGCGATAAAAGTTCGTCTAAGCATTTAAATAAGCATTATTGCAGGTTCATGCTGCAGCTGGTGCTAAGAGTAAGGGGGTAATCAACGGAATCGCAAGGAGCGAAGGTATTACCAGTGCATATTAACTCCGTCCCCTCCGCCGCCTATACGGTGTAACGAGGTGCAGCGGAGACACCCCGACCGTGCGGGAGACCCCTTCGCGCGCGCGGGCGGAGCTTCACCCGTTTATATAGCTCTTAAAATCGCCGCGGGAAGCTTTTTAGACAAAGGTAGAGGCAAGAGGGGAGGGCGTCTTTTTACGCGACCTCCTAGGCGGAACTCTGAAAGTTTTGCACGGCGCGTAAATACATTCCTTGGGTATTTTTTTGCGTGTATGCATGTATAATATGGACTATTCGATATTTTTGTTACTTACCACCTAATGTGTTCTATGACGGCGACCTTCCTTATTTTAAATTTATCGGTTTCACCAATTGGCACTGGAGAAATTGTCGGCGTAAGCAGTACTTTTCGTCATTCGAATTAATTTGACCTTTAATGAAGATTTAATAATTAATAATAACAAACAAAAATCTATGTGTATGAAACCAATATATATTTTTATCAATATGAAATTTAATTCTAAAATTAATTCTAAAAAATAATTAACATTATTAGAACCGTATTAAGCTGAAATTTTTAATTAGAGTAAAACCTTTTCCAACACGGTATATTACATTTCAGAAATAATTATGATACAAAATCGCAGCTAAAGAAAATTAAAAAGTTTAAACAATATATATTGATACATAATTAAATTAATTATGTTTATTATATATGCAAAAAGTGCAAATTCTTTTATTATTCGATCATGTTAATAACAATAATACACCGAAAATTTCTAAGGATTCGCATGCAAACTTTACAAGACTACTTTCTATAGTGTTTCGTGGAATTCGGAAGAAAATTCTCGAAGATTGCTATTTTTTAACAAAAGCACCCCAATAAGCGATGCAACAATATATCTAGATTATGTATATTAATCGCTATTAATAAAATATTTATGGGTATAGATAATGATTCTGAATATATCTTAACCTTTAAAGAACTGGAAATCCAAAATATCGGCTCAAAAAAGTAGTTTGAAAAATAGTTTGAAAAATCTATTTTCAACTTTATCTTGAAGTTCTGTAAAGCTAAATCTCACAGACGTCTATTATCAATGATAGAATGTATCAGTTTAATTTTTCATCATCCAGGTCGCCAATGATACGTATTCTTTAAAATCATCGCCATGGAAGTTTCTGAAATTTCATCTGAACTTTCTTTCCGAATAACACAATTCTTTATTATGGATCAATTTATTTTGTGTTTACTTATTCGAACTATTACAATGCATTTTAGAAACAAAAGCAAAATACGTGTGTGAAAGATTCATTGTAAGTTCTCAATGATGACTTCCAGAAGTATCCGAGAATACAGGTCTGACCATAGTTTACTTATTGATCACTAATTCAAAATATAAAAGGCATGCATCGAAAATTATTATCAAGAATCCTAAAAGATGATCGCTCAGCTTCACTCGTCAAAGGCATGTAGGGTATTTTAGAGCTCAATATAATACCTGCAAACAAAACAACTTAATCGATAACAATTATATTTGAATTTCACATTATATCACCCTATGCTCCAAATGCTTCCAATCCTGAACTAGAGACAATTTATGGGCCTACTACTCAAAGAAACCCCCCCTGATATACCATTTAACGGTGACTCGGTAACCCCATAATTAATAGATAAATGCAAACTGCTCATGTAAACATGACAGTCATCTCATAAATCTCTATTATATTCATATTTTTCAAATATCACCTTTACAGGCTTACGCATGATCTGCGATATGAGTGTACAGATCGAAGAGTATCTAATATGTAATATATTTTTATCAATTCTAAGACTCTGTATCAAAATTTGATCCATTAGAAATTTGCTGCGCTTGAAACTTTCTAATTAACAAAATTAATTCATTCCCATTACCTGTATCTACAAGATACAAAGAGGACTTTCTTTTGAGTTAGTTTTTATTTAACGTATTTGGCATCCACACAACGACCTTCTAAATTCTTCCCACTTATCGCAGCTGCTTAGCAACAGTTTGTTTGAAAATACCAAAATCGTCACTGAAATCTACCTTCCAAGTATTTACTATAAGTTTCTAGAAGTAATGGACATGATTCAGCATCAATACAAAAACATGAAACGGCATACACAATTTTATAATTTGTTATTCTTGAGCGAATGTCACTTGATGGCACAAGGAACAGGCACATTATGATATGACATGATTTCATTCGCGCAACATACAATTATCGGAAATTTGTTACTTCATATTTTATTATGTAGCGTTTAAAATTTTTTAAAAAGTTTTTAACTTTAGGTAATATAATGAACATAGTATAATTATAATAGAAGTAATATAATGAACTCTTGATAAACTGAACAATAAATTTTTTAATAAATAACTTGTTTGAAAGCTAACAATTATTAATCAAAATACATATTTTTTTTATTAAATAACTATATCTACATTATTTTTTTAAAAAGCATATATACTTATTAAACATAGGCTGCAATTGACAATATGATGTGAAGATTTATGATGAAATTTGAATCATTCTAACATCTAATGTCAAAATGAAATGTATGATATAATATTGGAAATTATTAAAATAGAACATAATAATTATTTAAAAGTGCCATATAAAAGCTCTGAAGTTTTCAAAGAGTAATTTTTAAAATAATATGTCTTGCTAGAAATTTTAAATTGATTGTTATATTTTTATACGTAAAATATCTATACAGTAAATGATGTACGTTTAGATATGCATATATAAAGATTTTCATGATTGGTAAAATTCGTGCTTATCACGACAGTCATAAATACGTACAAATTTATAAAATGTTCACGATAACATGCAAATTAACGAAGCCGTAGGACAAAAGCACGTGAAAGCTTAATTATTGTCTTGATCGGAAATATAGATTTAAATTCACCGCGGCTTGGCCCTGTTTGAAATTCCTATCAGTTTTAATAAAGAATCCCAAGGACATTTACGAAATCGTCCTGGCAAAGGCGGAAAGCCTTATTTTCAAGAAAAAACAAACAAAGTAAACAAAAAGAGCGCACAGTTTTCAATTGGGAAATTCCTGCTCCCCCAGAATAAATAATGTACATTACAAATACTTCCCCATAGGACGTGGTGCTGTGCAGCGGTTGCTCCTGTGCACTCGACCTCTGCATTACGGCGTTGGCCCGCGAGGGTCAGAATATCCTGATACCAAGGCCGGGCTTCTCCATTTACCGAACGCTGGCCGAGGGCCTCGGAGTCGTTGTTCGCTCCTACAAGCTTCGCGTAAGTATATATAGATAGATATGACCAACCATTGTTCACGGGCGAACGCATCGATTCTTTATTTTTACAGCCCGAGCTTGGCTGGGAGATTGATCTCGACGACTTGGAAGCGCAGATCGACGAGTCCACGGCGGCGATTCTCGTTAACAATCCTTCGAACCCCTGCGGTTCGGTTTTTAGCCGGGAGCACCTGCTCGACGTCCTAGACGTAGCGGCCAAGTATTACGTGCCCGTCATCGCCGACGAGATCTACGAGCACATGGTAATGTTACACCTGTATGCTTTTATCGCTTTTTTCAGCAATTCGAGATTACGCAATGGTTCCCATTTCTGTCGTACGGAATTGAAAAAACGAGAGTTGTTTGCTTTTCCTTTTAATCAGACTTACAACTTGAGCAACTTCTGGAAAAAAAATAATAAAGGGACCCACGCAATTTTGGAACAAAATAAGAAGAACGAAAGAAAACTATAAGTGAACTTGGGGGGGGGGGGGTTAAACCGGTAAGATTGGTAAAAGAATCATACAACATTTTCGAAAATTG
Source organism: Sycobia sp. Sy_11 (assembly GCA_018907035.1). Classification (NCBI taxonomy): domain Eukaryota; kingdom Metazoa; phylum Arthropoda; class Insecta; order Hymenoptera; family Epichrysomallidae; genus Sycobia; species Sycobia sp. Sy_11. The sequence continues at coordinate 1,297,357 of JACCIC010000121.1, read as the reverse complement.
CTTTTTCGAGAATAAAATAATCTGGAATTTCCAAGCTACTTTTGATTAATCAGGTTCTCTTTGTCCATCAGAATCTTGGATACATCTTTTATTTGCGTCTCAAATGACTAGTCGATAAAAATGAAATTTGCATCAATTTTCAGCTACAAATTTCATAGCTACGTATTAATTCATTCTTACGCGCTTACTTTTTACTTTTTCAGTGATTTCAAAATTATAATGACTTCTAAGAAACGAACTAAAATTTTCTTAGAAACTATAAATTCACGGCTTTCATAATTTTCAAACATCTTCACAAATTACAAAGAATCTTTTATAATAATTTGTTGGAAGAAGAAGGAGGTAGCGAGAATACATAATGTATATATGAAATACATTAGCTGAAACAAGTAGTTAGTCTAAAAATTTGTATACAGACAAATTCTTCGTGATCGACGGTAGTAGCTTACCAAAATCTCTGGCGCAGTCACTACTCTACTAAACAAATATTTTTTTAAAAAACAAACCATATTGCTACTTTTAATTAACTCACTGCTTATAAGGACTGTGCTTCATAGGCATAATAAAAAACATACTTATGTTGACTTTTTTACAATACGCTAATACATTTATCCAGTTTTCGGTCTTGCCAATAAACTAATATAATATAATTAATATAATTACGATCAGATTGTTCTTATTTACAATCAGCCCCGTGGAATTTGATTTACAAAAAAATTAAAATTAATATTGTTAGTGAAGAATAATCTGAATGCCCTCCCCCTTCCTTCCAACAAAATTGTTCTACATACAAGCATTCTGACCGTCATCATAATTATATATTTTTATAAAAATATTAATTGACTAGTATAGAACAGTCAACGTAAGTAAATTTTTTATTTTAAAATATAGCCCTGTCGAGGCTTAATAAATTTAATAATAGATTTATCTTTCGTTTCCTAAAAAGAGTCGAAGATGAAGAATTCTTTGATAAAGGGATAATCAGATGGTCACTTATTACAAACAACTTCATTTTGATTTGAATAGTTCAGGTTTTATATTTTAGATTCTACAGGGAGTAATTATGCATTTCAGTGGCCTGGCATGCCATTATAATTACATTAGTTTGTTAAAAAGATCGTAAGACCGCCGATAAAAATATTTATTCGCTTGATGAGAGTAAAAGATCAAAAAATTACAACACAAATTTACACAAAAGAAAATTACATCAGAATATTTAATATTAAATTCAATATTTTATTAATAAAATTTCACGTACACGCACGTCATCTCGAGTATATACTCGCGCCCTCTATAATAGTGCATTAATCTTTCCGATACCAATTGAGCCTGCAATTGTGGGGGGTAATAGAGTTTCCGGAGATACGGAGAATATTAATCAGTCACTGATCGAAAGTTCGTCAATGCCCTTCAACATTGCTGCCAGTGACTTGCATCGGATATCAATTAAACAACTATTAATTATACTGCCATTGAAGGTGTGAAACTTTTTTCCAATATTATATATATATATATGGAGCGCTCGAATCAAATCTTCGACCACCTGATTATCGTTCCCATGAGTTTGAATTTGAAAGGTCTTGAGAGTGGGAGCGAGCGGGAGGGGGGTGAGCCGACGATTATTGAAAGACTCTCGATAACTGTTAATTTTACATCTGTTTTCTTGCAACAGACCTTTCCCGGACGGAGGTTCTACTCCTTGGCGTCTCTATCGAACGAAGTTCCTATTCTATCATGCAGCGGACTGACGAAGAGGTAAGAAACGTTATTTATTCAGAATTTTCCGTACAGGGAATTTGAAAAATTACTATTTTCCACTTTTTTTATTCTTACTCCTGAAAGGAGCGATTTCAAATCTTTAAAAAGTCATGTTAAATCGGCGTAGTATACGTCAAGATTTATTATTTCAGTATTACTAATCTTTAGCAATTTACAACATTTAATAATTTCTTTATTAATTATTATTTTCAGATAAATTAGATAGTTATACCGTCTCTACAAATTTATATAAAACTTTCTATTATCTACAGATAAGTTTTACATGTTTATTAATTTTGAAATCACGTTGAACCGGTTTAGTTGATGATATAATTGTTAATAAATAATAACAAGTTTTTAAACAAATTTTTAAATAATGATTTAGATGATGATTTAATCTATTTTAGAAAATTATGTATTTAGAAAGTTCAATATTTATACATTAAATTAGAAATTTAACGTAGAAATTTTGTAAAGCAATGATAATTTCCGTATATAAAAAACAGCTTTTAATATTATATAAAATGAATTCGTATATCAATAATACTGACTACGTTATCCGAAAATTCTTCTTTAATGAATGATTATAAGGTATATATTTTAATATAATTCATTTATTAAAAAGACGCTAAGAAACTTGATATAATACAATATATTTATGGCTCTGTTTCTTTTATATACTCAAATAATCATTGCTTTACAATATTTATAGATTAAATTTGTTTTTACTAAATAACTGAATATTGATTGAAATTATTTAAGTAGTTAAGAGACTTTTCTATTACTATTTAGTTTGGGGTTAAAATTTATATAGGATCAAAAGAAGTCTACTTCACAATAGTTTGGAAAATATTTCAAGGTTAATTTCAAAATTTTAAATAATAATAAACTTTCAATGCTTCTTTTTCTATCTTGGAAATGAAAAAAGTCGAAAATTTTCTGTTCAAATATATATATACAGAACTGTATATACAACAAATACAACTGTATGGATCAAAATACTCGTAAGAGAAGACACAGTTGGAAAAAGGATACCCATTACTATGTCATTTTATTGCAATTATACAATGATTCCGGGATTCCCTATGTTTATTGAGTAGTTTTGGACGATATTTCCATCTATATATACACGAATGATTTCGACCTATAATAGGGTTAAATATTTGGAAGTAAAATTTCTTTTGCGCTTTTCATTTCCAGGATCATAACCGAAGTATTCCGTTATAAGTTTTTGAAATTGATAGTTAGGTGTCATTCAAGACAATAATCAAGTTCATTGGCAAGAAAATTGTCAGATAAACATCTTCTTACTCTATACAAGTCTTGCATAAAAAATGTTATATATCAAAAAATATGATACTACCAAGTATCGTCAAAATTATATCAATATTATATTCCTAATCAAGCTAAAAAAATTTTAAGTTATGCAAGTTTAGTGGGATATGTGCTGTGGCCAATTTCAAAATGCATATTGCTACTGGAATGTACAAATTTGACAGAAATAAGTAAAAATAAAAAATATACTGCTAGTTCAAAATACATGTAAATCTTCATGATATAAATAATTCATGTAAGTTAAAAATTTTATTATTAACTTAAACTATTTCATTAAACAAAAAAAGTATTTTAATGAATTATCATGGAGCCTTACGTGCCGAGATCGTAAATGAAACGTCATGGTCGAGGAAAGCTTTTATTTCTGTTCTGTAATATTCAATAATAAATTTTCAATAATTATTCGTCCCTAGGTCGTTACGTATGGACGAAATGAAGACAGATTTTAAATGTATTCTTATAGAGAGCATTAAAAATTGTAACATTTTATTGCTCTGCATTTCTTAATTTAGTAACCTCGGTCTATTTGAAAATTCATCAATTTAAGACTCTTAATTCTTCGTCATTATCATGTCTGAATTCAAAGAAAAATTGAGAAAAAAAAAACATAAAAATATTTATACCGGAATTCAGACAATTTTGTAAGTTTTCGTTTGCGTGGTTATAGGTTCGACAGAAGTAAAGAGATAAAAAGTTACTTGAAATTATATAAAATTATTTTATAATGAATTAACTCTTCGTTTCCCGTACTAGAACGATCTTCCTTTGGATGAGTTTACTTCGAGTTATGAAAGAGGAGCGGGAGAGGGGTTAACGGATTTGATTTGAGTATTTTTGTATGGTAATGAACATTATGGCATTAATTAATACTTACGTAAAAGTTTATCTGAAGCTACCGAAATTCACTAGAAATTTAATTAAGAATGGATTTCAATACTATTACCGGAGTACTTTGAATTTATAATATGAGAACTTTCATGAAAGATGGGCTATTTACATTCTTGTTGCGCACTAATTATGTCCAGATATAAAAGATAATGATTATTGATATAATGCAATTGATACATTCATTATACATTCTTGTATAAATATATTTTACAACTAAATCTTGCAATGATTTAAATAAAAAAAATTTTGCTGCAATGAAGATTCACATAAAAAGGCGATACGTATGTATACATACGTATATATATGTATGTATACACATACCGTAATTTTATTGACAAAAATTATCAGCTAATTATGAATGATCTTTAGATTTACAACTTTTAGACAATTTCGAATAGAATATATGTGAATCTCTTCACAAAAGCTTATACTATATGTTTATGTCAAATTTTTACGAGGTTTCTTAAAACAACATTAAATAGTATAAAGATGAAACGCTTTATAGTGAAAAAATATTTAACTCAGAAGAAAGTTAGTTCAAGCACGTTAAATATTTCTTATATTATGCGACTAATTCGTTCCACATCGGTCAGTCCGGACCTGACGATCCTGCGACCTTTTAAGTAGCAGCAGTACAATAAACGTCAACTCAGCGTGTTTTATACTTAAATTGCATTATTATAGCACGTCACGTGCACAATTTGATCTTGCATATATTATATAAATGTAAAGCTGAAAAATCCATTGTTTTCATTCCGTTAAAAGATATTCATGTTATTTCATCGTGAAATAGATCAAGAATTAAACGACCATTTGTTCATTGTAAAAAAGTTTTTTATATTTTCTGATTAATCGAAGTTATTGCGTATCGTTAATTTAGGCTTGGAACAACCTTCGTCCATTATCTGATGCAATTAATTGCTAAAGGTGCTTACGATTAAAAAAAGTCACTTGGCTTGATAGCCAAAACTGCAAGTATTCAACAACGTAATTTATCTAAAACTCTCTGGGCGTCTTCTTTTTAATTATCAAATTAATTTTTTTAACGTTTACAATATTATTAAAAAGTTTCTTCTCCAGTGAAAATCTATTTATTGTAATGTGAATTAAATGGAATCAGTAATATTATATTAAATGAAATTTTAAAGTCTTAATTCTTGTACTATAAGATGTATTTAAATGCATCTGAAAATAATACTATTACTACTATTACTAATATAACTTGCGGATATTAGGAAATACATTTTAATATACTATAATTTTGGCGGTGATAATTTTTATTTAAATCGTCCTTACTGTACCGATGATTAATTAACTCTTTAGCAGATGAAACACCTGAATGAGATTCCGTCAGAATATAATGTTCTAATTGCATCTAATAAATGTACTTTAATTACTGTTTGAGAATATTATGAGGGGAATAAAAGTTTATCGCCTATTTCCTCAACTGCATAAAGGGGGCACATACACGAACGTTTATTAAAACCATAAACATAAAACGTTAATCATAATGTTGGTTTTGAACATCATCTTTGACCGCTTCATTGTCTTAACCCGCGCGGAAGGAAGGAATTTACTAATAATAAGAAAAAAAATTTTGCATATAAGAAAGTCAAGGCAAAATCTATTTTTGCTTCTTCTTCGAACCAATACATAATATCTTCAAATATACGCAGCTTTTTTCTATGCGCGGCCTCGTAAGGTCGTCGCCGTTTTATTATATACACAATATATATATATATATATATATATATATATATATATATATATATATATATAATAAAACCGATCTCGTATATGTTTAGGTTTTTAGTGCCCGGCTGGAGAATGGGCTGGATCATCGTTCACGACCGCCACGATATATTGGACAAGGAGGTAAGTCGATGCGCTCCCGGCACGGCCGCGCATATAGCAGGGGTAAATGAAGTTTCCGAGGTGCATATTATAATATTATATCATCGGTATATGTATGTATGTGTAAATATATATATATATATATATATATATATATATATATATAATGAAACGGGAGAGAGAGAGAGAGAGAGAGAGAGAGAGAGAGAGAGAGAGAGAGAGAGGGGGGGGAGAGAGAATGGAGAGGGACAAGCTCCGTGGAAGGAGGGGGAGGGCGGGGTCCTCCTTTGGGGTGCGTTAACCGGCGCGGTGATTAAGGTAAATTTTCTTGGGCGAAACTTTAATTCGTCATTAAACTTGGTCCGTCATCTTATACCATAACTTCTTCGTCGTCTTCTTCTTCTGCCATACTTTCGCCGCTCGACTCTCTCACCCCACCGTCACGACCCGTTCCGTGGCCGGGCGCGTTCCTCGCGCAATTTCGTGCCCTCTCCCTCGCGCTCCCTCTCCCCCTCTCGAGAATTAAAAGAAGTCGAGTGTGGCGGGTAAAGAGTATAGCGCTTCTCGAACTCTCCACTTCTCTGTCTCGCTTTCCGCCTCTCTGAACATTCTTATAATTAATTTATGGAACATCGGTTATTATCGTCTTATAAGAGTGAACCATTTTTATAATCTTAAATTAAAAATCTTTGTTTATATATGTATAATTCTCCATCGACTTATTTTCATCAACCATGACTTTAATCTTTTAATTGGAAAGAAAAATGTACAGTAAGTATTCAAAACTTTTTCATCATTCCGTAACCGTTGACGTATAATAAAATCTACCCGATCGATGACAATAAAATGCTTACAAAAATAAATTGAGACATTACAAAAATTTTTCGAATCATATAATATATCGGTTTAATATGAGCTAAATATCGGATGATTTAAAACGTATCCTTTCGTCTAGAAGAGATGTGGAGTCTGACCTGAGAAATATTAAGTAATTTGGCATGTATGTTCGAATTTTGTATTACAAAACGAAAACAGGAAGTTATAGATCGATTTGAAGAAGCTTTTGGTTTTTATTTTTATAAATCTATGTAATATCCTTAATGTAAAGTGACGGATAGTTTTCATCGCTTATAATTAATTTTCTATTGCTTATCAGAAATTTGCAGATAATAATATATGTATAGGTACGTTAAATATTGCAGGTCAGAAAAGCTTTGCAGTGTCTTAGTCAACGAATTATTGGCAGCAATACGTTAGTTCAAGGAGCTCTTCCCAAAATACTGAAGAACACTCCGCAGAAATTTTTCGACGGTATCATCGAAACCTTGAACGTGAGTATCCATCCTACTTTAAATCTATGCGCGTTTAATTACTTATTAACTTCGATACTGACAGTGAAATTTTTATATGGAGACTTTTGTCAATATCGTTTGATAAATATATTTATATGCACATATCTCGAGAAAAATTTGTTTTTATTCCTTTTTTTGAATATTCCCGTGCAGAAATATACTCGGTATATCCCTAGTTCGGGCTAGATCCTAGTCAGTATTACTGATGATTTCCTCATGTAGGTAAATCTCGCCAGATCCGAGTTAGATTTCCCTTCGATCATCTAATAATCATCTAATGTGCAAATGTAAATGAGAAACATATTGAGCAAGTTAGATTACGGAAAATCCAATAAACGCCTTGTAACAGAAACATCTGGAACTTTGAATCATATTCTATAATTTGCTTAAAAAACGATTTTCATTTTCTTAATAAATAAATAAATTGTAAACTTCCAAATATTTTCAATTCAACTTGAAAATTCAAATGATCTCTTAATTGAAATAGTCGAATCGTTGGTAAATAAAAAAGTATGTAAATTCAATTTTTTGCATTTCAATTAACTATTTGAACACTGAAATATTCTTGAACAACCCTAAGACTCTTGTGTGTCAAAAATGATAATTTAAACTATAAGAAACTATAATTTCGTTATACTTTGACAAATCTAATTTTTTTTAACAAAAATTTAGATTCGGCAGAATAAAATCTTTGCAGAACCGCACAATACGTCTATTACATCTCTAATATTTATAGAAATTTCAGATTCAGAGTAGTCAGTTTATAGCATTACTCGTTATTCGAAAATAACAACCTTTTTTTAGCTTCTCGATGGAATTCTGAAATTGCGGATAATACAATTTGAAGTCCGTTATAAAATGTAGGAAATCAGTTCAAAGCCGTAAATATAACGATGTATAAATATTTTGCACGAGTCACCCAACTGTCGAGCGTCGCTCGTAGAAAATGCTACGACCAAACATATGCGCTACGATAAATTAAATCGAAAGTATTATTTACTTTTTATAAGAGAATAAATCTCGATTACGATGCTGGGAAAGCCTGTCGATAGATACGACTAATGAAATTGACGATGCAATACTATATTTATATATTGAATAATTTGACAAATAATACAGGTATATATAATCACTCGAGCAACAAATTCCCTAATTGGTACCCGAATAATATAATCGAACGCGCGGCAATTTTTCATCTGGCTCGAAATAAAATAATTAATTAATTCGACATTTGCGCGTTTGACGCTGTCGCCCTCTCCCTCCTCTTCCACCCCCATTGTATCTACATAAATCCCCTCGAAATTCGCCTCGACGACGACGCGGACGGGCTGCGTACCGCGTAGATATTCGTGCGCCGACACCGCGGGCGCCGAGCCGGAATTACAGTACTATATAGCGGCCGCGTTAATTGTTCGTTGTTAGCTTGTCGCGCGAAACAGACTCCCCTCCCCCGACCCCGTCACGACTCTTCCTGACGCCGCCAGACTCTCCTCAGCCCCACGCGGCGAAGCGACGTTGTTATATTCGTTGGGTGAACCCGTTCCCGGATTTCTTTGTGTATATATATATATATAAAGAGTCCACGACATAGGTTCGAATTACGCTGGAATGAATATTATTATTATTTTTATGATGAATTATTATTTTTATAGAACTGCCGAAGCACGAGCCTACGGTGTATAATTAATTATTACTAGCTTAGATTCTTATATGTGCTTGAACCTTAAACCTTAAATTATAACGTAATACTGAAAAATAAAATAATGTTTCAGCCTGAAACTCAGACTGATAGTAAATGTCGATTGCACAAACAACAGAGCGTATTTCAGAGCCGTCCATTATGATATTATCAAAAAGACATTTTTAGGTTGACGTCATTTGTAATACAATTGAGAATACAAATAAGTCGAAGTAAAATCGCTATAACGCGATAACGCTACGTAACATGACAGAAGTTTCGACGGCTATTTTTCATAATATACCCACTTATGCACTTAAGTGGGTGAAAAACGATAAACAATCATAATATATATATATATTCGATAGTTGAGGAAATAATGAAAATTACGACTATAAGTTGTGGAATTTGGCTAGCGTTGGTCGTCGTCGAGAGTTACGCGTAAGCAAGGACGAACGATATGATCAGATCATCTGTCCTTGTTTACACGTATCTCACAATATCCACCACCTCGAGCCGAATTTCACAATTTATAGTCGTAATTTTCATTATTTTGTTTTTCATCACTGAAGTGGACAATTTGCTATATTATGAAAAATTACCAACAACACTTCTCTCATGTTAGGTGATGTTATGATAGTCAGATTTTACATTTCAATGTTCTAGTCTTGCTAACAATATACTGTTACTTTTAGAAGAAAAATAATAACGCGGATTCATTTATTTATAAACTAATTGACAATATAATTTCATGATTTTTCATAATTTCAAATTGATTTCAAACGCGATAACGCGTATTTTAATTTTTTGTAGTTTTTTCCAGTGATTCGTGATAAATATTTCAAAATCTAAATTAATTTAAATATTAATTTATTATAAATATTTTTAAAAATGACTACTACTATTTTCTAATTTCATTACGACTGTGCATAGCTTATTAATTTAATATATAAAAAGTAAAAAAAACTCTACATCATACCCGCTCCGACCTGATCGAGGTTTCGGTAAACATAATTTGTTCGAATTGCAGGTAATTATACTCATTCGATAAAAAAAAAAGAGAGAAAAAATAGATGTTGTAAGGAAATACAAAAGGACGAAACGCGTCGGATAGTGTAAGCCTCGCCGATATAAAATTAAACCGATCTTTACGTGGCGCGCGCGCGCTCGTGTGTTTGTATGTGTAAATGTGACATATATACATATGCATGCACAGTGAAAGAGAATTGGAACGACGGAATTTTTCGAGCACGCAATTACTTCCACCACCATAATTACAAGTTCGGGTATTTCCGACAATGCGCTTTACTTCCGCAGTATATAAATAGCGGGATCTGCGCGACGTGCGCATCGCGTAACACGATAATTGGCGCTTTCGTTCTAAAATGTCAGCTCATCAGGCAAGTGTCCTCTTTGTTGAACTGTGTCTCTACCGATTGATACCGTGTGCATATGCATGCACACAGATATTTATATATCTATGAACAGAACAATGATATATTTATATACTATATATAGGTTTGCTTAACACCTTTAAAATTTTTTTACTGTACAAGTTTTACAAGATCAGGATTTTTTTAAATTTTATCAGAATTATAGACAAAATATAAATTAAAAAAATATATGCTTATCATGATTAATGTTTACTATAGCTTCTACTAATGCAATTATAAGACAAATATTCAAAATACAAGAAACGTCTTATTTCTATTTATATGTTATTCTCTAAATATTATTGTAATATTGAATCTAAATATTATTTTAATATTAGATTTTATAGGTGTATCAATCGATAGAATTGATCGATAGATTGGCAGAATGATGCATTTTTATTATTGCTGGTAATTTTCGACACTAACTCTTATGACCGAAAAATCACTTTAGAACTAATAAACTACTGGTTTTCGCGAGAAAAATATTTGGCCAGCTCCCAAAAGACCTTAGAATTATATAGATCGCTATAAACAACAGAGTAAAATTATGATATATATATATCTGCTTTATACGTATGGTACAATTTTATTTATTTTAAAAGTATAGCTTTCTGTTTCTTAGCATGCCTTGGTCAACGCAACATAAATTGTTCCATGTTCACCGATATATCTAGAATATGTCACTCATCTAATTAGCAGATATAACTTGATTAATTCTTTTAAATCAGATTCTGAAGCAGTAACTTGAAATATTTTTATGTAGCTTGCATTGATTCTAAAAAATTAATATGGTTTCGATAAAATTATTGAACATTGAACTTTATGAAAAAGAATTTTCGATACATAACGCAACGTGAAAGAATTAAAGAATCGAATCGTGATTCCTTCTTCCAATATATATTTATACTATACATTTATTCGGAAAAATGTTTAGAGTCATTTTATTATTTATAATTTTATTTTAACAATGAAATTAGTTCAAATGTATACAGTTACAGTATCTTTCATTGTATGAAAAAGTTCGAGACTTCATAATATATTTAAACAATTGCTAATTCGTTATTCACAGCTACCAAAACTTATATTAAAACTCCATTATAACATCATTGTTTATAAGATTTATCATTATAACAATTGTTAATTTTATCACGCGAAGTATTATATTATAATCCTGGAATTGACAATATAAAATACATATATATTCCAAACATATATATATATATATATATATATATATATATATATATATATATATAGGAACTTTGGCGCGGGGGGGGGGGTATAACGGAAGCTCCAATTTGCCTCCACCAAGGAAGAAATTCCCGCACCGCGCCGCCTGAAAAGCGACAAACTCTCCGAATGAAATGCGTTGCCGGCAATGTCATATATATATATATATATATATATATATATATATATATATATATATATATATATATATAAGTGAACGCGCATTTATTATTCCGCTCTCGAGCGGCTCGCAGGATCCATCCCTCTCCCGTACAAGTAAATAAAGAGCGGGGCGAGAGGGATGGGGTCGAGCCGATAAACCCCCATTCAGTTCAGCATCCGCGAATCTCGTCCCCGCGCATATATGTGTATTCGGAGGCGCTTGCGTTGCACGCGTGCCTCACACGCGCGCGTATAACTCGATTGCATATGTGCATACATACAGTAACACGGGCTGGTATAAATGTGTTCGTGTTATATCGACAGGCTCACGCGACGCTCACCTACAACTGCATCTCGAAAATTCCAGGACTGAAGCCCATTATGCCGGACGGAGCGATGTACATGATGGTGAGAGCCCTTACGACTCGTTCGTTCTTTTATATAATATGAATATATAAATATATATCGCTCTGTTGTCCTTCTCCTCCTGTTTCCCTTTCTCTCTCTCTCTCTCTCTCTCTCTCTCTCTCTCTCTCTCTACATATATATATATATATATATATATATATATATATATATATATATATATAATACACACATTTCTCCCTTTCGTTTTTCGCGACCTCCCGCCGCGCGCCGCGCCGCCTGGCTGGCTGGCTATTTCGGTGTTATTGATCGCGGGGCCGCAACGAGTAGGAGGGAACGCGCTCACATATAACTCGGAGGGAAATAGGGAGTGAGAGAGAGCTAGAGAGAGAGAACAAAAGAGAAATGGAACGGAAGAGACAGAGAGTAAAGAGAACGATCTCCTTTTGCATAATCAAATCAATGATGTACATCTATAGGTACACATCGACATGCCCAGTTTTCCGGAGTTCAATACCGAGCTTGAATTCGTTCAACGACTCTTAGCAGAGGAGTCTGTTTTCTGCTTGCCCGGACAGGTGAGATTATTTTATTTTTCCCGAACCTTCATTTTGTCTCACCCCCCCCCCCACCTTTTTACACTCGACCTGCTTTGTTTTATCCCAAAAAATAAAAACGACATTCGTTACAAGCATCGGATTTTTTCCTTTCTCTTCAATTGTTCACGTTCCTTCTCTTCAACTGTCAAATCGTCGCTTTCTGCGCTAATCTTTCAAACTATTTAACTTTGTAAATACGAATAAATATCGATCAATACACACGGGCACACACAAAAGTGGTTCATTACTGAATACTGATATACATACGATTTTTTACGCGCTGAGTCTAAATTCAAAACTAGATTTAGACCATTGTCTCCCCCTCTTATTTAATCCCAGAAAAACATTTCTCAATCTAAAAATCTAAAACAATTTCACTTCTTGCCAATTTCATCCTCCAATTCTTAATTCTGAAATCTTTAAACGCTGAATACGAAGTCCATAAAAAGTTGACTTTTGTTTTTTCACTTATAAAGGATTCTCTTATCCTCAGACGAGCCGTGTAATTGATTTCTCCATTTCATTTTATCGCTTTCTCTAGTTTCCACTTCTTAACATCCAGTAGTAGTCACAATCATACTCAAATCCCAAGTATCTTGATATTTCGTCTCCATTTCTTTCAGATCTGTTCATAAAGCCTTCTCACGGGATTTTTACTTGAATATACTAAACATTTATATAAAAAAAGATAAAAATAAAATCTGGAAACAATTAATCAGTTGCGCTCTGTTAGCAGGTATAAATACCCTGGGTGCAAATACAAATAACCTAAAGTTGAATATCCGAGATTTGGTAATATAGAGGTGGATTTTTGGGATTTAAAAATACTATATGCTTTATGGCATAAATCTGGATTTAGCGCGTTGAAATTCACAAGAATATGTATGTCAATCTTCTGCAACAAACCAGTTTTTTGTATGCCTGTACAATAATAACAGGATATATATATAGATTAGAAAAGCTTAAATCATGCTTATAAAGAGGAAAAGTAAATGGAATATGGAAATGATCTTTTCAAATAATTGTAAGAAAATTAAAGTAATGAAATTTATTATTGGTCATCAAGAGATTCGGTTTTCTTGGACTCATATACATATTGAGCGAGAAAACAAATCAGGAGTTCCAGACGAAGCAGCACGCATATTAATTTATAATTTTACGCGTGAAATTCATATTTTTTCTTTAATTTTTTTAATACCATACACTTTTAAAATTTTACCAAATTCGTATATTAACCTTATTCTGGTTTTCAGTGCTTTGACTTACCTTCGTATCTCCGATTGGTAATAACAGTACCACAGGATATGCTGGAAGAAGCCTGCCTACGCATTCAGCATTTCTGCGAGAAGCATCATTTAAAAAGCGATTTAAAGAATTCCAGCAGTAACCAAATTTCCTATTAAGAATATCAAGTTTCTATAATCTGAGTATTCGTAAATGAGTTTAGCAAGTAGATTTTCCAACAGAAAAAATTACTCTTCATTTCCAAATAAAGAAATTTGAAGGTTAAGATAATGATTTCAGATTCCACTACAGACTACTAAATATTAAATTAGCAAAAATAAGCAAAAATAAAAAATAGACTATCTATGTTAATCTATTTTAAAAGCTGCATTAGTGTGCCATTTTGAACAAATGATATCGAGTAAAATGTTCCCGTTATAATATTTTTAGGCTTAGGAATATTTCTGTTATTCAAATCAAAACTTCTATTTTCAATAGTGGAATTTGTAAAAACTGTGTTCTAATCCATTAGCTCAACGAACACACAAGATAGATCGCTAAGTTTAGCTCAAGGTCAAATTTGGTAATTTTGAAGGTAATGGACCTGAATTGGACTATCCTGTATTAGATTTAGTATGGAAGTTTAAAAGTTAGATCATTAAATACTTACATCAGAAGATTTGCTGTTACAATTTTTAGAATTGTTTATCTAAGCATAGAATGTTTTACTCTTTTCCAATTTTTCATAAAAAATGAAAGTTCCAATTAAAAATATAATTTAATTAAAATTGTTTCCTAATGGAAGGTAAAGACCAATTTAATGTCATCAGTTCATGACACTTTTTAGTTTCTATCACGCCTCTCAAAAATTAAGAAAAATAAATCGAGGAGCCGATATATGGCTTCTGTAATATAAATTTATTAAAATAATATAATAAATACAAACGAATAAATCAATTGAATTTTCAAAGGTTCGAATTTACATTGGAAAATTATTCGATTGTAATATTATTTGAAATGCTTCAATAAAGATCTGCATCTATCTATAACATATATTATTGTTACGATGAAACATCTAAGATTTTTTTCGGGCAACGCGCAATTGTTATAGTTATAATAAGCAAATAAAGTTGCTCAAGGCATGCCTCAACATTTCCCAATCATGTGCAAAATGTAATGTACAGATTTGGATTTGTTATTGGATTGTGTGAGCTACTAAAAAATTTGCACTTTATACTGAGATTTAAGTTTTGTATATTTTATTGTTACTTTCTTAAATTTTTGTAAAAATGCTAAAAAAAATAAAAAAATGTTCATCTATTTCCTAAAACTTTTTATATTTTTATTATATTTATTTTTATTTATTAATGTTTGACTAAGTGAACGCACGTGACACTAGAGTTTTTCCTTGTATACATAGGTGTATCTACACATATATGTACTTTAAGAAGAGTTCATAATAAAAGAAAAAAATAAAATAGTAGGACATCAAAGTTATCAATGCCACAAGGAAATCTTATATAATTTGAACGGATTTTGCGCCTATAGCTTCTGGCTAGAGCTCGAACCTGTCCTGGTTTTATATAATCTTAGAAAAATAACGGAAAAAAGAAGGTATACAAATAAATAAATATTATTAAAATGTTCTCTGATTTAATTTTATCAGGTCCTTGGTCCAAGTACTTCAGTTAGTCGCTTACGGATTTTCTTGACAACAATAGCCCTCGATTCAAAACATAAATCCACTAGCCTGTATGGTAATATAGTTTTAAGTAAAATGAATTTGAATCGAGGCCTGTACGTTTCTCTCTGAAGAAACCCTCGAAAAACCCAATTACGTCTTTGAAGATGAAATGCAGGATTATAGAAGATATAGATCATAGGCAGAAATGGAGTATAAAAACTGTTTGTGGGATTTTTTTGACGTAATTCTTATTTATTTTGTAGTGTTTTTAGATGCTTCTTACTGGAAGAGAGAGAGAGAGAGAGAGAGAGAGAGACAGAATAAATTACAAAAATATGAAATTAGATTAATAATCATTATTTCTTGATATTGAACTTTAATGATTGAACTATAAAACTTCAATAAATGCTAATTTAAATTTAAAATCTTGAAATTTGTCCTCCTTAAATTTTGTTTGAAATGTAGAGTTTGGAAGATTCTGACTTTTGAGGCTGAAAATTCTCCTTATAAAATAAGATTAGTTTATATTCATTAGTTCATCTTTTCATTTGCTAAAATTCCATATTTCTGTAATTTTTCTCTCTTAATCGATCTTGCTACTCGCTTCCTTTACACTAATTTGTAACTAATATAATACAAATGTTATGTTGCGTGTTATGCATTTACGTGTTATGTTACACGATACTTGGAATGCATATATATATATATATATATATATATATATATATATATATAAACTGTTATATTATAATTTACATTTGTATTTTACTTATGCTATGATCTAATGTCCAGCATTATACAAATGATCACTATAATAGTAATGGTATTGAGTTTGTCTAACATTTATTTTGAACTTTCTTACTTAATACAATTTTTTATACGATTTTCTTTGCCCATTAGCGATCTGCTACTTTTCCTAGCCACGGCTAGTGATGAAATCAACTTATTTATAAAATTTCTGTAAGTCTATTATTACATTAGGGTAAGTAATTAAGTATAAAATTTTGATACAGAAGGAATACTATATATGGCTAAAATTTTCTAAAACAATGTATGAGTCATATTTTGCTCTGGTTGCTAGTAGATGAGGTCTAATCTGACGAGATATGTTATTTAATATATAATAAAGCTTGATACAAAAGCAGAAAATATCTTTAACAGATTGCTATTTTTAAACACCGATTCGTACATCGAGCTGACATATGTGAGATCAGCCAAAAATTTAAGTTCGCATTAAACTTTATTCCAAATAACAGAATCGTATAGAAATTGCTTCAAACTTTTTTTAAGCCGCTCGTGCAATCGATGAAATCGCGTATCGGCAATATGGAATCATGAAATTACTTTTTGCAACTAAACTCGATGCTAGTAGACAGTGCTCTATGCTCGGAAGCTCTTATACAGCTGTGGAGATGAATTAGGTGGGGTGAAAACGATTGAAATCTAGCAGGAATTTGTGGAACTTCTCATAGGCGTGGAGTTATAAAACCTTCCATTTGATTTAAGAGATCGAGCATTTTATACCGTAATTTTGTAGAGGGGTTGTAAGTTAAAAGTTCCAGTATTATAACAGACGTTTTTTACAAAAATTAATATTATTGTATTAATTATTAAAATAATGTGTAAATAAATGCTGAAGGAAATAAAGTTTTCTCAGAAGCGCCTTCTACGGACACTTTTTCGCTATTCTTTCTATATTTTAATAAAACATTGTAATTTATTTAATTAAGCTTTTCTAATACTTCGAAACTGATTACTTATAATTTTTATTGTTTAAACGAAGTACTTCTTTCGACTTCTTTGTATCTGTTTACGACAATTAAAATAGTCGAATAAAAAATTATTGCCGATATGCTCTTTTACAAACTAACAATAAGGCAATATTTTTATCACTCGGGTATTACATACACGATATGCTCGTGTAATATTTAAACTTATAGATTTGACAACAATTTTTCACAATATAACTATTCTGGGACGTTGGGATGACTCATGCACATGTTCACAGAAAATCTGATGCATTCTATGTAAAATCTTTTACTATACTGTCGTCTAAAACACGATAATTTCATAACTTACGCCAGTTGGGATTTTCATGATTTTCCCAACTATCGTATAATTTATGATCGTTTCCTGTCATACAAAGTTGAAATCCATTTTTAACTATCAAAGTGTACAACTGATTATATTGTGCAAAATCGTAATTAAACCTTTCATCTTTTATTTCGCGGGTTAGAGCGATCATATTTTACTCTGACATCCCATTATGGCCTCAATTAATAAATTTTAATTAGACTTTAACATAAAATCCAATCAATTTTTACACTAACTTAACAGTAATTTGAATCTTTTTTTCGTGCTTGAAAATTTGTGAAAATTTTAGAAACCAGGATCTTAGAAGTTATGTTAAAAACAATTCACACTCAGTTTATTAACATATAAATAACACACCTTGTAAGGAGCCGGAATAATATAAACAAATTTCTGTTTTTCAAAAAAAAATTGTAAAAGCCTGGCCCTTTGTTCAACAAAGGTTGATAAACTATTGAGAAAAAATGTTTTTTGAAGCAGTCATCTGTTTTTGAGCACTATTGCAACACAACTATTTTTTATAAACTAATGACTATAAGATTTAGTGTTCACATTGTTAAAAAATAAGTCTATCGTTTATAACATATATGACATTAATTTTTTAAAAGTATCATAAAATGTACGACCTTCAATTAAATAATTCATTTATTTGGATCGAGGATACTGTCACGAACAATTTAATTGAAGAAAGTTATCGATATTCTGGCTATTCGAACAAATAATTAGTTTATGTATTCTAAAGCAGTGGAATCGAAAATGCAGTGATTTATATAATTTTAAACAAAAAAAATTTATTACTTCAACTAAGTTATACAAAATTATTTTTTAAAATATGAAAAAGTTGAACATAATTTGAACATAGCTTTCTCATAGACAAATGTTATGCAATAGAAACTCAACGCGTGTTTTTGAATACTTGACGATGTTAGACAATTGATGCAATTTGGATTTTTAATTGTTCAATACGCTTTGGTGGATTTCTTTTATGTTTTACCTTCTCATTTGAACATCCACTGGATTCTGCATCATTGTTATTTATATTTGAACAGTTGAGTATTAAAACACGAAATTATTTTTGATCCATTCTTAGAAAAATTGCAAATCTAGCGTCATTGTTAACACAATAATTCACAAATTAATGAACAGAATATCGTGAAATTTTCACATCTGTCTTTCAAAGATTAGTACTGACTGATAATGAGGTGAATGCAATAAAACTAGCGCATCTAGATGCGAGGCTCGGGATTTTGCAGCCCATGTGTTATTCATCGTTAGTTTTGAAAATTAAACTCAAAAGTATATGTATTATGCACTGGCAAGTTTCTACTGCAGTTTATGATCTTCAAAGTTCAAAGCTTTACACATGTTCTAAAACTAAAGGTATATGGTATTTGTTTTAATCGTAATCCGCGCCTTCAATCGACCCTCATTCGCTTCGATTATCCATAAAAGCTGTATAGAGCGAACTAGAAACTTGCATCTATCGCAAAGTTCCGTTTTGTACATATTATGACCGTTTTGAAACTCTACGAACTTATACGTAAGGCTATGCAGATGTACCTATACACACACGCACACACACATTATATATATATATATATATATATATATATATATATATATATATATATGTATATATATATATGTCTATATATGGTTTGTTATGGAAGCGTTCCGGTTATGAGATGAAATTTGATTACAGGCGAGTTCGAGGGCGAGATGATTTAACTTGAACTTTTATATATATAATATATGCTATAGGCACTGTGCACAGTGACACTAGTGTTCAAGCTATGCAAGTATTTGTTCCCATTGAACAAGTATAAATTACGTTAGATAGTATATATACACATATAGGTATATGTGCCATGTTGTTAGGAACGAAAACTTACAGATTAACCTTTATAGGCAACTCTATAAACGACTGCGCACGGGACCTATAGCATAATCGTTATAGTCGACTAGTTTCCAAGGAAAAAGATTTTTGCTTCTCGCGCTTTTCGGAATTCTCAACTTCACTAGAATCGTGCAACTGCGGTAAATCAAATCTGGACAAAAGTGATCGGCTATATTGTGTATATTGTTGGGTAACATAATCTTAAATTCAGACTTTAAGTACAGATCGTAATAGAATGCATTCTTTTTAATTTAATATTCTTTCTGACCCAAACATTATTAAGTAATATTTAAAATTTCAGATTTCCTAGAGAATTTTAGCTCGTTTGAATATCAAAAATAAGAATCAGACAAAATGTTACTCATTCGTGTTAAAAGTCATCGAGTTAACTGAATTAAAAAAATTATAATTTTCTTTGCTTTGATACGTAAATTCTTTTAAGAAAAGTCCAAGTATTTTTGATCGGTAGGTACCGTTGAATTTCGACGTATTAGGATCTTACGGGATTTTAAAGAACGTAATGGATTTGTTTAACTAAAAAAGTATTCATAAATCATTGTAAACAATTTCAAAACCTGTACATTAACAGACATATATTACTAAATTATATGTGTAAATACTGATTATTCATGAAATATTATTGAAAACATTGAGCAAAATTTAAATTAGAAATCTGATTTACTTTTTACATTATTTGAAAAAAAGCGAGAAATCGAATTTGTTTAAAAAAAACATTTTTAATAGAAATTACATCGTGGGTATAATGCAATCATCTTTTAAAATTACTCATAATTTATTCATATGGATTTATAGTATAAACATGAAAGCGTGATAAAAGATGCAATTTGATTATATTATCACGATTTTTTATTCTTCTATTCTAGATATATGAAAACAGATGTTTTTATTATGTTATTATAAATTTTATAATCGAATTTTTAAAAAATTATTTTTATTTATTGCATGTATCACAGTTAATGCTTTTACATTTTATTCTCGGCACGATATTTCCTTTCCTTTGTCCCGGCTTACGGACTAAGTTAAGCTAACATAAACCTACTTGATCCACTCCGCGAGTTCTGGCTGTGGAGTTGGGAAAACCTATGACTTGATCCAGTGGTTTTTATCTAATAAGAAATTTGTCCATAACAATAAAATTAGTAAAAATATATATTTTGCTGAGCAATTATCATATCGATTTATTTTAATACACGTATATTATTAATGCAAACAGGCACGCATGCGCGGGCGCGCGCGCACACACACACACGCATTTGTTTAATGGTTCAGGATAATTAATGCTAACTGCAGAGTTAAGCTTATACTTCAATAAAATATCCAGGTTATTTACAGATACTGAATATTGCGAGACTCTCCTTGTAACTTCCATCCGATATATAACATCGGTATGTTAGATGATAAATGTGCTTAACGTACAATTATCAGTAATCGAATTCGTCGTGGCTCGCCCGGCTATTTATCCTTGCGCGCGCAAATATTTTCGCTATGATTTCCAATAAAGCAGAAGTGTGTATGTAAGAGACAAAATTCGAAACAGTAACGCAACCGATGTGGAAAACTTATCGGTTATCAAAATCTCTCCACCCCTCGCCTCGTACACGCAACTTACAATAACGCGATCGCATCGGGGAAACGTCGTGAACTAATATACGTAATATCGCAAAGAGCCGTGTCTCCGGTGCACGCTCTGCAGCCTGCGCAGGTATTGTAAGCCACACGCACGCGCACACGCACGCACATCTACACACAAGTGAATCCTGCTGCAGCTGCGATAAGTCGGCAACAGTTCGTTGCACTAGGAAAGACTATTGTGGGAAGGATGCGACGATAGACACGGGAGCGGGGGGCAGATAGGGGTTCATTATCGCATGCGCATTCTGCAATATAAAGCGTGCGCGACCTACTGCGAGTGAACGGGGGTGCAATATACGGCTATATATGTATATATATAGCCATGTATAGGCAATAAGTCGCGAATCTCCCGAGATTGTACACTTTTCCTATTACGCCTATATCAACACGACGCGCTTTATAGCCCCGCGGCTAGTCTTTTTAATTCTTCTGCGCGCAGACGAGCCCCTCTGACTCGCCTATCCTCCCTCTTCCTCTCTCCTATTATTTACCATTCACGTCACAGTGGCATTGCCACTTTTTCTTTTTCTGTAGGAGAGCAGCGTCGCTAATTGTCGCCGTGATGGATGTTGAGGCAAAGAGGTTATGTACCCTTTGTGCGCAACAAATCTCCAATCAGCTTCCAGGGGCTTTGATCCGTTTTAGTAGTAGGCTGACGATGAGAAAAAGGAGTCGTTGAGAAGAAGGAAATCGTATATATTAAGAGGATCTGCCGTTTTATCCATTCGGCAACTTTACTTAGAGGATTTTTTTATAGAAATGAAAATCTAAAACCACATATTCGGAATTCATAAGAATCGCTTCAGTTAATATGTCACTTATTAGTACATATATATTCTATTTTCTAAATGTCTGGCAAGACCTTTCATCTTTGAAAAAAGATACTGCTAACAAGTATTGCAGTACTGCTCGTGCATTCTAGTAACACGCATCTGTATTTAATAGTATGTCGAAATAACATATTACTACGTTACAGCCGCATAATATGGCAAAAGATTTGACGACAATTTTTCATAATATAACAATTTCTATACTTCAATGGTAAAAACAATTATTTAGCGAACTTTAATGTCACGATAAAAAATTATAATTTATCTTTCGGTTGTAGAAATAATGAGAATTGAGTTTATAAATTGTGAAATAAGTCGATCTATTTTGGATTTGAGAGAGACACGCACACAAAAATGTATGAAAATATTTGCAGTTGAAAACATCATGCACTCGTAATTTTCCTTATTTCCAAAACTCTCGGGTATATTTTATGATTATTTATCGTTACAGTGAACTTCCTAAACAACCGTTTTTCACTATTGAACTAGACAAATTTTTATATTATAAAATATCG
This sequence comes from Sycobia sp. Sy_11, assembly GCA_018907035.1. NCBI lineage: Eukaryota > Metazoa > Arthropoda > Insecta > Hymenoptera > Epichrysomallidae > Sycobia > Sycobia sp. Sy_11. Next base: position 1,274,808 of record JACCIC010000121.1, on the reverse strand, counting down.
TCATTGAAACTTCTGCCATATGTTATGGGATGTTGTGACAGTCAGATTTTATTCGAGCATTCTCTTTTTCTTGGATATTCGTGAAAGGTTATTCGCGGGGAAAAAATCGATAGAAAAATAATACAGTTCACGCTTGGACACCAAATAATGCGAATATTATGAATGTGTATATCTTTACAAATTTTTAAAAAGAGAAGATTTTATCTTTCAATTTTAATTCGGCGAGAATCATAAATGAAAATAAAAGTATTAGCTGCGCTATATCTGAACGATTTTATCGATGCAGAAAGAATTCTAGCATCGAGAAAATTGATATTTATGGATCTCTGTAGCTGTATATCAACACTATGATTGATGGTAAGCATATATGATCTCCATGATAAATATCAGGTACATGTATGAAAGGCTGAAAATAAAATTTTAATCACAATTATGTAGAAGGTTCTAACGACAATTGCTTGCAATGTTCGAATTGGTAAGTCTTATACTACTTCAACGAAAATCGGACTTAAAATCAAGACGAAGTTGCGTGTGTCCATAACTTCCAGGAGTAAATAAAGATGTCTTGGACGGCTCAGATTCTCCTGAACACTTCTGAATGAAATTATTGGTATGAAATAGATTCTTAAACTTCTGAACGCCTATTTTTCGAAGTAGCATTTTTTTGAATCGATATCAAAGATGGCTCGAAAGACTGTCAGCCAAATAACTAAAAATTTCCACATATGTTCTGTATAAATATAAGCTAGTATAATTTAGATACATAAAAAATGTTTTTTTTTTTAATTAAATAACGATAAAAAATATTCAAAATCATCTTTTTTCTCTAAAACTGTGCTGAAAATTCAAATTTTAATATTTTGCTTAAATTCTAATCCGCGCGATAGGGTAATGGTAACCGATTAAAATGCTAGTTTTATTTGTTGTTTCAGATAAACTGGTTGATTACACATAATACCTTGTACAATGCTATTTCTCCATAAGAGTAATAAATATTTAATAAATTAATGTATATAAACTAATTAAAGAACTGATCAAAACATTTTATTTTTCATTTTATTTCATTTCCATGTTTTGACTTCAGACATTCAATATGAATGATGTCGATTTACTACTATGCTCGTATTTCGTCTTATGTGTATAAATATGAATAAATAAAAGTTGTTCTGTTTTTATATATAAATTCATCTACCTCAAAATTACATAGTGGGGCTATTGACTTTAAAATTATTAAATTATATATAAAAAGCTGTCATCAGAATCGATGAAAATAATACTAATTAATTTTTAATGAAAAATTCTTACTTTTACAATGATTAATTTGCCATGATAATAATAAATCGCCAGCAGACTATTCTAGCTAATTTAGAGAAGAAGAAAAAATAAAACCTTAAAATGAACAAAACGCACAATTATTAAAAGTTATTATTCAATATAACTTCTTCAAAACTACATTAGCTAGATTGAAACTTTTTTATTATGAAAGGATCATGTGGATTTTGGATTTTATGTCGTACAGAAGTAAATAAAATTCAAAGACTTTGAAACAGTCCCATGTTAACATCTTTTATATAGAGATATATATCTGTCTCTATAAATACACCTATGTGTGTGGGTGTGTGCGCGCGCACGTGTGTTTGGATATATTCATAGTCACGAGTGTGTGTGTGGTCGGCTGGCTTATTCTGTGCCTATACTCACCTGCGGTTCGCAACCACAACGCTTGATATGTAATAAAGATAATATAAAATCTAGCATAAACAGATATACATCCCGAACGTTCATCACATAAAGAAATTCTCTACGAGCTTTTAAAAAGATAAAAATCTACGCGTTGAATATCTATGCAATATAAACGGTCAAATTTTGGATTTCGACGATATTTTCGTGATTTCTCTACAGACCGAACCACAGAAACGAAAAATGAGAAACGTGCCCGGACTGCTGTGCCATACGTGTGCGCGTCGTCACCCTTTCCCATACAAAACGAACGCGATTACGTTTCACGGAGGGGCCGCGGTGGAAAAATAAAGAATACGGAAAAATAAGCACGTCACCTGGGTATATATCGAGACTCGCCAACGGCGGCGGCGCGGCAGTCACGCTGGCGGTCCATCACGTGAGCAGGTAGAATAAACAACGAATCCGCGCCATCTCGCGGTTTCAATGCGAATGCTAATGAAAGGCATCTACAACGAAAGCTTTGATTAAAGTATTTCAGCCTATCTTTCTCTTCCGCCGCAAATTCCTTTGATGCGCGCTAGTCGACTGATAGTAAGTTAAAGTAATTTATCCTCCTTTCAAGTATATTCACTGTCACTTTCTGGCTTTGGATAATTTAGTTACAAATGTATTGTTATTTGAACAAAGTCTATGATTCTCTAAAGCTTTAAAGCTGCTATTACTTAGACCATAGTATTCTCTGCTTGGCTTTCTTTTAAGAATATTTTTTAGGTTGAATCTGCGTTGCTGATTTTTTAACGTACTTGTTATTTTATTTGATTACAGAGGCCCACAAAAGAATGAGCTGAAAATGGAAAATTGCACATATTTCTAACAAAAATAAATATCAAAATATAACATCAATTCTCAAAATCGTTCTTAGTATATTATATAATAGAATACAACTAAATTCTTCCAAAGCATAAAGATCGTGTTTATAAATTATCATGTCTGAACTGCGATTCAATTTCTACTGGTCAAACTGGTCGCCATATGTGTAAACGCATGTATATTCGAAATCAATAAAATATAGTAAAATCTGGTACAAATAAGATACAGCTGTTGCCGAATATCGTTTCAATAAACAATACGGTTGAAATAAATTCAATTATAAGTTATTATATAGGAATGGTGAAAAAGTATTCAAATCTCTAGCAATTGTTATAGAAATCACGAACTCATAAAAAAACAATAAACACTAAATTATTATTGATGACATTAACTTTTCCCTTATTTCAATTTTTTTTAATTAGATAACTTTACCTCTCTCTTCTTGCGTTTGTATTGTAACTTTACGGATATATTCTACCTACAGTATCATGTTAATATTCTAATTTTGCAATCTGTATTAATCTTTGAAAAAACCTTGACTACGGAAACAGCAGTTAGGAAATAAATTTTCTAATATTAGTAAACCTATCCAAGTTTCTTTATTGAATTAATTCATTCTTTTATTCCTAAAATAGATAATAATCGAGTATGACTGGCTCTCGTTCAAAAATAGATAATTTGAATTCTCAATCACAATTATAAATGTACTCAATAAGAAATCTGATTCGGAAAATAATGGATATTCATAGATAATTATACAACTTTTTTTACAATCACTTAATTATCAGTTATCCACATACTACTTCAAGCTACCTGGCATGATAAATCGTGTGGCTAATAAATTCAGACGCTGCCCCTACCACAGTAAAACAGTGCTGCATTCAGCATTTTTTCATTCGATTGACATTATGTAGTAGACCCTTCGTTTTTATACAGGTGAATCTGGCACTACTTGGCCCATATGGATCTTTTTTGTACATTTTACATTTTTTTACAGTGTAACAAGTGAAAATTGCTACCAGTAGTTTGATTATCCGAGAATGCAATCTGTATATCTGGAGAACTTCAGCACGATTCAGCATCTTATCATTTTTATATGCCACGATGTTTCATCTATAAGAAAGATCTTCCCTTCCCTTCTATTATTATTGTCTTTTTTATACACATCGCTATTTTGTAAAGTGTATTAGTTGCTGAAACATTTTTAAACGACTATCACTATCACGGATTACAAAAATAAGGATACTGAAAATTTGTTCAAATGGCGATCTATATCTCTGAAGAAGCACGAGAATACAAAATTTAAGAAGATTAAATTCTCAAGAGTTAATCGAGTCCTCAAAGACCGCTGTAACATAAACTAGATTAATATTTGTAAATTCCTCACACGTTAGATTATTGTATCACTGGTATTGATGATTTTATAGTTAAGCGTCAAAAATTTTATTTTTCCGGTAATGATCATATTCAATAAATCATAACTTTTTAAAACACTATAAACTTCTAAAGACTACTAGAGATATACTTTAGATTTTTTAAAAGATTTATCCATTTGTATTAAATTATTTTACTTACGGGTATTGAAAGAAAAATCTAAATGATTGGATAAATTTATTATATATTCATATCCTCAAATATATAATCTTTCTCTTTCTCTCTCTCTCTCTCTCTCTCTCTCTCTCTCTCTCTCTCTCTCTCTCTCTATCTATCTCATTTTTCCTTTCTTTTGCGCATAATTAACGAATAAACTCTCTAAATTATTCCCCGGACTGCTGAACTATATCGTTTAGTTAAACTAAATTTACTTTTTTGCCTCGCACCAAAAGGAAGTTTATTACTGCACCTGACGGTTTCTACGAAACTTTGCTCTTCCCCACGAATACTATCGCTCTTTCTCTATCTATTCTCTCTCTCTCTCTCTCTCTCTCTCTCTCTCTCTCTCTCTCTCTCTCTCTCTCTCTTATACATGGTGCAAGTTTAAATTCAAGTCAAGCCATCTATTTCTATAAAGAGAGAGAGAGAGAGAGAGAGAGAGAGAGAGAGAGAGAGAGAGAGAGAGAGAGAGAGAGAGAGAGAGAGAGGGAGAGACAGAGAGTCAGATTGTATTGTTATATCACGAAAGCGAAGATCTGCTTTTACTGCGGGGCTAAGCAATTCAGATTGTCATTTTCCGGTTTCAAGCTTTCCACCACTGTCATAATTATTTTCCAAAACATCATAACTTATCATTTCTCTCGAAGTAAAATAGAAATCAATAATTTGCCGTACTTAAATTGCTGATGATAACGTTAGCCCTATAATATTTTTCATATATCAAATTTCATTTTCAAATTTACAATAATGCAAATACAGCAACTTCATTTCTTTAATCAAACTAATTGCATTTTTTACGTGGTAAAAAAATACAAAATTGGTTATTGGTGAAATACAAAGGAATACTGACCCCTTGTCGTGGCAAAAGAGGAATAAATATGATTATCAATAACATAGAATTCTGATTGTATTTGATAGGACTTTTACAATAAAATTAAAAATATATATACAATTGTGTTGAATCCATTCAGATCGATTTCAGCGTGTATAAAAATCAAGTACGTAAATTAATTTTCATAAATTACGCATAATAAAATTAATGTATATACACATATTATAAGTAATGATTTACATTCTCTAAAAAAAAAAAATACTATTTGTTTATTTATTCCTTTTCATATTATATACTTCCGATCGGTTGTGACTTTAAAATTGTATGTAACAATTTTTCTAGTAAATTAGGCATAGTTAGGCAGATAACATAAATGTACTTAACTAGTGATCAATACAATTTAGAATGCTAGAATTTTATAATAATTTTACAATTTTTTAGTAGATTGACGAGGAGAAGTCGCATTGTCGTTGGGCTTATAACTCTTCATGTACTATACATAGGAATTTTCTCGTATTCATAATCTATCTCAGAATTCAGTATAATTGCTAGATAAACAAGGTGAGTTCTTCGCAATAAATATATATCAAATACAATATCAAGACCAATAATAGTTTCTAAAAGAGGCATTCAACTGCAATCTGCGTTTGCCAAACAACGTACCCATATTTTAAAGCATTTTTAATGCCGGTCAGTTCAAAATAATATAATATGATATAACTTGATATGGCACAGTTCATTTTTAAGAATTTAAAAATTGTTTTTAATTCAGCGACGTTTCGTCAGTTTTGACATGCTGACTATATCATGGCAACAAATATCTATTAAATTAAAATATGTCAAACATCATTATTTTAAGATAATAATCTACAAACATTTCATATACTTACAAATTACCTCATTGTAAATTAAAGCTATAACTCGTCCAACTTTTTTATCAACATAAATTAAAAAGACACGCGATATATCTAAATGTCAAAATATTATTCAAGAAGGGACTCACTGAAAATAGGAACTGAAATGGTTCGAAATAAACGAGTATTGCAGATATAGAAAAGATCGGCGAAGAGGAACAGTGAAATTATCGCGAAATGGCAAATTAATTTTGATTCTAATATTGCAGGTTTATATATTTCAGATTCTACGGGCCTGGTTGTAAATAAGGGCAGTCTGCTGCTAGCTTGTTTAAAAACAAGCTTACATGTTTATCCAATGGAATGGGTCAAAATCTTGTCGTTTTGAAAAATAGTTAAACGACCACCTTTAATTTAGTGTTTATCTGCGAGGTTTACAGCGATATTTAAAATCAGCATGCATAAATAACGACTACGCACCGATCTGATTTTCACTGGTAGAGGATTAGAGAGCGATGCGTGGGATTAAGCCGAGCTTTATTTTTCTTAAAAAGATGCCTATTGCCCGCCATGGTAAATATTTGGCTTATACAGCCTCGCGAATAGCAGTTGCAAAACGAAGGTGATGCTTGATAGCAAGGAACGGATTTAAATGCACATCGCGCTTTTATACCTAAACGATATTACGGTATCGATTAAGGGTGTGTATAAAAGGCCTTTCAGCTCGCTGACTAAGCCGAAAGCCGTCTAAGAAGCCTCGGGGACTTATACGACTCCTTCGCCCGCACTCGACTTGTCCCCTATACGTCCCGGCCCTTTCGCTCTTTTTTCCTCTCATTTGGCTCGACACAAAGCGAGCTACGAGGGGTCCTGCGCCTCGCGCGCAACCGCAACGCGTCGGTCGAGAGAGAAAAAATAAATAAACGCCATCAGAGCCTTCTCGTCCCTTTCGAGCCTCTCCAGTCTTTCACGGTATACATACATACGTACATACATACATACATACATACATATATATATATATATATATATATATATATATATATATATTACACTATATATAAGTATATAGCGCTGATGCCGCGCACTTCTGACCGAAGAAAGCCGACACGTCTGACTGTTGGATAATGAAGTGCCGCTCCGCGTATATATAGAGGCCTATGTGTTTGACAGCCCTCTCTCGCCTCCTCCACCCGGCTGATCCGTACGGCTTCGATGCTTGGATACAACCAGCGGCACGAGCCTCGACTCGAGCGCCAATGCTTCGGGGTCCTTACTTTGCCAATTGACTGGCAATTTTAGAACATTCAACTATATATATATATATATATATATATATATATATATATATATATATATATATATATATGTAGCTCGAGGCAGACGAAAAATGTGAATTAAAACTCCGACAGGAAAAATGAGAATGGGGCTCAACGGAAGTTTAATTTTGGCTCGATGTCGACTCTGCAAACGATAGGTAGTATAGATTTTTTGAAGATTTTTTATTTCATTTCCGTTGGAACATGTTTCTGCGCATTGTGCAAGACGGTCAACCGCAATGAGCTCTGTATTACTTGTTTAAACTTCGACATTTAGAAGAAATACAAGTAAGAATTATACGCACGATAGATATATTTCATAGAAGCGAGATCCAGATTATATGGAGTTGAAGCGGTTGCAGTATTGATGAGTCAGAAATAATGTTACCTTTTATTCGAACTGTGTGAAATTTTGATATCCAAAATTCTAAGATTTTTAAAAACCCTATACTTACAGAGCAGAAGATTAATATTCGTCCCATGATGGCCCATCCAGCCGCAGTTTCCTTTATTTTAAGAATTAGTGATTCGAACCTAATCAGAAGTTGCTGATTTTCAGCTTCAAAGGAGCGCATCCGCTGGCAAAGGAACGTTCCCTGATATCGGCAAATTTATCAGGAAGCCTTTCGTAATGAGAGGCTGTACGAGCAAAGTTGCAGATGAGACGTTACCTTCAGTCCTAGAAAAAGCATTAAAACTTAATGCAAATCTATTAGACTTTGCTTGAATTTTTGTCAGAACGAAGGAATAATAATTGCAAAAATACGCCGCAATAGTCTGGGAAACGTGTCGATGTGAACTATAGCTTTATGGAAACTTCAAGTGTTTTTAAAATGTTCTCACTTCATCCAGCGTGATACATTGATCCTATGAGCTCAATAAATATTTGCAAAGCAGTACTTTCGTTACGACATTGCCACGGCGACGGCCCCTGCAAGCATGGCAATACGACTTGCAGTTCGCCATACAATAATTTGCTTGCATTTTCCGAATTCCACGTTGAGCTATACAATATTTTATGAATTAACTAGGTAATTTACTTACTTTTCATTGAATGTAATAAAACTCTGATCCTCTATACCTCTTGATTCTAGAGATATAGCTATAACTTTTATTTTTTGGACAAAAAATATTTCGTGTAACAAATGTAAACAAAGTTTTTTAATTATAATAACAAACTTTCCTTTAAGTATATTTACATATTTAGATTATGTAATGAGATGAGTATGTCGATTTCGCGTAGATTGTAAAGTATATAACAGACTAATTATTTAGCTCGAGACCAAAGATACGCCATACTTGAAGGGTATTTTTTTTTTTTAAAAGTCTGCATATACTTATCTTCTGCAGTTGTAGAAAAAGTTGGATACATTAGATATATCCGTTTAAGATTTCTAAGATCAAAGTAATAATTGTATACATTTATCATCAAAGTAAAATTCTTAAAATTTGACTTATATAATTATTGTTATCGGTCTTACAGTCTTTATACTATAATGTATTATACTAAAATAATGACGAGGAAATAATGACGAATCATAGTAACCTTGTATATAATCACTCTCGTAGAATCTGAAATAGAAATTACCTCAAAAAATAAAATTAATTAGATTAGAAATGAAAAATAATGAAAATAATAAAAATAAACTATATTCTATGTCAGCCTAGGACAACCGACTGCCCCCACCGCCTTAAATTTCAATTTACCTTAAAGGTCCGATGTTTCGAATCGCTTCGGTTCATATTCAAGGACTAAACTGCTCAGTCCTTGAAGAATTAACATAGAATATACATTATTTGATTTTTAAGTTTTATTTTATTTTTAGTAGTATTTTCATTTCAGTCCCTATGGGGGTTATTATAAACAAGAAGAGTCTGACTGTCATTGTATCATCATAGCATATTATTGTATAAAGACTGTAGGACTGATAAAAATAGTTTTTTTTTTTTTTTTTTTTTTATTAAGCAGTTCAAATCTGTAGAGATTTATTTCTGCATCAACTGTTGTATAATTATACATAATACATAATGATATAATAAAGTTGAAGATGCTTACAATTTTCTTACAAATTCGCACAATTAGCCGATGCGTATATTGCATTAGTAGCTTATGGTATAATGTATTACAATAACTAACTTTAATTATAATATAATATATATCGATATGTATACACATACACACAAACACACACACACACATACATATATATATACACACACACATATACATACATATATATATATATACACACACACATATATATATACACATATATATATATACATATATATATATATATATATATATATATATCTACATATACATACACATACACACATACGCATACATATTATAGTACAACATAATAATACATTCCATTTTTCGATTTATACGCTTAGATGACAATCATTTAGAAATTTAAAGACGTGGCAACATGCTTCAATATCTGGTTTAGATATTAACTGTTCAATCGATAGAGGAAGAAAGAATTTCATTTTGAGTAGCTTATGTATGAGCTCTTTTCGTTCATTATTATGAAGCTCGCATTGCCATATTATATGGTTTAGGTTTTCCTCTGCTTGATTACACTGACAAGTTGGGTTGTTTATCATTTTTACATGTGCTAGGGATGCAGCTAAGTTGTAATGGTTCGATCTACATCTATTTATAGTAACAATAAATTCACGTTTTAATGTCTTTTTGCCGAAAAACCAAGGTTTCTTAAAATTTGCAAAATAGTTATCAACGAAGTATTTGCCTTTTAGTAAGCCTTTTTCTTTTATAAATTGTCTAGTTTTTGTTGCGGCATTTTGTGTAAAGAATTCGTAAAAGTCGGAGTAGGGAATGTCGTTAATGTCTATGTTATCAGAAACTGTTAAAGATTTAGCTATTGCATCGGCTTGTTCGTTGCCTACAATCCCCATGTGAGCGGGTATCCAAAATATATTAATTGTTGTGTTAAATGGGTTATTTAGCAAAAATTCATTATACTTTTTTTTGATATTGTAAATAAAAGGGTTGGCTTTGATTTTGTTATTAGTGGAATGTAAGCTTTTTAATGTGCTTAAAGAATCTGAGAGAATAATAAAATTGTTATGGCAATTTTCAATTGCAATGTTAAACGCTTGATCAAGGGCTATGCATTCTGCAGTATATATTGAGGCTTGCGTTGCAATAGTTTTGGTTCGATTATGTTTAATTTTGGACATATACAGGCACAGCCCACCGAAGGAGCTTGCAAAATTTTACTGCCATCAGTGTAAATATCGATGGCATTGGATTTATTTAGAAAGTTTTCCAGTAGCTTGTTTGGGTCGTGTGATTTTTGTAGTTCACGGCCAAATTCCGTATTAATTGGAATCGTTGTTATAAGTGTTTTATACTCATTTCGATAAAGACTGTATTTGTTGTTTGTCATGATTTTGTTTTGATTTTTCAAATCTATTACAAAATTTATACACTGCTGGAGAATTGATTTTTTTTTCCGCTGTGAAATTTTTTGTATATTTTATGGTAGTTGTTTATTGTATTGCAGGTTAATGAGTTATTATTAGAAAAAGCTTTGACCAAGAAACGGTTACATAAAAGTTTTGCACGTTCTTTGATTAGGGTTAGTCTAGATTCGCCTAACAGAATGGTTTTCGGAGTACTGATACGATAGCCTAAGGCTTTTCTAATCGCGGAGTACTGGATTTTTTCTAATTTTTCGATAAGGTTTATCCGATTGGTAGAGTATATGTAAGCACCATAATCCAATATAGAGCGTATGAAGCTCTTATAAAGGATTAAAAGAGTTTCTGGACTAGAACCCCACCACGTACCGCATAAATATTTTATAATGTTGAGGGCTTTAGTACATCTTTTTTGAACATGGTTAATTTGAGCTGAAAAATTCATTTTGTAATCAAAAATAATTCCTAAGAATTTAACTGTGGCAGTAGATTTAATATAATGGTTGTTGATTCTTATTTGTGTATTACCCGATTCAATCTGCTTATTATTAAAGTGTATAAATTTTGTTTTCTCGGGACATAATTCTAATCCTAGTTCTTTCAGATTTATTTGTATTTTGGAAATGGCGTTTTCTAATATCGTTTTTCCTCTTGTGATTGATTTGTACTTAATATATAGAGCTAAGTCGTCAGCAAATTGTGAAATGAATACGCATTTTTTTACATCTTTCTCCACATCAGCTATATACAATATATATAATAAGGGGCTAAGAACGCCACCTTGAGGCACGCCTTTATAAACAGATTTGTAAGTGTTGCCCGTAAAGTTAGAAAAAATACGTCTTTCTTTCGATAAAAACTTGATAAAGAGGATTACATTTTTTGGTAGGCCCAGCTTTGCAAGTTTTGTAAGCAAAATATCCGGATCCACATTGTCAAGTGCACCTTTGACATCTAGAAAAGCCGCAAGTACATGTTTTTTTTCTAAGAAGGCCTCGTTTACTTTTAGTGTGATGTTTACAAGGCTGTCTGCGCACGATTTGCCTTTTCGAAACCCATTTTGGCTCGGCGGTATGAGTTCATAGAATTCTCCCCACCATTGCAGTCTATTTTTTAACATAGTCTCATATAATTTGCACATACAAGATGTTAGACAAATAGGGCGAAGAGAACCATCGTTCTTGTCAATTAGATGAACAAAGGCGCATTTCCATGCATCCGGATAATCGCATTGCAGAAACATCTCGTTAAAAATGTCAAGTAAAAGTAATTTATATTTAATTGGGATTTTTTGAATGATATCGAAGTCTATACCATCGATACCTGGTGCTGATTTTGTATTTTTAGCTTCTAGGGCCGCATTAAATTCAATAAAATTGAAAGGAGTTTCAAAAAATGAATTTCGTTTACATTCCGGTATGAAACTGGGATTTGAAGGTACCCAGGGAGGGCTTATTTTGTTTAGGGCTAAATTTGCTTTTTCTAATACTTAAATATGATCAGTGTAATTTTTTTCTGGGTTTGTATTTACCCAGCTTTTTTTTAAATCTTGCATTTACGCCATACGTAGGTACTACTCGTATAAAAATTTATGCTTTCAGCGAAATTTCTAAAATGCTCCTTTTTTTTTAATTTAAATGTTTTTTTGGCTTCGGCACAAGATTTTTTGTAGGAGATCAAGTCCTGTAAACTGGCCGTATAAGTCCATTTTTTATAAGCAGCCCGTCGAATTCTCTTGGCTTTATCGCATTTTGAATCCCACCAAGAAACGGGGTTTTTATTTTTTTTTTAGTATTTGGTTCTGGCGTATTGAACTTTACCGCATTTGTAATTATTTGTATAAATGAATTGTATTTATCTTTAGGTGTTAAATGATTGAATTCGGTTGTTAAAAAATTTTTGTAGTTTGAATTTAAATTTTCATTGAAAGCAGGCCAATTTGTACGAGTAGATTTTATCTTAAACGATTTTTTTCTGTAACTAAATTTTTGAGTATTTACAAGTATCTGTATGGGAAAATGATCAGATCCCCAGGTCTCATCGATTACTCTAACGTTTACTATATCGGATATAGAGTTTGAGGTTAGTACTAAGTCTAAATTTGATTTATAGTTACGGTGCATATCAACATATGTATAAGTGTTTTCATTCTGTAAATGTAAATTGCAATGATCTATAGCCTTTGCTAATCTGTCACCGTTATGATCTACAATATTACAATTCCAGCAAGTGTTGTGAGCGTTAAAATCACCAACTAGAAAGCTGTTTTTATTTATATTTATATTTTCAAGAACGCGGTTCCATTGATTTTGTGTAAACGTGAGACCGGGAGCTCTGTAACAAGCAGTAATTTCAATAGGCGGACTCACATTATTTATTTCAACGCCGCACATTTCAATAGATTCATCTGGAGTTATAATTTCATTGATTACACGAAAAGATAAATTATTTCGAATTAAGAAAAGAATACCTCCTCCTCTTGAGTGTGTTCTATCTTTTCTATATGCGGCAAATCCTGGATATCGGATGGTATTGGTGACAGATAACCATGTTTCGACACATATCAAAATATCTATTTCTCTGAGAATTTTTGGGATTTCTGCACGACGTTGGTTGAAGCTTCTACAATTCCAGTATAATACTTTTAGTTGAAAAGATGAATGTTGATTGTGAAACATTTTTGTAAATATTTGATTTCTTTTTTCTTTGTTACAATTTCTTTATTTCTTTATTATTTTGATTTTTTTTCATCACTGGTTATCACTATTTTCCGAGAAATTTACGTCGTCACTTGATGAGAAAGCATGTTTTGGTCTGGTTAAGTGTTTTTTAATTCTGTTTATTCTATTTTTTAAGTTACGAGAGTCTGTAAGTTCGTGTATGTCTGTGAGCATGTTTAGAATAGCCGGAATGTCTTTCGTGAATTGCGTGACTGTGTCAAAAATATTTGTATTATTATAAGTTTCAAATAGAAGTTGTAATGTAGATTTATAATTTAAAGGATATTTATCTTCATTTTCTTTAATTTTGCTCTCGATTGGCTGGAGTTGTACAGCCATTTCTTCGAGTGTAATACTCTTTGAAGTATTTTTTTTTTGGTTTTTTAACGGTCTGAATATTTTCTTTTATCGTTTTGTCCGGTAATTTTTTTCTGCTGAGATCGCTATCAGCATCACTATTAATAGAAAGAGAAGAAGATGATGGTCTTTCTCTTTTTGTTCCAGTAAGTGGAGGAGGCATTAAACAGGTGGAAACGATTGTACCCTGTATTTTTTCCTTCGAGGTTGTGTCGACAATTTTAGAATTTTTATTTTCTATTGTCTCCGTTTTATAGTCTATTAGAAAATCTATTGGTTCTATTTGATTTGTGTTTACAGACTGATTATTTACATTTATCTTCTCTAAAGATAAATATTGGAGATTCATGTTGGTATCTCCCTTTTTGGCATCTTCGGTGTTTACATTAATGCTTGTTGTCTGATTTGCTTCGAGAATGTTTGGGCAGTATTTAGCGATATGTCCTTCGGTTTTACATAAGAAGCATTTTAAAGTGTCGCAGCTGGGATAAATATAATAGTTAATACCTTCATATTCTACTTTTATGAACTCCGGAAGTTTATTGACATCGTTTGGCTCGATAAATGTTTGTCTGCGTGAACTCAAAATATGCTGATACCCTTCCTTTGCTATACCTGCTTTAAGCATAGTGATCGGTGCTGTACGAATAATATTGAGACTGTCTAATTTATCCGCTATAATATGGTGCGGAATTGGAGGAGCAACATTAGAAAGTATGACTCGTTTTGACTTTGCTACTAGTGGTCGCACTGAAACTTTATTTTCTCTAATTTTCAAAAATTTGTGATTCTGCAAATCTTCGAGAATGTTTTCACTAGATAAATATACACATACACGATTATTTGATATTCTTGTGGAGTAAAGGATGTTTATCGGTTGTACAATATCGCCAATGGCGCACGTATACTCAGTAAGAGTTAAGTTTTCAACACAGTCAATTACTAATGCCTGTGCTCTTTTTGGGAACTGGCTTATCTGCGTAGCTGATGCGTAACTCATATTGTTGTCCTTTTTTATAGAGTTGGTATCTTTGGCACTATTAACTTGAGATTGACTTTAAGAGAAAAAGCCATTGTGAAAAGAGCGAATCTGTTCGGTAGAACAGGGAGCGTAGGGGCAAAGCCCCGACGTATAGTAACACGCGCAACTTATACGAATTGTATATTGATTAGAGTATTTACAAACACGTCTTCTCTCTTGAAGCCAGGAGACTCGATAAAAATAGTATTACTAATGCCACTATCTGCTTTTCTTTCTGTTCTCAAGGAATGTAGATAAAACCATATTTGTAAATCATATAGAAGTCAGTTTTAGGAAAATCTTCGGTTTTACCCGTCATGGTACGGATCAATTGTATACCTTAGTTGTATACAGTTTGTGGCCTTTAACGAAGGTTTGCTCGCGATCCTGACTTCAATAATTAATTAATTTCAATTCAAACACAATTAAATTAATTCATTGAGTCCAATTCCAAAATTCAAATTATATCTTATAAAATAAGATTTCAAATCGCCAACCGATGATTTCGTTAAGCATTATTCAATATCTCGTGTGTACTTACATATCATTTATAAACAGTTTTTATAATTCGTGCGGCGCCGTTTTGTCCGAGGAGATCGCATAACATTTCTTACTCATATATTCTCCCGCAAATACAATATTAATCAATCTTTTATTTACATTACTTTCCATCTTAAAAGTAAACATTTCTCGCAATATAATTTATAACTATATTTAGTTACAAAAGAAATACTAAACCTATGTATATATATAATGGAAACGCGATATTATAAAAATTTCTTAAAAACTATTACGCATTATTTTAATATGTATCAGATTAAATAATTCCAAAAATCGAAATCATAAATCAATTTTATCTTTATACTTCTACTTTCTTAAACTATAAACATATAACATAAACTATAACATGACCAACGGCTATAAAGAAAATATCTTATTTTAAATTTGAATTCAAACAATATTAAAACATTTCACGTAGAACTAATTATGATAATAGCCTAGAATGGAATCGATTAATAAAACTTTATTCTAGACATTATAAACGCTGAAGGCTTAATACTAATTTTTACATCTAGTTTCGATTCTGTTCGTAACAATTAACTTATCTAAATTTAATTAACTAATTATTACATAGTCACTTCATAATTTGTTTGATGTAGCTCATGAAACTAAATTCACTATAAATATTATTCGACATATTCTTGTAAAATTTATGTATTAAAAATCTTGTTAAAAATACTCGTACTTGAAATGATAACTTGAACTAATGCGATGCAAGTCATATGAATGTTACCTTCAATACGACTATTATTGAAACTTTCGCATATTTAGATAGAATTTTGGCTTACTTAAAAAGAGAAAATGTACAGAGATAAACGTCGAGTCGATAAATCAAATTGCATCTGGTGCAATCAAACTGACAAATGCCATTTCTAAAAATATTCCCTTTGGAAGCATTTCTCTGCTCTTTATATATGCGCAGTCCACATATATGGTATAGACTCGCTGTGACAACTCGCACTTATTGCCCGTCCCATATACAACGTCGCGCGTCCGCCGCATCGACGAATAGCCGCACGAAATCGCACGATTCTATAGAATGAACAGTAATGACGGGGGGGGGCAGGGAGAAGTGACATCACGCCCGTTGGACCGCGGGGCGAGCAGCGAGGCGTTGTAGTCGCTGTAAAAGTTGGTTGCCATACGAAGCCGCGTAAGGGGGCAAAATATTCTCACGCGATTTTGCGAAATTGCGGATTCGCGCATGTGTGACTGCGCGCCGCTGCGAGTCGGCTTCCATTCGACTCGGTGAGTACGCCTCGGGTGACCTACTGATATATGCATATACGAGTGTATCTCTCTCTCTCTCTCTCTCTCTCTCTCTCTCTATATATATATATATATATATATATATATATATATATATATATATAGCTACGTAGATATATTGTACAATGTATGCAGGTTTTATAAGCCTCGGAAGCAGACACGATTACGAGTTTGTGCGCAATTACAATGTGTATACCCGCGCCACACATACTTTAATTAGTTGTAATAAAAGTGTTTTAATCGCAGGTATAGCTTGTATGATGTTCTTAAGCGGGTAAATTAAAAGAAGTAACATTTCTTTATACGAAAGTAGCTTAAATCTTCTTACAATAAATTTCAAACAGACATTTTTATCGATTCAAACACTAACGCTCATACCTTTTATTTATTTTGTATTAATTTCGTAAAATTTCGGAAGAAAAAAACGTTTTAATCCAGGGAATAGAGTTATAACCCTTATTATTGATATCGAACAAAATAAAAAAAAATTAAGTTAATAAAAATCAATAGAAAAATTTCACAGAAGAAAAAGAAACCGTTTTTATTTATTTACTTGTTAATGAAATAATAGAAGTTAAACGAAAAAGATCTTTTTCCATTCCTACTTATACATTACATAAAGATGTACGGTGATACCAATAATCTTGATATATTATAAACGTTATAGAGTTAAAATTAAATACATCTAGATTTACATATTTTTAACATATAGTTTATTTAAAAAAATGTATAAAGAAACAATCAATACATTCAACTCAAACAATTTATTTATTTACAATAAATATAGAAGAAAAAAAATTTTTTTATTCATAAAGTTAAAATATTAAAAGCAAGATAATATATAATACAAACATATTGTCTTGAGAATTTAAAAACATTCGAATTAATCTCGTTATTTTACATGTGCTTTGTTTACAAATACATAGTAGACCTCCGTCGCTGATTAGCACCGATATTTAGAAGCATAAATAGAGCGACGTTAAATTACATAAAAAGAAAAAAATCTCGTTATTACCATTTTATATCAGAAGCAATTGCTCGATGATACGTATGTATACATTTAATATTGCAGATATATATACTGAGTTAAAACTATAGAATAATGCTAAAAAATAAGCTTACTTTGAATATGAAGGGAAAAGTATAAAACTAGTGTGTTAAAACAAGAGTTTAAGAACAAGAAATTTCTTTTTAGAAATATGATATACATATTGTTCGAAAATGATCAAAATAAAATTGTATGTATAATTTCAACATATTGGTGTGCGTGTTTGTCAAAAATACTATCAATTTCGTTGAACAGCATACGACAAACTCTCACGAAATACAATTGTAAACACTTCTTTTTCTCATATCACTCGCTTCAGTCTTATACCCGTAAGAAGACGTAAATGAAGATGCCTAACATGAACATAAAATTTATATGTATTTTTTTCTAATATGTAATTTTAAGCCAAATGTTAAAGGTGTAATGGTAGCAGTTTGCGCCATGTATATATAGGGATTGAAAATAAGCCATCCTGAAATAACGAAAGAAAATATAGAACGGATGCTCGAACAAATGTGACTTTATAAAAAGATTGAAATATCTACATAAAAATAGAGATATTGATAACTTTTTAACTTTATGTATGCACAGAATCTATGTATATATATAGTATTTCACAGCTCTCCACTATTTCTCTACTTTTTGATCGTTTTCTCATACAGAAATTGTTTTCATTTTATTTCTAACATTTTTCTGAAAAAATAAACATCATATCCGTATTAGGTAAACAGTTGCGAACATTATTCGCAAAATACTATAGTTTCAGACTTTTCTCATTGATGGATATAAATCGCCGATTTTTAACGTTCTTCATTCTATATACCATGCCGTAAAATAAGATATTTTTATCAGTCATTTTTTTTAATTATTTTTGCTTTTTTCTAATTAATTTAATATAAGGATATAGTAAAAATCACGTTTTTACTTCGTACATGAAAAAGTTAATAAAACTCACAACTAATTCTATAATTTCACGACGACAGCTCATTAATTCTATTTTTTGCTGTGTATATAAAACGTTGTTCAAAACTTCAAAACTAAATAAAATTCTTAGAAAATGCTACAATACTTTTTCCAAAGTACATTTTTAATGCAGAATTCTGACAGAATTTCTATAATTTTAAACATTTGCAAGAATTAGTATGCAAAATAGTATTTTTTTTTAAATTCATATATCAGGACTCAGAATGTTGGAGACTGGTTCAGAGTACATTAGGTGTGTTTTCACCTTTCTCAAGTGCCATTTAACTTTAGTCATAATTACAAAGACAAATGTATAAGACTTTAAGTCACTCGAGTAAGATAGACATAAGTCTGAAAGTTTAATGCAGCTACTTACAGAATGCGTTACGGTAATTACTTTGCTTCAATTTTGACTATTAATTTCTTATTAGATTGAGAACATTCCACAATATATTAAAGTTAAATTTCTTAAATGTAAGGCGAGAATTTTCATTTTTAAATCAAAATTGAAATTTTCAATAAATTTCTTGTGCTGAAATCTTCGCAGAATTCAAATAAAAGCTGGATCTCGTGTCTGCTTTGCATAAATTTTATTATATTATATTAAATTATATTGTCTAAGAATGGAATGTACGACTGAGTTTTGCTCAAAGATTAAGTTTCTTGAGAGAATTCATTAACAGTTACAGTAATAATTTTTTACTTTTGTGTTTTGAAAACTCGCTCCTCTTATATCTAATAAACTTAATTCATACGAAATGTCTTTTATTTAGCTAAGAGAATTTACCTAATTACATTTTTTATTACAATGTGATATAAATATTATTATATTGGAAATAATAGAGCTACGGTCTTACTGTGATCTAGAATTAACTTTAATCTCAAATTTTTTTATTGAAACCTATTATAAATATTTCAGTATCTTTGCGCTTCTCCAAACTTTCGAATGCTGGAAAGCGAAGCAAAATATATATTAATGAACATTATTTTTTCTTCAATTTTTCGAAATGTTCCGTAATATTCGTCTTTGCAAAGTAATTTGTTTTTAAATTCAAGATATATAGAGTTATAATTCCAATAAGATCAATTAGAATCTTTATGCTTTCTTGAAATTAATATTATTTGAAAATATTAACTTCATCCATATTGTGCCTATAGAATAATAACTAATCTATACATTCAACAAATACTTTCGCCTCTTTTACATGTATTTGTTTCAGAATTTTACGCTCCACAGCGAAAAAGGTACACATGTTCTAACCATATACAATTTGTTTTTTATTGCAATTTATTGAATTACGCGAAAAGTGTAATTAAATTTATAATGAATATTTATCTATATTCTTCAATTTCGAAAAAAAAGAAAAACTCAATCAAACAGTCCTTTAAAGTTATTGTAATTAACGTTGATTAGAAACGAAAATTTAAGCGATGTATATCGCGAAAGAGATAAATTCAAATAAAACATTGAACATTTGAAGAGATTTATTTGAAGTGCGGTTATTAAAAGAAGGTGTAGAAAATTTCTTTCATTAATGATACAACTTTGGGACATTAAATGCACAAAGATATACTCTTTTCAGAGATTTCTAACTTATTAGACTTTGACTAGCTGTAGAAAATGATACGTTAAATGACTATAGTACCCCGTGAAGATATGAACAAATATAATATATATGGATAAAAATTAATAATAAGCGATAAACATTTTATTTTATTTATTTACATATTATTTTTATTTAAGGACTAGAAGGTCCTTTTATGCGAACGCATATATCGAATTCAATTTCTGCCAATGAAAACTCGATTAAGTGGAATCGAATTCAGGCGCAATTATTATATACTCGGACCAACTTTATAAAAGATTTAAGGACTCAAAATGAACTAAGCATTCGCTAAATATAAATTTGAAATTATTAAATTTAATTTATAGAGATGAAGTTTACTAATACATTTTTTGTAATGCCGGATTTATTCTTTTTTTAAACCGATTTACGCTATGAAAGTAGCGAAGTACACTGTTAAAAGATAGTACAACAGCTTTATACGATAATAATATTTTTTTTATTTTTATTTCAATGCTTTTTTGAAAATATATTATTTATATTTGTAAAAATACACTGATTCTTTGTTATTGCATCTGTCATATTATAAAAAAACTTAATGCTTTTTCACTACCGTTCGTGTACAGCTTTACAGTTTTCGATTTTTTAAAAATCATATTATATACTTCTATGCATCTCCAATGAATTTTCTGGAATAATTATATTTTTTTAGGAAGTCGTGCTTTCCGACTTTCACGTGCAATACGTAAATATAGCAATTAAATTTTCCAGTGGCCCAATAAAGTGTATTGTTTCGACGAAAACGCATATAGGAGAGCTATTTCGAGAAACGAATGAATGCGCTCGCAGAGGGGCCAAAAAGTCGAGATACAACGAAGTAATATCGGAGGAAAATTGGGTAAAACCGAAGAGGGAGACAAATGAGAAAGTAAATACACATAAACGCACACACGCATACACACGCGCGCGCGCGTGAAGAGAGCCAAAAGTAAAGGGCGGGGGTCGGAGAGGAAAAACAGGACATCTGGGGCTCGATTTTCTACGCTCGGCGTTATCGCCTGGGCGTGAGGTGAATGTGAAACTTTGCGCCGAAATACGGGAGGGCTGAGCGAGCGCAACGGGTGGAGAAAGCCGAAAAACGAAGGAGAGACAGAGAGGGAGCGAAAGAGAGCGAGAGAGAGAGCTAAAGCTTTCGAAACAAAAGCGGAAATCCCGATCAATTTTTCACGAGTGGATAAATAAAATTGAACTGAAAGAGTTTTCGTTCCAATTTTAAAATTAAGCCATGCGGCAAATTATTGATTTATCTTGGAACCTTCTAATTATATCTCATATTTCGTAAATTTATAATTTGTGATTAATTAATAAAGGCTTAAAAATTCTAGTTTTGTTATTGCTGTATAAAAAATAAATAAAGCATCAAATTTCAATAATAAATCTTCATCTTATAAAAAAAGCAGAGATAATAAGTTCAAAAATTTAAGAACTGTTTTCGTTCAATTATTATTATAAAATTCACGGTCAATAGTTTGTAATTGATCAATAGTTTATTATTACAAAATAAAAATGTAAACCGTTTTCAAGAGTCCTGTCAAAATTACATTCAAAATTAATGTGAATGTTTTATGACTGCCGACTCACATTTCAACTTAAAATATTGTCATATCATTTATAAAGTGGGATCGTATACGAAGAGAAGAGATTTTGGTGAATAATTAAAGTAATATTTTCTACTAATAAGGACATACCTGAATTATAAGTTTTTTATTTTTAGTTTTATATTACTATACATAATACACTAATTTTTAATATAATTTTTATTAAAAATTAGTTGATGTATAGCAATTGCTGAAAAAAGCATAGTAAAATTTCTCATAATTCAACTATTTTTCCCTATTGATCAAAAGTGTCTGCCTAAATTTTCGTGAGATGCTTTTCTAGGTGTCAGAAAATCTTTGAACCTATACTTTTTTAACCGACTTGCCTAAGTTGGGTACTACCTCTTATCGTTAATTAAAAGGAATGTTATGATTTTCTTCGTAATATGATGTGCATTTTTTGATCAACGTTTAGAAAATATTAATATACGTTTATGACATAGATATTCAGAAACATCGATTCCAGAATCACTTTAATAAATTTAGTTAGACTCTAAGTTTATAATTATAAATCAAAGTTTGAAAGTAGCCGCAAATGTTTACGAACATGTATATTATAAATTAGTTTGGAGTACGATAATTATGAAAGTCTGGATCGTATAAGAAGTACACTACTAAACAATTTTATTGCTGAAAAATGTCTATAAATTCACATAAAAAATTAATATATAAACTATAACATAACTTTACTTCATTTTATGAACAATGTACTGGTAATAATATGGTCTAGTCTGGTATGTAATTCATATATTTATACTCAATTGGGATAAGCGGTCATGACGTCAGTAGGCGAAAATATGCTCGGAGGTGGTTGGTCAGTGTCAGTAGCCATCTGCAGTTCAGGGGTTCTATAGATAACTTTTTTATAAACTTACCAAATTTCCACACCAAATATATGCAAGCATAAATGGCATCTTGTAATTTTTATCGGAGGAGAAAAACTATTAAAAGCTGAGAATATAATTTCTAGAATTTTGTAAAGAAGTATTAAATTTTCAAAATATTTTTATGAAACTAATTAATTCATTTCAAGACTGTCTATCGACACTGTACATTTATAGAATGCATTTCTATAATTTAAAAAAATTTTTAACTAACAAATTTTTTTTTATGAAAAAATTTAATAAATAAACAAATCTAGCTTTCATGTTTTTCTTTATTTTCTAATTTTACTGGATAGACCTCAAAAGTAATTATAAAAATCTATAAATCTTTAACAAAATAAATAGAAGTTAATTTAGAACTAGTAAATTATAAATAAATCATATATTATGTAGTGTTTCATGAATCAAATCTTCCTTATTTAAAACGAATTAGCAATCATACATAAATAATATCTGTTACTGTTTTTCGTATTTTTAAGGTATGCTAGCATAATATTCTTCCATCAGTAAGTTCTGTTTGTCAAAATTAATTTTGATTTTGAATTTTTATTTTTCAGACATTAAGAAACTAACGACAAATAATTTCTGGAATTTAGTAACGATTTCATCTTGCAACCGAAAGAGCAACATAACCTGGAACTTGTTAAAATTTTAACAGAAATTTTACCAAAATTTATGTTTTATCAATTCGTTACAAAATAAAACTTTTTACTTCTGCTGCAAGTTTTTAACACGCGAAGCAAGCAGCACAGAGGTAACTGACCTAGTTTCTCAACTTTAAATTATCATTTAGCATGAGTTTTGCCCATCCCAATATTGGTTAAATTTTTTTTAGCGGAAATTGAATAGACCTCGTGGTTCCCGAAACTGTGTGCATCGTAGCGTTCTACATGGGTCATAGAAAGAAAGAAATATTTTCCAAAGGATAAAAATTCTACAAATTTTATACCCCCAGGAGCATTGAAAGTTTCAATTTAAACATAAAATTAATAACGCGCGTTAAAATAAGAATATATTATAGAAAAGTTTATATAGTGATGTGAGATTATTTTTTAGTGCGTTTCAATGGTGCAGTTAATTGTTGCATTAAGAGAAATTGCATTATTCCAGGCGATCTAACGATTCTTCATTCGATGTAATAGAATGCTGAATGATTCAGCAACTAGAATTGACAAGAGATATAGAGAAAGAGAGCGAGATAATAAGTCAAGGCAGGGCAAAAAGCACTTATTTAACAAAAATATATAAAAAAGGCAAAAGGTTGCCAATGATATAGAGGACCAAAAAGGCACGTTCAGAAAGGACGGTAGAGAGGTTATTTGTATTTATATAAAAAAAGATAGTAGAAGCATAGCGGTGAGTAATATTAAAACAAAACTAACAATCTCGCGAGAGAAAAGTATAAAGAGAGGCATCGGAGAAGAGAGAGAAGAGAAAATCATTGATACAGGGTCACGCGCGTCAGGGAACAGCCCACTCCATCTCTCTCTCTCTCTCTCTCTCTCTCTCTCTCTCTCTCTCTCTCGATTTTCTCCCCTAATTTTTGTATATATATATATTTGTATACGTACTATGGTCTCGCGCTTGGAGGCAATGACCCTATATATTGGAGTTTTTAGTTGAGGGGACAACAGAGATCCTCGACTATTATAGATTTCTGATGGATCCCCGCGGGCCGCGGCAAAGCGGCACGAGGATGACGCGCGGAACGAGCGCGAGAGGCAGAATACTATAGTGAGGCGCCTGCGGGGGCATCCCCTCGATATCTGCTGCTGCTTCTATTATGAGCTCGCGCACGCGACTCACGCGCACGCCCCTCTACTCTCCCCGTTGCTGCGTATATATATATATATATATATATATATATATATATATATATATATACATGTATGTATGTATGTATGTATGTATGTATATATATAATGCACACGCAGAGAAGGTCGAGGACGCACAAGCGGTTCAATGTGTGCGAGGCATATAGAAACGGAAAGGAGCCGTTAGCCTCGCTACTTCCTTTTATTGCTTCTTTTCCCCGTCTCGTTGAACGGTTACTTTTACTTTTATGTATACGTACATCCACACATTCATGTATATGCACGATAGTTAGATTTTCCCCGAGGTGCCCACTTCTCGCCCCTCGCAGTCCTTTGTATTATATATGTATACGATTCTCTCGGACGGAATCAGCGTGTGCGTGCGAGCACTCGCGCGCGCCTCGGAAATATATATTTTAGGGGAAAGTCAAGGAAACCAAGGAAAGCACAATAACGAGATAGCCGAATAATAATCTGATGAGATTTGGACGTCGCTTTTATTTTTGTCTTTTTTCGCGCAAAGAGGAATACGCAATTTATACAACAAAACAAAGTCACGTAAAGTGCGCAAAGTTACATAGATCAAAGGACTTGTCAGGGGAAAGACTTTTGACGCGATTTCACGATATCTTGAGAATGATTCAAAATATATTTTAAAACAATCGGTAAGAAAAATGATCAAGGTGTAGATAATCTCAAATGCGATTCGAATGAAACTTTCATGTTTTACATTTTGAGATTATAGTATTAAAGATAATATTGATATATTTTATATAAAAATCGACTGTATTGATTCGAAATAAGGATAAGAACATAGAATATTTCCTTAAATTCTTATATCTAAATATATTACAGTCTTGATTTAAGGATATTTTAGCATGAATCTACGAATTTATAATTGAACCAAAAAAATTCACAATACGGAACAGCATTTTTCTAAAGACTCGTAAAGCATATTCATAACATTAATTTTATTTTTAAAAGATTTTATAAAAAGAATTACATATAAGGTTACCTAAGGATTTAACAAATTCCCACTCTACATTAAATTACGAATGAATTAAAAAGAATTTCTGAAAAAACATAAATTTTTCTCCAAATTAATGCAATCGTTTAAAAAACATATACCAGAATTAGAGAAAGGACAAGAATTAATGTTTTATATACGTAATCTGTTTTGATAAATTCTAATGAAAAAAATTTTTTTTTTGAGCAGCCAAATTTTTTCACTTATCTTTATACAGCTAAAAAGAATAGTTTTAAAGAATTTTTTTTAAAAAAATCTAATTAATATTTAAAATATAAAATAAATTAATTTTGGAACTCATTAATATATGTTAAATAATACAAGAAGACTATAATATATCAACCAAACTCATATACCTTCTATATATGTATATTCATTTTATCTATATATATATAAATGAGATACTTGCTATTCAAATGACATTTAAAATAATGTCGAACTTGAAAGGTCAATTACTCAGCTTCAGACTCTGGAAGCCGTTTTTTTTAAAGATTGAAGTTTCTAGTTTTTGATCTTATGATTATAGATTCTGTATTATAGTCATAATCCCAAATTACGTATTCTTGAAATTCTCAGTCGTCTTTGAAACATTAATATAAGATACGGTTTCGAAATTTACGCGGATATGGATCATTTTGTTTTTCAGCAATTTCGTACAAAGAATTTATAACTACATTTTATATCTTTTCTCATTGATTATACGAAAACCCTTCTACGAGTTTTGTTCCTTAAAGAAAGCGTCACAAAGTGATTCAAACTGTGTATTTATTCTCAAATTTTTACGCATTTCATAATTTTCGAAATAATTTTTCGAAGCTTATCTCCAAGAAAACAATAGTCGAAGCATGTTTTATAGAAAGCAAAGAAAAGACAAATATTTTGACATATTTTGTTCAGTTTCTGCTTTCTTAAAACATCCTTCATTGTTATATATATATATATATATATATATATATATATATATATATATATATATCTACGAAAAGAAATGTTTGTTGATCGTCTGGTCTGGATAAGAAAAGTCAGAAAAATAAAGCGAGTGAATTGGACAATATAAAGAGGAAAGCGAATTTTTTTCTCGTCCAAACGGTCTACCTACGTAGACGATGAACAAAAAATATATACATATACTAGAGCTACGAATCGTGATCAAACTTTTGCACAGATTCGAACCCAAAGCTTTAATCTCGTCAAGCAAGCCTCGGTTGGAAGAGTTCGAATCTCTGAAGTGTTCAAATCGAACCACTGATACTAAAGTTTTGTACGTTAGACATCTATGTTGTGGAATATTTACCCCACGTGTCGGGAATTAAATCGAGAATTAAAAAACAAACATGAATTTGATTATACTTGTGGCACGAAGCCGAATTTATGAAATGAAATATATGTTTCCTCGCAGTAAATTTGCGCACAAAGCGAGCGATCTGCGACGATTTGCTCCGACCAATGCGTGGCGGGCACTGAAGAGCCTATGTCCTCCACTACATACGACGTACTTTCCTCTCTTCGCAACGATCGTCGCTCGCAAAATTCAGAGAAGTCTAGAGTTGTTACGAATTCATGAGAAATAAAAAAAAATTATAAATAGTTAATAGTAAAAATAACCTTTAATGTATAAGTTTTTAATTGAATTTTCTATTTGCTTTTATATAAGTAGTAATAACATTGTACTATGTCCATGACGGACGAATGAACGAACTACATTTAAGCTTGTCAAAATGGCCTATGGTGATATTTATACAATTATTTATGCAACGTAAACAAAAACTTTAAATCTTATATAGTTAGATCGTCTGATTATTTATTATTTTACCTTGTTCGAAATCTCGACAGATTCGCGTACTATGCGAATACTTCCGAATATCCAAAGATTCAAACTGTTCGAGCACACCTCGTTTGAAAATCTTGAGAGATTCGAATTTTCGATATCTTGAAAAATTCGAACTGTTCAAAGCTATAAAAATCGACTCTATTTGAAAAATGTAAAGTTCTCATAGCCGTGTAATATAATAACCTGCATGCCCAGATCGGTCAGGGCAATAAAAGACTGCGCCCTGCACGCAGAAAAGGAAGGGTAGGTGAGGTCAGGAAAAAGCATATTTGAAAAAGTTTCGATGAAATCGGATCGAGCACGGCTTTGCTATCTGCAGAATGCCGACCATCAATATCAATGTACGCGTAGATGGATGCATAGCCACGCCGAGCGATGACTCGCGCGCATCACGGTCGCAGTGGTATGTGACAGTATAAGCGAGAAAAAGAGCTCGCGTTCGACTCGGCCGCGTTATGGGTCATTTCTCGCTCGAGCGCGAAAATTTGAGAAGCGACGAGGGGATGTATATACCAGAGATAAGTTTATGCGTCCCTGCGCCACTACTAGAGCCTCGGCATTTGCCAAAGGGTTCCTATATATATATATGCGTGCAGATATGTATGTACTATATATGTGTATTGACTCTCAGTTTCCGCTCTCGTATATATAGAGTTAGGTTATAAAAAAGCGCGCGAATGTAAATACTTCCCTTTCCCGAGGATGTTCGTATTTTCGTGCTATATATAATACCTATACATAATGCGTTTATAGGGCATAATACTTTATCCGCGCCTCGGTAAGCGCGCGACATCGCGAGAAGTAGGAAGAGAGAGAGAGAGAGGGGGGGCGGAAGGCGACGGGGGAAGCCCGCGTATAACAAAGCCCCGGCGCGGGTATTGTCGCAATAAATATATAAAGGAACTGCGGCGGAGAATTTATCGATGAATGCTCGTACACGGCGTCATCAATCTTGACTCCCTTTTTATAACTGTCTCTTTTCTCTCTCCTGTTCCCGTTTTCCATCCTATTTCTCCCATATGATCATCATATTCCCCCGGCGCGTATCTGACAAGTGTGCCGCGGTTGTGTTTTGACTTTTCGGCGCGCTCGTGTGCTTTCTCGCTCCTGTTGCCGCTACTGTTGCTGCTGCTGCGGTACCCGCGAGAGGGCTGAAATTCTATATATATATATATATATATATATATATATATATATATATATATATATATATATATAGGTACGTACAGGACGCGGTTACAAAGAAAGGCTTTGTCTAATATACGTGCGCGCATGTATATATAAAGGTAGGCCCATGGACACCATTGTGTCTCTAAAACCGGGAATTTCGGCCTCGCTGGATGCTATTGTCGAGTCGGGCGACTCGCGCTTCCTCGTTGAGTCCTCGCATATATTCCAATGCGTCCGAGCGCGCGATGATTTGTCTCTTTCTGATTGTAGCGAAACGGGGGGAGGGGTGAGGTGGTCATAACGGTTTAACGAGCTCCGTAGAAAAAAATTGACGGGCCAAGGAATATGTATTAGTATTATAAATTGAAAAATCGCAGGTGCGCGGCTCTGGGATAGTAGCCGCATTATATACAGGGTTTCCCAAATGTGACTGTTCACACTAGCGGATAGGTAATAAGCAGGG
Source organism: Sycobia sp. Sy_11 (assembly GCA_018907035.1). NCBI lineage: Eukaryota > Metazoa > Arthropoda > Insecta > Hymenoptera > Epichrysomallidae > Sycobia > Sycobia sp. Sy_11. The sequence continues at coordinate 1,245,853 of JACCIC010000121.1, read as the reverse complement.
AAGTTGAATGCCAAGGTCGTAACGCAATTTGGAACGTTCAGCCGCAAACTCTAACGCGCTCGCGATCGATAAGCGTGGAGATTGAGAAGGCGGTCGGATACATTAAGTATAATCTAAAGAAGAATGGGAGGAGCGGGATAACTATGGCGAAACTCCTCAGTTGTTTATAAATATATAGTTATCCTTAGACCTTATCAAAATTTCTAAAATATAAAGAGTCAATCACATGTGCGAGCGCGTTCGTAAAATTAATTTCAAGTACTACTCTTATTTTTCAAATCACGCGCAAACTCTCCGTCCGCCTTCTTCGTTTCTTTACCCCTCGAGCCGAATTCGCACTTGCTCCCTGGTCGATGAACATAATTTGCATGAAACGAAGAACTATTTACAGCTTTCCAAAAATACATAGAATCTGTATATTCCGCTTTACCGGCTTATTATCGACTCACTAGTAGAAAAAAATCATATTTGGAACAGCCTGTATATCATTGATTCGTTGCACGAAGTGAAGTATGTATTTTTTGTCAAATTGATCCATTACTCCAATTAAATTTGTAGAAATAAACTTTATTTTTTTACTTTTTATTAGTTTAAAGCCTTATGATAAATATACCTCACTATTCGCCCACACACACACACACACACATTATTGTAATGAATCAAAAAAACTTTTTCATTAATGGTCGGTAATAACATTGTAAGTACTTCTTATTTATTTTTAAATCATATGATTTTTATATATTAAAATTATAGAATATTTTTTTTACTTTTTCATGATAAATTACTCTACACTTTTGGTATGTGGAACAATTGCTTTTTCAAACTGTCGTGACGGAAATCTGAATTTTCAATCAGCTATCTGGAAAAAAATTCTTTTGTTCATCAGTATACCAAAATAGTATTAAATATTGAATAAAAAAAATATATCGATTAAAATAATTTTTGTTGAACCTTTTCGAAGCTTGAATAATTTCATGCACGTTATATATTTAAATTGGAATATTGGCAGTTTCAATCATATAAATATCTTATTCACTAGGTATCGGAGGCGATCAGTAAACTATATATGCAATAAATATAAGCAATCTAATAGCCGAGGCGAATATACCTTGATAACCGCAATAACGAAGCACTTCATTAAATAAAATTCAAACATAAAGCGTGTTATAAGTTAGATTAAAAAAGTAAAATGAAAATTTTTCCAAGACATGGCAATCCTAAATAATTATAATAAATTATATTATTTTCAATTAAAAACAACGTTGCTTCCCGTGCAGAAATATACTCGGCATATCCCTAGTTCGGACTAGATCCTAGTCAGTATTACTCATGATTTCCTCATGTAGGTAAATCTCGCCAGATCCGAGTTAGATTTCCCTTCGATCATCTAATAATCATCTTATATTAATTATAACTTTCTCGACTTTATTCAGATTTCCTTATCTTTTATTGATTCTTGAAAGAAATACGTGTTTTGTATAGTCAAAATTTTACAAGCAGAAAACTTAAGGAAATGATTAGGATTTCTATCTTGATTTGAGTTAGATTTCCTTAACTTCTCCCTATTTTGGAAAAACTCACGTTTTTCTAGGCGGAATCTGCATAGTAAGAGAAGTAAGGAAATGGTTAGACTTTCTATTTTGATTCTAGTTAGATTTCCTCAACTTTTTCTAATATTGGAAAGAACGATGTTTTTTGTAGTCAAGGTCTTATGTGTACAGAAATTATATTTATATATATATATATATATATATATATATATATATATAAATGTGTGTGTGTGTGTGTGTGTGTGTGTGTGTGTGTGTGTGTGTGTGTGTGTGTGTGTGTGTGTGTGTGTGTGTGTTAATTATTAACTGTAAATCGTAATACGTAATACGTAGTAATGCATATAGAACATAATTTATAAATTCTAATTAAATGGTATACGTTACCTAAATACGTAAATATAGTTTTTTATTTTAAATCAATAAATATTAAAGAGTCAAAAAATTATTCACTTAATCGAGGAAAAAAATTAGAATAATTTATTATTGGCTTAATTTCTAGATTTTCTGACTAGATTTTGTGTAGTTTCCAGCTTGGTATACCTACCAAAATCTAAGCTCGTTCCCTATTAAAAATGCTATTAAAAGTGGGACAAATCGGAACTAGGATCAGACTAGATTTCCCTTCTGGATCTGAACATTTAATAAGGAAAACTTACCCGATACTAGTTAGATTCGAGAATGAATTTCCACACGGGTTCACTTAACCTCCTTATATGAGTTTCCATTTCGCGTCAACCCTATAGCACATCGTCCCGTCATGAAAATTGTAGTACAATTCGTTTTAAGATAAAAATAAGACAATTTACGCTTAGCCAAGTAGCAGCAAGTACTAGGTACTATATTTCCATTTATATTTCCACACATTTCCAGATTAACATGAATGAGAATTTTTAACATACTAACTGGTAACTTGCATAGGACCTTTTTCACTGTTTTCATATAAAATTAAAATTCTATAGTACGTGCAAGTGTGTTGGTTGTCGAGGCAAAATAGGTAATTTTGCCACGACAATTAAATAATTAAAAAACGAATAATTAGAAAACATAAAATGTGTTAGTTTTCGTTGAGGTTGTCCATTTGTTTTCATTAAATTGAGTTCATTTATTTTTCCGAATTTTAAATGAACGTAGCAATTTGGAAATTTAAAAGTAGTGGATACGGCAGATGATCTTTGCCTTGGTAGACCACTGCAGACCTTTAATCTTTAGAAACACAGAAATATAGATTTTTCTTGTAAGACTACATCACCTCAAAAGAAGCTTAAATCACTATTAACACGGTATTATAATGCACACTATACTATATCTGTATAGAATGCAAAACAACAATGCAGTACTGATAAACCTAATTCATATACAGTAAAGTGAAAGCACACGTTAAAATCATAAAAATTTAGTGAGAAAGAGACCGAATTAATAATAATATAATATATATGAAGCCAACGATTTCAAAGCAGCGTGAATTCAAAGAATTACTTGGCGGCGAAAATCCAGGAAAAGAGCTGGAAGTTTTTGGTTATGCTATTATATATTAATTTGAAAGCCTTCGACACCTTGTCTACATTAAAAATTCTAAACATGATGTATTTAAATAATTCGAGAATTACTGCAATTTAATAAAACATATAATAAATTTTGTGTCTTTACAGAGATTTTTTTTCTTCGGATCATACTAAAAAATGAGTACTATGAAATGGACCAATTCAATATTTTTTAAAAATCTTAAAATTACTAATCTGGAATATCGTAATGTACATTAGTAATAATTAAAAATCGGCATAGTTTTATTAAAGGTTTTAATAGAGTTTACTGAATCAATAAGCATAAATAAATCATATCGTGAACAAAATATCCAAATACTTGTAATTTTATCCGAGACTTCATGCATCAATCAATCAATTGCTAATAATTATTCAATATTAATTAATGTAGATGGAATGCTAAAGACAATCTTTACCGTACGCTCCAAAACGAAAGCTTTCTTTTTATCATAACTCTGCCCAAATCTTTGGTAAATATTCATTTGAGTAATAGAATATCATTCGTTAAATGAATATTATTTTGTATTATCATTTTGATCTAATCAACCGAATAATTATTAAATTGTGTGTGTGTGTGTGTGTGTGTGTGTATGCGCGCGCATGCGTGTGTTGTATGCTACGTGTGCGTATTTTCGCAAATATTTTCGCAATATTTGATAAATAAATACATTAATAAACAAACTCGTAATATTTGATAAAGATTCTTTACATTTGTTTTTAAACATAAGAGGACGCAATTTCCAACCCACTGTAACCATAGTTACCCTGGTAGAAATCTAACTATTTTCAATAGGTTGAAAAGTAGTTACTAGGTATTAAAAATAGAATCAACTATCATAACTTAAAACTAGGCAAATCCTAGAATGAAAAATGTGAATCTTTTCTATAAAATTAAAAAATAGACATTTTAATTCGAATGTAAGTTTCAATTACTACCATCGAAAAAATTAATATTTATACGATATTATAATATTATATGGTTTATAGAATACAAGAAACATCATAAAATACGTAAATTGTTTGAAAGAATTACAAAAGAATAATAAAGTCTGTTTTGAGAATGAGCCTTTTGAATATCAGAAATTTAACCTGGTTTAGCATTAACTCATGTGAGAGACCCGCCGGAAAGGAGATTTATTTCATTAATAACTCTCTCAAAAAAAATTTTTTTCATAAATGAGTCGTATATTGATGATTCCCTAAATATTTTAATGATATCTTGACATTTAAGTGTTAATGCTAATTTTGAGGAAATATTTAATTACAAAAGCGATCGTATCGTACGTTGCCGGAAGTACAATGTCTGCCGTACAGGCGAGCTGGCAGACGACGTTCGACCTTCTGACGCGCAGGTTATTCAAAATTGCATGAAATATATGAAGTATTATAACATGAATTATTGTTATAATAATTTGTTATTATTATTATATCAGGGTTATTGTATATTACAGTATATATATATATATATATATATATATAGAATATAGGTGTTGTAGAAGTATATACAGTATATGTATATACAGAATATAGGTGTTTTTTGTTAGAAGGATTTTTATAAATTAACATAGCTTTGAACATTTAACTGTGACAAACAACACATAAAAATACATCAAACGTGAAGAAAGGGAATAGAATTTCAAATAAATAAGTTAAGAAACGGAATTGAATTTCAAATAAATAATTATCTTGATTCTAAATATAAGTTAGAAAATTTAAATTGAAAGAATAGAAAAGCTTTTTATTATACAGAAACAAACTATAAATATTATTGAATACATTTTCTTTGATCGTTATTCTTTTGGCTTTCATCAACGAGATAGATTTCTATACGATTTCATAAATTAATTAAAATACTTCGAGAGTTGAGTGGTCAGGCTGATGTTACATTAATTTGTAGTTAGTTTTGGCTGCTCTGACAGCGCAAGCAAACGAATTCAAACGTTTCAACAAAAAACTAATATCAAAATAATAAGTACACATTTTTTAAATATGATTTTCACTCCTGAAATTCTGACATTACTGATAAAGCAGCTTCAAAAATATTATTTTGTTTATCTTATGCCTGTTTAAATTATTGGTAATTAATTATATATATTATTCTATTTATTTATAAAATAAATAATTTAATAAATAATATAATTTTATTTTTCTGTGAAATTTTTTCAAAATTTATTTGAAAATGATTTTATATCGAAATTTTAATTTATGGAGATTACACACACTGCGTGTTTGGTGACTGGACACGCCCGCAAGTGACAAAAAATTATCTTTATTACTATATAAGTTCGTTTAAAACTTCATATATATATATATATATATATATATATATATATATATATATATATATATATATATGTATAACATTGTATGCGAGTGTATAAACTATTGTTAATGCGTTTAATATGTAGTATATCCCGTGTAGAAATTCATTCTCGAATCTAACTAGTATCGAGTATAGTTAGTTTTCCTTATTAAATGTTCGGATCCAGAAGGGAAATCTAGTCTGATCCTAGTTCCGATTTGTCCTACTTTTAATAGCATTTTATATAGGGAACGAGTTTAGGTTTTGGTAGCTATACCAAGATAGAAAAGTAGGCGAAATCTAGTCAGAATTAAATTAGAATTTAGAAATTATTCTAAAAATTAAATTAAAATTTATAAATTGTTTTCTATATGCATTACTACGTATTACGTATTACGATTTACAGTTAACAATTAATAATAATTATTAATATATTTTTTTACACTAATTATTGTAAATTTTAATATTAAACACCTCCGTTGAACATATAAATTATTTTATTTCGATGAAAAAAATTCCGACCTCCGCTGAGTAACGAACCCACGACCCAACGATTCGCAAGCTAACGCATTATGCACTGTGCTAAAACGCAATATGCGATTACTATACTATACTTTGCATATGATCGTACACCACTTAAGATCATAAAATAATTTTATAAACGCAAGATAAAACATACATAGTAAATCAATTTTTTAAATTCTTTCCCATGTTGGAAAGATCTTCAGGTGTTTGTATATAAATAAATAAATAAATAATAAATATATATATATATATATATATATATATATATATATATATATAGATGTGCATATAAAATTTATATATTTATATAAACATATATATTTATACAACACACGCACACACACACGCGCGCGCGCACACACACACAAACACATTCATTTTTAATATATATATATATATATATATATATATATATATATATATATATTTAATTTTCGTACGCATAAGATATTAACTAGAAAAGACATTTTTCTTTCCAATATTAGAAAAAGTTGAGGAAATCTAACTAGAATCAAAATAGAAAACCTAACCATTTCCTTAATTCTGCTACTTGGCAGATTCCACCTAGGAAAACGTCATTCTTTCCAAAATAGGATTCTATATTCAAAATTAGGAACTCGACATAAATTTACAATTTATTAATTAAAGTAATTATCAAAATCAATGAATTGATATAATAATGCATAACAATGATACTAAGTTTTTAGCTAGGCTATATATTATACCTAACTTAACTTTGTTTTATGATAAATTTGAATCATAACCAAAAATACATTGATACGAAACTAACTATTATGGGTCTTAAATACCTAAAAAATAGGTTGAGAAAATGTATCTATAAATCGGACGAAATGACCGGAAAAAACGTTACATATTAAGCTAATTACTACCGAAGTTCAATACCTTGTTTCTAGGTTTATTCATAATAAAATACCTTGTTAAATATTATTAAGACAGCTTAAATATTATTAATAGATTCATATTCGAAGGTTTTAATAATAAAATCTCAAATATTATGAAAATACGCGTTGTTATGTAGTTTAAGTTGGGACATTTATTCGAATATTTCCAATTTCCCAATTGATATTCGAATTGAGCGCATCAAAATCAATAGGATAAACGCATGTACTATAGTGTTTCTTATATTTCTGTTATTTCACTCTTGTTGGCATATGTTATTGATTTATTTTCTAATTAAATTTAGGTATTGATTCCTATACCTATCTCCTTTTTAAAGCATCGGTAAAAACACAATCCAGCATATCAATTTGAATGCCTTACCCTCAAAAAGATGCAATTACATCCTTCTATACGAGTCCCGCCTCCCGCCATACTTATATACGCGGTTAGCTTTATTAGAAAAAAAACTGCTTTACTCGTGCATTGAAACGAGCAGAGCTCAGCGCTATATACGCGGATGTTTGCTTTGTGTACAGTACAGAAGGAAGCAACAGCAGCAGCAGCATCAGCAGCATATAGGCAGCTGTGAGCGCAAGAAAACAATCGTTTCACCGGCCACGGTACAGAGGTTTTATACATACATTCATATATATATATATATATATATATATATATATATATATATATATATATAATGCATGTATATGTATATATTTTATATATGCATATACCACTACTAAGATGCACAATTGCAGAGAGTGTTCTAATATTCGCGTTAGAATACGGTCCCTACACGCACGCGCATACATGCGTGCATGCATGCATATATACGTGTGCGCGTGCGCGCTTATACTGTCTCATCTTTCGGAGCAAGTCAATTACTTGCAGATCTTAAACTGGGGATAAGCGCTTTATGTGTTTGCTACAATCTCTATTAAGAGTAATCATTCCATCGTAACAGTAATAATATATCCCATCTTTAACGCTTTGAACCGCGTCGCACGCACGAACGAATTAGCGTGCGAGCGAGCACTGATAAAACACCCGTGAATGATCAGCGACACTTTGGACTCTTTCTCCCTCTCCCTCTCCCCCCTCACTCTCTCTCTCTCTCTCTCTCTCTCTCTCTCTCTCTCTCTCTCTCGTCTCATACTAACTACTTCATTTATTAAATTTAATTTCTTAAAATATGTTATAGTATTGTAATTTAAAAGATAGTATAATAAATACATAGGTGGCAGTTATAGAAAATTATTAGTAAATATAGATATGTATAAATACCATTGGAATATTTTGTTGAAATATTTAAAATATTCTGTTAGTGCTTTAAGCTTAAGACAATGCTTCAATTTTTGAAGGTCTCACCGATTGGTAAAATTAATGTCAATGGCATATGGGAGGGCGCAACTGAACAAAATAATTCTATATGATCGACGCATAAATTGGTACATAATAGGGAGATTAAATAAGGAGTCAAGTTGTTTTTTAATTAAAAAAAACTAGGATATAATTTGTCATAATTCATTACTATTTTAATGATATAGACAGGATGCTATGATGATACTTTCAGCTGGAAGCGATAAACTACATATGTACTTGACCGGTAAAGGTTATAAAAGATTTTAAGATTTCAAGATTTAAAATTTATTTGAAATGCTTTAAAATATTTCAGATGATTTTAATGTTGTCGAATATTATTATTTATATTATACATATATTTTAATGATTTCACTTATATGAAAATGCTTGAAAATGTTTCATCACAAGCGCTCGTTGATTTCGAAGAATATAAACCCTTAATAAAGCATTAACTTTAATCTACGTTCAGTAATTTTCTACTTTCTTTGAATCAACTTTTAAATATCATAATGTATAATCAATACTTTCAGCTTTGCTAGTTCTTATTATTTGACTTCTTCTCGCATATCATAATTAGGCAGAAGTTACTTAAATTACGAATAACTTTGAACATATTATTCTAAATCTTAGAAATAATTATATTTCTGAAGTTAATTTTTTTTTATATTTTAGTAAGTAGTTTTCATATTGAACGCATAAAACAAACTTTCATGACAAATATGTCATTTCATAGACATACACATATATAAAACATTTATTTTTTTCAAAATGCAATTTCAAAATTTCTTTAATAGTAATATAAATTTAAAAAAATAATATACTCTAGGAGAGATAGTAAGATAATAAGAAACAGATATTCTAGTAAACGGACTCGGAATTTCAAGAAGGTTATTATAATTATTGTTACTTTTTAATATAAATATTCAATGAAAATGAATATAGTACAGTATTCCAATAATAATTATTGTTATTGTTACTACAGTTCTGAAACTATCTCTTCGATTCTATAATTTAGAAATATATATGTATATACAGTATAATTTGTTAAACCATTTTCATCGCATATATCAAATGCGACTAATTAAATTTATTATCGAAAATGTGTCTTGTGATTTTATAAATCATTAACAAATTCCCTTAAAATTTGCAGAAAGTCGCATTCACATCTTCTTAATGTATAACAATGAAAATATTATATTTAAGGTAGTTCTGAGCTAGACTATTTCAGTGAAAATAATAACTTTTAATATAAATATAAAAATATTTTTTGTCAGTGATGGAGTAGACAGTAGCAGTGAATAATGTTTCTATATTTGCATAGGATCTAGGAACATCCTAAGCAGAAGTTTTAATATTTGATCCAGAAAAAATGCAGAAACATACGATGTAAAGTCGTGCCAATCTTATAAAAATGTCAAGTTTATAGATTAATGAAGCCGTATTGTACGAAATAGACACAAGCATTAATATTACAATATTTTACAAAATTTCTTAACCATTTACCATTTGTCATGTTAAAATTCAAATAAAAGTTAGGAAAAAATTAAGAGACTTGCTTTTATAAATGTGAATGGATAAAAGTAAATTAATACAAACTTATATCAATTGGATATATAAAATAATATTGTCATAAGATTACTTAACATGTCATTGCCGTTTAATTGTAAGGACATTGTTGCGATGAGTTAACCCATGATCACACACAGAGAAGAGGGAACCTAAGTGAAACACTATTGAAGTACAGTCTACAAATGTCCAATATATGTCCAATATATGTCCAATGTATATAAAAATGTTCAATTTCTTTAGATTTTTTTCTATAAGAGCAAATGATTGAATTACATACTTTGATACAGCATGTTCTATAAAATATCTAAATCATGTTATTAATTTTAGAGGTATATGAGTATTCGTACGTATTAAGACAGCACGGTATATATATATATGTATATATATATATATATATATATATATATATATATATATGTATATGTATATTTATATCTATGGCTGGTGCCAATAAAAGTAACGGTAAAAATTCGTTAAGAGTGTACACTGTACGACAATATAAATTTGGCATTCGTGCATATGCACTGTACACGGGTTATTTAATTATTTTCTTTTATTCAAGATTTAAAGTTACGTCCCCCTTTTTGTGGTATTTTTTACTACCAATGAACTTTATTTACAATTATTCACAAACTCTTAAAAATATATATGTTTATAAAAATAGACTTATACATAATATATTTGATGCGTTATACAGGTATATACTTAGTTTCAATTACACTTTTTACATCTGTTCCTTCTAAGTACTGTATATAATCTTATTTCATTCTTATAATATTATACGTGGGAAAGAGAAGTAAAAGTTAAAAATAAACTTCTCGTACACGCGCGCTCTCTAATGATCATCGAGCACATTTTAGTCCGAGCACACACAGTAGGGTTCCCGTAGCAAATTCAAGGTCCCTCGATAACTTAGTGTTATTTTATGTTTTTTGCTGCGCTGAATAGATCAAAAATTGGTTAAAAAATCGCACGCACGCACGTATACACGCACGCCCGTCTAATTATACATATACGTATCGTACACCGTATATACGCAGCGACAGTGAGGGGGGGAGCTTTGAATCGTGCAGTGTTCTTCGCCCACCACCTCTCCGTATAGCCCAAATAATACCTGTACAAGGTGAAAATTATATATGTATAATAAAAGTAATTCTGTTAAGAAAATCGTTCTTTCAGAAAGGAGCTGTTTTATTATTAGAATCTTATTCTACGTAAAACTTTTATTAATAAATCGTTGTTTAATTAGCGCTGTCGCTGAATAAGGGATAATTAGAAGGACGTTTTACGCTCCAAGAAATCTAGTAAGCGCATTGAAACGCGTCAACTTTTAGGAGGAAGGCGATTTGAACTTTAAAGATGATTTATCCCGCTGCAGAAGTAAACCAAACTCCTATATATAGATTCCCCGAAGGGAATTCCGTCTTGGTTTTTTTCATCGTTTTTACATAATCTGCGCGCAATTATTAACCGAAGCGGAGACCTTAATTTGTTAATTGTATAAAAAAACTTTTAATTTCTCTCGTGTAATCTGATAGAAACAGAAGCTACGCTTATTTAATTACATATAAATCGGGTGTACTTACAGTTAATATTTAAAATAATAATGGATTTCATAATAATTAGTATGCCTTACACATGGTTATCAATAATCTTTTATCACTTAAATTTAACATAGTTTTGTATTTTTTAATTTATTATAAATGTATATTTAACACAACTTCAATTCCATGAAACAATATATAAGTATTTATTTCGTTTTTTGAACAAAAAGATACAGTTATAAATTATATGAAATGTGTCAACTTATATGATATGAAATATTATTGTCATTATATTAATTTCTCAATATTTCCGAAATTTTTATTATTAGCATACGTAGTTACATATATAATGTATTTAGCTTTTTATTTCTCGATACTAACATATATATATATATATATATATATATATATATATATATATATATATATATATAAGGCAATGTCAAAAAACTGCAAGCCATTCGAATCTTTACCTAGAAATCCCAAACGCTCACTCGAAGTTTCGAGGAATCCGTTTCAATATTGCTCCGCACTGCTTCCAAGACTGATTCGGCCACGAAAGTTGAGGCGCTGTTCAACGGTGTCGTCTCCTCGCGAGGATCCACGCGGATTAAAACCGCCCGAGTAGTTTGTGCCCGGATCAGCGAAAGAGTTCTATACGGCTGGTGTACAGTGGCCATACATATACATACAGACATATATATATATATGTATATATACACATGTATATATATATATATATATATATATATATATACATGTATATATATGATTTATATTTCATCTGAAATCCGTAACCATTGCACGTGTGCCGTGTGTGTATGTGCGGGCTTCTTATAACTGCGCGTAATACGGTAATACGTGTATTGTATATTTACACATGTGACAGTTGTCCAATTAAGCGGTGTACATTGTATAGACCATCGAGGAGAAAGGACAAAGTATATTTAAGCCGTATTCTACGATATCCCCTGCAGTATATCTTATTAGCCAGAATGGTTTTGCTGCTTTTTAAAAGAGCACGGATCGAAAAATGTTTTCTGAACATACTTTTATCAATCATGGGGTAGATTTTTTAATTATTAGCGAAATGTCAATAAAACGATGTAGTTATGATGAACTACGTAAAAAGCTGTGGAAATGAGAGACTGTTCATGAAAATTGTATTTAAAAGCTGTACATTATTTGCATTTTTCTCCTCATAAGCTTAAGGGTTCTCATTTTAATTCGCATCGCATTTTTTCTCTGTCGATAATGTAGTATACACAGACGCACACATAAAGTTTGTGACAACATTTGAGGACTTTTTATTTCTAATTTTCTCTCAAAGCAGTAAATATTATTATTCTAGATAATGTCATATTTGAAAAAACCAATCTATTATTATAATATTGTTTATTAACTAGTACAGATTTTAAATTAGATAGAATAGTATTTATTACATTGATAATAAGCAAATTTGCCCTAATTTGAAAAAATAAGTTTACAGTTAATTTATTTACTCATTTCAAGTTTAACAGCAAGACTTTTTTAATTTACTCTATATATATTGTTTTAACGACTTGATTAATTAAATTTGTAATTATATTCATGTCCATATATAGATTATAAATTGTTAATAATAATTTTTACGCTATTCTATCAACATCATATTCTTATAATTGATGCTCAAAAGGCCAAAAATTGTTACAACAGCTTTAATTAGTCCATTACATATAAGAAGACCAATAAACCCTAAGACCGATAAAAATATTTATTAATTTAACCAATAAACCCTGTCTGGCAACGACATTTCACCGATCATGCTTTCAGATGACGCTCTTTTCGAAGCAATATATTGCTAACCGACTTTAATTCTAATTAACGTGGATCATTATAGCTTTAGAAATAATTCTGTGTAACTCCTAAAGAACTGAAAAGAAGAGAAAGTAATGAAACTGCCTTATAAACATATGAAAAGTAAGTTTTTTTACTATTTTTGCTAATTTATAGCTAGAACTTGTTTTCGCACTATTTTTACTAAAACAATGTAATGAATACGATGAATGTAAAGTTCATTTTCATGAACTTTAAAATATCTTGATCTCTAGAATATATGGGTGACTTTTACAAAATTAAGCTAATTTTCATCAAGAATTTAATAAATCTAGATCTCTTAAAGTTATTTCTGCCTAGTCGTCTCAGTTCCATAAATGTTAAAATAGTTCATTTTTATTAATAACAATTTAACTATTTTTTTCGGTATTCCACCCCTTAAAATTCGTATTCAAGAGAAGAAAATACATTCAGAGAACCCTTACGGTTTCGTGCCATTTGAAAAAGTATATCGAAACCCTTTTGGTTTCTGTGCTAATACGAGCCGCTCACAGTCCTCATGAAACTTCCCACAACTCCAAAATTGCCAAACTCGAGCGGGGAGGCTCCTGAATTCCCGAGTTCATCCGCATGTACACACACGCGCGCGCACATACACATGCACACGTGGTGCATACGTAAGTGTCTGCGAAGCCGAGATGTATATAGAATTCAACCTTCATTTTGCCAGTCGGCAGAATTTGGGTGCCTATCGGCAAAGATCTCGTTACTAATAAGATGTAAAATGTAATTCGAAAGCATTTGCCATACGTCTCACAGAATAAAGCATGCGTGATTAGAATAGTATATTTGATAATCGAACGTAAACTATACGCATTTTTTCAGAAATATATATAGGAATCTGCGAGAGATAAAAGAATAAAATTGATTGTTGCTACGGTAAATCTGTACCTGGCATATCATCAATATAATAACTATAGGAAATGTAAGATTATTTGTGATAAAATGAAACTGTCACGATTTGAAGGATTACTTTAGTTATAGGGAATCTATGTATAGATGTTTAACTTTTTAAGACAAAATTGGAGCTACTTGATCGTTCAGAAAAATAAATAAATTATGATGACGTTGTAAAGCTTCCACTTGAACAAATCAATAAGAATAACATTTTTGAATGTTAAAAGTACTCATAATGTAAGTAAATAATCTTACTGACATAAAAACTAAAAAATATGATCACGGGGAATAATTTACTCTCAATGAATTATTAGAGTTTGCAAACTATACCTTTAAACTATGATTCGAAAAAATATTTAGTGGGCCGATATTTAAGGAAATAAAATTTACTTTAAATAATGCAAGGATTATTTTAACATTATAGTATGATTCAGTAAAATAATTTTTCATTGCTTTAACCTCAAAATCATAACTGTAACATAATTTTTCAGTTTTTGGGTTTAAAAATATTCTCCGATACTTTAGTATGCAAATTCACTTTTACCTCTCTGACTTGGCTCGAAGGAAAATTCCTTACGATGTAAATAAAGAACTTCCATACCCGTGTTGGTATGCTATTCGTATTTTCATGCGCAAACTCGAACTTGAGTAGACAAATGGGATGATATTCGTGCATATTGAGTGTATAGTTCTTTACAACTCTAGTTTCCACTCGTTTCGCTCGTGCGACAAAGGCACCGCTCGTGCGGGAATTACCTATTATGCGCACTCGGATATCGCTTAATGTATTATTATTATTTATTCTATACTTCATTATTTCATTTTGATAAAATATTATCTTTATAGTGTAACATTTATAATTATTAAATCAAATAAATATCGTTTTCAGTTAATCAAGATACCGTTTGCCCACAATAAAGTATTCCTTTACATTGAACTAATTATTTGTTTTTGCATCAAAAAAAATTTTATCCCAGTGTATAGAATAGAACAGTCGGTGAACGAGGTTGCAGATCCAGACTTTCGGGCTTGCTTTTCGCACCGAATTCACGCCAGCGTGGAATTCCCGCTTCCGCGCCGAGTGTGGGCTCGCCGCTGCCGCGGACGGGCAGGGGCAGGAACACGGCAGGAAGGAAGCAGGAGTGTATGGGGACCGGGGTCGCGGGGAGGGGGGGAGTTCTATAGCGTCGCCGGCGCGAATTCGAGGGTTGTCGACGTAGGTATAATGCGGCGAGGGTGCGCGCGCCCGCGTGCGCGGTGCGGCGAGCCGTGCAGTAATAGCGCCAGTAGAAGGAGGCGGAGCGGGTCGGGCGATGGTGAGTAGGGGGGAGGAAGCAGCGGCACCGCGCCGCCAGGGGGTGAGGGTGTTCCGCGTCGCCCTTTCTCCCTCCCGCCGTGCGCGCCGCGACGCTCGATCGCGGACGAAGCGGCGGAGTAGGGGACCCCGCGGCGCCGGCGGGGTGGGGAGCGCGCACGGCGGATGGAACGGCCTCGTAGTAGTACAAACGCGTGCGCGAGGGCGAGAGAGAGAGAGAGAGAGAGAGAGAGAGAGAGAGAGAGAGAGCGCGAGAGAGAGAGAGAGAGCGCGAGAGAGAAAGAGGGAAAGAAGAACCGAGCAGACGAAAGAGACGGTAGGGTGGGGAAGAGAGAGAGAGAGAGAGAGAGAGAGAGAGAGAGAGAGAGAGAGAGAGAGAGAAATAGGCGCGCAGCGAGCGCAACGATCCCGGCGGCGCGCGTCGACGTTACGAGCATAGTGGCTTGCGTCCCGCAGCCGCGACAACTCCCGCAGTAGCGCAGCCGCGTCGTCATCGCGCCGGATCGAGCGAGCGAGAGACAGAGCGAGACGTGCGATAAGCAAAGAAGGGTATACAGCGGGAGGAAGGGATCGTGTGCCACCTATCGACCGAGCGTGCGCCAGAGGTGGTGGACCTGCCGCCCTGCTCGTGTCGCCTTCCACAAACTTTACCTCTATCTCCGTCTTTTTTACACGCATTACTATACCGTGCCGTCCCCGCGCTGTGCGCGCGCGCGCGTGTAAAGGGAAGAACGGCGGCGACGTCGACGTCGACGTCCTGCACGAAGGCCGCCGAGCGAGAGGCTGCGATCGACCCGGGGGTCGAGTTCCCCGCGGGGTCGCCGAACGCGCTTGGATTTTATAGATCGATGAGCGCCGGGGGCGGCGCTGACGGACTCCGGCCCGCTCGCGCACCGTCCAGTGGTGTAGCCTCAGCGAGGAGGCATCCTGGGAAGAGTAGCGCCACGACGTGCAGTGCGCGACAGATTCAAATATAAATAAATATATAGATATATTAAATATATAAAGTAGGTATTTATCAAATACGCACAGTGGACCAGTGGGACTCGCGAGTGTGCAGCGATGTTTTTCATTTAGTTATTTTTTTTTGTTTTGAGTTTTTAAGTTCGGTTCACATAAATATTTGTGTCGCGTGGAGCAGCAGTTTCTATATAAATAGAAGACGGATCGAGCGAGAACAAATTTTTAGCCAGCCGGACGGTAAATTAAGCTGTGCCGCTAAGGTTGGGAGGAGACGAGACGCATTTCCAGGGAAACAGAGAGGTACATAGAACCTGCGTGCGTGTTTGTAGTTTATAGTGAATAAGTAGATGTAGTTGAACGAATGATACGGTAGGTGCATGGATGGGTTTGTGCGTGTCAGTGTTTGATATATGAAGATGTTTTTTTTTTCTTTTAACGATTCAGGTTTCTTTTAGTGCTATCGAGGTCATCTTCCTAAGGTTAAAAAAGGTGTATTAAGGATTTCTATGCAAACGATACCATTATGTTTATATTTGTATCATATAATTCAAATTTAGAGCGGTGCGGTGGCAGGCGTGTGCGGAATTTTACGCGGGGGGTGGTACTCGCACAGCGGTACGGCACTGACGACCCCTTGCGGGGGTCGTTTCTCCCCGTTTTCCCTTCATCACATCACCGTGCTTGCGCGCAGCCATCGGTGTGACTGGCTCTCCCCTCCATCTCTTCTAACCCCCCGACCCTCGCGAGTGTGTAACGCAGCCGCGCAGGTGCTAATAGTGCCTACATATAGTATTTGCGTATAAGTACGGAGTGAGGGGCGGATTTATATGCATATACTTACCTGTCGTGCATAAAGATGACGAGGCCGAGATAGGTTAACTGGGTCCCTCTGAATTTTTTAACGGACTCGCCCTGTATCCCTCGCGGCTCTTGTCCGTAGAAATGTATTACGGGTAAACGCTGCTGATCGCGTGTATGTGTGTGTGCACGCACGCGCATAAGTACTGGATGGAAAAAAATTTCCTAACGTAAGTTTCCCGGAAGCAGACCAATTTAGGTGTCGGTAAACACGATGGAGGAAAGTGACGATAGGAATGTGCGAGTTTATATGAGTGTGCGTGCACACGCACGCACGCGCGCGCACACCCATACGCACATAAAAATATGCATATTTAATACGTGTGCATTAAAAAGCACCCACCACTTCCCCTCTGCCTCCTTCAACGGCCAGCTGGGCTTCGCGGAAATGCACGCACCCGCGCATACACGTATGCATGTGCACGAGAGTCGCGTTCCGCGGTTAAAGAGAGGCAGGAGGGGAGGGTGAAGCTATGAACGAGGTCGCTTCTCTCTCCGTCTGTCCCTTTTCACGTTGACGCCCTCGCGCGCGTGCGAAACGCTGCAGAAGCAGCAGCAGCAGCAGCACCTGCGCGTATTTGCGTATGTACTCGGCAAAGATAACGCGGGGTGAAACAGGTACATACATGTGTATATATATATATATATATATATATATAATAGAGGCGGGCGCGCGTGTCCCATCTTGAGAGCGATCTTGCTCTCTCCCTCTCCCGCTCCCGGACAGAGCGCCACCCGAAGGCAGGTTTATTGATTTTGACGAAACGTCAGGAATGGAAACGGGGAGATAGAGCGATCTGCTGCCGCCCTTCGCCAATGGTTCCAGAGCCTATACGCTCCTTTTATCTCTCCTTTCCTTTTCTCGCTCGCTCGCTCTCTCTCTCTCTCTCTCTCTCTCTCTCTCTCTCTCTCTCTCTCTTATTCTACTTGACGGAAGATCCTTCCCTCGCACAGAAGAGGGAGGGAGAGGCTTCTACCATTGATCCCTCTCTCGGGCGCGCCTCTTCGGCTATATATTGGTGTGCGAGGAGGGTGGAGAGGGATGCGAGGCAGCGGGAGGTATATAAGGAAACGAACATTTCGCTCTTTTCACGACCGATGTCTGTTGCGCCCTTCGCCCGTCCGCACCGCCCCGCGCGCCCTTGAAAAGTCGTTTCTACGGTTATGACTTGACGATTGCCGAGAGGCGCGCGATTCCCCCTTCCACCCCCTTCCACCCCCTTGCCCCAACGGCGGCGCGCATGGTAATTTCGCTCTCTTCCCCGCACCACTTCCGCACCTCTTTATCCGTAGCCTTCCAGGGGCTGTTTGTATATACATATCTATATGTATACGGAGGTTAGTTTTGGCTGTACTCGACGACGAAGCTTATTTAGATTACGGACTGAGACGGTTGCAGTGTAATTATATATACTGGTACAATTAGTTGCGAGGAAACCACGCGAATGACGGAGCAGGAAGGGAAGGGGGTGCGGTTGTAGTATTTGCGATGGTTTTCGGGGCATATCCGACCCGTGAATTTGAGCGAGTGGTGGTTGTTACAGAATTAAATGGGCATTTGCTCGTTTTATTTGAGATTTTATGGGTTTGGAATAATTTAATAGGCTTATATTATGCTCGCGATAGAAAATTTATTCCTTTATATACGAGACAACTATTGAAAGAGTAACTAATTTTATCCGCAAATATCGAAAATAAACTCTATTTTAATCGACAATAAATGAGAAACTGTATATTTGAAAACACGGCATCTTTACAATGGTTTTTCCTAAAATTTTATTATTCGTCCTTAGGATCCAGTAAAATCGGAGTCGCATATTTCTAGCAAAAGATTTCTTACTCTAAGTATACAATATACCTCATGTGCCATAAATTATAAGTAAGCAAGTATGTAATAGATGAATATTACGTTCTAAATATCTGCAGGGTTGATTATAAAGGTAATCAAAGTGTTGCATTGATTTTTTTAGTGCCAATATACCTCAATCTCGAGAATTGCATCAATTCTTATATATTATTAAAAATAATATTTCAAAAGTTGGAATCGCTTATTCGGAATAATTATTATTATCCGTAAAACATAGGCACGTATGTATACATTGACTAAAATTTTTATTACCTTCTTTTCGAATTATGAAAACTTGATGTGTTAATATTTTATACACATATCAATTATGAGGTTAGGTCGATGTTGTTTCACTAAATATTCTGATAATGATAATACAGATTTATATAGAAAAAAGAAGGCATGCTTTCATTTCTTGTACATATAGTTTGAAATTGTACATTAACAAGAAAATATTGTGTCTTATTCTTTCGCGCAACCAAGCAAGTCACTCCTCCCTTGAGATCCAAATGAAAACAAGTTGTAATATTTGTACAGAATTTGTAGAAACATAAAACGAAAATTCCCAGAATATAATAACATTTATTTCGTAATAAATTGAAGTAAATTAATAAGATTATTTTCTAAATTTTCACTCTTTTTATTTACATAATAATTAGTTTCATTCTCATATGATTGTATACAATAATAAGACTGAGATTGCATAAAAGCTTATAATTTACAATTATAATATTTCATAAATTTTTCTGTGATACTCTAGTAGCATTCTATAAAAATTAGAACTGTAAAAGATTCGAAGAACTCAGTAATTGTATGTAAACATTACATAAAATCTACATAAAAGAATATAAATTGTAGAACAGAATATGGGAACTTATTGCAGACTCTTAGTCCTGCATACATATGGATATTTTTCTGAATTTAGCATGAACATTTACCTACATCTTTATTGTTGTATTCTATTTTCCGTACATTTAGGCAAATTAATGTTACTTGAATCTTGCATTTTCATTCGCGGAACATGGCGAATGTATAAATACGATCCTTCTTTTCGAAACAGGCCCTGTATAATTTCGTCTGCTCCGTTTTGAATCTGTTTTTCTAATATTGAATATTCTGAAATCTTAACGATGTGCTAATATGCAATTAATGCGTAAATTTGAAGATTTTTTGAAATTAAATTGCTTATTTAAATGAAATCGTATATATCATTAATTCAAAGAAAGAAAAAATATTTCTCTTTATATTTTAATACCTAGATATATGTGTATCTGCTGTTTATTCTAGTAAATGGCAATGACGTTTTCATGAGATTTACTTAGCTTATAATTTCACCTTGAATAAAAGTTGTTAATTATTATCGGTGAATCCAATTTGTTGGAAAATTTTTTTCCACACTTTTATGCAAAATCTCGATTTTTTGTACGTATTTCGATATTTTTCTTTTCAAATTTATTTTATTTAGTATAATATAACTTTTAAAATTTGAAATTTAATAATTATTAAATCATTAATATTTAACATAGGAAGAAGTCAAGAAACTTCATTAGTTGTAATCACAAATATTTTGAGCACACTCTAAAAATATGTATGTAAAAGCTTTTCAAATACGTGTCTCCGAGGCGTTCTGGGAGGCATCGATATCCTACAAGAAACAGACGTAGCTGAAGACGCCCCCAAATATCGTCAGAATCTCACGGGATTATAATCGAAAGGTCATAGAGGAAAAATATTTCTCCTTTTTATGCGCTCTCTATAATATCTTTCTTTCCGCCTTCCCCTCGCCCGCACAAATCTTCTCAATCGCTTATATCCTATTCTTTCTCTCGCGCCCATCCGCTCGTTCTTTATAAAAAGTGCGCCACTATGTAGGGTATGATCAGGGCTTGAATCGAAGCACGCCGCAAATCACATCGGACGTGTGACAGAGATAGAGTGAGAGGGGGGGGGGAGATTTCCCTCTCTCAAGTGACAAATCCATTTGCGCTATTGGGATTATTCTCTATGTTCCTCCTCACTTATTCCCCCGCGCTTCTTTTTCCGGAGTTCTCGTACGCGTGATCTTATAAGAACCACTGTGCGCGCGCGCGCGCATTTATTTTTGTTTTGCATCTGTAATGTAGGTAGATGTATACTTTTATGTGAAACGTGCGTGACTGCGATGCTTGTATCTACATATATATATATATATATATATATATATATATATATATATATATATATATATATACATATGTAATACTTATTCCACGTTCCGTATTACAATGAAGATTATATATACACGTACACTCTCGTATGACTACATAAGTGTTTATAGCTGTCTCTCAGCGTGACTCTCTCGCTGTCTGTAACTTCATTCATCTCCATCGCCGATGTATATCCTTATATGCTTGTGTGAACGCACTTAGTTCCTCGTTTCGTTCGCTTTAATGGCCGAGTATTTTTCTACGCACACAATCTCAGTCCAGATTCAACCCGTGTACTTTATTAAAAATCAAAGGCGCATCTTACAGTATTTTGATATTTTAAGCGTTATCATCACTGCTACTGAGAACTATATATTCACGTTCGAAGATTATATAAATACACTTCCAAGGAATGTCACTGTTTTCAAAAATAATAATAAAAATATACAGCTAAAATACTAGTGATAATTATAGAGAACATTTATGTAACAAAGTAAATTAAAATAATACAGTTACAAATAATAACTTTATATTATCAATCTTATTTTCTTTACAGTAGTCTAACATCTAGCTATTCTTCTGATACCAGTTTTTTGGGACTTCAATTAAACATTTTCAAAACTTTACAAATAAAGTTCGGTTTTCCTTTTTTTTTATACTTTCAGGGTCATTATACAAGAAATGACCTTCTAAATATTCATGATGCCCTGCCAAAAATAAAAAGTCTTCCTCTACAAGAACTCTATTTTAATCTTCAAAAGAGTTCGTGCATTGATATTTCTTGATGAGAAATGGTTTTATGGCAGTAAACATCGATCACACGGGAAGGAATTCCAATGTACAGAACAATGTTTTTACTTTTGTACGAAATATATCATTTTCGTAGGAGACGTTGGATATTAGGCTATTTTTGGAATTCATAAAAAACTGGATGGACCATACGTTTGTATCAAAGAGAATATAGGTGTGAAGTAAATAACGGAAGAATTGTTGACGTTTTTTTTGCTTAATTTACTAAAATATTCCAGAGAAAGATTTTCGAATAGCTTTTACTTTCTATGCTGCTAAATAAGAAATAGGAACTATTTCATGCACAATATCAAATAATAACATTTTATTCTTCGAAAACAAGATCTGAAAAAAAAACAAATTGGATACTAAAATTTCGAACTTTTTTTGAAAGTTTATAAAGTCTATATGCTATCTGCCTATAGAAAAATTACAATTTAAGATTTTTTTGGAAATGACACTATTGAAAATACGAAAAAAAATGATATTTTAACATGAAATTTTTTAAATGGTATGTTTTGTATATAAAAAATAGTTTAAATTGATTTTCTTTTAAACATTTAAATTGCTATGGGTGCAGAAATTTTTTTAAAATTCTTTTAAAGAGAATAAATATTATAGTAAATATTAATGACAATTAGGAAACGAAGCTTATAAAATTGTTGTACGAACACAAGTTTGCAAAGCATTTTCTATAGGTTTAATACTGACTAATTATGAAAAACAATGTTGCAACTAATTTTTACCATTGAAAGTTACTATTTCAGAAGTTTTATTTTTGAAGTCTCGGTTATTTATTTTGAATGACGTTTTTTTCAACAAATTCTTTTAATGCGTTATACTTGTTTCCTTTTTTCGAATGATAAAAAGTTCATCTATGCAAAACGAATAGTTAAAATTATTATAAATCAAAAAATTGAAGTTGTGTAATATCTGTCGAAGACACTACAAATGATAATGTTTAGTTATCTATTATAATAAAAAATGTATTAAATTAAAAAAAAATTTATCGAAAATAATTATAGACATCTATAAATTAGCGATTCATAATTGTCCATAATTTAAGTAGCAGATTATATAAGTTCTCGTACAACTTCCCTATGATAGGGTTGTTCTCTAAAATGAACTATACCTCGATAGGCTTTGCATTCAATTAATTATTTGAACTGAAAATAAAATTGATAATTGTATAAACAGGATCGTGAGATTTAAAAAAAAATGCTTCATGGAGTATTAGCTTTATGAAGAAGGGAAAATGTATGCATTGGGGGAGGGGGATTCTGGAGCTTTCGAAATTATTCAGCATCCATAAGATAGCGCCATAAACAACTTAGTAGAAACACGATAAAAATAGTTTCCTAGCGAAAAACTGAAAAATGTACGTTGTACGGGGTAGGAAAATATAGGCGAGTACTATAAATAGCGCGGAGCACGTGCAGATGCTGCTAACAACATGTGGGGGTATGGCAAAAAATTTGTACACATGTATAAACCGCTTTTGATGAATCTGTAGTAAATTAAATTATAGATTTTCATAAAAAATTGTTTTGTAGCATGTTAATTTATAAACTATTTTTGTTAATTGCGTACAAATGATATTCCATCGTTCCAGATAAAGAAATATTTCGATCAATTTTTAGTATAAAATATTTATAGAATCTTATGAAATTGTATGTGTATTTACAACATTAATTTATTTTACGACGTTTTTGATGTATTATTTTAGTTACTATTTTATCAAAATTACCTAAATTACATTTTTATATCTATATTGTGTTAGCACAAATTATTACTTTCCTAATATTATCAAGTCTTATGCTGCATAATATTATACTTCCTATCGACGAACTATTACAGTAGAAATTGTGTTTATATTTAGTGCAAGTTTAATGCTTGCATACTAGTTTAATTCACAGCTATATAAATTTTTATAAACTAAATTTGGGTGAACAAATTGATCAAGATTGAGCGACATAACCTTCATTATTCATAAAGCCATACCTATAAAATTACGCTTGTATACATCGAGAATTCCACCGAAGTCACTAGTCGCTATCTATATAGAATAATGGTGAGTTTTTCATCTATTTTAAAACTCCAATTTTCAAAAATACCGTACGGTATGAAACTCGCTTTAAAAACTTATAATATAACTCGATACCTATATATATATATATATATATATATATATATATATATATATATATATATATATATATATACTTCATAAAACTTATATTTAATAATATTTTTTCCCCATTAGTATCTCTCTCTAATGAAATTGGACTTGGTATGCATCTGACATGTGTTTAGCTACAGTAATTTTTTTTTAATTCCTAAATTTGGCATCGAATTAAAAGAAAACATAACCTTTTCCTGCATTGGCTAATGCGTGTATGCAAATCCAGCAACAAATGTATATGAGTTTAAAGAAAATGTAGAAATATCTATTAGTACTATAAGCGAGAGAGTATTATATTTTTTGAAAATAGAACCACAATAAATCTTAAAAATTTACGGATTTATTTTGGAAGTAATCAAAGTTACCTCGACCTAACTATCTGGGACCAAAGATCACCCTAACGGTACCGTCTCTGCCCTGTTTATTCTCAATCGTGAATATTTCATAATCTGTTACAAATCGGAGCGTCGGGCAAATATTAATCTAGAAGCTCAAGACAAGCTCAAGGCTTGTTCACAAAAATAGCTTGGGATTAAGAAAACTGAGTAACAATTGAGTAACTTTAAAAAAAAAAAGTAAAAAAAAGAAATAAGTAAGCTTCTCGTCTATGAGCGGGACAATAGATGCAATCGTAGAAAAGCATCGTTAACACGAGTACGTGTATAAAAATCAGTAAAGTTCCAAATAGAAGCAAAGGTATACAGAAATCGAAAAAGGGAGAACGAACGCATTATTGCACCGTTGTGTAAGTATTGATGAATCGGATGAAATAAAATAAAGGAGCGTGGGGAGGTAAAAAGCTGCAGCGTATACACACGGCGCAGTATCAATGAAACAACGCCGCAGAGAGCGAATTTCCTTCCCTCTCTCTTGCTCGCCCTCCCAGTCTCTTTACCCCCATCGCCGCTCTCGCGCACACGCGCCGCTATAGAGATACCTATGCTCTTGCTCGTACTCCTGCAGGTGCATCACCCTTCGTATATGGCGCATACCTTCCGGCGCCTCTCTCCACCTCCGACCGACTCATTTCCCACTCCCTCTCTTTTTCTCCTTTACGCGGCGGCGCGCAGCTACTCGCGGGTCAGGTCGAACGCGCGCGGCGTGGCGCCGATCGATTGCGGCGCGGAATCGCGGGAGTGCGCGCGCGAGCGAACGAGACGGAGAGGTATGTGCGCGCGCGGTCGCATCTTACGGGCGTGGAAAGCGTATTATATGTATGTATCTGTGTGTGTGTGTGTGTGTGTGTGTGTGTGTGCGCGCGCGCGCGCGAATGTATGTACGTTATAGCGAACGTAAGGGCGAATAGTCTAGAGCGACAAGCAGATGGATAGAAGGGGGTCATAACCAAAGCACGCGTCGATGTATGTCGATATTGTATATGTATCGACGTTGGGCCATCCCTGCCCCTCTGATATGACGGAGTCACCTTATAAAAGTCGATGCAAGCATACGTGTAGTAAAATCGCGGTACGGAAGATATACATATTTGGTATATTTGTCTGTTCGGCGAGAGCGAGCGAGCGAGAGGGAGATATAGAAAGTGTGTGAGAAGAAAACAGAGGGCATGTCGAGTTTGCGAGAGAAGCTGTGTTAAAATTCAAAATTTCCCAGACTTTTGCAGTCTGCCATGTGCTACATAGCTGTAAAAGTTCGTATATATAAATATAGACGGAACGTGAATTTGAACATTGACGAATATTGTGACAGCAGCGGAAGTCGAGCGGAAGCATGAACACACGCTGAACCCCCCGCAAGAGGGCGAGAAGCCACATTAGGCGGTCGGCCAAGCGCCTCTATCGTGTGCTACACACGCGCACGCGCACGCACACACACACGCTGCACCAAGGCGTCCGTCCGCATCAGCAACACTGCCCGACAGCGCGACGTTCGTTGAACTCTTTCCCCTCTTTCTCTCTTTATGTATTGCTATATACATACGTGAATCGCGCGCGTCTATTCTTTCCGCTGCAGCTGCAGGAGAGGAGACGAGACGGAGATAGAAAAGCCGCAGCCACTAGCGCGTACATATAGTCAAAAGTCGCAACGAATAATGTACACAACTCATCGAGATGAAAGTGGTGATAAGGATAAAGGGCTGTGCGGAGGCAAGGGCTCGATCCAACTTATTGAATTTTTAAATGCACTGTCATCGATATTTTAAAAAAAAACCTCGAAGGGTTATATCTACAAAGTCTTTTTCTGAGAGGGAAATTTTAGCCATGCATATTCATATATATATATATATATATATATATATATATATATATATATATATATATATATATATGTGTGTATCAAGAATCACTATTCAAATGCATAAGGGCTGGTTCGAGAATATACATTTATGTATCTAGGCAATAGGTATCTGGCCTGTTTTAATATTTTCTAAATGTTCTTATTGAATATTTTTATTATTTTATATTTTTTTCAATTATTTAAGAATGATTTGATTTAACATTTACTGCAAATAGGTTTTAATAGCATTTGTAAACTACATATATAAACTATTTGGTTAATTTCAAAACTAAAAAAAATTACATTCAAACGGGCTAAATAATTCTCGGATTATAGAATATTTTATTTTGTGAAACTAACCAAGTGTTTCATATTTATTTAATAAATTCTTTCATTTAACGTTATAATTTGACAGATATTGAGATTGTACCCGTTATTCATTTATTATTAATTTTTATCAAACTATCTCCAAATTTATCTAAATCGGCATATTCGAGTATGAAGACTAATTTTGATAAAATGATTATATGAAATAATAAATCTGAGTTCAGTACTAAGCGAAAGCCAACAGTGTAAAGAGATTAAAGTTTTGAAATTATCAATTTAAGTACGTATTTTTATGATATATTTCTACTCAACAAAATACAAAATGTAGTTTTTGAAAGTTATTACTACCATCGAAAGTTATTATTACCATCGAAACATTATTGTTTCAAAAAACAGTATTTTCTTATTGTTTCCAGCCACACAATATATCTATAATGATTTGTCATTTACGTATGTTATGTACAAAAATTATTGCGAGAAAGCTTTGTTGTTTTTATTCTAATTTCTACATTAACAACATAGTCGGAAAGTTCAATTTGCAAAAAGAGTGTCTTAACTATGAGTCGAGATATATATGGATGTGGGTTTTGTTGAAATTTTTAAATCAATTTCTAGACTTAGTAATTGAACATACCAAATTTACCTCCAATGGCCTACGATTGGATAAATTCATTTTCACATACCCTTTAACGTCTTCAGCATATAATATACCAATAGACATATACATTTAATAAATAAAACAATCGAGAAGTATCATTTAATGTATAAGTTATCGTCGTACACAATCGAATGCATGCATATACTACACTGACACGTATTTAATTTAGTGGTGCAGCTCAACCTACCCCATTAATAAAAGGTTTAGCATTACATTATTGTTATTCAATATTGTTATTATTTGTAAATAATGTTCTGCAGAAAATATATTTGAAGTGATCGAAGACGAGTAGAAATCATATAAAGTTAAATATATATATATATATATATATATATATATATATATATATATATATATATATATATGTAAATTAAAACGAGTTAATATGGAGTCACATGTCTTTAAAAAAATATGCAGTCCTATATATGAAAATGTTATAATTGCAGCAGAAACTAGATTACCAACCTTAGGTTTATTCCGGTTTATTCAGACATCTAAAATAAAGCTTAGTGATAAATATAAAATTAATAAAATCTATGATCCAAACTCGAGTTACTTTCCTTGTATAAGAAACTTATAAAGCCAAGGTTAAAGACGAGTCTCTTGTATATACCAAAATACCGCGATGAAAAGCCTCGTCGCATCGGCTCTCTTATTCGCAAATGAATACTGGCCCCGACCCCGGCGACGCGACGGCGGCAATTTAAATTTTTCATCAAAACGCACCGATTCGTCATTCCTTATTCGCGCATCGGACGGTCGCGCGGTTGAAGCGCGGGGAGCAGAATTAAGAGCCAGATCCGTTCGCGGCGCGACGCGGCCGGCGCTTTTGAAGTACTCGCTCTCCCCCATCACGCACACTCTGCATAAGTACAGTGTATTTGTACGTTTTTTCTTTCATCTCCTCGTGCACCGTGGCTGGCGGCTCGCTAAATGTCAGGGTCGTCGATTCGAGAGGGAGGGAGGGAGGGAGAGAGAGAGAGAGAGAGAGAGAGAGAGAGAGAGAGAGAGAGAGAGAGAGAGAGAGAGAGAGAGAGAGAGAGAGAGAGAGAGAGAGAGTGAGACAGGCGAGGGGCGAGAGCAGACGCGCCGCAGTAAAGTTGAGGTCAGGCCTTATTCGCATATGTAGGCGCGCTGATGGCCGAGTGCATAGGCCGACTTTGATCCTCTGAAAGTCATATAGGGGAGATCTTCGGAAGATCTTTGCCATCACAAAAAAACACGCAGTTCTGGGTTGACGGTTAAAAACTAAATTCGCGGAGAATATTTTGAACTTTGCGTCTCTGTAGAAAAGATTCCAGGGAACGAAATTCCTTGGAAATTTTGCTCAACTCTCGATTGACTCACTCGATGAACGAGCTTCGTATAAATCAATAATATTATTTGTACAAATATGTATTTATGCATATATGTAAGTTTCTATTCATTTTAACAAACGCGTGTAATCTTGATTTGTATCTACAATATAATAACTAATAAATAAATTTTTTTAAAGATGTTACATATATAAACATTTTCATGAAACACAAATCATCCATATTAAAAATATTTAAAAAAATCTTTCTTAGAAGTAATTTGTATAATAAATATTTTTAAATATCTAGTTGGCCTATTTTTTCTCAGAAAATTCAATGCGAATGATTTCAACAATTATAATTTTATAACATCTAACCTATACAAGTACTGTTAATCATTAATCAATCGCGTTGCACAGATTTGCGACGTTCAGGAACACGATGAATGCTTTGGATGGATACCTCGTCCGGATTTTCAAATTATTAAACTCACATTTCTGAGCTTTCAAATCACAATATTAAAGGTGCTTAGTGAATACTTTTAAAAAACATTTAAAATATTCCAAAAAGAAATTTCCTTCTGAATATAAGAAGCACACATTTATCTCACATTCATAACCTAAAATTTAAAATAGTAATTAATGTTGAAGAATTTATTTGGTAATATAGAGAGAAAAAAAAAGATTCAAATTTGAAGGTTAGTTTCGCAATTAGAATATCTAAGGGTAAATAAATTTAACCTCAAACCAGTTTTCTAACTTCAGGTCTATAAGATTTTTTTCAAAAAACAAGGTATGTGGTATCTCAGTTCGATTCATGTAAGTACACTTGTCTATCATATTAATTACGCTAAAAACGCCAATATTTTTTCTTGATACTTCCTTCTGCTTTTATTATGGAGACTTTACAAATAATCCACATTCTAAATTATATCTTGAGCAATTAATCAAATAACCCTCAATACAGATTGTTTATTCTAAAATACATTCGTTGTTATAAACAAGGATACTTCCATCTGTAATTTATGATAATAATTGTAGTATCAGAAATAATATCCCAATATCCAATTATGTTAGAAAATCAAATGAACAGAATCTAATATTTGTTATGATTACTTATTGATTTCTTTATAAAAGGGAGACATTGGAATGAAGAAAATTAAACCATCGTGCAAAATAAAATATTTCGGAATACTCGGAATATATTATATTTGGGACGGAACCATAAAAATAATTGCAGATTATTTACTCATTTATATTTCAAAAAATGAACCAAAAAATAAATATAGTAGTTTATCCAATATTAGATGTTTTTGAAATGTACCAATGATAGAATTTTCGCTGGATTAGGATATAAATCAATATCAGTATTAATACATTTGCTTTGTTTTTTGTATTTCTCTCTGAGTATGCATTTTCTCATAATCGCGTATCTCGATTTCATCTGTTGTTTGGACAATCCATCAAAGTGTAACGGAAATCCGAGCTAAAATCTTGACATTTACACTGATACGGCACAGAATCGGCAAAACGAATGTAGGTGGGCAATCAATCAGATTGATTTTTAGCTGCACTTCAATTCATTCATGGCAATGCCTAGCCCAGGGCAAGTACGACCAAGCTCACTATTGCCTGAATGTAGGGCAAGAGCCCAATATAGGTGAAAAATCGGTGAAAAATTAATAGAAAATAAACAAAAATTAGTGTCTTTTTTATCCTAGACTAGGCATTAACATTGATCGGTAATTCATGTTATATTGTTTTGTTTATATTAGATTTATGCACGAAGTGGAAATCTACAACTTAAAATAATCATATGCGTAGTCTTTTTATCAATGTCCAAAATACTTAAACTTTTGGTTTCGTTCAGTGATTAGTGGTTCCCAAATAGCATTTTTTACTCTTACCTATATTGAAAGTTATATTTAAAATTTGGACACCATTATGATAATATTCCTTTCGTTTTGAGGCGCATAAAAAATGTGTAAAAGAAAAAATATCTTTTGTAATAATAATTTAATCGGAAAAATGCATTTTATATCAGTTTTCATTATTTAATAATAAACTTTTTTAAGGAATTTTCATCACAACTACTATAGAAAAGAGTACCCTCAAAAACATGGAAAATATCATTTGGCTAACGAGTTATTGTCCGTATTTACCACGTCATGCTTATTGAATTATAACAAGACTACGCAGCATCATATGAGAAGTAGAATGAATCAGAATCGACTAACGTATCTTCTATCGATAAAATATCTAATCGTGTTAACCAGTATTACTTTTGAGAAGTTAATGGTATGTTTACCAACTTCACGCCACAAAAATCGTGAATCAAATAGGAGTAGATCATGGGAATTAGAATTTCACGCTACTTTTTCAACGGACCTTTTAATGTCCATAAATTTAGGGCTTAAAGTTCAGATACTTACAAATATATTTGTGAATGACTCTGCTATTTACTTTATTGTCCTTACAGAAATGATTATACGTTATCATTATTAATAAAAATAAAAACACTTGCAATTATATTAATCTGCTCTTTTTGCGTTTTCTTGTTGGTTTTAAAACAGAGATTTGTGAGTCCCCTCGGCCATCCCATTATTTTTTGGACCATTCTGAAAAAAATAATTATTTTTGATATTTTATGCCTTATTTTTAAATGTAAATATATATTTGAAAGAAAGAAGAAAAAGATGAAGCGAAATGTAAGAGGCACGCGCGCGATAAGAAAGTAAAAGGCCGTCATCCCCTAAGCTTAGGGTAGCTCTACGTGTTATATAGCTTTAAAAGAAAGCACCCCTGGAAACGCGGCCGTCTCTCGTGTTTACCGGCAACATCAAAAGATGATAAAAACGAAAAAGAGAGCGGGAGAGGAGGAGCGCATCGCGGCCGCCCGCGCTTCGGTACTTCCACGCGGCGGACAGACACTGATGCACGTAGAGGCCGACGAAGACAGGCGGAGCGCGGTGCGGGGGAGGGGGGTGATGGGTGGTAAAGCAGGATAAAGAATATGTATATGCACACATACGCCGGAGTTTAAAAGGCCTCGCGCGCACCCGCGGAGGAGATTCCGCGAATGCCAATGCTTCGACCCATGTATTTAGCTACATATATATACACACAATCCCCATTTATAGACACGCAGGTGGTGCGCATGCGCACCGCGCTCGTAATACTAACCGTGCATCGGGGGGCTGAAACGCGGAAGGAGAGCGAGCAGCTCGCCTCAGCCCCCGTAGCGCTCGCGCCAGGAACACACGGCGAGAGAGCCCCGACATTTTCAGGATGGCTCGTACACAGCGTAGTTACGCTCGGCTCGACGTCGACGACTCTCTCGCTCTCTCTCTCTCTCTCTCTACCTCGCTCTCCCCGCCTTTCTTGCTCTCGTACTATATACGCTGCGTGATAAGAAACGACGACGACGTGGGTACGGGGGTCGCGAGCCGCGCAGTGTCGGGCACGCGGCCACTCCGGCGGGCCCCCTGGGCTTATACACGCATATACCTATCGTAGCGAGCGATCAATTTTTTCTTCGTTCCACGCGTAGCCGGGCCGTAAATTCAATTTTTGCCATGCCGATGTAATCGGTCTATACTACCTTTCTGACCCGGTGAACTCGCGGGTGCGGGGGCAATTCGGAGGGGGAAGGAGGTTACCGACTGCGCGCGTTGCATTTTTTTTACGAGATGCGTGTTACATTCAGAAGAATTGGACTCTCGCGGTGTTGTTAAAGATTTTTTTCCGGATTACGCGGCTTTTGATGGGCGTTTCTTTTTCTTCTTTTTTTTTTTTTTGGTTTTGTTTTATTAAAGCCCTTCTCGGCTCTGTTCGCGAACTGCTATTCAAATTTCAAGTTTGCACACTCGGGCCGCCCCTTTCTTGTCAGGCTGCGCCCCAAGTGCGTGAATGGGCGCGCGCGCCTAATTGAAATTCTAAAATGCGGTGGCGGGCAGTCGGGATATTCTATGCCGTTATCCGTTCTTTAAAGTTTGGAAGACGCTTTTACACTCTCGTTATGGACCGTTATAAAAGTTGTAATTTCAATTTTTATTGGCTCTTTCTTACGCAACGCGTTTCTGTAAGAGGGGATAACTCATCTACGAGCAGCGGCGGGGAAGCGCAGATTTTATAAACGGTGTTTATTGCTTTATTTTATATACTAGTTTTACACTCTTAGAACATTTCATATTAAAGGACTTCTAATAGTATTTTTTATGTGCGATTATGTATTACTTCATGTTTTAACGTTGCCTCGTTTATTGACACACGAAACGTAGGTATAATTTATTCTTCAAAGAAATTAGTAATAATGAACATTAGACATATGTGTTAAAAAATAATATCAATGAATTAATAGAAATTCTCGAATTAAAGAGAACGAAAAGCTCTACATGAAGATGAGTGTATTACTTGTCCCTTCGGTAAAATGCTTAATGTTTAAAAAAATTCTTGCTATTAAATAAAATTTAAAAAGTAAATTTTTAAACTACTACGAATAATTCACTTGTAACTATTATATTATGTTTTCGACCATTCAAAGAGGTATAATGTAATTTTATACAATCCAAACTTCTAAAATTCTATAAACTAATAGCTAATAATAACAATAGAAATAATAAATAATGTAATGACTTATAATATTATTATAATATTAATATATTATTATAAATATTAATAAACATTTTTATAAGTCGTACAGTTGTGATACTATAATATATTAAACTAAAATAATGATAGACTGTACTTGTTTATGATCACCTCCGAAGAATCTAAGATAGAAATGACTATTGAAAATAAAATTAAATTAGATTAAAAATTAAACATAATGAAAATAATAAAAATCAACTATATTCTATATTAGCCAACGACAACCTTACTGTCCTCACCACCTTAAATTTCAATTTGATTAAACAGTTTAATCCTTGAACATGATTCGGCGCGATTCGAAACATCGGACCGTAACGTAAATTGAAATTTAAGGCGGTGGGGGCAGTCAGGTTGTCCTTGGCTAACATAGAATGTAGTTGATTTTTATAATTTTCATTAATTTTAATTTTTATTCTAATTTAATTTTATTTTCAGTAGTCAGTTTTATTTCAGATTCTTCGGGGGTGATAATCAATAAGGACAGTCTGACTGTCAATATTTTGGTTAATATATTATATTATAAAGACTGTAACACCGATAAAAATATTTATTAATTTAATTATTAATCAGAAAAATCGAATTAAGTACAATTTGGAATTTTAAACTGATAATATATTACTTTCATTAAATTTTTATCTATATTTGCATGTGTGAATATATAATAATGATTCTAAAATGCATGTTTATAATAAAAGATATATATACCTAAAGTTCTAAAAATCCCTATCTATTGTGAAATACCTGTGTCCTATAAATAGCATTATTGCATACGTGTTATCGTCAAGAATAATTTTTTATAAAAATAAAGTATTATATACAAAATTCAAGCTTGAGCAGAGTATGCTTGCTCGTTCATGTCTACAAGAATACAAACTCAATATCGTTTTGAACTACGCAATCTTATATCCCAATACTATATGCTCTAGGCTTTAAGACGCGCGTGCACGCCGTGCAGTCCATTCCAAACACCCCCGGCGCGGAAACGAGAAAAATAAAAACACAAGGGGAGGGAAATTAACTTTTTCACGCAGTCCTTTCCTGGATTCTGTGCACGCGCGCGGCCGACCGCCGGATTACCTCCCCCCCCCCTGCCCTCTCCAACCGCCACCCCGCCGCCTGCACACACGGGATGAGGCTCGGGTGGAGGGGATTGCGTTTTATATACACATATAGCCTGGCCTGACAGTCTGGCGCGCACGCGCGCGCTTGCGTCTCAACGCGCAGCCGTAGAACGCCAAGGGTGTGTAATATACATATATATATATATATATATATATATATATATATATAACCCTCCTGCGCGTATATATAGGAGAGAATATTACCCCGGCGAGTATAGCGAGCCGGCGGAGACAGGAAATAAAGGGAGGAAAGCGAAAAATCGATTCGCCGAGCCGAGAGCGCCACGCTGTGTGGCTTCTGACTCTCTCTCTCTCTCTCTCTCTCTCTCTCTCTCTCTCTCTTTCTCTTCTCGCTCATTTTCCTCGGGAAATATATGTGTTTGCTATATACAGTGGTACTGCGAAGCGCTTCTCGCCCCGCGAGAAAGCAAGAGAGATAGATAAATAGATAGAGTGAGGTAGAGAGAGAGAGAGAGAGAGAGAGAGAGAGAGAGAGAGAGAGGAGAGAGAGAGAGAGAGAGAGAGTATTTTGTTCGAATATCGATCCGTCTTTTTCACGTTCTCTCTCCCGTTCACGGTGCACGGCTCGTACGGATACGCTAAAATGCCGAGGAAAGATCTATGGAGCGGGCATCTCGATAAGTACTGTTAAAACCGCACGCATGATAGTTAGAGAGGGAGAGAAAGACAGAGAAAATGGCTGCAATATTTATTTGAGCCCCCCCACCAAAAGTCGTCCCATTTCAGAAGTCGAAAATTTGTGTGTGTGTGTGTGTGTGTGTGTGTGTGTGTGTGTGTGTGTGTGTGTGTGTGTGTGTGTGTGTGTGTATTTCCATTACTTATATAAATGATAAGTTTATATACATTTGTTTAGTTCTTTCTCTCCTCTCTTCTCTTTCTCTGTTGATCTTCTTCTTCCTTCTATTAGGCAATGCAAAGATTTAATTCCATTCGTTTGGAAATGAAAGCCCAAACGCTAGCGTGGAGTTAGGGTTATTCTTCATTATCGGCGCGTCACGCTTATGAGGAAGAAAGATGGAAATTGTAATTTTTCAATTTACTTTACTGCCAAATATCAATTGCACATAGTGAAGAGACGTATTTTCTATAGATATCATACAGAATTTATAGTATTTGTATGTATACACCTCAGATGAACTGACTTTTAAATAAAAGAAATATGTACCAATTGATAATGGTCACGATTCAACGAGTACAACGAAGTTTCAGAATAGCGAATTTGCGAACCTTGTTAGGTACACGAAAGTTTTTTACAATTATAAGATTGAATTCAATAAGTTTAAATCATAAGTTTATCTAAATATAAAATTTATTTTCAAATTATGCTTTTAACTTGCTTCTAATAATTATAAAAAATTTCCTATATATAATAATTATAAAAAGAGTCCCCGAGGGTTGCAGAATATAACTAACAAGACTAGTTCGTTCTCTACGATTCTCGCATTCTACGATTTTTAATAACTAATAAACATTATGTATTCGACTCGTTAATCGACTTTTACATTCTTTTGCTTATGTAAATCTGATTATTAATGGAGAAATAGGAGAATGAAAAAGAGGGGGGGTGGATATCTGTACTTGCTTGGTACTCCGGAATTGGCCTCGGGATCTTCCGTTTTCGCGACGGATGCTCTTCCACCGAGCCACCGATGTCACGGTTCGTTTCTCTTCGACCTGGCCTCGTATAGCAGTCATGCTAACACCGCTTCAATTCGTGTCTCACACGCGTGACAGTTCAATTTATTATGACCTCCGATGGCTGCTGTTAATTTTGAGGCTATAATTTGAAAAAATAATAAAACCGGAGTTAGTCCAATGGGGCATAATTTTCCATGTAGCGAATAATAAGTGAATCAAATTGTCGATGCGGCTTGAATAATTACAGTTTACTCTTTCACTGGCTTAATTTTTTTAACGTATATGACATTCGGTCCGATATCATAAATACTTTGAATAATATTGTTGGACTAAAATGAAAGAGAAAGATAAGTTTTTTGGATGTTCGATTGATTTTTCAGAAAACACAGAATAGATATCAATGTATTATTATAAAATAAAATTAATACAAAGAATGTAATAAACAAATAAAATGATGTATTAATCAATATATCAATCATATTTATTTTAATAAAATAGGTTTCATTCAGTGCTCTAAACCGGTAGCGTAAACAATACCTACAATCTGTACAAGGGCAAATTCAAATAAAAAATTATCTATCGCACGACTTGATGAAAATGAAATATATTTCAAGATGTAGAATTAATATTGCTCGTTTCCGAATAGATAAAAATATGTATAAGAAAATAATAAAAGCACGCTCGCCACAATGAGAAAATCCACCTTAATGCCGCAAACCGCATACGGGAATGCCTTGAAAGCTTCGCTATCTTTTCTCAATTGAACCGCAAAACGGGAACGTTCCGAATTTTGCGATTTTCAACCGACTGTTACGCGCGAGTCCGGCGACGCGCGCAATCCAACCCATATATACACCCCCGTCCCCTCCCCTCGCGCGTCCAAATTATTACACACGTATATAGATATTCTTCCGCCTGTCCTGTTCCGTGCCGCACATACGTATTTGAATTTATATTTACAAAAGCTTCCCCCTACCCCCGGGGTCGTTTGCAGCGACCGTGTTCGCGTTTGTCCAATAAAAATGGGGAAAAATCCCGGGGAATCGAACAAGAAAAAAAGAGAAAGTAGAGGGAGAGAGAAGAGCCGGTAGACGGCGAAAATGAGACGGAGAAGGGGAGATAGAGAGAGAGAGAGAGAGAGAGAGAGCTTAACTGAAGCATAACCGCGGCCGCGCAGCCGCCATCGCACCGCGCCATTGTCCTCTGCGTGCAAGTCCCGACTGGCAGCAGCAGCGGCACATGGCTGCACGCATTACTTCATATATGTATGAATCGGTCACCCAGTGTGCACTCGCGTGCATATATATATATAATGCCCGGAGTACTAGCACGCGTTGTATTATGCTCAATGGTCCGTCGGCCTTGCCCCTGTATGCCCCTGCCCCCTTCCTCTTTATTTCTCTATCGCCTTTTGTCCGCCCGGACGCTCATCCGTATTATATAAAAGGACGCCCGGCGTCGGATCTCTCAGCCCAGCCCTCGTCTGTCGCTCGTTATATATATATATATATATATAGTAGTGGTGTACACGCGCGATCGAGCTCCAAATCTGTATACGTATAGATCTATGTAGATGAACGAGGAGAGGGGTGAAAATTGGGTCATAGGTCGGGCAGGTGCGCGCGCGAGATTTCAGCCGCGCGGGAGGGGCGTGATCTCTGGAGAGCGCGAGTGGTCGGGGGCGGGGTCGGGGTCGATCGCGCAACCCAAAAGTTCGCGCGAGAGTTGCAAGGGCGGATACGCCGCTCACGATGGTTCGGTACTTTAGTTATATATCTATATTACATTTACAAGATTCTCGATGACCGAACCGAGAGATAGAGGCTGAAAATCCGTAAAGCACGATTTTCAAGTATCTGAGTAATACGTACGCGATTTTCACGGAGATAGAATATTTTTGCTTTGCACTTTTCGAGGATGAACGAGTCGAAGAGCATTTAATTATACGCGTAGTCCGCCGCGAATATACGCGAAGAGGAGGCCATCAGCTTCGCGTAAGCGCATTAGCCAACTTTTGATCGAATTTCCCAACTAAATTGCATTGTTTAGCAGACCTCTGGGAATTAGCTACGCGGCGAGATATTGGAAAAGATAACGTCATCCGCGTGAACAAGGGCGCCACTAAGTTAAAACAGAAATGGCCGACACACCGATCTTATATTCTAATTTACATTATAGGTAAAGCAGTTGGGAAAAAATTGATCTATATTGTATAATCCCGTGGCATATTCGAAAATAGAATAAATGCGATATCATTGTTTTCATTAAATTTTAATTGAACCCTTCACCGTACTAACGTTTTTTATGTTTTATTTTTATTGATTTCGGTAATGTATGGAACCCCGAAATTTTTTTAAGGTGTTCATCCTTTCGCCTACATTTTGTATAGTCATTTCGTAGATTTGTTAGTTTTGTTCATTGCCGATAGTAGCGCATATTATATTCAAATTTTCAGTAGTATACATTTCGACGTTACCGCCGGTATATCGCGGTAGATAAATAATTTGAACGATGTTGTTGAAAGTATAACGCAGTTTCGATGCTCGAACATGGAATTATCTGTTGAAAAAAAATTGCATACGAAAGCATAATGAAAATTGATCGATTTGACACGCTGGAGGATTTTTTTATTTTATTGCAAATGAATTGATTTGTAATTTTCTAAAGAACCAAATAACAATGGCTTTAATACTATACCTGACTATACCGTATTGAAAATCAGCTTGGCATTCATGAGTTCACATTTTCAAAGACTTGTATATACGATTTCAGAAGAGTTACGGAATAGTGAACGACCATCTAGACCTGATAACTTTTTGAGCCTTTTTTATTTCATTTCATGAGCGGCATAAATCACAAATAACATATATTTATATGGACAATAGGACTTGGTGCCGCCAGTGTAGCCGACTTTATAGATGAATCGATTTACTTCGAAATCCCCGACATCTCATAGATTTATTTCACAATAAATGCGGATTATTTATATAGTAGTTTGGAAATTCACGGCACGTCAAACACAACATACATGAACATGAAATATTAGTCTTTATATTTACATATGAAGACAATAATACCTTAATATAACATCGCAATGATCCGTTAATAAAGACTTATGCAAGGATCAATCTATATAATGGTTAAAAAATAAATGTATTAGGTTGGATTAGCTTTGACGCAAAAAAGTACAATACGTATACAACTTCTAACTTACAATTTTTTTTATATATGGGCGGCGTTTCTTTATTGATTCGAATACAAAATTAATAGCTGCTTTATTCACAAAGCAAGAATTTTTTTTATATATTTGGTAAACTTCGTGATTATAATCTGTGCATTCATCCGTAAATTATTATAATATTTAATCAATTGGACATTTAGGTCAATTAGCGTTTCTTTATTTCCAGATATATATCTCTCATTCATAGATTTATCTTGAAAATTTTAATCCTCTTTTGTTAATCCTATAATAGTAAATTAATTTAGCAAAAAATAGTTTGTCGTTTTTTTTAACAGATGTTTTAAATGAAATTTAAGAAATTGATCTTTTAAAAATGTGAGGATAGTACTGCATGATTCGTAGTTTTAATGACGATGGCTTGTTAAATTAATTTCCGATAAAGATGATCTTTCATAGAACTTGATAATATACCCTTTGAATTTTACAAGCGTCTAATATATCAGAGCGCTCGAACTTCTCCCCGTATACTTATCCAGTTGCGTATTATTTGTTCAATGCGCTGCGTCTTATCGACGTTTAAAGTGCTCCACTTTGCGAGGTGTTAATATTAGAGAAGCGATCGACGACTCCTCGATGCGCGATGACCCAAATTGGTATTATTATTTTTTTCACAGGCAGCGGATCGATATGAATTTTTCATAGAAATTCAACTGGGACGATTTAAAGCGCCGGATATTAAGGGACTGCTCGAGACAATTTTTATCGTCCGAGGGAAGAGTGCTCACTCTCATAAATAATATTTTTTGTGTAAAGTAATTCCTGGTTATGATTTTGAAATTTTAGATAATTTGGACTTTATTTACGTAAATTTTACATTCCTGCAAAATTTTAAGGGATGTAATGAAACGTTGTAGAAATGAAAAACCTTTAAAAATTTTATAGTAAAATTCAGAATAAAAATTCAGAAAACTTCCTCGCATTTCTACACAGTTTGATAAGTTTGTTTCAGTTATAAATCGACGGCATTTTGAACTAAAGTTCGTGTTTACATAATTATAATATTATTAAAAACAACACAACTTTGTGTACGTAAATGTTAAAGATGAACATTCTATAGCTCGTGAATCCCTGTTCATAATACTCATATTTTTTCAAAATATAGAAACGTGATATGTGTTGGAAAGAAATTATACGTTATATCAAGAGAAAGACGTGAAAGAATGAGGAACGGAAAAGAAAGTAGGGGGAAAGAGCAATTCCCGATCGAGACCGAATGGGACCTTTTTAATGGCCAGTGGTGCGGAAGACAAAATTTCATTATATTGCGACGCGAGATATTTGATCGACGTCTGTTAGCCAGCGTTACGCTGCTTGCTCTCTTTTTTTTGCATCCATCAAACGTACGAATACGCCGTCATCAATGGACCAATCGGATAGTGCCCAAGCGCACATATTCGAACAATCGCCCAAACTCCTCGGAACTTATCGATCATTTCGATAAGTTCGAATATTTAATTCAAACAATTAACGAGCGATGACTATATCAGTTATTGCTCACGCTATAATTGCGTTAACGCCTCTGTTTGCTACAATGGATGAAGATCTAGCACAAGGGAGAAGGCCACTCTCTTAACTCGTGTATTTGAATATGGCGCGGAATTTATTTCTTTCCATAGTAGGTTATGTGTGTATATATAGGGAAAGAGAGAGAGAGAGAGAGAGAGAGAGAGAGAGAGAGAGAGAGAGAGAGAGAGAGAGAGAGAGTAAATTGTTCTGTCTCAACGACAGAGGGAAGGGAGATCTTTTGAATTACATACCATTTCGCTATCAGAGTCTCATTTTAAGAAACAACCTGCCAAATAACCATCGATCGATGGGTAAAACATCCGCGGGTGTTCAAAAAGACTCCTTGGCAGGAATCCCCAATATGCTTTCCAATTAATGGATGGCGCGGAATGGCAATGAGAGTAAAGGAGAGGGGGAATAAGGAGACAGAGAGAAGTGGAAGGACCTCCCTGTCGTTTCAATTGCTCGAGCTTCTCTCCCAGCCAACCAACTGCTGTAGTTCAACCCATTCTATACTTCCCTTGCCTTTTCTTTTACTCCTTTTTTTATATAATAGAATATTAATAAACCCCTCTCGCCCTCCTGTCGCCCGGCACAATTTAGCGACGGAGTTTTACGCCAAAAGGGCTCGCTGCCAAGTTTGCTCTTAGCAGGGGGGCGTACGGCGAGCACCGCGTGTCCGTCTTGTGTTTTTGTTTACGCCTCTGTAAGCAGTCCTGCGGCGGCATTTTCTCATATATATATATATATATATATATATATATATATATATATATATATATATTGTATCCCCTTGTCGCGCGACTTGGAGACCGTGTATATATATTTAGTCTTTTGGCGAATTTACTTTTTCTTATAGAAATCTGTGTGTGTATAGAAATCTGTATCTGTGTTTTCATATACCAGCACTGCTGCTGTATAGAGATTGGATTTCAAATATATATATATATATATATATATATATATATATATATATATATTTCCCTGAAATGTACGGAATTTTTTTCATACGCGCGCTGAATTTTCTGACAAAGCTGTTTTAATTAACTTAAAATTTGTGAAATTCATTCCATTCGACTTTGCACCAAACGGGCATCTGTATGAATGTGCTTACTGTGCGGGTTTTTTTCTTTTTTGTACAGAATTGAGCATATATATTTTAATATCGATTACACTCTACGTGGGAGGGAGGTAATAAATCGATTAAATGCGGTTTCCCGGGTTATTTAAAATAATTTTTTTTATTTTCCATCGCAACAATTGTAAATTTTTCGCGATGTTCTGTTGCAGTTTGTAAACGATTTGGGTTGCGAGTCTTTTAAACCAAACTCCTTATAAAATTTTTTCAGTGGTAGAAAATAGCTCGTAATAAAATTTGGGGCATTTACTGTTTCAATTAACTAAATTAAATATTCAGATAGAGTATATTCAGCGTTTCATGTGTATTAGTAATTCTTGACTACAATATGAATGTAACTTCAAGAGGTCTGTGTTTCTAGATGAAGAATCTATAGTATGCGAGAATCTTCAAATTGGATTGATTATGTTAGTAAGTTTTTACTAAATAATATTAAATGTGACAGATATGAATTCAAATCGATTTATACTCAAGGAGCAGTTCAAGAAGTTTGAACGCTAAATAAATCAGCCTCAGTGACGGCGCCATTAACAATAAGTGGAATGATAACAACGAAATGGTTTTCATTTAGTATTTTTCTGTCCTTTCTGTCCATCATCCCAGTCGATTTTCTCTAATATGTACACTTGTGATCGTCAATATTCTTGGTTTTTACTTGTGTTCTTAGATTTTGTCTGGTTCTTACTCGCGTCCTTTGAATTTTTTTCTGATCCTCGTACTTGTGTTCTACGTTTTTTTTCCTATTTGTGACTTGCTGCCTTTAATTTCTTCAGGTTGTCGCTTTGGCACTACGATTCTGCCCCGTTCTCGCTAATTCTCATTTATTCTCTACAATTCTCTTGATTCTTACTTGAACACTTTGGTTTCTTTACTTATTACATAATATATGCCCTGTAGTTTTTTGTTCTCAATTATGCGTGTCGGTTCTTTGTTTTTAATTTATGTTCTTTGATTTCACTCATTTTCATTATTCTCAAAATGATTTTCTTGTTCTTTTTCGAAATACTCTCGAAAAAGATCTCGTCCAAATTACATGTCAAAATCTAAAAATATAATACTGGATTTGTATTTTTC
This sequence comes from Sycobia sp. Sy_11, assembly GCA_018907035.1. NCBI lineage: Eukaryota > Metazoa > Arthropoda > Insecta > Hymenoptera > Epichrysomallidae > Sycobia > Sycobia sp. Sy_11. Next base: position 1,202,749 of record JACCIC010000121.1, on the reverse strand, counting down.
ACTCAATGCACTTTTCATTCGAATACGTCTAAATTACATTATACGTCTTTTCTTGAAACTTTTCAAGATTATTTTTAATCATAGAATATCATAATCGTATACAACGTTACTCTCCTTATTAAGATCGAAGCAGGGGAGCAGAGCCGCTCGTGCATCAACATATATGTATAAATTTTTGTACGGAACAGCACTCTATATGCACGATGTATATATTAGCGAACTGAATACATTTGCCCACTATGCCTGCGCGCAAAGTATAAAAAAGAAGCCACCGCGTTCGGTAACATTAGCCAAGCACGCGTGCGCCAAAGCCATAAATGTTAATTCCACCCCATTCCTCGATCTTCTTTCTTGCCCCCCCCCTCTCTCTCTCTCTCTTTGCTGCCCTATGTTGTCGTGCGCGAGGCTGAAATTCGACGTCGACGACATGTCGCACAGGCCACAGTCGCGTAATCCTCTTAATTCGCAGTCTGTCTCCCCTTTATGGTGTTCTGTGAGTATATATATATATATATATATATATATATATATATATATATATATATAGAATACAAAAGTGCTGCGCAGCCTCTCGCACCACACGAGCACGCGACATATTGCTGACCGCAAAACAACGTTCCCGCATGGGAATGGTCCAATGAAAGGACCGCGCGTGTTGCTGCGTGGTGCTTGTACGTTAGCAATACGCGCGCGCGCACGCACACACACGCCCGGGCACACGCACACGCACACACGCACACACAAATGTAACTCGACGCCCGAAGTAGCCTCTGCGCCTCCCCTCGCCAAACCAAGAAAGCCTCACATCAGACTGAGCGAGTAACGCACGCGTCTCTGCTAATTAAGGATATATATTACAGTTGAGAAGCGGCATCGATGCCAATTGAGTCCCGTACGGCGCGGTGCTAGGGTGGACGGGGGGAGTGACGACTTTGCATACCGAGGTGGTACACATTGCCATCATGGGAAGAGCGAGTCAGTGGAGGGAGAGGGCGTTAGTCGAGCTTCGGACAGATTTCGCGGCGTGAGCGAGAAACTTCCGTACATGTGGAACAAATCCGAAAATATCCTTGGTGGACCGACGCTGACCCGTCTGTCGTGGGATCCACTACAGCTCTCTCTATCTCTCCCTCCCTCTCTGTCTCGCTTTCTCATCTCTTTGTTTCCGGCTCGGTTGCCCGACGATGCGCATATCTGTACACATGTGCATGTGTACGCCACCTGTTACGCGGACGTTTCGATTTTGAAAACTATGTTATGTATTTTGCGGTCCAACGGGACGATTCGGGACGAGGGGCAACCACCGGAGGCGCGCGGCAAGAGGTCCGAGTACGGACGCGGTGTGTCCATCAGCGTGTGTCGCCGATAGGTATAGAATGGACGGACGCGCGTGCGGCCTGGAATATCGTCGGTCCGCCGAATGGAAGTGATTTTCCGAATGGAATTTCGTTTTTGCTCGTATATAAACGTACTGAAGCCAATCGATACTCTTCGGTCTTCGTGGGCTGGTTTCTGAATACTTTACAGATATTCAGATCGACAAAATTGTCATACAGAAGAAGAATCGATCGTTTAGGAATTGTTTAAATATATAGAAATAACCATTTTAATCGGCCGCAAAGAACACAAATTAAATGTAGGGAATTCGAGATTGCTATACTATATGTAGGCTCGATAGCTAAAGTCTAACAGCGTCACTAATATCCGCATACCGAATAGCTAATAAAGGATTGCGACTAGCAGTCTACGTCGGTACAGTCTCCAACGAAATGTCCTGGCCTATAGACCACCGCGCCACCGCGCTACCAGCGATGCTGACAGTACCGAATCCTTACTTTAAATTTGTGTTTGGTGTGAGCGCTTTAAAAGTAATAAATATTCGTTCGACGCAGTATTGACAAAATATATTAAATAGACAAACCACCGACTATAATAATATTAGTATATCCGTTCTAAAAATTTATTTAAGCAGTAAAATAATCATTATATAAGTAAAATAGTGACTAACGTTAAATGATCGATTGGATGACATTTCCTAGTAATCCTGTATCTGTATTACATATAAAATTATTTATTTGGACGATATCAATGAAACTCGCTGTAACATTTATTTAGCTCTTTCGAAGCTAGAAGTTTTATCGAACTACTTTAGTTTTACACTAATTTTTAACTAATAACACCTGGATTTTTAAACGTATAAATGTTATGTATGTAATGTTAATCTGTTAACTAAAAAATCGAAATTACTCTATACATACTAATAGTGATTACAATATAATCTTAATATAATTTGTGAATTTCCTTCTGATTTTTAATATTAGCTAAACATAGAAATTAATTTTATTTCAACATACTTATTTTATACGTACATTAAATTTCTTAATTTTACATAATATTTCATTGGCACTATTTGAATAATTTTATATTATTTAAAATTGAAAAACTTTTTTCATCGCAAACTTTAACATGTTTTACTTGATTTTATTATTGTTGAAGAAATTAAAGTTATGGTTATTTCATGATTGAAATTTAGCACTTCTCAGAAATAAAAATTTTATAATATCATTTGTTTAATTTTACTGGAGCAAATAAAGGAATGCTTTTCTAAGAATGAAAATTTTATTTTCCGAATTTTGATACGAGTATGGAAATCAAATGAAATCCGTCAGATTAAATTAAATATCCCGACAAAGCTGTTTTCAGTCCGTCAAAGTTTAGAGAAACTTTCATAAAAGTTTCATACCGATAATATGCGATATTCAAATTTGAATCACAAGAGAACCAAATGATCCGCTGGTCTGCCAGAGCTACATCAATAAATTGATAATTTACTGAATAATAACAACAACAACAACAACAACAACAACAATAATACTAATAATAATAATAATAATAATAATAATAATAATTTGCACAATTGCGGTTCGTGTCACAGTTTCCGATTCAATGAATCCTCATCAATAAATATAGAATGAAATTGACTATGCTACTGAGTAGAGCTAAATTAAATTAATAATAAAAAAAAGACAGAACTCAAACATGGAGATAACGATGTGTATTTTGAATTAGTTCCTCCATAGATGGCTTAATCCAGGATTAGGTTCAAACTATACATATTACATACATACACACACACACACACACACACACACACACACACACACACACACACACGCACACACACACACACACATCCACCTTCCACGACAATTCCAAATATTTTGAAATTCAATTTGAAAGTAAATTAACTCTTTTCGGTCTATTGGATATATCGGTGCTCTATCTCCCTCTTCATTTCACAATTTCTATTTAAGACTCTTATATATAATTAAATGGTGACGACCGCAGATCTTAATGAAATTGAAAATAGAGTTACCCCGTGCCACTTTTTGTCATTATCGTTGCTTCTCTTGTAATTGATATAAATCGATATTTTTAGTACTTTCAATAATTGTAAAGGTCTTCTGTTTTAAAATTGCCTTTACAAGCTTATGCAGTAGTTAGTGAAGGATTTGAAAAAGAAACTTAGGTCTACATAAATTATAATGATTAAGGTTTTATTAAGTATGTCAAGTATAAAAATACCGGTTGTTATTCTTCTATGATATCTTTTTTCAATTATTGTCGATGCACGAACTGGAAACCGAATAATTAAAAGTGCAAAAAATAAAATCTTTTACAATCTTTTTATCGGCTATATATTAATATAAAAAAAATAGTAAAAAAATATTCCCTCAGTAAAACAAAATTGAATTTTACGTATAATTTTCCGATTCGTCAATATTGCCGGACCCTCTCTCGATTACGAATACAGAAAATTGAACAAACCGTGTGCCGGCGTATCCAAATCGTTTCCCCAATTGAATATGAATACATAGGTGGCAAGAGATCGAAATCCACTTCCAATGATAAATCAAGCCAGCCGCCTCCACCTCTGCCCCGAGTGATATTTGTTCGTTTTATCCGTCGGCCCGCGAACGGTTTTTCATTTTTCATTTTGTTTTTTCTCTAATAATAAAAAGAGAATCGTGAGACGGGAAATAGAGAGAGAGAGAGAGAGAGAGAGAGAGAGAGAGAGAGAGAGAGAGAGAGCGAAAGAGAGAAGAGAGTAGGGAGTAGAGAGAAGGAAGATGGACATAACAGTTCAAAAAGAGCTTGAGAAGGCCGTATAAAATTGAGCGACGCGTATGACAATTCGGCTAGAATGATCGATTGCTCCAGATTAATTTTCTGTCCCCCCTCTCCGTATCGATATATATATATATATATATATATATATATATATATATATATATATATGCATGTATGTATACATGCTTATATTTTGGGCAATCCACTTAATGTTTCGATCTTTTTTACTTCCCGATTTTTAAACTTTCGCCCACATCGAAAAGGTCAAATCTTATATAAGCATTATTATATCGCGCGACACAATCGGTGCACTGATCGGTCGACTGATATATATATATATATATATATATATATATATATATATATATATATATATATTATACATATATATTAGGTACGGTCGGACAATAATGGGGCTGGGTACGTTATAGGCCCCATTACGGCGGTTGCGAGCTTCACCAAAAGTTAGCTCCTAATACTGCCATATGGCACTGATGTGGGCAGACACTGTAGATAGCGGGAGGGGAGGGGGTGTCGATGCACGATGGGCGAGATCTGGCTTGATATAAGTAAAGCAGCCAGTGCACACACTGCAGACACACTCGCATAATGGGGCACCCGATTTTGATTCATCAGATGTGTGCTTTCCGCGCCATTGTCAAACCTGCTGCGCAGCTCTCTTTCTCTCATCCCTTTCTCCCCTTTGGTCTTTCGACTACGGATACGTACATGTGTATTTATATAAATTTATATATATATATATATATATATATATATATATATATATATATATATACAGCATTCCCATTGCCGAAGAACTCGCCCCCCCCCCTCCATTGCTCGGGGGCGACCTTTTTGCAGTGCAGACATACGAAAGGGGGCGTTCGCGTCGACGAGAGGAGCCGGCGCGCGGTTATCGATTTTGCCGAAGGGCTCGTTTCGTCGGGCTATATATACATATATACATACACATGGGAGCAGACTCTGAGCCGGGTGGCCTTTTGTCAAAAAGTCCGTGCTTCTCGGTCGCGGCGACAATACGACCGCGCCTACAAGGGACAAGGTTTCAATGGCCTTGTAGGATGCATGCGGACGAACGATGATCGTCTACATTACTCATTTCTCGCTAATTTTTTCGCTTTAGTATGAGATCATGGAAAAACTACTACAAAGCTTTAATTGAATAATTCACTGTTTCTATATGTGAATAAATTCATCACTTTCGGTCATTTCCGCCTTTTGCCAGTAAATAGCGATCGTCTATTATTAATATAAGTTGCGTATTTAAAACGACACATCTTCGGGTGAAAATCCTTGAATGTGTGCCTTTAGCGAGAGCTTTCATCGGAATAAATACATTTTTGTTGCAGCAGTAATCCTGAAATTACTATCAATACAGAATGTACCTCGTTTAATGATTTTGTAAACATTTTATTCTTTTCAACTGACACACAATCATTGAATATATGAATTTTTTAGGTTTTATCACCCACTATTCTTCACTTATTCATCAAGTAAATTGTTTGTTACTTATTCTGAACTACTGAAATAAGAGAATGGAAACTTCAAATAACTGCATGGCTGTACAGGAGTCTGGTCGGCAAATGTTTATCCATCAATAGGAGAGCTTCACTGAAAGGATACAGTGACTTATATCTATTATTAATACGTCCAAAATAATCATTGTATTTCCTCCGATAAAAGGATGAAATTATGGTTCTGTAGGAAAAGGTGGTAAGCCATTTGTCTCGCCATTTATGGTTTGAGCCCCGTTCGATATCCAAATATACTTCGCGCACGACAAAATATTTCGAAATTTATTAATGCGTGCGCAGGGGAACAGTTTATTCAATACGGGCTCGGTCTGCTTGAAAATTTTAGTTTCATCCTGATTTAATGCGGTAATATTGATGTACTTTTGCAACAATATCGGTATTTTACATTAAAACAGGTTAAAGCAGGATGATTTCAAAATATCAATTTTTCACATAATATGCGTAAAATATTCTATGGCACCATGATGGGGTGCGAGCTGTGCGAGATGACTAGTGGGCTAAATAAATTCGGTGTATAAAGCCAATTAAATTTTTTACTATATTTTCTAAAGCTCAGCAGGTGCTTTATTTATTCTTTTTTCAAATAGAATAATAACGAGGTAGGAAATAAACAAATCAAATCAAAGTTCAAAGTATATATTGACCTGATATATATTATTCATTTATGTAATAGAAACGGTATACATTGAAGTACCTGATAAATATGTAAGAATAATAGAATTTTTTATAGTTATTACCAGGTTTCGGTATCTGCACATAATGAAATACGTGTAAAACAAATTAATTCTCTAAAATAATGGACCATTCTGTAATGCAATGCATATAATAGCATTTATACGATATACGTAGCTGTCTATTGTGCCTTTTATTTATGGTTTCGAAAATCTGTAGCGATGTTGATAGTGGGATATTGGCAGGCATAACCAATTTTATCTCGTTTACAACGGGATCGAATTTTCATTCCGACAGATGAGTTATGAAATGTTATCTAACCTGTAAAAGAAGTCGGTATTTAAATATTCGTGGATTCATTATTTCGGTTCGCTAAGTTTTTAAAATTTTAGAAATAGTGGTTTTTCAAATATATAAAAAACGCTGTGATGTAGAACATATCAATTTATATATATATATATATATATATATATATATATATGTGTGTGTGTGTATTAGGACGGAATTAGACATTGTGCCTATATATAATAAATTGAAAATTCGATGATAATGACTTGAACTCGAAATTGTTCGACAAACAAGGGGTGTAGAATTGGAGGTATGGGAGATCCTAGCCTCAATTCCGAGGATCTTGTGGGTCATCAAACACTAGAAAACGTAGGTTTAAATGAAAATATATGTTCATTCATGTATATACAATATACATACATTTGCAATATTGTTCGTTATCAAATTTTTTCCACAAAATCAGTCTTCGTAGTATAAATGTAAAACTATAGTTTTATTGAAGTCTACCAGAAAGTTTGCAGAAGATCATTGCATTATATAGTCTTGACATTTTTGGAAAATCTAAAAGTCACCTGCTTGGAATACGATATTTACAATACTTAAGTCGTAAGTTAATTACGTGTAACTTTCGTTTATATTGCTCATTAATAATTTGCGCGCTGCTCCCTTGCTGAATTCATCGTCGTCTTTTGATATTCCGATCTTTATTTAATATAAATCATTTCTAAATTATACATCCCTTATTAGAAGCTTTTTTCATCAAAGATTGTGACATTCAAGCCAATTGTGTAACTACATATTTTATAACGGATATTCTCAATACAATTATTATGTTCATTTCTTGAGTATTCATTGATGTTCGTATATGTATACAATATTCGCTTTATTTCTCCAATATACTTTAAAGTAAGCCAGTGCAAATCGAGTTGAAGAAGTAGTTTTATTTAAAACGTCTGGGATATTATATTTTGTAGTTTTATCTTTGTTGGATTTCAAAACGTGATTTAATTGTTTGCTCAACCAAAGGAACGGCTAGATATTAAACTGTTTTAATTGTTTCGTAATTTTTGTTTAAAAAAGTTTCTACAAAAGTTACAAATTTAAATTTGTGTAATAAAGGGCTTTTTTCCATTCTTACTGATGCAGTAGGAATTTTGTACTCAATTTTTAATCAACCATTTATTTATTTAATTATTTATATATCTATACAACGACCAGTAAGATTTTTCCATGAGTGAAGAACAAGATCGAATAAAGAACTATAATATAATATTCTAGAAAAACGGATATGAGAGACAGTGGGTGATGATACAAAATAATAAAGATATAACTTAAAATTTTGATATGTAACCCCAAGTTTATGTTTCTATATATATATATAAAATAAAGTAAATGATAATCAGATATAGGATAATCTAGAAGATAAGAGCGAAAAAGATTTATAAATGGTCTGGGTAAACAAAAGAGATTATTATATTTTTTGAGAACATTTAAAACATAGTCATATAAATAACGGTATTTTTCTGAATTAAAGATTCATTATGAAAATGTACATTCCCGAGAATGGAATGAATTTATTGATGAAGGTAGATATACATTTTTTGCTGGAAAAGTGTGATGAGAATTAAATCCGTAACTTTTATTTCTTACTTCGTTGAAAATATTCGAAAGTGTATTATAGGGTATGGTAGTAAAACAACTGTGCAAAACGGTACGTAGATCGACAGATTTATTTTTTTTTATTTTCTGAAATGTTATTTCCGCATAGGAGCCTCGCACGCGACTTCCATGAATAATGTCGGCTCTGCCTTTTAAGAATCTCTAATTAAATATACATTTAAAAATCGAGAATCCGAATGTTCCATGGCCTTCCAGTGTTTCGTACTAAACGAGTATAAAATACCCATCCGAAATTCTGCAACCGCCTATGAAGTTCAAAGCGACGGTTCACCGAAATCACCCAAGCGCTCTCCCCTCCAGCTCCCGTTCTCCTTCGGTCCCGCACAGTCGCCCCCTTCCCTCGTCGAATTAATTCAAACAAGAAAAAAAAGGATAGAGAAAAAAGCCTGAAAAGAGTGGAACTTCCTCGTCGGATCGTTCCTCCGCGAGCTTCGCGCGCCCATCCTCATTATTACGTCAACCCCCCGTCGACCGTTGGCCGACGCATAACTTTGAAGCGCTGATATATACATGTATACGTGTGGAGATCGCCGGCACGAGCCGAATGCCGCGGATCGATTAACGGCGCTGATCCGCGCTGCTCTCTCTCTCTCTCTCTCTCTCTCTCTCTCTCTCACCCCCGGTTCGCGCAACGGAACGGTCGAAGGCACGCACGCAAATCCGTGTATAATATGGAAATGTGCACGCGCGCGCCTACATAATTCCATACATGATCGCTGTAATGGTACGCGCGGCGCTGTATTTCCCCTTGCACCACCCCACTCTTTTTGTGTGTGCGCGCCATTTTCCTCCCCTCACAAACTACTATATTTTACTTTTTTTGCCCTCTTCTTTCTTCCTATATTATATACACATCCCTTCATCGGTCGTCTGCCTTCGCGTGCGAGTAGCTCTGTTTTGAATTCCACGCTACGTATATGCACGTATGTATACCAGCGGCGTTCTTTATTCCCAGTATACTTTTGTGCAGTAATGGACCTACTTTCCATCGGACATGCGAACGCATGGTCTGCGAGTGGGAAGGGGGGGGGGGAGCGATGCGCATGCCTCGCGCGAGCGTCGTCGATGGCGTCGACACATGCCAATTATATGTATATATATGCACCATCGGAGCCCAGTTGCGCGGCTTCGCGCGAGAGCGGGCGAATAAACGCTGAGATCTTGGCTAAATTATGCTTCGGCGGCCTCGAGCGCTTTAGTACGAACTGTCGTGTCTGTGTATGATGCGTGCGTTTCTGCATCTGTAGAGGTGTACTACTGGCTTTCCTTGCGCTGTGCTTGACATTCGGAAAGGCGAATCTCTGTAGGTATATAATACGGCGCTTGGGGTCTGGGGGCAATTTGCAGACAGGTGATATTCGGCGATAATTGAGATTTTTTAGCGAGCGCCGACGCCCGCTGCGGGTGAATGTGTTCGGGTACGGGCTCGGGTACACATGTGTTCCTGCTGACTTTCCTCACGGTTCATTTCTCCATTTTATACAATGATTTGACAAACTTCTGATTAATTATTTTAAAGATAACGGGGTGTTATTAATTACTGAACGGTAGCATAATAGCAAGCTAATGTGTAATATTACTATTGTTTCTCTCTGCAAACGTAAAAAATATTAATGAAGAGAATATAAAAATTTTATCAAATTAATAATGAAACTTTATATATATATATATATATATATATATATATATATATATATATATATATATGTATAGCCGTTAGCTAGTAGCCGTTTTAAAAAAATAAAATCATGAAGACAGATTTCAAAACTTATATTCAAAGATGAAGCCGAACTACCTGATTATTGAAAATTTGATAATGCATATTTTGTTCACAAGTATAAGCAGTTATAAAAATGTCTTAAAGAGTATAAATAAATTGTCGAATATTTTCATTAAACGTGTATTATGTGCGAGGTTGCGAGGATCTAAGCGGAAAACTGCTCGACGCTTGTGATTCTCCGAAGTTCGGTGGAGGTAGCGAAGGTTCGGGAGCTCGCACCTCCTCTCCTTTTTTCGCCCGCGACCCGACAGCCGCCGCAACAATACAGCATATACGTAGCATTCTTTTAGTATCGGCAACGGCCTCGTCATAGATTTTATAGCTTGCATATATAAAAAAAACGCGCATTTGTTTTGTTAGATTTATATTGGAGCATGTGCCGGATAATCCTATCCCTTCAAGTCGCATTCGCGTTCGCCAAAAATCCGTTTTCCAAACTTAAGTCAAGTAAAAAACAAAATATTCTAATCAAAATACATTTCCTACAAATTAGTATGAAATAGTTCAATAGATGTAATACATTGAGTTAAATATTGTAAGAAAATTTTTTTAAATATCTTGATTCACATTTGTTAGACCACTAGCGTAGGCACTTGGGTAATCTTGATGATAACGTTAATTTCCAAAAAAAATTTCGAATGTAGCTTTCTTTAAAAAAAACAATATTACCAGCATTATTTAGATCGGATAGAATGTTGTTCCATCTCTCGTACAAACTTACAATGCATGAGTAGTAGTTTAATCATCGAGCGTACATTTATTTCATAGCATGTACTTGTATTATTCGAAGCAATTTATCTATTTATATATCATCAGATTCTTAATAAATTTAATTATAAACTTCAATTTTGTAATTTTTAACCATTTGATAATAAACAAATCAACCCAACTATAGTGCGTGTCGAAATTTGGAAAGATATTTATGTCAGAAATGAATTGGTAGTAGATTGTTTCAATAACACACAAACTAGAATCGATATATGTACCGTATGTTAATCATAGGAATAAAAAATGTTTTTAAGCTAGATCAAAAATATCAAAAACTCGGATAATAATTACAGAGTAAATAATTCCAGGTGAAAAATCGCAAGAATCAGTTTCTAATGTTTTATTTGGGTATATTTGAAAAATATTCTGCGAGTTACAACGAAAGTCATGTTCTGATCGTGGTTTCGTTATCGATATATGCTTATCATCTAAAATCAAATAAAACCATTTAAATTAAAATTTTTTGCTGATATTTCTGTTAGCAATGTGCAATTACCGGAAGTATCATAGTTATTCCAAGAAAATGGCGATATTTTACTTTACGTTTATATTTGTATTATAATTAATAAATTTAATACATACTGTAAATATTTAAAGATTTGTTAATTTAGTGTTAACAGCATCAATCGCCCGTTCATCTTCATCATATGTTCCGTAGCTAAATTTCAGACAAAATTTTCAACATATCAGTAGTTACTTTATAATGATTTTTACTAATTAATTATACTATGCTTGTCGTTTTCCAATTAATCTGTCGAAAGAAACACTTCTCTCTCTCTCTCACTCTCTCTCTCTCTCTCTCTCTCTCTCTCTCTCTCTCTCTCTCTCTCTCTCTCTCTGCCTCCGACCTCAGAGCTTTATAAAAATGCAGCGCAGTAAGTGCAGTATAGTAACGGCGCGACGGTCCAAAACTCAACGACCCGCCACTGCAATCGAGAGAGCAATTAGATTTTCACGAAGCTGAAACTTTTCGAATCGCGCGAAGCCGCCGAGACGGACGCGTAATTAATGAATTTCCGTGATCCGATTCGCTAATCGGCCGTCGCGACGATCTCGTTTATAGGGCACCGAAGACGAATGGTCCCGCGGCCAATAACGAATCCCCTCCGAGAAACGTCGCTCGGCAGGCCACAATGGCCGATGGCGCGCTGTTACCCGCTCATTTTCAGCGGCGCGCCCGCGGCCACGCACATATAATCGGCGAAAAAGCTTCTCTCGAACGACCCCGCCAACCTTTGCCGATGAGAAATTAATCTCGGAAATTGCGGGCAGACCGTAGCTACGGGCTGAACTGGAAAATTGAGCCTTCTCGCCAACCGTCCGTGCCTCGCGCGCGTTTATCGCTCTATTAACAGTGTCGCGCTTACGACGCTGCTCTGCTCCAGAGCGTATAGGGCTCCCGGGGACAGTGCAGGAGCAACCGTATACACGCATGCACGCATGCACGCATGCGTACATGCGTGGATCCGCGCGCGTCTTCGTGTGTGATGCGCGAAAGAAGCCGGAGTGGAGAGAAGAGCGCCGTCGCCGCGGTCGTTGCCAAGGAGAGAGACGGGCGGGAGGAGGTAAAATCGGAGGGATAATAGCGCGGGCGAGGGTAACAAGCTCGTCGCCGTCGCCTTCGCCTTCGCCAGCGCGGTCTTGGCCGCAGCAGCGGTGCGCGCCGGGTGTCTCTTTTATACACAGCGCATGTATGCCCTGCGTGTGTAAGGGGTATGTGTGTGTGCGCGCGCGCGTATCTGCACATACATACATATATATATACATATATATATATATATATATATATATATATATATATATATATATATATATATATATATGTATGTATATATACGGAAGCGGCGAGATGCTTTCTCGGCCTCGCGCGGGCGCGCGGGTGCTAACATCAGGAGCTGCAGAATTCTATAGCGGCGGCAAAGACCCTGCTATCGATTGACGCTGCTCCTATATACGTATATAAGTATATGTATATATAGGTACTAGTTCTATACTGCAGACTTTCTCGAGCGCGTGACGTGTCCTTGCCGTCCACGCCTCCTTCTATTTCTCTCTCTCTCTCTCCCTTCCTTGCTCCCTAAAACTTCCATTGTGCTAACGACCCTTTTTTCTCGCCGATAAATCCAGAGTCCTCTCCCTATCTCTCTTTCTCAACTCCGTTGCCCTGGCTATATTTCTGCAATTTTTGCACAATACTCTTTCATCCAATAAACTATACTCCCTTTACCCGAGAAGCCCGAAAAGTGGCTCCTCTCCTCGACAAGAATTTACGAGTTTCTCTTTTAGCTCGCCGATATGACGACTGTAAGCACTCCGCTTTAATATCAGCCTCACGTTCGCAATTTCGTTACGGCGATCAAAAGCTCTTGCTTAATTTCTAAGTTTTCCCATGTATATATATACACAACATATCTAAAAAAAGTTATAATTGCCATTTTTTTCAGAACGATTTGCTGAAAAAGATGAATTAAAAAGGAAGAGAGGAGTAGCCTAGAAGGACTGTATTGAATATATACAATTTGTATGAGGATATCTGGTCACTAGTAGCGCTTTTTAATACTTTAGAATTATTAGAATTTTATGGGAAAGCGATTTTAAATTTTATGATAATAACAAACATTTTTGTTATATTGTTAGATTTTATTATAATAAAAGCGAAATGTTTTTTACTCTTATTTACATCAATCTCGAAATTAGATAATATTTTTTACGCTCCATAGTGCGTTTTTTTACGTCTCACCGTCCCTGTTCACTTTATTTGTCGATAGATAATAATTATTTAACTGATTATAAATAGTGCCATGTTTTTTACTTTTAATATCATCTTTAACGTATGGAATTGTCGTCAATATAAAATGACCAATTGAAAATGTCGAATAAAAACTTTAAAAATTATTTTGAATTAACGTGTAGAAAGAATAATAACAAAATTTTGTCTTCGTTGATTTGACAGAGAATCTCCTATATATCAATCCTAATCTAGCATTTGGGAATGCAAAATATTTGTATATCATTAGATGGAAAAATTGTTGCATTGCAAAAATGCAAAAAAAAAAAAAAAAAAAAAAAAAAAAAAGAACAGATCAGGACGGAAGGATTCTTGGCCACAAGGATACGATATTACGGAAGGTATATAAAGGACGTATTCATTTCGCGGTCGCGGCGAAATTTCCTCTAGACCTTCGGTCGCGAGCCCGGTTATACCGCGTTCACCGCACAAACATTGCGCATCGATGCATCGGATATTATAGGAGAGCGCGCGTTGTCTCTTCCCCCACCCAATTTCCCAACCGAGAAACGCCTGAATTTTTCGAACGGATGCTGGGACTCGGGCACCGTGAGACTTTTTTTAAATAATTATAAAGCTTCGTACCATTGGTAAATTCAACAAGTGTAAAATTTTTATGAAAAACAATAGCATCTTTTATGCGTAGGTATAAAAGTCAAAGTTATACGCATTACGCGAGCTGCTCTTTTTGTAGCTTTAATTTATTTTATACGATGCCATTATGTTTTTCACAAATTAAATTCTATATGTTTAATCTGTATGAATCACGAGCTGTATCAATCGAAAAAACTTTTTAAGTAGAACAAGTCACTGTAGCACGGACCGTTGATTAAAAAAAAAATAAAAATATAGTCGTTTCTTAAGGGAGGGGGGGATGCTCGCGCGCCTCGTAGCCTAGCTTCTCTTCTTCGTGCAGTAGAAAACCTCGTGTTTCTATGTAAATATAGTATATCGTTTCGTCGAGTTGTTCCGTCACTTTCTTCCGCAGGTCTTCTCTCTCTCTCTCTCTCTCTCTCTCTCTCTCTCTCTCTCTCTCTCTCTCTCTCTCTCTCTCTGTTTCCCACCATCCCCCTCCACCGGTCCGTCTTCCGAGGACCCCCAATCCTATACTCCGCTTCGCGCTGCACCCTCTTCTCTCTCTCTCTCTCTTTCTCTTTCTCTCTTTCTCTCTTTCTTACTCTATGTATATCCCCCGCGGCTACAAGCGTGCGGGGGAGCGCTCCGACTCGGCTCCGATGCAGGGACTTGTGCGTCGCGACCGTGCGTCAAAAGACGTCGCGGAGTGTTTCAGAGAGGAGCTGATTCTCGCTCCTAGTGTTGGTTGGCTTTATATATATATATATAATATACCGTACACGTATATTATATACACGGTGCGCTGTCAAGAGAGAGGGAGAGAGCGAGAGTGAGAGGGGGAGAGAGGGACAAGGCATCAGAGGGCTCGGCGCGGGAACTGCACGGACGACCTTCTTCAAGACCACTATATATATACTTTTGATCGCCCCGACTGAGTTTCGAGCTCGCCGGTCTGGAAAAACGGTCCTTCAAAGTCCAATCGGGCCGCCGGCTTCCGAGCACGCCGTCTCTAGTGCGCGCTGATTTTTGAAAAGTAATAAAGGGACCTCCATAGTGCCGCTCTTATTGCTCGAATAATTCCCGTTCGAATACTGGCCGGTCGCGCGAATTATACGTAGTTCGAGCCGAAAGCATTCGGCGATGCGTTATCGGAGCAGTGCTGAGACCCGAGAACGTTGGTGCGTGGTCAGTGACGTGAATTATTGTTTATATGTATAATATATATTGTTTCTTTGCGCAATGGTGATTAACATTGGTGTTCGATTGTGCGTTGTTGTGATCCAAGGGAATGCAGACACATTGATGTATATATAATATAGATACACACACGCATATATATATATATATATATATATATATATATATATATATATATAGAAAGACAGAGAGAGAGAGAGAGAGAGAGAGAGAGAGAGAGAGAGATAGAGAGAGATAGAGATAGATAGAACAACAGCACAGAACAACTCGAAGTAATTAATCTGATCTGCTGGTATATATACACATTTGATTATTAATTGGAAAACTTTACTCGGTATATTGCGGAGTAACCGCAGATTGTCAAATCTATATTTCATGAAAGACAAGCCGGAAGTAGGTAGTGATATCAAATTAAACTGATACAACGAAAAAAAATTTGGTAAACTGTAATAAATATTACTGTTATCGACCTAAAGAAATTAAATAAAAAGTACAAGTTACAATAAACACAAATTACAGTATTCCCCAATTTTGAATAGTAATAATTGGAAGACTATCAAATGAATCAATAACAAAATTTAAATTGAAAAAGCTGGCTCTGTCCAATTCAAAGATGAACAATTCATATCTGTAATGTGTACAGAACTTTCAACTATTAGACTTTCCATTATAAATTTCTTATCAATGCGTTGATATATTGTTAACCTTATTTTGTTTTATATATATATATTTTTTTTTTCAACGTGTTAACACGTGAAAAATATTTTTCTACCCTCGATAATTCCAGAGCATTCTTAGAGAACGAGAGAGAAAGGAGGGAAGGAGTTCAATTGCAGTTGAAAAGCTTTTATCACATTGAACTTCTCGCGCGTTTGTTCTTAAAATATTACTATACATTTATACCTATACCGTTATATTTTCGATTTAAACTCACGCTCGGGTATGAAAGTTTTCATAACTGGACTATAATATTGAACGACAATTTTTTTCTCTCGACGGTATGTGTTTGATTTCCGTCTATCCGCGACTTTTATCTATGAATGGTAAAAATAAACGATGGTATTATAGATATAATACAACAGAATAGAATCATATAAATTATTATAATAAATATTTTGTTAAACATCTTAATTGGAGTCTTCGAAGTCTACTATATATATATATATATATATATATATATATATATATATATATATATGCATACAGGCATATAAGTAATAATATAATATTATTAAAAATTGTACTTATGTAAGTAAGACCAATAAAAATATTTATTCATTTAATATAATGTTATACAGAGGCGAGCGAAAAATTGAGGGAGTAAAACACAATTTTTTATATTAAAAGTGCTTATAATTTCATTTCAAAGATAAAAACCATATTGTATGAATACTCTTTAAAAAATATAATATTTTACACCCGACATGTTGGAGTGCAAAATTATATTTTACCATTGTTTTTTTAAACGGGTAGGCACATGATTAAGAGTTGGGCTCTGCTGAGTCTCGAGCACTGCTATCATTATGAACGTTTTACACTTATACCGTTGAAAGTACGACGTTTACGATTTTGCATCTTTTGAAGATTAAAATTAAATTTATTCTTGGAATTTGCTTATCAATGTAAAAAGCTTTTTTAATATTGATAAATTAAATTTCAGTAATTGGACCCTTTCATAATTTCAATTATAAAGCGATTTCTGTTATAAGAAGTTTTGTCTGATGAACTGAAATATTGTTTTTAAATTATTCGTAATGTAACTTTACAGAAAGCCTATTCTTTACATAAATCGACAAAGCATGAACAATTGGTCGACTTCCACGATTAATGTATCAAATAAAAAAAAACATAAAAATTATGCGTAATCAAGAGGCATCACTAGCTCTGATAATTTATGTAAAAATCTCTACAGCAAATCCACCCCATCCAACCATGTATAAATCAGTAGATCTGAGAGACATTCGAAGAAGCAGGACGAGAAGGACAGCGATGGTCTTTCCCCTTTCCTCCGTTAACACTTTAACCCCCCTGTTCTGAGTTCTCGGTGTCTCATGCAATTCTCCCACCCTTCTATCTCTCTCTCTCTCTCTCTCTCTCTCTCTCTCTCTCTCTCAGGTATATAAAATTTCTTTGATGGCAGACAGATCAAAGCTATTCGATTTCACCGTGTAACGGCGCATCGGGAATAATCAATACTTCTCCATCGGCGGCTTTATCTCTCCCTCTCTCACTCTCTCTCACTCTCTCTCTCTCTCTCTCTCTCTCTTTCTCTCTCTCTCCTTCCTTAGCTCACACACGTGTCTCTACTGTTTCTCCCTTCGATACTCCCAGAGTGCGCTCAGTATTTATTTATCAGTCTTGTGGTCCTATCTACGTTTATATCAGTGAACTACTTCTAAGGCATGGGAGACGAATGCGCGGCAGAGAGGGGGCGAGAAAGAGGGAGAGAGAGAGAGAGAGAAATATCTAGCGGTTCAATCATGAAATCCTCCGGCATTCATTCTTTTTTCATATGTAAACGTGTATAAAAACATATATATACAACCGATACATGCGTCTGAGCGTTGTGTCGTAGAGGGGGTGCGATGCCGGCGCCGGCTCCTGCTTTCCCTGCTTCTCGGCCGACAAAGCAATTCGTGCGTGTAAGCGACGTGGCGCGTGCAAGACTAACGGGACATGAGAGCGAGAAAGAGAGAGAGAGAGAGGTGGTGGACGTAGGATTACACCTATATGTATTGGTCAATGTCGAGAGAGAGACCGAGAGAGAGAGAGAGAGAGAGAGAGAGAGAGATAGAGCAAGGGATCATGTGATTCCTCCTCTTTTTCTTTCGCTTCAGTCGGAGTGCAAGAAAATAGAGAGGTTGAGAGAAGAAAAGGAAGGGAGGAAACAGGAGGAAGTAAGCCTGTCGCTCGAGCTGTCGTGTGCACTACACACTCCTTGTCCCGTCTCCATCAACCCAACGCTGCGCTAAGATAATTGGAGTGGCTGCTCGGGCGGCGAGGGAGGTGTCTCAATCCGCGGAGACGACTTCGTTAATTTTTAGGGTGTAGTTGTCTCGGGAGAGGTGCGCGCTCGTCTTCACTATATAATACCGACGGCGATGCCGATGTTTGTTACATATAGACGCGTATATACACACATATATGTATATATATATATATATATATATATATATATATATATATATATATGCCACTGTCCATACGCCACTACTTCTTCCTTTTGGCTCGATATCGCGGGTATGAGCGCGCCGATTCTACCCTCGGCCCGAGTGAAATAATTTAACGCGCCTTTGTGGAGCTTTCGTTTGGGGCGCCCAAGTGGGCTTCCTTATCCCCGTCTTTGCATATATATATACCTTGTGTCAACGCCAGAGACGAGTATCTCCCTATTATACAAGACTCGATGGGAGGGGAGTTTGAAAAGGACGCTGCAAGTACGATGGTGCGTTGATCAAACTTTGTTTTGGCAATTATTCTGCCTGCTCGATATATTTTTAGAAGTTGCTTTACATTGTGAAGGATAAAGAGTTCGAGAGCTTAAACTCTTATCAAAAGCTACTCCGAGGAATTTTGGCAGATGAAACGCCACTTCGATTCACAAACTGTAAAACCATAAGATATATATGTATATATATATATATATATATATATATATATATATATATATATATATATTTGGCTCCGTGAAATCTGGACACTACGCTGAATTTAGTGTTAACTGTATGATAATGTAATTTTAACGAGAAGATTTGTTTGTAAAAGTTACAGGAAATTCTAAAGTACACAATTTGACTCTATTTTTCACGATCAGTCTGAACCAAAGACCAATGGAATAAATCCTTTTCTCATGGTATAGGGCGTGAAATCCCTATGCGACGCCTTCATGGTTGGCGGGTTTCTGTCAGGCACTATACGGCCTCATTTATGTGAAATTAGGTATTTTCTTCCATTGCTGGATGTCTATAAAGAAGGGCTACTTGTTCTTGAACAAAAGACCCTCCTTTGTTCGCATAAAGAGGACGCTGGGTGTAAGCCACTACCAACCATAAATGTGACGTATAGAGCTGTAGTGACTGTAGCTTGCTCTAGCCCTGTACCATAATTGAAGGATTCAATCCATTGAAGTTTGCTTTGGACACGCCATTTAAATTATGTATTTTCAGTTAGATTTGAACACTTATTACAGAACAGTATACAAAACGAAAATCGATTTTAAAATAAGCAATGAAATTTCACAAACATAATACAGTATTCAACATAATCATTGGATCATTAATAATAAAAATACTTTTCTACAAAATATAAAAACTATAATCGTTTTTTAAAATATTTTGTTCTGGAACAGAGCTTTAAATATCGATAAAGACTCTAGTTAGAGTTATACATCAGGGCATAAATATAATATTTAACGTCTCAATGGTTAATTATGGAACTCTATCGGTTTTTGAGTATAATAAAGAAACTCTAATGTTCTTACAAAGTTTTCTATTAATTAAACAAAGAATAGCATTTCTAAATCTTATATATAAGTCGAGTAAAATAATTTTTAAAGCAATTTTTTTTCTTGATATGCTTACACGAATAATCCACGGCATTCAGGTGACAGATTTAGTCCAAAATGAGCGAGATTACTCTGATTACCTTCAAACTAAGCGATGAAAAGCTTTATATCCCGACGCTCTCTCATTTTGAAGATCTTACTTTTTGCTAATTACAATTAGTCTAATTAAATTGCATATAGACTTTAATTCAAGGATCTTTTATTAAAATCCCACTTCATTGCTAGATATGAAGACTAGACAAAGGAGAACGAGAAAGAGAGAAAGAGAGATTTCGAATGTTGTGTATTCGTTTTCAATAAGAGACTCTAACTAACGTCGCATCTCATTGTTAACACACAATACAAATAGGATTTATGACCGGTAAATCATAAAAACGGAATCATTTAGTTATACTCGCGAGTATGTTTACCGACGTTAAGTATGAACACTTAGTATGGATACATAAACTAGTAATTTTGTATATTTAAATTGAATAATATCGAATAAGAACACGCCTCCGTTCAACCTTCTCATCGAAGCACATTTTAATCCTGCCAAAATTGAAATGCCGCTTACGCTACCCCATTACACGCTCGCGCATCAAGGCCCGTTGCATAGGGCGCAAAAGCGTTTTCCGCCAATTATACGCAAATTGGGCACCGGCGTTAGAAAACGGCCTTCTTCGTCTCTCATTCTCATAGAATACTCTTTCTACTTCGCTTTCTGCGCCTCGTTCCTCGAGTTCTGACCGAATCTCACGAGTACGCACTGCGCGCGCGTATGTGCGTACACGAAACACCAGGAAGAACCCCGTTGCGCTCGAATCCAGCGCGCACCCCCTCGGCAAAAGAACGACCCTGCGGAAGCTAGCCAAGAGGAGGTGGGAGGAACCCTCGTGTCTTCACCCGGCCTCTCCGCATCGTTTCGAGTCACGGGGCGCGCGTGTGCTCGTAACCCCTCGTTAACCCACCCTCCCGCTCTCTGGGGTCGACCCTCCGGTTGGCTACGAATACCAAACTCAGCGCTCCGCCGCTGTCGCTCGGCCCTCGCGTCTCTTTCCCTCGCTCTCGCTTTTTTTCTAGCATCTCGCGCGCTTCGAGGGTGGCGGCGCGGCGCTGTCGGTGCTGCCCGATGCTCATTGGCTTGATTGCCTTAATAAGGCGAGCTTATACGCACGACGAGCGGCTGGGCGAGGAATGAGAAAGAAGGAGGGAATAGGTGAAAAATGATAGCGGACGATGGAAGAAAGACGCGGAAAAAGATTTCGCGCGACGAAAAATAGGGAGATAATAACGAGACGCCGCGGTCGGTTATTCAAACTTGTGCGCGGAAAGGTTGAGGTTTCCTATATTTGGAAGAAATTTTTTCTCTCTCCAGTCTACACTTTTTTTACGCCGAAGCGAGGATGAAAAAGTAAACGATTCTTTTCTAAGCTTGTGATAGATTGAGCACGCACTTGACTAATTGGGCGAATAATTAATAGAGCACGATGTACGAGGATACTAGAATAGGCGGATGCTCAAGAAGAATGTTTCCGTCCATTACCTGATTGCGCGTTAATTTTTAGCAGGCGATGCGAGCGAATCACGGTAAAACGCAATAACATTATTATAGATAACGTACACGTCCTCCCGTGTTCCGTATATAGCGAGATGCTTCGGCACAAACAGAAAACAGATATTTAGAGCAAAAAACTTGGTGCAATTTTCATTCTATTATAATATTTCATTCGTTATGGTTATCTAGTTATGGATTGTACTGCGCTCGCGTCGGACCATCTACTACATTGTATAGCGCACCTAAGTGGGTTTGAACATTATAGATAGAATAACGGTGGCTTCTGCTGGAATTGAAAAATTGCGGAATCAATAAATTTTGCAGAATTGGCTTGGTCGAGTTGAAGGAAATCGATTCGTATATCTAAAACAAGCAAATCTTTTTTAAAGATTAAGCGATTCAGTGCGTCACTTGCATGAGTTAATCGTAGCACGATATTATCTTTTACACACACACACACACACACACACATACACACAGAGTTTAATTCTGTTTTCGAATGTTCAATTAGTTTTAGGGACAGATATATATTATTGAGATCATTGTGAACAAATGTTTTTGAAACAGCCATTCTAGAATATTTTTTCGGAATTCAGAATTCAAGGGAGAAACTTGAAGCGAACATCTACTCGCAAGTCAGAAATATACGTAAATTACGGCTTAAATGTAATTCTAATTTAGTTATAATAATTTAGTTATATAAATTCTACTGGACCATAAAGCGAACATGTACAAAATAACCTCGACTCAACACATTTATATCACTTTCTTAATTTAGATATTAGGCAGAAATTCCTCATTCTACAGTAAGATTAATCTTCTAGTTTCACATTGATTTGAATGTTATTTATTTCAATTACTTTAAGAATTCGTATTAAGAGATATAGCTTTCACTAACTGATTATTTAACGTTTTCATTGTAAAAATTGCTAAGTTTACTTCAATTCAAGAGTATAAACATCATATTGAAAGACGATATTTGAAATAGATATTTTATTTAATCACATCAGAACACTTCATATAAAATTCTATACAGGTTGATTCATAATTTATTTTATTCATATTTTTTTGTTATTATTTTAAGACGTTCCAGTATTGTTTGGAATGAAGTCTATTAAAAAGAAAAAAAAATTAGCCGTCAAGAAATGAAGCGTAACATAATTATTTGAGTGCCATAAGAAAAGGCCGCTTACATGAAATGTTTTTCCCATTTAAATCGTATTATAAAAACGTGGGAGCGGTCCAGAGCGGGCCTCCGTTACACGCGGGAAAACAATAACTCGTACGAACGAATGACCCAAATAACTTTCGAACTTCCTTATTAACTAACGCGCGTCAACCGCTCTAAAAAGAATCCTCACCAGCACCGCCTAAATTCCCGCATCAATTTCGCTACGTAAACGTATGCCACCACGGGAGAAGCCACGGGCGTGTTATTAATTATGCGCCACAGACCTGTCCGCCTTAATATATATATATATATATATATAACGGCTGGAAAAAACGGACGCTTATTTGGTGCGTGCGTGTATTCGTATATAGATATATGTATGTATGCACACATGCACACCCCAGAGACGAAGGCCAAATCGTAAATATATTATAATCTGTTATATATATATACTGATCTCCGCGAATAAGTGCGAGCGGGGAAAGAAGCTGCGCACCGCATATCCCAGGCCCCGCACGCATCGTGCGTTCCCGGAACACGCGCTCGGGACGCGCGCACATGCCGAACGGCAAGGAGGGCCGTGGGGAGGGGAGGTCGGGGGTTCCATTTATAGAAGGCTCTCGCCGCAGCCAGCATCCGGTGACCCCTGCGATGGGCCTCCTTCTAAGTGCGCGCGCGTGTATGCCGTGTATAGCGCGCGGCAAAAATATGGCGCGCAAGCCTTCGGCGTTCCCCACATGTTCCAAACATTGGTATCTACAGGCGCGCGCAAACACGCGCGTGTAAATATGCATGGAGCCGCGGAAGAGCTAAGCCGCGTTTCGGCGAATTTTTCTCACTCTCTCTCTCTCTCTCTCTCTCTCTCTCTCTCTATGTCCTCTGGAATTATGCTTTCCTCTCCACCTCCCCTTCCTCGCCACCTCGGACGCTATGTGTTTACGTGCTTCGACGCGTGCATTATGCAATTTGCGTTTCAAACGAGAGTTGCGCCCTGGGTCTAATTCATAATTGACTCGTTGACCTCGCCCTCTCTCGGCATTTTCGCGGCTGCAGCACGCGCGCGCATCATTCGCGTATTATGAGAACAGCATTATCTATAGGAGCGATATATGCATCAGCGAATAATGAAGTTTTATTTATTTACCGAGCAGCACTTTAAATCCCTCCAGTAGATGGAAAGCTGTGGTACGCTGTGGTTCATATTAAATATATAGGTCGATTCGGCAGTCAGGTACAGAAAGATGTCTGTGAAATTTTTTTTTCATTTTTTTATTTTTCAAGCTTTATTGAGACCTTTAGTGCCTATTTAGCTTTACAAAAAATACATAAATTACAAATCTAGATAAAATATTAAATATTAATTATAAATATTACATTTCTGTACCTGGTATTGTCGAATATGGCGTACAGAAATATTAAATATTAAGCTTACAATTTTTTAAGAAATTGAAAATGATTGGCTCGTTTTCACATTAGGCTCACCGATAAACATCTCTATACATAATAGATTGAATTCAGATCCAGGTATCAATTTATTTAATTTTGATAGCATAATTTTTCTTTGAGCGGTGTACATCGGACATTGCCAAATTACACGATTTAAGTCTTCTATATCACTACATTTACATTTAGGATCGTCGATTATGTTCACGCGATGTATAGCCCTACAGCGATTTAACCTAATTATAAATGCTCGATCTAAGTTTTCTTTTACATAGTCGTACCAAGCTCTGACCTTGTTTGAAAATTACTTTTCAAAAGAAATTTTGCCTTTCAATTCATGTTCAATGTTTTTATGAAAGCCTCTTTTTTAAAGAAGTGAACAAAGTGCGAGAATGGTAAAGTACTAATATCACATGTTCTTGCGTTAGTAGCAGTTTCGACTGTCGGATTTCTCGTTTCCTTCGATACCAATATGCGCAGGGATCCAATAAAATTTAACCCATGTGTGTGAAATAGTATGGCAGTGGAATAAAATTGTTTACATACATACGCACATGTATTTTTATTAATTTAACTTAGAACAGTCGACATAAGTATAATTTTTAATTCTAATATATATATATATATATATATATATATATATATATATATATATATATATATATATATTAGAATTTGATAGATTAATATTTTGCTAAAAATTCACAAAAAATGTGTACGTCTTTAAATAAAAGAGTACAGTTTGCATCATTAAATTAAAAGTCTTAAAAAATATTTCTGTACAGAATAAATTTCGAAACGTTTGGAATGATTGAAAAAAGAAATTTCTTCAGTTTGAAAGTAGTTAACGAGTACTATAATTTTTATTTTCATTATTAACTACCCGTTCATTCAAAATAGATTGAACTCAAATTTTTATTAATTATTATAAATTAAATCAATTCACATCAAGGCTAACAGATTCAAATACGTTATTGTTCCTGTTGTATTTGCAAAATTTCTATATTCTTTCTCCTATATACTACATATCAACTATCATGGACCATATGTTTCTCATTAATTAGACAAAAAAAATTACTCACATGTAGTTTGCAACAGATATTTCTTACTATTTCCGAAAGAAGCTTAAGAAAGTATTAGATTCGAACTCTTACCTATTCCTAATGTAAGATACTTTCTTACAACTATAAATCTATAGAGTACTCATTAGGAATTTGGAATGTAATCTTAGTAAATGCAATTTTTTCATAAAACCCAATGAAACAACTACTTACTTTTGGCGCCCCCTTTGAAAAACGAATAACAAATCAAGAAAAAAGTTTTAGAAATGTATCTCAGACCGTAAATATCTATCGGCACCTAAGATTAGTAAAGTATTCAACTCCGATTTTGCATGGAGACGAATCCAATTGCAAATTTCAAATAAGATTCTCAATTCTCCAACCCATAATCCGAGCTGGATTTTATTTTGAGAATTGGAGTTTGGATCGTGTGATTGCAGCATCTGAATTGTATATAATAGTGTTAACAGTCTATTTCGATATTTTCTTATTTACCGATAAATAACGTTCCTTGGAATTTGGCCCTTATTACACGAAACAATGTAAAATTACAATTTGGAAAATTGTTGTATTTTTCTTAATTTTTATATTAATCCTACTATTTTATGACGATATTATAAAATTATGTATTATATTCTATATATTTAAATGTTACATATATTTTTTGTAACGATGTAAGATTATTGAAAAAATCAATGTAGAGAAACTAATCATCTGCAAAGACTACGAATTTGTGAGCATAGTTTCGTTAAAATGTTTTTCTTAAACGGTTCCTCTTGAATCGAATCTGATGACAAAAATAGAGGGTTTCACTTACAACATTCCTCTGGCTACACAGTATATCAAATTTAATTAGGACGAATTACTAATCATAAAGAAGAAAATACCAAATATTTAGAATGATACAGCGGTAGTTGTTAAAACTTTTCATGGCTCATTATTATCGGTCTCGACCATATCCTTCGCTCATATCATATTATCTATAATGATTTCTCCTTTTTAGTTTAAAGTTATAAAGTGTCTGGACGATATAAATTTTCAAGAAAATATGAAAAAATTTATTGCATATTTGACGTGAAAGTTGATCGAAACATGTGGCATCGATTGTCAGTTTTCACAATAATTTGATTGCTGAAAGAATTTTTTTTTTATGAAAAATTGTTATTTAACATCGCTCACTGAACGATATTTGTACTGGCTTTGGAAATATAGATAAATGTTTTTTTTATTCATATTGCTATTTAGAAAATAACGAAGACAGACTTTATATAAATTTAAAATACAAGAATAAAGACATGTGAAGCATATATATAAAGAAAGAATTTATTTTTAATTTAAATCTAAATTAAAACTGTTTTTATTAGAAAGCCACAAAATTTGTTTGGTGCGCTCTGTAAAAAGGTTATTAACCATAGTTTATACATAATATACGATCCTTGAGAAATAATACCTCGAATAAAACAGACTTTTATTTAAGCTCAGGGAATATTTGAGCTTTTATTAAAGTATACAGTAAATATTGCTCGAGCCCATCGTAATACGAACGGCGCGCTGCTTGTTTAAAACAGTATAAATCAAAATAACATGCGGAGTACATTATAAAACGAAAATAATATAAAAGCTATAACTTTCCGCTTCGAAAGAATAATTCGCGAATGTACGTATAGAAGCGCAAACCTTGGCGAACTGTTAAAAAGTAATTCAGAAATCTCATAAAGCGAGACAGATTGTTTCACGAGAAAAGAGAACCGATCCTGAAATGTGTGTAGTTTGTGCAAAAAATCGGAAAACTGTACATTAGTAACTTCTAAATCGAAGATAGAACATGTTTTTCAGCTTGAGTTGAATTAAATTTATGTTTTTACGATAGAAACACGAATAAATATATACATGTTTAATTATTTTATAATATTCTTAGACAAAAGTATGAATAATTTCTGTATATAGAAATTGAGATTATTACGTGTCTTTCTTAAATTCATCCAATGTATTCATTTCTTTTAAGCATTTTGAATTTAATATTTAAATTTTATTTTGTTAAAATATAAATATAATTCAAGAATTGCAATAAAAGAATATAAATAAAATGCCGGCACCATTACAAAAAAAAAATAGAGATTAATGCTCTGGACTAGTTTCAATGTATAGGATGTCAATTTTGAAGATTAAGTTTAATTTTATAACTGTCAATTACTTTCAAAAGGATGGGAATTATAGTGAAATTTTTTAACCGTCACTGCGCATCACATTAAAGGATTTTACAAATCGATTTTTTATGAACAATAATTAAATTAAGGTTATATACCGTTATTCATAAACCTCGCAAACCCTGATTTTGTAATTTGCAACGTAAATACTTTTCTCCAATTAAGCTCCCATTGCATCGACAATCGATACATACGCATATGCCTTATATATGATAATATGCGATTCTGATACCGGGCGTATCACTTAACAATAAAAGAATACTCTATCTATACATGCATACATACATATATATGTGTATCTATGTGTGTGTGTGCGTGCGCGCGCGTGCGTGCGTGCGTGCGTGCGTGTGTGTGTGTGTGTATCTATGTGTGTGTGTGTGTGTGTGTGTGTGTGTGTGTGTGTGTGTGTGTGTGTGTGTGTGTGTGTGTGTGTGTGTGTGTGTGTGTGTGTGTGTGTATATACATGTTCCGAAGAATAAAATGAAGAGTAAGAAAAAGCTGCAGAAGCGTCGAATCGCACGTCACAGCATTGACGGTAACGCCTCGCACCGTCAATTTCTCGGTGAACTTTAGAGGGCTCTTGCGCTCGCGGGCTTTTAATCAGTGTCTGATTCCCGGTGGCGGTTAATTTACCGGCGCGACTGTGCATAGCAAATTAAAAAAAATTTTTTGCGAATTTCAATTTTAGGAGAATTATTGTTATTGTTATAATCACCGACTGTCACATCTCGGATAGCAATTACTGTTGCATTTTTAATTTTTAATTTTGATACAAGTATTATGTCATTGATTCTTAAGGCGTTCATGTTCTATTTTTTTGCAGACATTCTTAGCTGGGATATGAGGTTTTCTCAATTAACTTATATAATTAAATACATTTATATATTAATAATTTATATATTCTTTATTTTATCTTTTAAATATCCTATAAATTCATTTCTATGTCTAATTATTACAGCTATATAATATAGATAGCAGAAAAATTTCTGAGGTAAACAAAAAGTGGGTAAGTTAATAAGTAAATCTAGTTTGATTTAAGAAATAGTCTGAAGAACAGAAGTATTAACACAATTAGCTTTGTTATCACAATTTAACAGAAATGAAAAATATATTAGTCCTTCGTTGAAGTATATTAGTATTAAAGCTTCTGGTAAGGGTTTTGGTATACGATTAGCAATGTTAGTCTCAAAGTCTGCAATCTGTTAACTTTTAGTCTTCTACTATCTCGGAACTTTACATTTGTTGTATATTTTTCTAAAAATAGTAAGAATTGTTTTCTATATAAGTTTCTATAGAGAATAGTAGTACTTCTACGGTCTTTTACTAGAGCTTATGGGCTGCTATAAGCAGAACCCAGGTTACAAAATCGATAGAATAAACAAACCAACATCCTACCGAAAGATCTTTGTGCAGAAAAAGACAACCTTTTTTTCGAAATCTATATAATATCCAGTATGGATCGATTGCTAATTGTCGATGCCTGGGCACGATAGTAGATCATTATGACGGTTCATCATCCAATACGTGATCAGGGATACAAGGGAGACGAAGACGCGAGAGAGAAGAGGACGACCGAAGCACACCGCTGGTATATAGTTTCACATGCCCAGCCCGCTCACTTCCACAATTGTACGAATTTCTCCCGCAATAAGTGCGAAGCATTTAGCAATTGAGCGTAATTAACCTCGCCTCCCCCTCTCCTCCAGTGGGCCTGCACACAGTGGCCCGTACAATCAACTCTCCTCTTCTCCATGCATATATACATACACACTCGGTTATTTAATGAAGCCCCAAGCAGTCACTAAGCAGACGCTGCTCAGTTTCGCCTCGGAGGCAAAGTCGTCCTTTTTCAACAATGCCACTTCATCCATCTATACATATACGTCTGCCTCTCGTTACGCAGAACGGCTGCGGCGAACACCTTTCCGCACACTGCGGCCTTTTGTGCATTTATATTTATCTTTTCATCGCGCTCTCTCTCTCTCTCTCTCTCTCTCTCTCTCTCTCTCTCTCTCTCTCTCTCTCTCTCTCTATATATATATATATATATATATATATATATATATATCTATGTATGTATGTATGTATGTATGTATGTATGTATGTATGTATGTATGCATGTATGCATGTATGTATGCTTATATGCATATAAAGTCAGGGACCATTATACTCCGTTCTGCATAATGCATAGCGACGGTCATCGGTCATCTTTCTCGACCACTCCCCCACCCCCGGTTTTAGATTCTGTTTTTGTAGCTCCAACGAGCGCGCGCGCGCGTGTGCATGCATCGGGCGTGCGTACAAAGCGCCCCCTCCTTGCAGCCTTCACCAGACGCTGAAGTTCTACGCCTCTCGTGTACGCGACGAGCGGCGACGCGGTTTTTTTGGCTTTCTTTTGCTCGTGAACGCCACGGGGAAATTTGTATATATAGTACTATATATATATAATACTATATATATATATATATATATATATATATATATATATATACTGTTACAGTGCTCGCGACGCTTCCTGCAGCCGTCGCGCGCGATTATGACTCAAGGGAGGCGCGCGGAGAGGCGTTGTGTTTCAGGCCCCTCTAGCGTATATGGAACTTTAATAATAGCGCCGGGTAGCTTGCGCGCGCGCCTATTTATCGTTCGACCATGTATTATACGCGTATGGCTATTTGTGAGCTGTATACAGGTGTGCTTCTTTGTCGTCCCCTTCCGATTTCACCCATACACCCTTTTCCTCTTCTTGTCTAGGGCTTTACGGGGTCTCAGCCAAATGCTGACAAATGGAATGAATCGGGATGTAATTATAACTATTTAAGTATATGTACGTTATATGTATATGAACGTTACACGAGTAATGGAACTAAAAATAATAATAATAACAACAATGATATAGAAGATCGGGAGAAAGGATACGCGTTGAACAATAATAAGGTATCTGTATTTTTTTAATTGATTCTTATATTTTCGACTTAAAAAATGACAGATTGCCGTGTAATTATTTGAGGCACAGAGCATATTTCGTATAATTAGGGTTGCAATTAATTGAAACCTTGTACAAACATGTTTCGGAAGTAGTCGTAAAAAAGAACGTTTGGTACATTGTTCAGAAGAACGGAAGACCGTACACGGACAAGCTAATTTATTAACTTCTTCAGGAACGGTTTTATTTGTTATATAGCATTAAAAACGAAGAAAATAAGCAAAAATTAATGAAACAAATTTGGAACAATTACTTATTTCACGTAAGTTTACTTATTTTGAATATATATATTCAAAAAAGTATAAGAGATGTGCTTCTCGGATTAATTTAAGAAAGAAGAACACAAAAGTGAAAAAAGAGAATATACAGCTCGTTAACAACGATGGATATGAAATCACGTCAGTTTCAATTAATATGCTGAAAAGCGACCTCGCAGAATGAAAAAAATAGATCACCCTGGGACGATCCGTACAGAATTAATATTAAATATTACTCATTTAACCACATTAATTAAATTTGAAGGAAAAAAAGGAGGGTTAGTATTGTGACGTATGCCGCGAAGGGAAGTGTCAGCGTATCAGCGATGCAAGGACAAGATGGAAGGAAACGGGCCGCGGCATTGGCAGCTCATATATATATATATATATATATATATATATATATATATATATATATATATATATATATAGCGTACACTGAATACTAAAAAACTAAGAGAGGCGCGCCTCAATTTCCGCACTCGTCGATGCATTAATCGACCGCGAGGTCGCCTCAACCGTGAATCTCGGGAACGGTGAACTGCCGAGTAAGCAGAGCAAAAGAATAGGGGATGCGCGCGGATTCGGTTGCGAATACGAACGGCGCCTCCTCTGCATTAGCAATGAGAGCCACGGGTTAAAAGAGACTTTATATATATATATATATATATATATATATATATATATGCACGCACACGATGGGGCAGAGATAGCAGAAGATAAAAGGAGGCAGCGGGCGCGCTCGAAATAAAAGGCCCAGCCCGCGGGGAGACACCTTGCGCCTGATACGCTTAAATCAGGAGTCGTAGGGGAGGGGAGGAGGCAAGCTGAGCTCCCGGGAGCCCGATAAGAGGTGGATATCGAGCGCGTCCGTGGGACGAGGCTCACCAGCGCCTATCTGTGCTTTTGATAGAGGCGTGGGCGAAAGTGGGTGGGAGGGGAGGTTAAACACGCGGAGCCGCGAGAAGAAGGAGGACGAGCCACGAGACGCGTATTACGGCTTTGAAGACTCTATAAGCGTCTGAATTTTTGTTTCTTCTTCGGTTGACTCGAGGACAAAGACGCGGGTTTGTGCGATTGCTCGGCAATTGTCGCGCCATCTACATAGGAATATAGAATAGCGCTCAGGAAATCCACCTTTGCTTTTCTAACTATGTTTCCACAATCTTTTTTCACATTTTCATTTCATCTTATGTGTCGAATCCCCAAAGTCCTCTCTTAAACTACCTTTCAAATCTTATTTAATAAATTATGCATTTATTCAATATTACTTAACACTTACGGACAAGGTATTTTTTTTTCAAAGAGAATTACAAAAATATTCATATACAGGTGTAGCAACAAATATAATTATTTGACAAAGAAGAAACTGCATTATTTACCACATTTACTGAAACAGAAATTGTCTTTAAAATCATTTACAATAGTTTATTTAAGAGCATAACTATAGGCCATTATTTGCAAACACATGTGTATAATATTGATTTTGAAGCTACTAAGAACTAAAATGTTTTGAATAGAATTAGGAAAATTTTATTGTAAAGTTTTTATCTTCTTTAATTTAAAACAGTAGCATTTAAAACAAAAGCATGCGAATAATTATTAAGAACATTATATTTATATGAATTTCATTATGTTCGTGGAAAATAAGTTAATCATTAGATGTAAAATAATTATTAAAAAACTTCCAAATATTCCAAGAGAATCGTATAGTATATATGGATCAATAATGTAAAATCTAAATTAATTTATATTTTCACGATATCATTAAAATTCAGCTGTCGATCAATTATTTAAGATAATAATAATAGTCTAGCTTATCTATGGATTATTTCATCAATTTTTTAGAGATAGAATTGATTTCAGTACGGATAGGTTCTATCAAACATAAAATATATAACCTAAATAATTAATAACTTTCTTCTTTTTCTTACATCTACTTTATGCAATGCTTTTCTACTGCTATCAAATTCATTTAAATATTATAAATTAATTAGTAATGAAGAATCTTTCACACCTACTGTATAAGTTTATTAAAAATTTCCGATGGAAAATTTAAAATTATTAGAATCTTCACACAACATTCATGAACAATAACGAACTTTTATTTTAACGAGCAGAGTAGCTTTGTGTTTTCGTCTAATGAATGATGAAAAGAAAAATTGGAGCCATAGAATAATTCAACATTGCGAATTCATAATAATATATAATACTGCATTAATTCCTCCAACATCATATAAATCCTAATGATATACAAAAGTACTATAAAGTACGGCTATTATCTCAATTCATTTTCATTTTACTGTCTTCGTACCAACTCCTTTCCTCTAGCCGTTGGAATCTTCGGAATAACAGAAAAAGAATGAAGATTTATCGACCTCATAGCATATTGGTTATTAAAAGCGAAAATACGATAGAAAGATATATATATATAGAGAGAGAGAGAGAGAGAGACAGACAGAGAGAGAGAGAGAGAGAGAGAGAGAGAAAGAGAGAGAGAGAAGAAAGAGAGAGAGAAAGGGAGGGAGAGAGAGAGACAGAGAGAGAGAGAGAAAGAGAGAGAGAGAAAGAGAGAGAGAGAGAGAAGAGAGAGAGAGAGAGAGAGAGAGAGAGAGACGCTGGCGGCATCTTCTGCGCGAGTAATCCAAGAACAGGAGCAGAACGTCCTTAACTCGCTTAATTCGACGGAGCGCGCAGATATTTAATTTACTCCCACATTAAGGATACGAACGCTTCTGGCGAATTCCCTACTGCTTCTTTTTCTATATTCCCGACCGTCGTCGCTTCCATTTTTTCCTTCCTTCTCCCAAAGGAGCTGGAAACGAAGAAGGGTTACTAATTTGATTTGCAAGAAACGAAATTGTCCCGAGCCAATATTCAACGGGCGTATTTTTAGCCTAATGAAGAATATGATGAAAGAGAGAAAGGGATAGATAGATAGATGGATAGAAAGAAAGAGAGAGAGAGGAGGGGGAGAGAGAACTAAGAATTTCTGTTGATGAGACATGAAATATTTCGTTTTTTAAAATGATTTGGTATTTCATGTGACATTTAATTATAAATTTCAAACAATTACAAATAGCTAAGAAATGAAAACTTGATAGACGTCCTTTATTTGCCAATGAGATAACATTTTCATAAATAACGGTTGGTCAGATATTTTTTTTTGCATTAACGAAGAGGTAGAACGACCCATTTATCCAATTTGTAACATAATTGATTCCGATTCATTAAACTTCAACCTCTTCGCACCTTGAATAAATTATTGTCTATGCTAAAAGTTAATAAGAAGAAAAATGTTCCATTAATCGATTACCTCGACCTTTATTAGTTGAAATCACATCAGTAGTATCGATATTATACATAATAATGTTACTTGACTGTTAGTTACCCCGATTAATGTGAGTAACTCAGAGATGAATGTATTAAACGCGCGAGAAAATGAGCATCTATCACAATTGCTGAGTAAGTTAAAGATAAGGAACATTTTCAAAATTTTGTTCATGGACACTTAAAGAATATTTGATTTGGTGGTTATCTTCAATATATTGTGGAATAACGGAGTGTGAAGTAGAGGTAAACTCGAAGTATGTCCATTATTTAAAATCGAAAGTTACTTCATTGATTTTAATTAGCAAAGTTTTCCAACGCTTCACTAGTATAACTACGGTGCTCTGCTAAAATCGCTTAAAACATGGTCGATCTTGATCTAAAGTCTTGATTTTAACGAGTCGTTTAAATCAAATCAATTAGCAGTTACTATTTTAAATTATATATACGTTAGAAATAATGTCAACTTAAATATACACAGTAAATCTTTTATAATAGGCTATTATATATATATATATATATATATATATATATATATATATATATATACGTACAGATGACTAATGAAAGAATTTCATAAAGTCAGGTATAAGATTTGTTAAAGAGTAAATAGGGAAGTAAAGATTCTTATACTATTTAATCGATCAACTTAGGTAGTTTTTCTTGTAAAACCAACTGTCATGGTCTCAGCTTGTAAATACAATAAATCGACATAATAAAAAAGTTATGGGAAAGAAGTATAGTACAAGCCGTCCGAACATTTTCAATCTTCGTTCTTTTTTGTGTAGTCAATAGCGTTCTTAGCCTTTGAATAATATTAATTGATATTAGACACAGATTTTGTCGAGCTGGTTGAAGTTTAATACATTATTTTTGTTAGGCTACAACTAGGTTGAAATCCCGTATATGTAAGAGCATAATTTTGATGCGGTGCGCGTATAATAAGCCTGTAAATTTGCCAAAGAATCAATCTCGTCGGAGTAAATTCCTTTGCTAATCCTATAAGCCGATATAAATGATGCTTTAATCAACGACAACTATATGAATAACGGCATAATGAAAACTAACGGCCCCCCCCCGGCTTTTCATTCTGCGGCGGGTGAAATCTGGCGTAATTTTAAAAGCCATCGGCACAGAT
The DNA here is from genome assembly GCA_018907035.1 of Sycobia sp. Sy_11. Taxonomy (NCBI): domain Eukaryota; kingdom Metazoa; phylum Arthropoda; class Insecta; order Hymenoptera; family Epichrysomallidae; genus Sycobia; species Sycobia sp. Sy_11. The sequence goes on along the minus strand of JACCIC010000121.1, from coordinate 1,167,622 downwards.
TTCCTGGCTCGCATAGCTCTTTTGTATATCCTGTGAATGCGCGTACATATACGCACATTAAGTATAGGTGCGAACCGGTTTTACAGCTCAATTAGGCCACGAAACGTCATCGGCGCTAAATCTCCCTCTACATATAAACCCTTGCAAGCCCCTCGATGAAAAGAGCGGCGGGGATGTCACGTTACCGGCATAATGATTTCGAAGCGTTATTGCGCCGTGCTGCAGAGGGGCACGCGGATTTTCGGTCCACGCGTGGGGGGCTGTGTTTTCTCTCTTTCCAACGACTGATTCCTTAAAGAGATGTCCTCTCACGCGCGTTACCATCGCCACCACTCTTAAACCTATATACACGTCGCTGTTGTTCAACCATAGAGTTGAACCGTAGGTCTGGCCGATGTACATGGTCTATTAAACATTATGTGCCGTCATCAAAGTTGTATTTTGAGTGCTCTTATGATTTTCCGCTGCCTCGCGCCCTCTTTTCCTTCCAGGCAATGCTTGGCGCGCCGAGTATTAAAAGCTCGGAACCAAAAGTCGCTGCGAGACGCTGGACCAGAACGCGGACTCTACCAAATGTGATCTCATCCTATAGCCGCTTCATTTGCTCCAGCTGCGGTGTATGTAAGCGCAGACGCGAGCAATGAGTAAATGGGGGAACCGCTATGTACGTATCGTTTTTCAGCACTCCCTTCCTCATTTCTCTTTGTCTCTTTCTTGGCCAACATGCTATATTATAGTCGTCTCGATCACAGTCTTCACCAGGCTGCGTGCATGCGAGAGAGGGGGCGAGGGTAAGTAGGGAAAGAGGAAAGGGACTGCAGGACAGTCACTTAATACGCTTCAAGAAGGGATTAGGTATCTCCTTTCGAGACTTAACCGTAATATGCTTTTGACTCGCGGAGCCCCATATGCAGTAGCAGTAGTAGCATATATAGTAACATCTGCTCTTATTCTCCGTCTCTGGAACGAGAGCCACTACTTCCTCGGCGTATATGGTGTATATATACTTTATTTCTTGCAGTATATAGCTCGCGGCAGTGCATGGTAGCGGTGGCGATGGAGGTACCGCCCCATTATTTCCTTCTTTATCTGGCACGCGTTTTATTTGCGTTCCGCGCGAAACTCCCTCCTGCACACATATATGCATATATTCTACTGAACAAATATCCTTTTGGTGTTACGCTTTTTTAAATCACTGGCCTGCAGTGCGTGTTGACCGCCCTGCTTTCGGACGAATAATCGCTGCCCTCCCGCCCTCTTCACCCCACCTTTCTACACCTTAATAAATACGTCCTGCTGGATTTATATATTTGAATGCGGCCTTTAGTCTTGCAAATTTATAACGCGTTTTGGTAACGGGCAATTCCGTATATTTTAAATAAATGGTTAAAGACGGAAAGTTACACTTTTTGTTAAGGTAAAACAAAATGTTGAAGATCCAAATTTTTGGTTCAAAACCAAAATGTTTTTTTTTGTTGAATTGTCACTCATTATTTATTTTCTGCAAACACAAGACTTTTTGAATTTGCGCAATAACGTTTTTAAAAGAAAGTAAAATTATTGGACTTTGCACATGTTGAAATTGTAAACTCAAATGCTTATTGTAAAAAGACATTTATAATATAATACGTACTGTGAATGTTCTCATTTTCACTCGAATTTTGATTTTTATAATTATGTATGAATGTATAAAAGAACAAATCAAAATGCATAATCTGGCATAAAAAATTTGTAAACTTACAATTATACGAAAATCGTTTTTCTGAATTTCTCATATAAATCTAATGATTATAGGATAATCTTTCTCCATAAATATACAATTGAAATTATATGGGAGTTAAGCATATCCATTCTAATAAAAAATTTTTAAAAAATTTATTAAAGATTTGTGGAAAAAATGGAGTTTAAATTTTATTTTAATAAAATGTTAAATTTCTGTTATTTAAATATTTATACGATCGTTCCAGTCTATAACGCTTCAATTGCTTTACTGTCTGAGACTAGAACAGAAGAAATTATACATATACCAAGGGCACAGCCAAGCGATACCTCGCATCTATAATTATTATTTGTGAACGAGACATTGATAGCATTAGCGGTCCAGACGTCCGATTTTATCATTTCCTCTCTCGACTTCAATGGGTTTATGGAGCACGGGGACTAATTGCAAATTTGCGATTGTTTTTTTTTCTCAAGGGCATGCGAACTGTTGCTATGCCGACTATATAAGCTCGAACACTCTTTGCCTCATACGGGCGCCAGTGTGCAGAAGCACATTGTTGTGGCGATTTTTGTTATTAAACCAGTGGGCAAAGGGAGAGAGAGAGAGAGAGAGAGAAAGATAAAATAAAGTGAACGAATCAGAGGAATATACATATACGAACAAATAAAGCTCTCTCTCTCTCTCTCTCTCTCTCTCTCACTCTCTTTCTTTTTTTCTCACTCTTTTTCCTACTCTCTCTCTATATATATATATATATATAATATCGGTTTCGATAAAAGCAAGAGCCAAGCGTTGTTTAATTGAGAAAGCGTATTTCGAGATGTACAGTGTACTAAAAAAAATTTCGTTCTTCTCACACGCGTTATTGAGCTCGGGATATTGAAGTCCGAATAGAGGTCCGTATTTATTGAAAATATCGCAAAAAAAATGTAAAACTGGAAAATACTGAATATACACACTAATACATGTACATTGTACATGTATGGCAGCGATTACACATGGTAACGAAAAAATAAATAACTTTTAAAAGATTTGTTTTTAATTTATTCTAAGGATTCGAAACTTTTTCTTCATAATCGTTTCATCATGTTTATAGTATTTTTTTTTCTGTTTTAGTCAAATTGTAGATTTCTGATAACAATTATCATTTTTTGAACCAAATTCATAATAAAACAGAAGTAGTTTTCGAAGTATAGTTCGTTATAATGGAACTTATCCATAACCTGTTTTTTAAAGTTATTTTTTCATTTGTCTACTAAGTTATAATAAGTTATTTTTCATTTGTATACTATATCACAAAACTATTTCATCGCTTTTTCTAGTAATCGAAAAAAATGTAAGTTTATTATAATTTTTAATGTTTTCATTGGAATACCATGATATTTTTAAATTTATAATATAGTTCTCACTATTATTATTATTTTACATTAAAATCTCAATATATCCTGTTCTAAATCAAACAATATTATTGATTTTTGTTTAAGATATTATGCTCGATAACATTGAACCTTGAAATGCCTGCGTTTAATCATAGCAAATAAAAGCATTAAAAAATTAAGAAATTTTTATATTTAATACAAACTATAGACTCTTTATTATATAATAATTTAATAAAAACATTATCGCGGTAGATCAGCTAATAAAAATGTTAATTACATTCAAACATAGGTTAAAGACATTAAAATACTAAATGTGTACATGTGTAAATGTAAACGTGTATATGAATTTATGACGCCAATGACCATTCATAATACTTAACAAAAATATAAGAAGGAATCTAATGGTGCTGGTGGCAAAACCAAATCGAACAAGATTTGAATTTCAATTTGAAACGAAAATTGAAAGAGCCATTGTAGTTTACGTTTCACGAGTCACCTGCTGGGCTCATCAATAAGATGACAGTAGGTGATCTAATCTTATACCGGCACACGGCAAACCGGTTTCCATACTTTCCTTGTATAGTATAAGCTCTGATAGATTTCGCTTGCGACAGAAAGAAAATAACATAGGTGGACATATTTTTTAAGCAGAAATGAGATCCTATAACGAACACGGAGAATTTGACTGAGCTGTATTATAGCAATTATATAGCAGTAGTAAACTCTTACTGAAATATCCTATAACATGGAAGTTTGGGAAAACGTAATTGATTTTCTAGATTTTATATATATATGAGACATCGTGATTTTTTCCAAATGAAATATTACAAACATCGAAATGAACCACATCAATGAAAATTTAAATATAGTACATTGGAACAATTTCACATAGTTTAGAGCTCGGTTTAACGTTATACATTTGCAGGTTACCCAGCTCGGAGTTCACAGATAGTAATTTTACATTATTCACGTATAAGGTATCAACCTTTCTATAAAACATTTTTTCTAAAGTATATTAATAGTGCATAACGAAAATTGAGGGTTCTGGAGCAGGTTTCATATTAAATGTGGCTTTATGAGCTCAAAACAGGAAATGAACCATATCTGATACATTTGCAAAATTACATAAAGCTTAAGACATTATAGTAAGATAATTGAAGTCAATTATCGGTATTTCGACGAAGAAAAATATATATAAAATTTTGCCAACGCATAACGTAGAATAACATTTCTGTTTTCAAATGGGCGGACTGGTATTTTGTTATAGTAAGGCGGTAGACTTACGTAAAAGAGTAAATTCTAAACTAGGAATTTCATTAGCCTTGAAATCAACCTGTTGAAATACTTTGACAGTTCTTCGAGCGCGGGAGGTTTTGTCTGTCATTCGGGACTTTTGTTCGAATTTCCTTGGTCTGTGTTCTTTAAGTCTATATTTTGAAATATAATAAAACTCTATAGGGCGTTCTTACAGCTCATCCTGTGTACAACCTAAGATTTACGTGCAATTTATAAAATTAATAGATACTAAAGTAAGAATTTTGAATATTCATCAATTAGCTTGTAAGTTAAGAAATGTATTAAGATTTTTATTACAAAAAATATAAAAAACGGTGTCCAACAAGAGGTTGAACACTAGGCGACGCTGCTGCTTATATACGACTGTCCCTTCACGTCGGGGCTCCTTAACAATGTTAATGAAAACAAAGCGCGCACACCAAGTCCACCCTTCGTTCGCGCTACCTGACATAAACAAATTGTACTCCGGGGGCGCCCGTAACTTTTTCGAACTGCCAGCGCGAGAGTTCCAATCCAACTTACTGAATCCGAGGGAATAAGTCTATTAGAAAAAAGAGGTGAAAAGGAGAGACATATCCCGCATTTCCGTTAAAAACTTTGTTCCTCCTTATAGTCCGTTTTATTTACATGTATACACACCCTCCAAGTAGAAACAACACACAGTAGTCGTACTGTTGTGCGATAGGACGTTCCCCTTTTCACGTCTATACATCAGTCTCGAACTTAAACGAGCCGCGGCTGACCTTACATCCGGTCCAGCAGAGAGAGAGAGAGAGAGAGGGAGAGAGAGAGAGGGTGGGAGAGAGAGGGCGAGGGGGGGCAATGCGCAACTCTACTATCGGAGAGAACGAATTGGAACGGCGGACTACTAAATAACAATAGTAAATTCGTACGCGCCGGCTCTTATTTCCGGTGAGCTTGGCGACTCTCTTCCGTCGCTCCACCGCTCTACGCATGCCGGCGGACATTCATTGTTCGATCCGCTGTTCTCCCCCCTCTCTATATTGGTCGCATATATACGTATATATAGCGAACGTCACACGTCGTGGCCGCTGTTATTTACCGCGGCCCCCGCGGCAACTGGGTTTAACCTGTACTCGGCAAGGTGTGCGCCTATATCTACCTATACGAGATATATACAAACGCGCGATTCCTATCTGCTCCTCTCTCCTCCCCCTATCCATGTTGTACTTTTTCATTTTCTCTTGCGCTCGTTTCGCGCGCACTTCGGACGTAGCGCACAGGGAGGAAGCGGTGAAGGGTACAGGCGTGCGTTGAATAATCGTCCTAGGCATATATCAAAGAGAGAGAGAGAGAGAGAGAGAGAGAGCCGGCGAGGAGGACCTTGATGCGAGCACGCGTGATCGCATGGGTGAACGAGAGATACGAGATCAAGCGATTAAAAGAAAAGGTTGCGCTAGCTTCGCGTTTGCGGATGTAGCGCTCAAGGCGCCGATGCGCCGCGCAACAGCGAAGATATGGCAATGGGGACGGGATTATTATTGATATTACCGCTGTCTGTGGTGCGTCTATATACTGCTGCAGGCGGCGCGCGCGGCGGCGACAGGCGAGGCGCGGGACGTAGCACGGAGCTCTTGAGATTAAATCATTTCCTTTTTATTGTGCGGTAGGCGAGGAGAGCGCGTACAGCAGATTCTGTCATTGTATTAGCTGCCGTTTATTATTTTATGACCGGAAAGCTGTTTATGCGCCACTCCGATTTAATACATTGCCTGATTGTTTGATAACTCAGTCAAAGTTTTCAGAACGTATGTACATATGCCGAGTATGCATGAAGGACACCCTATTTCAATTAATTAAACAAACATTAGATTTATTATATTTTCATCGGAATACTAATTTCTGATTGTTTAAGTTGTATAATTTTATTAATTTTTATTAAATTATTCGTTTCTGTTTGTTTGTTTATTCATTATTTTATGTAACAGATTTTCTATAGAATAATGTATCCTTATGAAATGGGGATATCTCAATTGTAATTCTGATTTTTCATCAAAATCTCTGTCAAATTACATTCTAATATACAAGTTTAGACTGTTTTATTTACTTAATGTTTTTCAGTACTGCCGTCCTTCCTCATAGTTTCGCTCGTTCTGTATGCAAGAATGTAGCGTGGAATTTATTTTTTAGGGGTGTTTATAAATAATCATTAAAAAGAAATATCGAATTCCTTATACCGAAAAATCAGAATTTCTTTACGATAGCAACATATTTCATTCTTTTAAACCCCCTTATGGATCATTTGGATATCCCGAAATTCTGCATCAATTATCAATGAATTTTTTATAATTTATAATGATCGATTCTACCGCAAATATATTTAAAAACATTTGTTCCTTTCTCAACCACTCCTCCCTTAAAGTACGTGGAGATAAACTACAGACACATGGTTTTGAAAGATTTTTCTAAATGACGATGGAAATTAAAAATTGGATCTATAACATTGCAAAATCTGAAGTTATAAGAATATAAAAAAACAGACGTGACTCCCATTCATACCTTGAGGATTGATTTGGACAAAATCCTTTTTCTAATGATTCAGCAACTCAAAAGATATATACTTTTAGAATTACAAATTTCTAGTTTAAGTGTTTGGGCTCGGTGTTAATGATGGAATCAGTTAAGTGTGCTGAAAAGTTCTTTTTGTATACATGCATCTAAATATGTATATCTAGATTATAGTTATAATAAATAAATAATTAATTCAGAAACAGTAAAATATAATTAGCTTGATTGAGTTTTGTATTATGAACAGAGATGTGGCTTCTCTGGTTCGAACGCTCATTTGCTTTGACCATAGTTCGTGTTTTGTTTTAAAAAACGACAGTACATGATCAGTATTCTGAAAAAATTAGGCATGGTGTAATTCACGAGGAATCTTAAAGTATTTAATATCTCTTTGCATTAATAGTGGAATGGTTTGAGGAAAACAACGTCGAAATAGCTATAAGCAGTCAAAAATTCGCTTGTCAAATACACAATGAAGATGTATCTGTAATTCATAATTTACATATGTGGCTTGCTTCAATATGGCTGGGATAATTCTACGTTCGGCTACGTGAGATGGGGAGGGTTTAATAAATGGACAGTTCCTATATGTATACCTTTCACGAGTAGTAGATGCAAGATTTTGTTTTGCTTATTCAAGCCCTCAAATTGAAAGTTATTTAAAATATTTTCTTAGCAGATACCCGCATTACGATATAAAATTACCCTCCAAACTTAAAGTCGCTAACTATTATATTTATGTATTGTTTTATGTTGATTATAAATCAGCCATCAGGACTTCTTTTGCATACACATAAAATTTCATTGATTGTCACGCCACTAAAATTACTTATAATTAATTATTACATATTAATAATGTATATGTGTATGTGCACGTGGGTATGCATTTATAACATGTGGAAATAATATAAAGTGTCTAAATTCCTGGATTTCGTTTACTTGCAGGTGCAACAATCAGTACTCATGCTGTAATCAAAGGCCAGACCATCCTGATACCGGTGTGCAGGATGTGGTACATTTTGATCGGAGCGCTCGCCCTGGCGGCCGGCGCTGCCGCCGAGTCATGGAACACCGAAAAGTTCGGCCACGCCGAGAGCCTCAGCGAGAGCCTCGCCATCAGCGGCGGCGGCGGCGCCCAGAATGCCAATCGCACGATGCAGGCGGTCCTGCCGCACGACGTCTATCCGGGCTACGAGGTCGCCCAGTTCGAGGGCTGCCGCGGCGAGCCCGCCAACTACCGCCTGCTCGAGACCGGCTTCTCCAAGTACTTCACCGTCCTGGAAAACGGAATCGTCATGACAACCTCGGACCTCGCGCCCCTCGTCAACCGGCCCGTCGACCTCGTTGTCCTCGAGGAACAGGCTAATCACACCCGGACTCACGACCTCCATCTCTATGTGATCAATCGCCGGAACATGCTGTCCATCTCGCACGACAGGCTGGGTGAGGGCGAAGTTGAGGAGAACATGCCGCCCGGCACCCCCGTCGACGGCTTCCCTGTTCTCCGTGCCCGGGGAAACTTCCCTGTGCACTACAGCATCATTCCCGACGAGAACGGTGAGCTACCGTTCGCCCTGGCCCCGACGCATCTCAAGGAGATTCGGTACAATTTTACCCTGAGGACGCCCGAGCAAAGCATCCGCGTCGTGACGGCTCGGCCGCTCGATCGCGAGACCAGGTCCCGTTACAGGGCGGTCGTTCAGGCTACCGACGGCGACTTCATCAGCACATCGAGGATCGAAGGTACGGTGAACGTGCTCGACGTCAACGACAACAGCCCCATCTTCGAGCAGGCCGTCTACAGCTTCGAGGTCTTGCCGACGAATCTGGACGAGTTGGGTACCGGAAACATCGAGCCGGAATGGAGGCGGTTTTCCACCATTGGTAGAGTCCTGGCAAAGGATGCCGACGGCGACAAGGTCGCCTACAAGATCATCACCCCGACCAATCTGGTCATCATCGTGCCTCAGACCGGCGAGCTGCTCCTGGCTGCCGAACCGGAAATCGGCCCGGACATCGATGCCGAGACCGAGGTCCTCGTTGAAGCGCACGACCTTAGGACCCCGGGCAAGACGACCGCGTCGCCAGCCCGGGTGCTCATGCGCTTCCTGACTTCCGGCCCAGAACTGCCGGAGCCCATTCTGAATGTCGAGAATATGGAAATAGACGAACCGCTGCCGGAAGTACATGCGATAGCGAAGAGACGAGTCACCAGGGCGGTGAGGCCGACGAAGAAGATCGAATTCACCGAAGCGGATGGGGACATTGAGGGCAAAGTGGCCTTCAATCTCGAGAAGGAAAACGAGCGCGAGACGTACAAGATCAGGGACGAGAACAAGTGGGTGACCGTCGGGTCCAATGGGACAGTCAGGGTCAAGCACAAGTGGGATTTCGAAGAGCTCGGGCCTGAGAAAACCATTGACTTTTGGGTTACTATTACAAACACAGGTGGGTCTAGTTGCGATTGCTTGTATTATTAAGCGAAAGCTCGGTTTAATCAATGAGAAACGAAACAGGAACTCTGTTTATCCAAGGAATCTATTTAAAAGATTCTCGTTCGACTACAAAATCTACATAAGAATAATAATTGAATCCACTATTCGTGGCTGCTACTATTTGTAAAAAATCTAAATATAACAGAAAATAAATAAGCCTAGGTCCGTTTGAATAGATATGAAAAAGGCAGATAACAATGACTTATGGCGGTGCTTTGAAGAATCGCATTGAGTATGAAATGTATATGAAAAAAAAAAACAATTTACATTTAAGAGTCCCGCTTTCCCGACAACAGCACACGAAAAAGAAAAACATCTTCTGAATTATAAAGAATTATTCATCTGTCATAATTCCAACTTTCGAGGTCAAATTTTAAAAAGAAACGTACCTTTTCATTAACTTCATATGCATATGACATAAATCATAGTTTAATACAAATATTAGCTAAACAACAATTTTCTGACTTTTTATTATAGAAATAAATAAAGAAATAGAGAATGAATACATGAGGTGCATAAAATCATTTTTGCCTATTATCAGTATAAAGCAAGAAACATGAACAAAATTTCAAAAATCTTAATGTCATTGAATCAATTACTGAGTTTCGTTTTACAGAAATTTTTAATATTACTTAATCAATAGCTCACATATATTGAAAAATTGCAGATATCATATAATTATCGTTATCTAGCCATAATTATCGTTCCGTTAAAAAAAAAGACGGGAAACGTTAACAGTGTACTTTGAGCATTTATTATTATTATTATTATCATCATCATCATGATCATCATCATCATCATCATCATCATCATCATGATCATCATGATCATCATCATATCATCATCATCATCATCATCATCATCATCATCATCATCATCATCATCATCATCATTATCATTATTATTATTATTATTATTATTATTATTATTATTATTATTATTATTATTATTATTGTTGTTGTTATTATTATTATTATTATTATTATTATTATTATTATTATTATTATTATTATTATTATTATTATTATTATTATTATTATTATTATTATTATTATTATTATTATCAGTACGTAACAAAGGCGCGATTTTTCAAACTTACGTTTACCTGTTTTTCCTTTTCAATTGCGAACAGAAATTCTCATACACTGTTTTATTGATTATATTTGGACTCGACACTGGAAGATACTCTGCTCTTTTTATCCAGATGAGGTCGCGTGCTCGAACAAAAACGGTACCACTTTTAATTTAAAGCAAAACGTAGAGTATAATAGGATTCTTCTCCACTATATATATCTTTCATCTTTTGGGCTCACGAGGTTCTTCGTCTCTCACTCTCTCTCTCTCTCTTTTCCTTTTCTCGTTGCGATACAAATTTTTCATGTATATTTCCTTCTCCTCCTCCTCTAGCATTCTTCGCTTCTCAAAGCACGCGCGGCTCGCTCTGTTCACACTCCCTTTCTCATTCGTTACACTGAAACCTCTCTCTCTCTCTCTCTCTCTCTCTCTCTCTCTCTCTCTCTCTCTCTCTCTCTCTCTCTCTCTCTCTCTCTCAAACGCGTCTTTTCATCCGATCCAAAAAGAGGCGTCCGTATTATTTTCCGATCTATACCTACATAGAGCGAGTCGTTTTGGATGTCGCGCACGGCATGCATATTTAATGACGATCTCATGAAATATTTACCGCGCGTCAAACGAGTATACGCTTATAATATTATATAGTTGTTGCGAGGATGAGGCGAGAAGAACGTTTGAAAAAGGCAGATTATGTAATATCGGATTTTTTCCTTATTTATTTATTTATTTACTTATTTATTTATGTATTTTTGTAATACCAGTGTGGATTCATTGCAAATATATTAATATGCTATCCATAAGCTTTATATCACTAATCTGTAATTTTCTTGTTTTTTCCAACCTTTTTCCATCCTATGGCTTCGGAAGGTTTTCAATGTAAGTAACATTTTCAAACTCTATGCTTAAATATATTTTAGCACTATTTTATCTTTGAAGCCTTATTAAGCTTATATATATTGGCGCTTTTAGCTCGCTTTTAGAGTAACATTTTTTATGGAATAAAAAATATCTGCAAACATTTATAGATTAGAACAGTTTACTGCGGATGAAAAACACGTGGCCTATTTGTATTGGGAGCTATTATTTCTTAATAAGAGTGAATTATTTAGTTTAATAGAGATTTGACTTTAAAATTTCTAGAGATTGTCTAACGGCCACTTTTATTCAAAAAAATATTTATAAGTTTTGCGTAACGTTTTACATAAGATGCCGTTTAAGGGAGATGTGCTTGTCTACATAATTGATTAAAATAAAAATATGGATATGTTTGTTTTCTTTACTTTTGTATGAATTTTTTGCACCGTAGATTAAGGTTTTATCTTTTTTCAAGCTTTTATACGACCCACCTTGAGCCTTCGAACATTTTAATAATAGAGCGTATAATAATTCAGCTGTTATTAATATTACATCTCGAACGTGAAAATCTTATACATGTGGTTTTACATGTTCTTAAAAACAAACGATTATACAAATACGAAATATATATAACGATATTGTGAATACAAATTACTTTGAATTTGCTTAAATAAAAGTTTACCGAGGTCATTGTGTATTCTATAAATGAAAACGTTTTACATTATAACAAAAATTTATTTAGCTGAATTATTAAAATACCAAGTGACTGACCGCAGACCTTTTGTTGCATCGTATAATATATATATATGCGGAACACCCACACCGTGCCACATCCATTCTATATACGTCGGTCTTAAAAGATAGTTTTGACTGATTGATCGTCTGACTGAGCAAGTGTGTTATATCTATGCATATGCGCGCGCGTACGCGCGTATGCGTGTGGCATGAAAAAATTAAACAATAGCAACAAAAAGCTGCAGCGTAGTTCTGATTTCGATATAAAAAAAAAATGTGCCGACGAGACTCGATTGGGGAGCGTATGACTCACGCACGCGCTATACCTTCAAAAGCATCGAACGATAGTAGTATAGTGTATATATATATATATATATATATATATATATATATATATATATATATATGCAAATCGCGCGCGAATAGTCCAACAGTGCGGCTTTAAAGCCCATTCTGAAAATTTCCGCAGATACCGACAATCAGCGAGTCATCATCAACATAAAGGACGTGAACGACGAGCCGCCGTACTTCATCAACAGGCCCCTACCCATGCAGGCGGTGGTCCAGCTGAACGCCCCGCCCAACACTCACGTCTTCACGCTCCAAGCTCGGGATCCGGACACCGACAGCAACATCCACTATTTCATCGTGCGTGATCGAAGTGCGTTACTGTTCTTATTATTATTGTTATTGTTCTTGTTGTTGTTGTTGTTATTGTTATTGTTATTTTTATTGTGATTATTATTGCTATTGTTATTATTATGATTATATATATATATATATATATATATATATATATATATATATATATATACATATACATACATACATACAGACATATACATATTTGATAATGACCTCTCCCCACACACCGTGCGCGCGTGCACAATCAGAGAGAGAAAGAGAGGAGAGAGAGAAAAGAGATGTATGTATGCATGTACGTATGTAGGTATTTTATGTTATATATAATAAGGTGGCTCATTTATTCGCGTTAATGAAAGAGAATTAATACATATCTCTCTCTTTCTCTCTCTCTCTCTCTCTCTCCCTCTCTCTGAGGATTCTACGTGAGGCCATTATTGCGGGGATGAGGAAGGGTATATTTTCAATTTACGGGAAGATATCGGTTGGGTATTAATTTCGAAATCAGAAGAGCCATTTGTACGCGTCAATGGCACTTGACACCGATCAGGATTAGCAAAAGTGATTTATCAATGCTGAAAATTCGATATATATGACGATAGATTTGGATTTCATATGGATTTTAGTTTCAATTTTGATATTTTTCCTGTACTTATCAATACGAAGAATTTGATATATTTTTTTAAGAAAGTTAAAAATTCATGCTTTCTAATATATATATATATATATATATATATATATATATATATATATATATATATATATATATATACTGCAACCTTGTAGATATAGCTCTCGGGAATTGAGAAATAAATTTTAATGTGTTGAGTCAGGGGTGGAAGCAGATGTTTCAAGCACAATGTGGGAGGGCCATTCAGCCATTCAGATTTTAAACCAATGGTAACTGTATAATTTCGTCGATAAATTATATAATTGACCGCGCGAGGGAAAAATTAAACCGTGCACATATCCAATCGTTTGGGGAGGGGGGTCGAGAGGATTCGGTTATATCCTTACATACAAGATCGAAAATAGAAAGAAAAAAGACCATAGTGAGAATGCAACATATAATATTTAAAACAAAACAATGATCTGTAAAAGCAAATGGTATATTTATTATATTACTATCGACTTTTCGACCTTGGAAGAAAGTCGTTATTATGGCATGTTTCAGCTTAATCATAATACATAAAATTATGATGACATCAAAATCAATTGGTAAAACTTATAGTATCAAAAATTGTGAGTTTAATTTTACAATTTGACGTAGAAACATATCTTTAGTCGTGCTCTTATAAGTTAAATTATTTCAGATTTTTCTTCCTATATACGTTTAGCCAATTGATTTTGATCTGATTATAATTTTATGTATTACGATTAACCTGGAGCATGCCTTAATAAGGCCCTTCCCTGAAAGAGGAAACGTCGGAATTATTATAATAAGTAAACAATTTATTTTTTAAAATTGTTGAATTTTTTATTTTATGCGTTTTTCATTGGATTGCACGCATTTACCTAATTTATTTATATAAATATAAATATTGTACGTATGATACGCAGCCGGCGGTAGATTCGAGGTGGACGAGCGCTCGGGAGTGGTGCGCACCCGGGGTACCGATCCGTTCCAGCTCGACATGGAGTACGTACTTTACGTCAAAGCCGAGGACCAGAACGGCCGCATCGACGAGAGGCGTTATCAGTCGACGCCCGAGGAGCGGCTATCGATCGTCGGCGGCAAGCGGGCGCCGCAATTCTATCTCACAGCGTACGACGCTGAAATACCAGAGAACAAGAAGAAGGACTCGGAGTGGGTATCTCTTTATCTATATATCTATGTATAGATGATAACGCGCGTAAAACTTCATATACAATACGAACGCTCGAACGAGATATTTGATTGGAATTCTGGTCTTGTTCGAGAAGTCAAATTATAGTTTTAAAATTTCAAGATTAAAGTTTCAATGATTCAAACAAGGCCTTGCAGGTAAATAAATGTCAACTTCCCATTGTTACAAATGGAATGTGTTGGTATTAATGCCACTTTTACAAGTGAATATTCGAGCATTTAAGATACAAGTAGAGACCTATACTTTGATAGGTCCAGCAATAATGGAATAAGGCACAAGCGAGCGCAATAGAAGGTACAAGTGTTGCGTGTCATGATTTTATATTCCTTGTTATTCCTGGCTTCTGCCTTGTCTGTGATTTATTGCTTATTCCCGGATCTCTATGTGGGCATAAACTACTAGCTATATGTTTTATCGTGACATTAAACATGGAATAAATTTAAATACCAAGTATCAATTTGTAGAAAGACAATTCGTTCGCAAGTCTTTTTTTGTACACATTTTCTATAGTGTTCTGTATTTATTAAATCAAAATTCAAAAACATTCAACTTCTATTCCGCACATTAAAAATTTCCTTTAGTTTATTTATATATATCTTATCATCTAAAACATTAATATTGAATTTTAATATAGTCAACTTTATAAATAAAGGTAAATGAGGTATCTTTCTAGCTAATTGTGTATACACACGCAAATAGAGTTTTCTAGAATGTCCTCAGTTCAATTTAATTAATAATGCATAAAGGACTATCAATGAGAAAATATATATATCTTTCGAATAAGATTTTTGTTTTGCTTAACTGTTGTTTGCGTTTAATACACTTCGATATTTCTATCAAAATCGCTTCTCTGTTTCATACATTTGTTATATTCATTAATATACTTTCAAATTGCGAGTTTCATCGATTAAGTTTTATAAAGTAATTTTCATTTTAAACATATTTTAATTAATTTTATTTTTTACAGTATAATATCAGTGAAAGCCAAATCGTTTGCGGATCGTGAAATACGTTATACTCTGAAAGCTCAGGGTCAAGGGGCAGCTGGAACATTCAATATTGGACCGACCAACGGGATTGTTCGCCTTGCTAAGGAATTAGATTTCGAAGATGTTCGACAGCCGCACATTTATCAACTCCTGGTTACAGCTACCGAAGATTCGGGAGGATTTTCTACGTCGGTGGAGGTAAAGTATAGTTTTTCCTTCCTTTTGGCTTTTTCTGACAAAGTACACAGTTTTTAAAACGAATTTTTCTAAAGTAATTACTTTCTTCTTATCTAGATTCCATCAAACATAATTGTTATGTATTTCTTATTACGTTCATTCCTACCTTTCCTTCTAATTGATTGATTTTGAAATATGTACTATCATTCGTTTTTAAAATAAAATATAAAAATCATGAAAGCATGAAGCAAAATTAATCCAATTTATAGATAGTAAAATTGAAAGTAGGACATTTTTTCAAACAATTTCTGACGATGTTAAATTCCAAAACAATCTTAAAAATTTTTCTCGTACTCTTTAAACTTGTGCCGTCTCTTAATTAGTTCGCGAATATCATCCTTATAACATTGCAATTACATAAAAAATGATTTATATGACAATGTCTTAATTTTTTATAAACTTTTAGCTAACGATTCGCGTGTCGGATGTCAATGACAATGCGCCCAAGTTCGAATTGCCGGATTACCAAGCTCACAATGTGGACGAGGATATACCTTTGGGGAAGAGTATTCTTAAAGTCAAAGCTACGGACGCAGATTCAGGAGTGAACGCAGAAATCGAATATCTCGTGTCGGATGATCATTTTAGTGTTGATGCAAGCGGCATCATAGTCAATAATAAACAACTCGATGCCGATAACAATAATGCCTATTACGAATTCATTGTCACAGCCAAAGATAAAGGTGCGTATTTCAAATTTGCACATATTAGTCAACTTCTCTGCCAAATGTCGATGTAACATTTTGAACATACCCTATTTTTGGTCGTTATTGAACATTCAATAGCCAATGTCCGAGCAAAAACCTGACTCTAATAATATACAAAAAAGAAAAATAAATAAATAATTCACATAATTTACCTTGCGCAGAGAAGTAACTTGTATTTCGATAATTGAAATATTTTAAGCATTTGTTCGAGACATTTATTAAATTTCACTCCATTCGTAAAATAAAGAAAAACTTTAAACAATTTTCCGGATAAATTGCTGTTGAAATTACTTTAATTATTGAAATAAAAAATATAGGAAGAATAAATAATTAAATAAATGAAATAAATTCTTAAATTAGATTAATCGTACATTTCTTAACTTAGATTAATCGTACTATTAGATTAGTCGAAATGAATTGAAAAAAGAAAAATAAAAAACTAATTATCAAAAAATATCATATGATGTGACAATAATCTTCCATAAACTTTAGTCAAATTTAAAGAAATTCTAAGCAATAAAGCTGATTGTTCCGATTGCCTTTTTAGCGAGATCCTATCTCGTTTTTTACAAATAAAAAAATTATTCTCAGATACTAAATATAAAAAGTTGAACTTAAAACGTTCAATTTTTATTTCGCTGAGGAGAACCATACATTGCAGTTACAATATCTGTTTCATAATTTCTGATATTTTCATATTTATTCAATTTATAAAAGCCAATAACTTTCTAATTTCGTTAATAGTCTAATTTACTAGCCCATTATTTCTCAATTTCTTACATAGTAGTATAATTAAAAAAAAAAAAAAGAAGGTATCTTTTTGTATTTAGAATTATTTTCGTGAAAGCAATAAATTTTTCGTGCGGTATTCTAAAAAGAGGTTTTAAGTTTATTTAAATATCTTTTAATAAAAAATAAATAATGTTAGAAAAAAATCAAACATTAAAGATTTTGAAAATTTGAAGCCATTCAGTCTAGAGAAGTTTCATATTATTTTAAATACTTTTAAATAAGTAAAGTATTGTTTTCTAGTTCATATTTTGCAATACAAAATAATTGTTAAGCAGGAAGTGAAAATCTCTGATATATAAAAATAGCATCTTAGAATAGTAAAGTTCATAAAAGTGAACAGCAGTAATCATTTTTACTATGTTATTTAGACATAATTTACTAATTAATTATAATAAAAATTTCAACTTGCATATAATTATACAAGTATTTTTAATATATATAATTTAACTAAAAAAATCACGAAAGATGCTCGCATAATAATAAATATAATAGATACTTTACATAATTGTAAATATAATAAAATATTAAATAAGAGTACATTGTATGTTTATTATATAATGTTATTATTATTATTTCAAGTAATTAACTAGAATTTCAAATATTGTTATATTAATATGCGGATTTAGTAGTATAGATTTAAACCATTAGAAATTCTCTAATCTAAAATTATTAATTTCGGAATGGAGAGCAACGTTTGATTAGTTAGTGGTATTAGTACAGAATACTATTTTGCGGTTAAAGCTCTGAACTAATTAACCGTCATGAGATTGATAGTCACATAAGCCTGTCTGATTTATATCACTGTAAAAGACGTAGGCTTGATAGCTCTACCACAATAGATTGTCACTATTGTGTCTGCGGTTTTGCTACTTTTCCAAAATTTGTATCATTGCGAATATTAATCCAAGCCAAAATCGATACAATTTCAATTTGATAAGTTTACTAATATTTAAATATTTAAATAATAGTAATTGATTAATATAACAAATTGAATATTTATAAATATATTTTATAAATTTATGTATTTACTTAAAGAATTTATAAATGTACTTTAATTACTTAAAGAAGCTGGTCGTGATGATATAGAATAGTTGAAATTATCTTATTGTAAATTTGAGGTTACCAAAATGTGATAATTTTACTAAATACAATATTAACTAATGGAATTATTCATTTAAATTCATTCTATTTATATAAACATTGATTAACTAATCATAAAAATATATCAACCGTGGCACTATGGATATACTTTACAACGGTTTTGTATAAAACAAAAATTATTTTAAAAATCGTGAGACTAATACAATAAAAAGAAAAAACAAATCGATTGAAATGATACTGTATCGATTTAATGTACCGGTTTCTTCTACTGCTGATTTTAATGCAATTGAAAAATTAGTTGCTAATTATACACATGAAATTTTGTTTTATTTATATATCATTTTTTGTAATATCTCTTTTGATTTCGTCAAAATATATAATAAATATTATATAAAATATAATATGATCCCCCCGTCGTGGACTAACCTGAAATAAAAATCATTAGTTTAGCTGAAAGAAAAATATAATTAGTAAAGAACAATCCGACTGCCCTCATACCAATAAACAGTTGCAGCTTTGTCTAACGTTTAGAATTTGCTTCGACCCCTCTCTAGAAACTGAAGGCGTGTGGGGGTAGTTAGATCGTTCTTTACTAATTATAATTTTTCGTTCATCTAAACTCATTATTTCTATTTCAAATTAGTCTATGGGACAGTTTCACTACCATTATAATTATTATTATTATTATTATTATTATTATATATATCTATTTAATAGTACTTTAAGACCAAAAAAATATCTATTACTTTAGTTGAATTTTGTTATATAAAATGAACAGAACTGAATTTACAGGAAAAACTAATCACCTGAAATTATTAAAAAAGTTATATTAAATATTATAGAAAAAAGGCCATATTAGGGTTATTGAACATATATACATATACATATTACTTATGTTCTTATATTGTATTCTTATCCGAATCATAGATGTTTGGAATTATAAACGTAAATGCATTTTTTCAAAGTAGTGGTTTTCTAAAATAGTAGTTTCTAAATATTTTTCTAGAAGCTCGTTTTCTCAATAAGGAAAGATTGTATAATACAATTATAATAACCAATAATTACATCTCTGTTCTAATTCATAAACATCAACTTATTTTTTGTTCTTAAATAAGGCAAATAAAAATAAAAATTTCAAGGAAAGTAGTTTTTACAAGCCCTTTTGCTTTAATCTATTTTAAGTTATTTTATATATTATTCCAAATTAAGTTTCATCAAGAATAACTTTTATCGACAATAAGTAGTATTATAATTATTGGATTATTTGTTGATATAAAATTGTTAATGTCTATTATATAACTCCTTTAGCAAATAAATACCTTGTTTTAGCGGCACAATGTCAGGTGTATATTCAATATCTAATATTATTATAGAAAAATATCAAGTTTTTCAACTAACTCAACTTTTTTCTTTCTTTTTCTGTCGCAGGAGAGCCGTCGAAGAGCGGCACGGCCACGGTGCGCATCTACACGAAGAACAAGAACGACGAGGAGCCCAAGTTCTCGCAGCAGGTTTACACGCCGAACGTCGACGAGAACGCGGGTCCGAACACCCTTGTGACGACAGTCGTCGCCTCGGACAAGGACGGCGACAACGTGCGCTTTGGTTTCGTCGGGGGCGGCACCTCATCCGGCCAGTTCGTGATCGAGGAGATCACTGGAGTGATAAGGTTGCACAACAAGAACATCTCTCTCGACCGAGACAAGTACGAGCTCAACGTGACCGCAATGGACGACGGCGCGTGCTGCCTCAACGGCGCGGAGAACATCCACACGAGCACCGCCGTGGTCGTCGTCTTCATCACCGACGTGAACGATAACAAGCCCGTGTTCAAGGATTGCGCCACCTACTATCCCAAGGTGGAGGAGGGTGCGACGAACGGCAGTCCGGTGATCAAGGTGCAGGCCACGGACGAGGACAAGGGCGTCAACGGGCAGGTCAAGTACTCCATCGTCCAGCAGCCGAACCAGAAGGGCACCAAATTCACCGTCGACGAGGAGACTGGGCAGGTGTCGACGAACAAGGTGGGTTGCTTGGCTGCCAAAGAGGGGATGAACGCGAGTGTGAAGTTACAGCACCATTGACATGAAACAGGATATTGATGTGGCTAGATGATTGTGCAAAACTGCCGAAAATCAGTAAAATATAGCTAGAAACCGGTATTTGAACATAATCGATTCACGAAATGAAGCATATATATATTTCAAGATAATAAATATATAAGAATGATATGAATTGATGTTCAAACAATTTCGTTGCACTTTAACAGTACAAACTTTGAACTCATAGGAAACTATTACGGTTTGTCTGGTTATCTACGATTTCTAAGTTAAATAAGATTACATTAGGATATATCAATGTGAAAATAAATATTTTATATAAAATGTAATAATGAAGTAATTATAAATTCCATATTTATGTTTTAGTTTTAAGTATAGAATTATTTTAGAATTACTACATTTTACACAAATGAAATTTCCAAATAAAAGTTTAATACTCCTTAATGTATCAAAAGCAATCACAATATTTATTACTTTTTACAAAACATTTGTAATAACAACTTTTCAAATTCATCTACTTTCAATCTTTAAACTGACAATTTTTGGACAAATTAAAATGTTAAAATAGATAAACAATTTTTAGATTAATCAAATTTCAAATTTCAAATATATTAATTAAAATTAATTAAAAATTTTTATTTCTATATAAAATGTAATTGCTATTTAATAACATTTTAGTAATATTGAATAGTCGTATTTCTTTAATACTGCGAGGTTTGATTTCATATTGAAAATTCTCTATAAAATATGTATAAATTACAGAAATTGTATGCGAAAATATTTTCACAAAATATGAATTTTGATTATAAGATGTGATAAATTATGTAGTGTAAAAGATTTTTAATATTAAAATATTATTTCAAAATCTGTTTATATAAAAAAAAATTTTCCCTTAAATTTGTGAAAGATGGAGATATATATATATATATATATATATATATATATATATATATATATATAAGGTAGAAAATGTAATACATGCACCTTTTAATTGAGCATTAATTTCTTTTAGTATATATGATCAATTCAGAGCACTAATATTAAAATTCCCACAGGTATTCGATCGAGAAGGCGACGACGGCAAATTCGTATCTGTGACAGTAAAGGCGACTGATCAGGGCGAACCCTCTTTAGAGGGTGTCTGTTCGTTTACCGTGGAAATTACGGACGTTAACGACAATCCTCCTCTCTTCGATCGTCAAGTAAGTATAGTAGTACACGTATTGTTTTATGAAATGCATGAACCTGTCCACCCATTTGAAGTATCCCGTGGCGCACCATTCTGTTAGTGAAGAGGGTATCCAAAGTCCTGAAAAAAGCTCGCGAAAAAGAACGATCTTTGTTAAATATCAATATTTTGTCATTTTCTCAATGTAATCTTTCGATTTTCGTACGTTAAAATCATCTTATTAAGTTATTAATCGTCGTAGAGCGTTAAAAACATTTCTCTACCACACAGGGCGAAGCAAAACTTATCTCAAGTAATTTGTGTAGTACTATCACAAAATATTTCTCTCATCTGATTATATGGTCGATTATTTATTGCTAAAGTCATAGATTTTTTAACTGGCCATCTGCTTCACTGATTTATACTACAATTTACTTCTGTATAATTCTTATTTGTAATTGCAATCCATCTGGATTGAGTTCGCATCAGCGCCTAATTATGCCGGTTATCCCTTTCAGATAAAACTATATTTATAAAACATTTATGAGATTAGTCATTTACAGTGTATTTTCCAGCTGAATTATAGATGTTTCCAATTCTGCATAATATTTTTATTAAAATATTCAAAAGGTGTTGAGTTTAAATAATTTTACGTATTAGCTGTAAATTTATGCAAAGGAAAAGACTTTTTAGATATTGATAGAACGTGTAATCAAATTTTAAATAAAGCTTTCTACATCATTATATAAATTTATAAACATTCTGGAATTTCGGTATTTTTTAACATTTTTTGTTTAATATAAAATTTTTAAACGTTTTTATAAAATGCTTCTTGTCATAATGAAGCCAAAAACAGTATTATCAGCTTTTAATTCGATAATTAAAGCAAATGAAATCGCATCATCACTCTTAATTTACGCAAGTGCATCAATCACTAATGAAATATTGATGTTAAAATGTATAAACATCCTCCATTGTAGGCGTTAGTAAAAGAATAGATGGTGTTCTTAAAGTTCTAACACATTCGATGAATACGTACTTAAAAGTATCCATAATATATTCTATATTTTACCGACAACACATTTTTCATTTTGCAGAAATACGTGGAGAACGTGAAACAGGACGCCAGTATTGGCACGAACATTTTGCGTGTCTCTGCCTCGGACGAGGACGCCGACAACAATGGGGCGATCGTATACTCCCTGAGCTCGCCGAATGATGACAAGGGTCTGGAATATTTCGAGATCCAACCGGAATCCGGTTGGATCGTCCTTAAGAAACCGCTCGACGTAAGTATTCTTCATGACTGGCGGCATTTATGATTACCGTAACATTATAATATATGTCTTGGAAATATCGCATATCCCGTGATCTTTGAAAGACGAACGATCGAATTTTACTTATATTTACAATATCGCATTTAATTGTGCAACGAGTAAAAGTTTTATGTATACATAGAGACTGTAATGTAATTAAAAACATTACGATTGTATAATCTATGATATAACTTTTACGTTCGCACTCTGACAACAATTTGAATCGATATGGCTAATATTTATCTTTAATAGTAAATTACATTTTAATGTTCATATTCCCTATGAGCTTGAAAACTTTGACCTTTTTTTAAGTATTATTAATAAATATGATACTTAATTATCTGAATTTAGTTCAGTAAAAACATTTTATAATAAAAATATTTCCATAACGAGTATTGATTGTTGAAACTATCTATTGAGAACAATAATTTTAATATTTGAATTTTATATGTGAATGAAATAAATTAACTAGGTTTTTTAGTAAAGACAAATCTGAACAAATCAGAAATTTTGTCAAAACGTATCTTTTAATTTTAACTTCAATCTTAACTTAATCCATGTGATTATGGGTGTTCATAACTTTGTATTTTACTTTTTTTAATCAATTTTTTCATTAAAAATTTGAACAAATAGTCTTTAAAAATCTTGTTCTCATAAACAATATAATGCTTTGTAAATGTTCTTTCATTATTAAGATCGTTATATAAACTTTGTAATTAATTTTTAACTAATTAATTTTTCAGAATAATTTCAGAACGCTCTATGCAAATCTCGTACGTAAATTTTACAATTTTAAACCCTTCTCTCTTACTATGTTCTACTTAATAAACTTTACGTATGAATAACTTTGCATTTAAGGTATCTAATCATTAATGACGAGGTATAGAGTGTGGCATTTTTAATATTGTGCTTATTGAGTAATTGTATGACGAAAAAGTTAAGCGTCGTTCCTCTTTCAACAATAAAAATCCTAACATACTAACTAATTTGTATGTGACAATTCTACCGGTAACATGTTCTCAGAAATTCTGCATTGATTTGAGTTTATATATATAACACTAATTTATTTATTTTTTGCCTATATATAACTGAAAGACTCGTATACTAATATATATATTTGATCGATAAATAATTATTTCCTTATATCACTAATATGCAACGAGAATAAGTTTCTTTTTTACGGCACTTGTATAGAGTTTTATTCCCATTGACATGCACAATGTGTTCACTATGGTAAATACTTATTAGCTATGCCTGATTTCCTCAAATGCTTCACGTACCTGAATCGACCGACCATTCGGGTCATTTTGATGCAGCGGATCTGCCCGTCTCTTTTTTTCTTTTTATCTCGATTAAAAATCTATCGCACGTTGTCAGTCGATTTTTTTATCGTCACAGACGATTTGTCAATGATTTTGAAAACATTAACAGTAGCAGTGCACAGAGATCATAAACGGAAGAGAAAGCTTTGCAAATATTTTTGTACGTGATGATCTTTGCAGAGATTTTTCGCGAATCATTATAAGTGATGCAGGAGATTATATATGCTCAGTTTTTTTGTAATGATAAACAGAATATTATTCAATAATATTAAATCGCTCTTCAGCCGGCGGGAACGGATAGATGGTTGATTTAGGACGAAGAAGAAGTTTTAAGATGCAATATTTACAACTAATATATATATGTATATAAATTTTTATAACTGTGATACAATTTTTTGCGCCTCCGGCCTTTTTGCGCTAAAGGTTAGGAGGAGCTTCCGAAACTGTGTGCTTTTCAACTGTAATGTTTTCTCTCGTAAGCAAAACTAATGAAATTATTTTTTCAAAAGGGAAGTGATGTTTTTTTGAACTTCCAGGAGCAGGTGGGAACGACATTTTTTGAGCCCCACTACGGTGTACACCGACCTCGACGCATTTTGTGGTTCATCATATATAACAATTTTTTGAACATGCTTGCATATTTTATATGAATGTGTTTTTTGAATACTTTACAGGAACGGATCTCGCTCTCGCTCCCATTCCAACCTATTTCTCTCAACCTCTTTAATTTCCTCTTTCATTTCCACTCACTCACCTTTCAACTTCTTTCTTTAACATAATGTCGATTGTTTTCAAGCCCTTAACCGTGTCTCCAATTTTCTTCTTATTGTCCTCCACCCTTTTAATAGAAAGCCGGCCACACATACACTCTCTGCCTCATTCGTTTTCATTTTCCCTTATTCCCCTTCTTCTGTATATATTCGTTTTTTTGTCTGTTTTAAATTTTTTGTTTGATCGTTTCTATCTCTTTGGCCGTTTTAATTATTTCTCCAGAGTTTTTTCACTTTTTTATTCTTACTTTGTTCTCTTTCTTATCCACCTATTTTTCTCATTTTTTCCCGAATCATAATGACTGACAGATAATAATTTTTTGAAGAGAGCTTTCTCGTATATAAAATAAGACCGTAAGAGAAAAAAAAGTATTTGTCCGTGATGTGACATTTTTTCTTCTGTGATTGGGGCAGCATACGACTGTCAAAGCCAAATAGCAGAATACATATGTGTATGAGTATATAAATATATAAAAAAATGATAGAGCAAAACATAACGTCCATCGGTTTTTGAGTGTCGTTAACGCAGAAAAGCAAAAACAAAATTTACAAATCGGATAAAGGGTCGTCACTTATTTGCCAATTCCATACTAACCAAATCCTATGGATCCTTCTTAAAGCAATTATCCTCGTTCGGTAACCGGGAAGTCTTGCCTTCCTCTCCACTGCCTCTTTTGACGCATATATATCTTGCTTGCATGGTCAAAAATGCCTGCCAATTTTTATTTTCGTAATAACGACTAATTTCGATCTTTTTATTGTTTATGTTTGTATTTATTGCACCATTTTCTTTCTGCGGATTTGATTATGATGATGATGATGGTGGTGATGATGATGATGATGGTGATGATGATGATGATGATGATGATGACAATAATCATGATGAAAAAAGGGCTGTGTTCCAGTAAGTAGGATTATTCTTCAAGTTGAAACTTTGCTCGAGGAAATAACAAAATTAATCAACGCAATAATAATAATAATTTGACTAACAACCCCTAATCTTTCTAACTTTTTTATCTCTTTATTTAATCATTTTCTTGTAATATTGGTTTAATGCTTCTATTACCTTTAGTCACTACAATTTTCAATTTCATTTAAATTTAAGTTATAATTATATTATGTATAGTTTCACCTACATAAATACGTCATATGCCGAAAACCTAATTGAACTCCAGAACAGATCTCGATTAAAAAAAGTAATAAAACAATGTATTAAAATACACGATTTTCGCTTGTAGAATGTTGCAAAGAAATTTTATTATTTTGTTTTGTCATTAAATTCCAAAATGTTTGTAAAAATCACAAATATCTTGGATAATAAGAATAATAAGTGAATAGCATGAAAGATTATAAAAGTTAAAAAATAAAGCAATTCTTTTTGGTAAATGAGGTATTCATATAGCAATATTTAATTTTTTATGATGAACGTCAGTTGGTATTTTTTATCCATATCATTATTGTTGTTAAAATACATACACCTGTAAGTGTTTCAGTATTGATATGACCTCTGGATGAAAATAGACAAGTATATTATTTTTTTCAAATCTGTTGGCAGGTTATTAATAACTGGTCACGTCTACTAATTCACATGTATGCTTGTCGCACTGTAATTTACTTTTAACTTCGTTTACATGTGGAACTTATTTTTCTTTTTTGCAACTGCTTTATATTTGGCTTCTATATTGAAAGAGTAACAATTTAATATCACTATATTATGAGATACCAGCGGACGTCCCATCATCTTACATTTGAATTATAGTGTGCAAATATTTTGTTTCGAAATTTTGTTTCTCTTTGTTTTTTATTCTATGTATCCAAAGAATACCGGAGAAGCGTTTCAGAAGAAATTCTCAATCGAATACATAAATTATTAAAAAATCACGGATGTATGACGATTCTCTAAATAATCGCGTATGCTAAAATATTGTATGATAAATGGATCGTTTCTCCTTTGTTCAGTTTATAAATGCATTTCAGTATTTTTGTCTCTATGTATTTATTTCTTTAGATCTTTAACAGGAGACAATTTACAGTTTAAATAATAGCAATAATAAAATTAAAGAAGCATAATATTTACGAAACTCGAGTATGGAAGTCAAGTAACGTAAATTTTAAATTTTAAGAGCTGATAACTATAAAAATAAAAAAAGAGAAAACTGAGTAAAAACAGAAAATAAAAAGCGAGAAATAAATGTGGAACAAAAATAACATTATTCGATTTGATTCCATAAGCAAAATTGTACAGTGTGTGTTTTAATCCCGAGAGTTGTTCTGAGTAACTTGACGGCCCGTATATATTTTGCCAATACAGCGTGACAAGTATCGGCTGAGAGTAAGCGCCTCCGACAGAGGGACACCGCCCTCGTTTGCCGAAGTCGACGTAGAGTTAGACGTCGTAGACAGGAACAATAAACCTCCTGTGTGGGATAAGATTGTATACAGCCCCATTCACATCAAAGAAAATGTCACAGTGGGTACTGTAGTGACGTCGGTGAAAGCCAGGTTTGTATGCCACGACGAACAAAAACAAACAAACAATAAAAAAAAAAGTAAAAATCGAAGCAACCTTAACCAGGAAGCGAAAAGCAAGATTACGCACGCCGCGCCGAGCCATGCGATTGCTAGTGACGAAGTTTCTGCTCCAAAGTCCGAAGATTTTCTATATATATATATATATATATATATATATATATATATATATATATATATATATATATGGGAACTCTATCTTCGAGGCATTCCGGATTATCCACGACATTTGTTCTTCGTAGAAGGAAGAAGATCGATAGCAGCTTTCTTTTTCTTTTTCTTTTTTTGAAAGGGTTTAACCCCCCTCTTGCCCTTATCGCCACCCCGCGTCTGGCTCTTCGGTTTCAACGTTTCGCGTTCAATTTTCATATATATATATATATATATATATATATATATATATATATATATATATTCCAGACCGTTTTCGGATTCTCCACGTTATAGAATATTCATTTCCGTGTTTCTTTTTGTTTTTGTTAGCGGCTCTTTTTCTGCCGAACGGATTATCAGTTGCATCCTACCTTGGATTTTTGTTACTGGATTCTCTCGGATCTATAAATATATTCACTCGCAAAATATTTTTTTCTTTTTTCGCTTTCTATACTGCCGGGAATGACAAAAAACCAACGGCTAACGCTACTCTCTTTAGATTTATTGCAAAAAAAATACTTCACGTGCGCCTGCTGCATAACAATACGCTTATAATAAATATATATATATATATATATATATATATATATATATACAGAGACTGGGTATAAGAAAAAAGAAAGAAGGGTAAAACTTCAAAACTTCAGATGGAGTCCGACACGCATGGCTAAGCGCGGCGGGCATATACGCGTCGGTAGATAGCTCAGCATATATATTTTATAATATCATAATCCTTTGATAACGATCCTTTATGCGTATATTTTGCCTTACATATTATTATTATTATTATTTTTAAATTTATTATTATTATTATTTTTATTTTTATTGTTAATATTAATTTAAATATTATTACTATTTCTATTACTACTATTCTACTACTTACACTATTTCCTTTAGTTACCTTAGTTGTTACATTAATATGTTATTCTCACATTACTAACTCGCAAAGTATGTACACCTTATGTACGTATATCTTATTAATCTACATTTTTTATTCTACCTCTCGATATATCTGTCTGTCTATCTCTCTTTATGCATACACATTTATAAGCTTTTTCATTATATATCGTACGTAATATTAAAAAAGCGTAGCTATGATGCATATATATATATATATATATATATATATATATATATATATATATATATATAATATGCTCAAAAATCCGAACTAGCGAACTGATAATACAGTGAAAAGTATAATATTAGCGCAAGAAACGAAGAAGCAACTTTTTTCAATTCAAAATATATGTATTTAGCGTTTAAGATTTATGCAGCGTAAATCTATATCCAGATAGATCTATATAGGTGTAAGGCATTAGAGCAATAGTAAACATGTGGCTGACCACCCATATATGTTTGACTCGTGGTCTGCTAATGTTACTTTGTTCGATAGGTGATTAGACGTTAAACAAGAGGTAACACATATAAATAAACATTCGTTCTATAATGTAAATGAAAACATATCTATATATATATATATATATACAGGTGCCACGAGAACTACGGCAGTCTGCGACCGACCGAGACGCTCGAGAAACACATTTTTTCAGGGCGTTACCACAGTTTCATCCGGCCTCGTTTTGCAGATCTCCGATACATATATATTATGTTCAATACATGACCCTGTGATTTTTTTTCTCTCTGTCCGTCTCACCCATAAAATTTATAATATATTATATATATAATATATAAGTTTATCATTTTTACAAAGCACAGTGTGCCTTCTCTCTAAAGTCGAATAAGTTATTATCCACTTATTTAATATTTATCTTCATTTACTTATTAGATTCTTTCATGTAAATTAAGTCTGTATTGGCTGACCTCACAAGCAAAAAAAATTAACTTGATGAATAATTGATAATATATACTTGAAGAATTTTAAGTAAAAGACTGTAGAAAAATGTACTTATTGTGTGTAATCATTTAGAGTGCGATAAAATATGTAAAAAAGAGAGTTTCGAAAATAATATCGATATTACTTATAGCATTAAAGTGTACATATAAACTACAAACACAATTTTAAGGATTTGGTATTAATAATAGAGGATGCTTAATTTGAGAAAATATTCTAAAAGTACGTGTCGCCATCTAGTGGCTGGTGGAGTAACTAACAAGTAGTACTGAATTTATTGACACACAGTAAACGCGTCTAATTCACTAACAGTTTTCAAATGGATTTCTCGCGTGGACACGCTAAAGTTCACGCATTACATGCAAATATGCGTATATTCATTTCTTGACCAATTAAATCAAGTTAATTTTTCTTAATAAATGCATATTTAGCCTATTCGATTTTAGAGATGCCTTATAAGATAAATATACATTGTCTTACGAGAAAAAACGTTGATTATATAGTAAAGTGGTACATGTAAAAAAGAAATTTTTGTGCTCGTGGGATTATTTTCCCGACATTTTTATTGAACAAAAAGGAAGGCAAAGTCCATGTACTGATTATTTCCACACTCTCTTCTAAGTTATTGTTGTTGTTGTTATTTATTTATTTTTTCTTTAATGAAAGATCACGAGGCCTTTTCAATACATATAACCCATATCTATATGCAGAAGAAGAAAAGTGTGCGCCCGACTAACCTTGGCTGTGTTTTTTCTCTCTTTTTCTCATTACCAATCGTCCCCGCGCGTTGAAATCATACGCGCGCGCGCGCACACGACATGGTCGCATTCTAGCGCGCGGCTTACAAACTGGAGGCGATGGCCCAGGACAAGGGCTTCCCGCCCTTGTCGAGAACGGTGGAGGTACAGATTGACGTTGTGGACCGTGCTAATAATCCGCCGGTATGGGACCAAGTGGCCTACGGGCCGATCTACTGTAAAGAAAACATGGCCGTCGGGGCTAAGGTCGCGTCGATTAAAGCCAGGTCTGTTTTGCAATTGTTAATGGCTAATGTGCGTGCGGCTGATATGCACGATGTATACCGTATTCCTTATTTTGTTTTTTTGTTGCTGTTTTTGAAAATTCCCTTGATCAAAAAAAAAGAAAAAATGAATAAACAAGAAATCTCCAGATCAATGACGATGATTCTTGAGACTTCGATATTGTACAACGATCATTGAAAGTATGTAACAACCCGTCCTGCACGCAAAACAAAACAAGAACTGCCTCGTGGTATTATATTATATTATATTATATTATATTATATATATATATATATATATATATATATATATATATATATATGTATATATATTGTACTTATGCACGTTAATTGATCATTGTGTATACGATGCCAAATATGATTCCGTGCGCGCAGGGGAGACTGATAATATCTGTCACATGTATATCCATGCTATATTTGTTTTTTTAACGAAATGCAGAGGTCGCGATTTTCTTTTACTCTCTTTTTAGCCCACTGCTTTCTATGATTAAAGTGGAATCTACGTATATATGTAGGAGCCGTTTTGCCTGGCTGTTTACTTTTTCGTATTTGTATACATATATACCCTTAGTTTTATTTTTCATCGAGTGTAAAGTTTTTCATTTTTTGCTGCTGTTTTTTTCATTTTTTTTCTTTGTCCAAATTTAAAATTTTTTGTACGACATAGGTTCCATATCGCTTATAGTAGTCCGAATGCGTCTTATAGATCCGAGATTATAATTATATTCTTTTAATTTTCAATATAAGGAAGAGCAATACATTTTTACAGAACAATTTTTACATCTCAAAGTAAATTTCATACATCTCAAATGTATTATTTCGATATACTATATTTTGATCATTTTTTCCATGTGTCTTATACATATATAAATTTGACATTTTGATTTTGAACCATTATTTTCTTCCTTTTCGTATTATCCTATTCGTAGTATCCGTCAATCACGAATACGCTATATTGAACATCGACGGATAGTATTTTTTAAAATCTGAATTTTGCGTGACATTTGCCTCCAGTCTTCTCTACGCGAACGTCTCGTTCTCACACTCACATTCGCATATAACAAGGTATTTTGACGAAAATTTTACGTACACTTCGTACATTTATTAAATGTGGAAATTAACGTATAATGTATCTACGATACAGGCAAGGTAAATATTTAATTCACAGAAAGACCTGTCCGTGTCTTTACTCATTTCTGAACAAAACTCAATGAACTAATCTCACTGAATTCAAAATGATCTTTTTTGCGGAACGTTACAGTAACGGAAAAATCCTCTCGATCTCGGTCTTCTTATCGGGAGCCTAACGCTTTGAATGTAATCAGTCGAACAAACGTCTGCTATTTTACTATTATAATAATTTTTTCCTTCGTATAAAATCAGCTTCGCTGAAAAATATAATTTTCTCCGTGACTCCGGAGTCAATAAGAGCAAAAAAATTTTGGCTTTGTCGGTAAAATTTTTTCTTTCTTTTTGTTGCCCTCGCTATTTTATTAAAATGGAATTAAAGAGGGAAACCGAGAACGTGTGTGGCACTAAAGCAAAATATCTCTGCCCTTTGACTGTTTTACGATTATATATATATATATATATATATATATATATATATATATATATATATATATATATATATTCGGATCTATACATGCGTGACTGCACTGCGACCGTCCGGTATTCCATTCGAATGGTACTCGATTTTTTTTGCAATACACGATCTTTTTGAAGAAGCGAGCGAACCGTGAATATCGGTCAGTACGCCCCATTTTTTAGCCGTTCACGTGCACTGATACACACATAAACATAGAGAAAGACACAGCGACTAGCACACATCTATATACACGTAAGTTTTTTTCTCGGCACGCACCGCTTACCTTTTTTTCTTTATCCACTAGAGCTGGCGATTTTTAATACTTTTTACCGCCGGCTCGAACTGCCACGATATATGCGTGTGTGTATGTGTGTGCGTGTGTTCGTGCGTGCGTGCGCGCACGTGCAAGAAATCCTTTTTATTTAGGTGTGTCGGAAGTATAATAATTTATTTTTGTTTTTTGGCATGTCTCGGTATCTTAGATGCTTTTTGAAAGACGAAAATATTTTTGCGATCGATTTTTTTGAAATCCCGTATCTTATTTTTTGATGTTGTTATTGTTGTTTATACAATGAGTGATTGGCATTTTTCAAAATTTACCGTTGTATTTTCTTTTTATTTTTTGTTCTTTTTTTGTATCAAAGTGCGTTTTTTCGTAACGAGTAGTTTTACTTCTAAATTTTTTGGTATTACACACAATAGCGGTATTAGAAAGTAGTAAAAGTGACATTGCGTCGGGCGGTTGACAGTGAACGTAGCGCAGCATTAAACGATGCCACAATAATACGTATTGAAGCAAACCGTCGAGTGCTCTATCCTGTTCCTCTTAATAATTTTTACCTTTTAATGTACATCGAAACATTTCACATAATATTCGATTACAATTATGACTGAATAATGTTTGTTAGTATTAAAATCTAAGTAGATTGGAGCTAGATTTTACATGATTCTATATATGGCTATAATTATTATATAAACTACAGGAAATTTACGAGAACTTACAAAGAATTGATTAAACGCTCTTTTGCTTTCCAAATAATTTACAAAATTTTTATAGGATTTCTTAAAGACTTAACGAATGTCCGTTGGATATAGTGATTCAAGCAAAATAAAAAAAGAATTCTTTAAAATAATTCATTTTCTCCAAATTACCCAGACTTTTATAAAAGTAATATACTAGAAATATTAAAGATCTTTGATGAAAAAAACTTCTTATTCCGTATTTGGAAC
The DNA here is from genome assembly GCA_018907035.1 of Sycobia sp. Sy_11. Lineage (NCBI taxonomy): Eukaryota > Metazoa > Arthropoda > Insecta > Hymenoptera > Epichrysomallidae > Sycobia > Sycobia sp. Sy_11. The sequence goes on along the minus strand of JACCIC010000121.1, from coordinate 1,134,188 downwards.
TTTTTTTATCAAATTAGGTGTTTTACAAATGTTATTGTATGGGATCTATAATCTGGGAAATGTAATAAGAATTATTTAATAAACTTTTATTGAAATCTTTAATAAGTTTTCATGAATCATTAAAATTTACAAGCGACTAGTCATTAAAATACTGAATAACACATATTGAGTCTTACCTATTTTTTAAACTACTTTTTAAATTGACATCATTAAATGACACATCAGTGAATCTGTTAATGCAGTAATATGGCGCTTGTTGCGAAATTTAGTGAAACTCGTGAAACAACATTTTTTTTACATTGATTTTATCATTAGTCACAAAATTTACCAATTTCAAGGATTCCCTTTTATGACTTTTGAAACGCTTAAATTATAGCGCAAAATGATATTTACAGTTTGAATCTGTTCAAAAAAAGGTTTTTATATTGAAAAAGAATACGTAGTTTAATTCCTGTATAATAATATAATGTAAATATTTCATTAATACGGACATTCGTTAATTCTTCAAGAATACCTTTTCGTAAAGGATGCGCTTGTTGGAACAGTGGAGGGAAAAACCCCTCTGTCCGCAGCGGACTTTAGTGGTGCGAGTAGACGAAGTGGGGGGAGGGAATTCAAAGCATTTTTCTACGCTTGCGTTGCAGTAGAAAAAGACATATACTTCGGCAAGTCGAAGAAAGGGGGCGCGCGGTAAAATTGCAAAAGCAGCGATGTGGGTAGAGTGTGAGAGAAAAGGGTAGGTTTACATTTCTGGTAAAGATATGTAGCACAGACACGCGTCCAAAATCTTTGGCACCATGTTCGTGGGTTGGAAAGTCTCTGTTGCACGAATAAGACACAGACTTGCGGATGTATGGCATAGTAGATGGAGAGCGAGAGCGAGAGAGAGAGCGAGCAAATAACGAGAACATTTCTATCATTCTTTCTTACTTCCCTCTTGCTGCCGCTTCACGCGAATGAAAGAAACTTTGTCGGCATGCAAAACTCTCCGAAGAATCCGAGGTATCTTCGATTCGCGTTAATGATTAAAAGGGAAACTTGCTCTCGGTCCAACTTCTCGGCAGGTTTGGGAGAGAAAGGGGAAGGGGGAAGAAGAGCAAGACCCGACTTTCGCTTACGTCCCTTCCTCGCTTTTATCGAAGGCTCTATGGGTGTGCGCGTGCGTGTGTGTGTGTGTGTGTGTGTGTGTGTGTGTGTGTGTGTGTGTGTGTGTGTGTGTGTGTGTGTGTGTGTGCGCGCGCGAGTTTTTCGCGAAATTATTCGTGTCGGGACGTTGGTCGACAGTTTCAATCCTTTATATATATATATATATATAATATATATATATATATATATATATATATATATATATATATAATAAGCTTCATTATTTACCGCAAAGAAGGGGGATTAGTTCACACATGGTTAATCGTCGAGCTTTGTTCGAGAATCGAGGCTAATCCTTAATTTGTTATTTAAAAAGGGCCAACTGTATAAATGCGCTGTAATTGTAGGGGGAAAGAATAGGCGAGTTGCGCTCAATTAAATGGGAAACTGTTCGTTTTCATAAAGTAAAACGTGTTGATCGGCGTGTCATGACGAGCATAAAAAATCGTATAATATAATGTGTTTCTACATTGATTGAATTTCGTTGTTAATCGGTAAATATAAATTTATTTACCGTCGGTAAATATATAGTAAATTGCGATGTTTTCGGTGCATATCGAACTGAATATGCAACGTTCATAATTATATTATTTCTTAACAACATTATTTCAACCGAAACATGATATTTGAATTATGCGCTCGCTCGCTTTGCAATGTTAGCCTTTGTTGTACTAAAATTTGGTAACTGTATTGTTGTTATTTATATTATCAAGAATGAATAATGAGATATTTGCAATGAAATATTATACGTATAAAACGTTTTGTATACAGTAGGAATTTAAAAGATATTCGCTAAATTTCGGGACAATGTGCTTTGAATTTTTCAAAACCACTCTGTTCTTAATGCGGAGTTGTAATTGAATGAAAATGAAATGTCGTGCGTAAGTTTTTAGGTCAAAGTTTACTGTCACTCTTGCGTGAAACATGACATTAATTATAATATTCGCTAAAATAATTTCTTCGTTAAATTGTGTTTTGAGCCCAAAGTAAAATAAAAAACAAAATAATTGTCTAAAAAAATGCGCAAAACCTCGAATTTTAGAGCGAATTTTTTTATAAAGGAAATGTGGAAAACAAACGTTTTGCTTATACATGCTTTATCTATGAGTCCAAATTTTCTGCATGCATCCAGTGCGCGCAGAACGTTATGCCGAATGTATATAATTCGAGACTTAAAAGCGTCCGTGAAAATGGAGAGGTTGAGGAGGCATTAGAAGAGTTATAATTCGTTCGTTCTTATTACGAAGCCTTAATGGTGCGTCGAAATATTCCATCAATAAATGATTTCAATTTTCTTTCCTTGCCCTCCTCTCTCTCTCTCTCTCTCTCTCTCTCTCTCTCTCTCTCTCTCTCCGTTTCTCTTTACTGTAAATTGAAGATTACTGCAAATGAAGCATGGCTTCTTATCGATGCATAATTTTATTCAAAATTACCGAATATTTCAAACACGTTTCGCGCGATTATCATTCTATATGTGTGTGCCATACGCGCGAGTCAGAGCGGAAAATGGAAAATCGACCGATCGTGTAAGGATTCAACGCTACAACAACAAAACGATCGCGAACTACTCGCGACCCCCGAATCGAATCACCGCGAATACGTTCGTTACTGACAAATCACCAATAATTAATCGTAATAATAATAACAATAATAATTGTGCAATCGGCTTCGAAAACAAATTGCTCACTTTTCGAGATGCAAATGCAGGTGGCGGCATCGAGCTGCCCGCCTCTCGGGCCCGTCTATACATATGGATAGGTAATCGAAGCGGACGATTTCTGGAGTGGAGAGGCCAATCGCGTAGCTCGAGGCGCACGCAGGCGAGCGCGCCCTGGCTGGCCAAACAAGAGGCGAGTCCTCGAGCTCGCGGCTCCGCGTATACGCATGTCAAATAATTTGCGGGTTTACGATAGCCGGCTGTATGTACAGACATATCGATTTTGGGAGAGGGCTCTTCCTTCCCTGTCTCACTAATTACGGAAGGGCTGCTACTGCTCGCTCTCGCCATCTCTCCGTGCTATACAAACACGCGCGCGTACACATTTAATATAATAATATTCGAGGAGATAGGTCGCCGTCGCCCATGCGATCGGGGGACCAAAGCTATCGAACGCAACCTGACCATCGTCCTCTTGACTACGGTCCTCTTAAGCTTCCATTTTCCTGTTTGCTTAATCCCCTCTTTTCATCTTACTCCCCCCCCCCCTTTTCGTGTCACTTGCTGTCTCTATAGAATGTACACGCAAAGGGCTAGCCAACCACTGCGCCTGCGCGAAGGATTGATCGGCTTCTGGTGCACGGTGATCGAAAACAAAAAGAAGATGGAAAATACGCGTGTGCGTGCTTCTGTGTAACAAATGGGTGGCCCATGATAGAGTCTGTGTATACACACGTAGAAAGCAAAGTACATCTAGATCAATTCTGCACTGGGTTAACGAAATCGAGCGATAAAGTGTAATTTCATAAATATCGTATACAATTTATGGACTGTAGAGGTTGCGGCGCGTTATACACGTAAATTTTCACCCGTATCTCGTATATTTATTCGTGTATATTATGTCATAGATGTGTGTTTTACATTGTACGAATGGCGTATATACATATAGATCGAATTTTGCTTTCACGTCGGAGGTTTATAATGTATATATATGTATATATAATCATTACGATATTATATAACACCTAAAGTTCATCCTGTTTTAATTTCGTCCTTTATACTTTCACACCACGTATATAATGTAAATTGCATGCGTACCATTTCGTTCAGAAACGTTATTATATATACTTTATTATATATTATTATATAGTTATTATATATAATCGCATCTGCGACGTACTCTCGGTGATTCGTGTGGAGATCGTTTGTTGTGGCGCATTAAATGATATCTATAGATTTTTCAAACGATTCCAAGAATTTTCACGTTCTTTCTATACACAACTGTTTTTCATGTAACGATTCAGTACTAAAATATATATGAAATTGGCAAACTTTCTTTCGATCATTTTACTCTGCCACCAACGATCTTTCATTCGTATCGTTTGTACAATGCTATACTTGTATATATATATATATATATATATATATATATATATATATATATATATATATATATGCATTTTAAATTAAAATCAGTATATCAACTACTGAAATCCAATGAGTATATGCTTAATTTGCTTGTGAATTAAGCAACTCTTCTACTAATTCTAATTTCAAAAGTATATACGTATATCTTAACCTATTGCATATATATACATATTGAACCTTTTAGCTAGGTAAACAATATTATATATACTTTCCTTGCTCTTGTGTTCTTTCTGATTTATTTTTTCCCTCCGTTTCTTCGAAAAATTAATTCTAATTCTATGATTTTTTCCTCTCTCTATCTTCCTCTCTCGCACTTCGCGCCCCGTGCGCGCCCGCTCGCTCGCTCGTGGCGCAATTCCGCGGCACGATCTGACCTAAAAAATTTTCTCTCTCCGCGTGTGTCGACAGCTCTGGGATCGAAAATAATCCGTTCGTGTTTTACCGGCTAATGCCCGGCTCTACGGCCCAGACCAACAAGTTGCACACGTTTTATCTGCAGCAGAGGCCGGAAAATACCGTCACTTGGGCGGACATAAAGGTGAACCATCCACTGGACTACGAGAGCATAAAGGAGTACAATCTGACGGTGCGAGTCGAGGTACGGACGGCTTTATCAACCTATTTTATTCCCACGAACTTTTATCCCCAGGCAGTTTGCTCGAGGACTTTTTCGCTTCACTCTTCCCCCTTCTCGACTCTTTTTTGCCGCATTTCGCGTATTGCCATGCATCGCCGTTATTTATGTCTTCGTTCTCCGTTCAATGCTCGTTGCAGGCTCAAATTTGATTGAATTTGGATCGTTGGGTATTGAAAAAAGATATTTTTTATGACAAAGAAAATGATTTGATTGAGAATTTTTTTTAATCAGTGCAGATTTCTTAATAAAACTTTCCAAAATGTTTTATTTCTTAATTTTCAATCAAAAGATATATATTTTTACAAGCAGCATATGCTGGACGAATAGTTATAAAATTATTTTTAAAAAAGCTTTTAAAGTAATTTCAATATTTATATATAGTACTTTCGATAGAAATATAGTATAAAAAACAGCGCTATTCTACCTTGACAATTTCTGTGCGACATTAGCGTACTCGCATACGAGAAATCGTACAAACGCAATCGATTATACACTAATGCGCACGTGCAGATGGATTTTTTTTTAATCATATATCTTTTGATAAAAAAAATATATTAACACGACAGAAATGAAATTGAATGTCAGATATTGAAGAATAAAGAAGAAGCTATGGAAACATATATAGAAGTATAAAATATATAAATAAATTAATTGGTGGAAGTGGTAACCACTGTCAAAGCGTTCCACTTGACAGTGACACCGTTTCCGTAAATTTATTTATTTGTTAAACTCCTGTACTGTGATTCACACCATCCGTATGCTTATTAACGAGATATTGATAAAACTTTCGTAAAACATCGTGTAAACAAACTTAAGGTATTCCCAATGAATTGTTAAGAACTCTCATTTGAGGTAGAAGAGAAAAAATCTTTTTTCAACGAGTAACATTTCAACACCCCCTCCGTTGTATTCAAGACAAATTCTATTTTATTTTATAAAATTCTATTTTACTAATTGAATATACTATAAAAGCCATTTCGATCGGTTTCACATTCAAAGCAGAAACATTGCACAATTGTAAAAATATCGTAGCAATTCAGGATAAGCAATCAAAAAAATTCAAAGGCATTCGACGCGACAAACAACGAGGTGAAACAATTCAGCTGCTAACAGAGTTTGTAAGGCTTCATTTTCCGGTGCCAGTTAAATTAACTCGAAAATTGCCCACTCCCGAGGCATTAATGGAAAGCTGAATCGCTAACTACTTGTAATATGTCTGTATGTGTATATATATATATATATATATATATATATATATATATATATATACATACACATATATACACATACACACGTTGGTGGGAGGAGGGAGGAAGGGAGGGAGGGAGGAACGTCAAAAACAGTATTGCCTCGAGGTGATAAGCGACGGCAAAAAATGCGGCAAAAAAGGAAACAATACAGCGGTCGATTCTCGACTCTATAACGATTGGTCTTCTTTTTTTTATCCCCCTGTGTCTCACGGCCACGCGTTCTCGTTGCGCCTCGCAGAACAACGGAGCGCAGCAGCTCGCCTCGGAAACGACGGTCTCGATCTCGCTGGAGGACGTGAACGACGAGATCCCCCTGTTCACCGAGCGAGAACAGGAGACGGTGCTCGAGGGCGAGCCGATCGGCAGCAAGGTCACCCAGGTGAACGCCATCGACAAGGACGGCACCCATCCGAACAATCAGGTTAGTTGTATCTTTCAAAATCTACTGCTTATATAATTCCTACGGCTCGTGTAAAGCACGTCGATGGCCACAGTCGCGTTGAATTGGTTCGGACGTTGGGGGAATAAATTGCTTTTCCAATTTCAGAAAATTGTTCAAGTTTCTCTGTAAGTCGAATTTTAATACCTACGTGTAAATGTAAGCGTGTCTCGCTCTTAGGCACAGATATTAATTATAGCCTAGATTTAATAAAACGTTCTCTTTGTGTATAATTTCTATAGTTTGATGTTATGATTACTACAAGTAGCGAGCAGTTTTGGCGTTTCTGCCAATCGCATTGTAAAGTAGCGCACTTTCATTTCTGCCAAAAAAGGAGAGTTTGTCAATTATTTTGAACTTTGATTTCAACTGCGTGAGCATCAAAATGTAACTGACAAGTATAGGGGCGTTGCCAGTTTGAAGCCGATAACGCGTTCCCTGGTTTCGAATTAACTCTGCTGCCTCAATTACGCACCGTTTTTATATTTTAAAATAAGCTAAACTTGCTTGAAAAAATCGTAAATTTTTAATATTTATCCACTTAAGGGAACACGCCATGTCTAAATTACAAAATAATGAAAAAGATTCTGAAATATTATATGTAAAACTTATTTCTTCTACCTTAAGAATAGATGATTAGCTATAATTTGAGGCTTTTAAGACCTCTTGAAATCCTTCAAATTATATCTGATAATCGCTACTTATTATTCACATCATAAATTTCATATATAATATTTATAGCATATTTCAAATTCTTTTTTTAATTTTGAAATTGGAATGCGGTATGTCCCCTTCATTCTTTACACAATATTCAAATTCATTTATACAGAATTATAAATCGTGCTATTTAGGGGCCTGAGAACACAGCCCAAATGAAGAATAAAACCAGGTCGTTCAAATAATCTTTAGTATCAATTTTTAATTAAAAACTTGTGTTTCCAATCTCCTGTCAAAAAACAATCCATAGAGAATTTTATAACGTGTGCGCAATACATCGTACAATTTACTGATGTGCGGTCGAACTTTTTATTGTAATGCAGATCCGAGAGTAGAATATTTAGGCTATACCTCTTTTTAATTGAGTTCATTTTAAAGAGGACTGTAGATAATTGGGTTGATGCTAAAGAAAGGACAAATATAGAGATAAGTTTTCCGTTGAAATTTAATTAATTATAATCATACCAATAGAGTATAGGTATACTAAAATTTTTGACAACATGCATAATATATTTCTTTAGATAATTAATGTAATAATAATGCAAACTATGAATAAAATATGTACAAACAAGCTATATCGAAAAACATAATTTTTGCGCAAACTATGGTTCAATCTTTATTGAATGTTTTATAACGTCTATTATTTCTGAAATAACGATAAAATTGTCTACTTTTATTCTGTTGATGCCAAAAACAATTAATTATGTAAAAATGTTGTTTTTAATCAAAGATTTTAATCAGAATATTGTTACGCAATTATTTTTTGGCTCAATTTTTAAGAAATCTTAGACGCTTATTGTATGTATTAATCGAAACCGTTGATATCTAGAGTTTAGTAAACGAGTTGGTATAAAATTCTCGAGGCAATATAAAAATGAGAAAACAATTTTGGTACAGGACGTACGCAATCGTTCACTCTTTAATATGAAAACATAGAGTTGTATAAGATTATCTTAGCAATTATGCGGCAATCAATTAGATTCTGCATACGAAATTCTTGACTATACACGCAATAGTATTCTTTGTACATAATCTCGGTGCTATGCGCAACTGCCCGCTACTCACTAACTTCCCTCGAACGAAAGTTCTAAAGATATTGCGCAAAATTAGTCTCGGGCCAAAGACAGGCGGTACGAGATATTAATTAACCGAATCTCACGGGTAAGTTAACAGTTGGTATGAGAGAATGCCAACGGATTGTTAATATAAATGACAATTTCCCTTCAGACGCAGGCAGTCTATTTATAATTTCCGCGAGCTTCAAGTTATGCCAGCTCTTATTAAATTACTATTTAACTTTTCGCCAAGGTAGGCAGAAGATAGAGAGAGAGAGAGAGAGAGAGAGAGAGAGAGAGAGAGAGAGAGAGAGAGAGAGAGAGAGAGAGAGAAGCTATGATTGACTCGAGGAGACAGGCGGGCTTTCGAGATAATGAAAAAGCCGAGGCAGAAATGAAAGTGCAACAATTTTTCTCTCCAAATTTCGTGACTGAGGCTCGTGTCGCAAAAAACTGTTTTAGTTATTAACATAGTCAATAGATATATTGCTTTGGTGGTGTATGGTCGGGTGATTTCGATTAAGTGAGCATTGTATGACACTTTCACATTTGTCTAATTTTCATTCGACTAGAGTCGCGTGTCATATATTTATATATATATATATATATATATATATATATATATATATATATATATATATATATATATACTTTAACTTGAAATTCCCGTCAGTAAAAATTTATCAATTACAACTGTTTGAACTTACTTAACGCAAGAAAATTATATTTATCAGATATAGGAAATTTTCGAGGGTCTACGAAGGAGGTTTCGACGGTTGTACTTCTCAGAAATTCGGGGGAGCTCGCGAGCATTCTTCGTCTTTTTGCGCAATGCCCCACCACTGCTGCACTAATGTAGTATCTCTCGTACCATCGGCAATAGCGCTATCCCAGATTTTTCGATGTATAGAATACACATACACATATATATATATATATATATATATCCGAACTCTCTCGAAATTCCGACAAATGCTACCGCGGAGCATTTCTTCGTACTGCCTCGCAACTTCGCATATGCCAGAAATTGCCAGAAATATTACTTTATGACTTTAAATAAAATAGATTCTTCAATATATAGGTTTCAAAAATCTGTAACTAATTCTACTAGCGGGATTTTCATATTTTAAGTTTCTTTCAAAGTAAAAGCATAATGGTTACACGAAATTTTATGATTGACTAGGAAAGTGTATAGAATGATGTATTGTAATATCTCAAATATAAATAAAATAAAATTCATATCTGAGAAGTAAATTATTTATGTAATAAAGTTTTTGTTAGTAGCATCATTTAGAATTATTTAAAAGCATTTTAACAAAGCGTTCGGGCATTAACGCGCTTTTTCTGTTTCCTATATATTAGGATAGTCTTTGCAGAGTTACGTACTCGTACACCATATTATCCTAAATCGGCGATAGGAAATTTTCTTTTTTTCTCAAAATAATCATAATCGTAGTTACGAAGCTACTTATGTGTAGCACACCCGGTGATTTCTACGATATGAAACATTTCTCATTTATTTCCACAAGTAAAATGTACCTGTTTAAATTATAACTCTTTCTTTATTTTCATTGTGATTTTGTACGTCTAGAAATCGATCACCTGTCACTCTAAGATGCGGTCTGCAAGTAACCTAGGGCGAAACGTAGATAATTCATTTCTTAGTTATGAATGTTATTTTTAATTTGTTTTATACACTTTCACAGTTAATTTAAAAAGAAATTGCAGAAAAAATTTTCCGGTAACATATTAGCCTATAGGAAAATACAGTGATTTTCTCCATATATAACACCATTGCATTTCTCGTACCTTGCGCAGGTCACTTATTACGTGGTGGACAGTAATCGTAACGAAGGCAAGGATTACTTCGAGATCAACAAGGAGACCGGTGAGATTTTCACCAAGGTCGTCTTCGATCGAGAGAAACAGGGCGCCTACGCTCTCGAGGTTGAGGCGAGGGACGGCGCGCCCTCGGCGAGACCGAACGGCAACGGACTTCCCAATTCAGGTATGATTTATTTTATCTGCTCCTTTAAAATTACTAGAGTTTTTTTTTTTTTAATGTCAAATAGCCAATACTTCTGCATTGACTGTATTCCGCTCTTATCGAGCCAAAAATTATTGCACACGCAACGCTAATACGTCTCTTGCGAAGGACTCGCGTACATACCTCTACTGCTCCTGTACGGCAAATATCAAAATGCCAGAGAGGCAGCATCTTCGCGGCACTTGCTCGGAAAAAAGTTCTCAGACGCGCCTCACGGCAACTCGCATCCCCCCGCTCCGGCATTCAAAGTCAAGCGCCGGAACGGCGAGCAGACCGCGTCTCTGCACTCCTCCGCGGCGCCGAGTGGGTTAGGATGATAAAACGCGGATCAAGAGAGAAAACTCGAAAGCGTCGTTTTTGTCTTGTTAACGAGAAAGGTTGAAAATCAAATTACTGATCAGTCAGCGATAATTTTTCATCTTCTTATGCTCCTTAAATCTAATTTTCCCTTTTGGAACTTACCTTAAATTGCTATGGGATTGGAAATTTTCAGCTGGTTAACAACTTAGCCCAGGAGCTTTTTCATTTTTTTCGTAAAATAAAACTCTTTCAAAGCTTGAAATAAAATCTAAAACTTGAAAAATTCTTTGCAATTAATTTATTTTCGTTGTCAGCACGAACATGAGAACCATGTTAAAATTTTGAAAATAAACGGCGAGTAGAATTTTCTTAAAATTATCTCCTTACAATATTATTTCGAACTTTTATTTTAGAAAAATGAATAATTTTACGTTTTTTCACGTAATTATAATTCTATTTACTTTCTGTAATCAGTATCTTACCTTAATTATAATGTTATAGAATTAAATACAGATTAAAGTAACTTTAAGTTTTTAACCGAGTTTGAAAATGTCTCAATAGAAAAGTAAATATATTTTAGACTTAAAACTCTAACTGTATAGTCTTATTTCAATGGGTTCGAAATATCAGGTAAAAATCTTATTTCAAAGCTTACTCTTGTCACGTTGTTTGTATTACACATCTTTATGTTATAGAAAAGTAGTTTTCTCTTATACCAAACTGTACATATGCTCAGCGTTTTATTATCTGAAAACAGCGAAAGACATCAAATTCCAGAGTTTACAAATAAACCGTTGGTTTTATCAGAAAACTGCAGAGAGTTTGGAGAAATTAAAAAACATTTCTTAGAACAAACAGAGAAGCATAATATTTTCCCAAATAGATCTGCGTTTTTTTCTCGATTTCGTCTGGCGTATATTGGTTATTTTATCACCTTTTTGTAATAACTTATACAAATATAGTTCATCTCGTCATTTGTTCGCGAAACAAAAAGAAACAGAAATTCATTGATTTTCTGTCTGCAAAAGTTGCAACTTTGGTTGAGCCGTTTTCAGATATCGCCAGGTTGTAGAAAGTTTATTAAAAATTTTCTGAAAGCACAGGCTTACATAAAAGAACGTTTCACCCTCTGAACAACTAGAACAATATTTTTTGACACGTATTTAAAATGTACAATTACACAGGCAACAATCTAGACTAATATAATAAATAAAAACCGTCTCCTTGTATGCTCGCAAAAAATTTGAAAAAAAAACTACATTGGCGATTTTGTCGAAATGCTGCGAAGCATTTTAGATTAAGATATTGATCAAAGCATACCAGTTTTCGTGTTTTTCATAAAAGCGATTTCTGTGATAATTATTCCGAGCTAATCCGAGACGGAAGATGCTAGCACATTATAAAATTAACCTTATAATTATACAAGCCATTGAAAACATTCAGGAACGATTTAAAATACTTTCCCCTGCAAGCCATTATCGTACATAAGCTTTCTAAATACCCTGTATAGTAAGAAAATTATTATTAGAACCGTTTAAATAATCGTGTGCTTAGAAGCGCTGTAAAAATTATGGAAAGGACGTTCTTTTCTTGTGTATATAGAAACGCCTATTGAGCTAAATATCGTTTTATCTTTACGAGCTACTCCTGGACTCACCTTTGCCATTTTTATATACTTCGGTTGTTCCTCGTTATCTATAAGAATATACAATAATCACATTATTTTCTGCGAAATTACGTCCGGCAACGCGAGAGCACGGGATAATCAGATTGCCGTATAGCTTTTCTCAATTTATCCCGTTGGCTGGTCTCTCGGCCAGTTTTTCCCGGGTCTACGGCTTCTATATATGCAATCTAAATAGCCGCGCCGTTGTTCCCTATATATACACGTGGGTTATGCGTTGCTTCTCGTAAAACAGCGAGCGAGTAAACAAGGGAGAAGGGGCGACGGGGATGCGTGTGGCAGAGGGAGATAAAAGAAGAAGTTCTCATTAATGCGCTCACGCGAGCATCAACGTACGGCTTGGACTCCGTGCAGAAGTGAAAACAAATGCCGTATGCGTGTGTGCATGCGCGCGCGTAGCCGCTCGTGTTGCGAGTCGGAAGTATTCTAGTCGGTGCGGGTTCCGAACGGAAGCTTAACTTTACGAAATGGCCGCGCGTAACAAGTGGAACTAAAGTTTTCTTCGCATCGCTTTCCACCCTCATCCCTACTCCTCCCCTCAATAGCAGTCGAGGTATCGCAAACGAGCGGGGGAAGGAGAGAGAGAGAGAGAGAGAGAGAGAGAGAGAGAGAGAGAGAGAGAGAGAGAGAAGGAATAGCAGAGGCAGTTGCGGAGGCAAAAAACTAAACTCGATAGACGTGCCTCGGTGGATGGGGTGGGAGAGAGACTTTCCAAGCGGAAAAGAGGAACGGGGGTGGGGAGCGAGACGATACCGGGGTATAAGTGAGAGAGCGGAAAAGAGCTTTTCGCCAACTACTCCGACGGATGTAAGGAGCTTTGGGAATAATGAGAGCGATTCTTCGACGGTATTTACTGGGTCCGCGCGCTTCTTCTTTCCAACCCTGCTGCCTGCACTCGCTCACTCTCCACCCCTATCTCTTTCTTAAAGCTTCTTTGCCTCGTTTCATCTTCTTATGCCGCTGATTTCTCTTTTCATCTATACATGTACATATCTCTTGGAAGTCTTGACACACGAAGAGAGAGAGAGAGAGAGAGAGAGAGAGAGAGAGAGAGAGAGACAGGGAGAGCGACTCAGGTAAACGGCGAGGAGACAAGGATAGAGTGCGGGGTGCTGGCACTCCAAGTCCGAGTAACGCACCTATCATATAAGAAGGTTGAGAGAAGAGGAGGAAGAAATTAAAAATCACCCGGTGAGCGAATAAAGAGAGAAAGCGGGGCGGTTTATACGAATTGACCCAATGATACTTCCTTCTCTTAGTTTCGTGCACGCGACGTGGGGTCAAAGCGAGGGAAACTACGCGCGCGCTTTACGATACGTGTATACATATACATATACATATACATGTATACATGCATACACACACATATATATAGGCACTTTGCGCGAGCGCCGCTCATATATTTTCGAGTTTCGACTCTTCTTCTTCGGTTCTTTTTTAGTCGTTCCCGTAGTCTCTTTCGGCCGGTGTTTCTCGTTCTAGAATGACAGCAGAGAGCTGCAAGACTTTTGAAATTGTCGCGGAGAGAGAATGAAACGATTTCGAGATCGATATCGTACGTACATGCACGTATGTAGAAGCGGGCGAAAAGGGGAGAAGCGGCTTGCCTCAACTCGTGTCTTTCGAACATGTATAGTACGATTGAGATGCAGATCGTCAGGAGGAATGTTGATATATTACACGTATACAAAGTAAGACGGATGCAAATTGCTATGTTTGCCTGTCGAGTTGAAAGGGGTGGCAGGTAGAACAAAATACGGATATAAATACAGGGTGGAGTTAATTTTTTTTTAGGCAGTCGAATTTCTCGGTGGCGTCAAATTGTTTTTTCTTCTGATAAAATATTTTATGTAAAATTTATAGGGTAAAAAGAAACCCATGAAGATGGAACTTGAAATCATAATTTTAAAATCATTTGATGGTCAACATCAAAAGTTTGCATAAGAAGTGGCAAATGTTACGTTTATTTATGCGCGATACGGATCAAAGTTATATATCTGTCAAGACATTCACCAAAATTATCATTATTATCACAAGAACTGTTCAAAAATATATAATTGATAATACAAACAAGGTTTTGTATCATACTAACAACAAAAACACAACTTGAAGATGATACTCCTGCTTTCGTGGTACAAAATAGTCTCTAATACTAATGTGTACGTATTTCTTTCTTCTTACGTAATTCTTCTTTCATGAAGCGAGGAAGGTAAGTTGGACGAGACCAAGATCAACTTACGCACTAATATTCCACTGTATTTTTCGAAATTCTTTAACAAATATTTGTTCAATGTGACTACAATTAATATTACTCAAATGAATTCGTTTAAAATTTAGGGAATATTTTTGTAATTTCGGAAAATAATTTTTTTTCCCACTATACAAGAAGTTATTTATTTATAAGAAGAAAATTTTTTCAGTGTAATAATGATTTACGTGGATTGAAATTGCATTATCTCTTATTAATTTTGATATTTTTACTTGATTTATTGAGAAGGGTTTCTTGGCATCATACATATGCCAGATATAAAATATAGTTTTTCTGCTCTTTTCATTTTGGAGATCAACACATTTCATTATGAAAAAATAAATAGCACCTCAAAATTATCTCGAGAATAATGATAAAGGTCGTTATCAAAGTTAATATCAGATAAGCTTATTCTGACTCTAAAAATTTGATGTATGAAATAGTTTTTGCGAAAATCTTATCTTAGCAAGATACATAGTCTAGTATCTCAAGATAAATTCAATACTATATGTTTCTCTGAATATATATATATATATATATATATATATATATATATATATATATAGATCAGAATGTAACAGTGCAAAGAGGAAGATAAAATGTAAGGGGCCGTACAAATAGCTTGACTGCTATTAAATTATAAGACTAGGGGTGGGAACAAGACAAGATTATAAAATATCCAGGAGAAAAAGGTGAGGCAATTTAGAATCGCGAGTGCGATTGATCATGACGATCGAAATATAGTTTAGTGTATTGGCAACAAAGCAGACGCCAAGCAATGCCTTAAACTTATATTAGTATGGAGATTTTTAACTTTCCAGGCAGTTTACAAAAAAATTCAAGAAAAAAATTCTAGAAAAATATTCAAAAAAATTCGGTTAAACCTTCAGTCAATATATATGATTCTCAATCGACATATTACTTCTTTTCGAACGATACGCTTAATCCGCGCAACAAAATTAACTTATGCATTTAGTACGGAGTTCGGAATTATTGTGTAATCTAATTAAAGATTCTTTAAACAATCGAATTGATGAACAGTTTCTTTTAAACGCCAATTGTTCAGTTAAAGACAACTCTGAATGCTATCGAATTTAGGTAGGGAATCTGTAAAGAAAACTTTTAAGAATCTGAATTTAAAGTGTATCGATTTTCTTCAATATAAGATTTGATACTATATATGAGCAACCGTAGAATAGAAAAGTTTTCTGTAGTGTTTATCATAAAATAAAAATTCTAAAATGTAACTTCATACATATATAATTTTAATAAAATTTTTATTGGTTTACATACTAAACTACAATTTCAAGAAAGAAAATAAAAATTTGGGGAATATAAGTTCTTTCTAATTCTTACGAAATCATTTGCATTGCAGTATATGGATTTGTAATTATTTCTCATCCAGATAAGCATTTGAATATTTTAGTATCCGAATAATAATGCTTTGTAAATGGCTAAAATTGGAGAAGCAATATAGGCAGTATTTTAGTGTACCGTTAATGCTCCAAAAATTATGTGAGAAAATATTGATTGCGGAAAGTAATGGTTAAAAACTGGTCGAAGTCCGGCCGGGTATATCTCTAACACTTTTTATGGCTAAATCATGGTCAATAACTGACTTTAGTACTGGGTATTTTCAACTCGAAAATTTAACTCATGGTAAAAATCAGATACGAACTAGTTACGCGTTAAACTGGTTCTAAAATTTTTTTCAATTTTTACTAAAGAACCTATAAAATCATCATATCAGCAAAAAAAATAATAACTGATACTGAACTGTAACTGTCATTTGAGTTCAAAATAATTTCACAGAAACCGTATAATATTAACATAAAGATACAATTTATAGCAGAAAGATTTTGCATTATTTTTAGATAATCCTAAACTAAAATATCATAAAATTCAGTTAAAACTTTCCTGTATGCAATTGTTTGAAATTCTTATTATAATAATCATAATTGTCACCTGCGACCATACTTTTCACAATTTTCGGTCAACGTTTTAGCTCCATCTTTAACTCCTAGATTGTTCATCGTACGTTAGAATTTCAAAGAAAAGGAATGTTATATAGAGTCGTGCAGTAGCTATATATTTAAAAATAAAATGATCTCGAAGAGAGACGCAATTCCAGAAGTAGTTAGTGTAACTTTAAACAGGTCCCTTTCTCCTCTCATTGAACTTTTTGCAAGTCAAATCGAGCATTATTATTTATTGTCTTCTTCTTTTACTTCTTCTTCTTTTTATCAAAAAAGAAAAAAAAGTTGTCGGTTTAAGGTTTCGTTTCCAATTTAGTGACAAAAGCAGACTGTTTTTGTTCAAAGAACACACCAGTTTTCAATATTAAGAACAGTGCAAACTTCTTCCAAATGGGAGCACGGACCGAACTCATTGAAACCGAGGCGAACCGCCGACGTCGCTGCGTCGTATATATATATATATATATATATATATATATATATATATATATATATATATATATCGTATATTCTTTAATGTAATTTCAAATTAGGAACCGGTCTTAGGACTCAGCTTGTATGATTTTGTTTATGAATCCAGCGGAGCTTCCATTTCGTAATATCGCCGCTATTGCATTATATATGTTGGTTTAGATATAATAAATGAGGCGATTATTATTAAAAGTACATACTACAATTTTAATGCGGAAACATAATAGCTACTGTAAATTTTGTCATTCTTCGTAAGGAGATGTCGTATTCTATATAGAAATTACTTTACCCTACCATTCGTTGAAAGGAAAACTACATACATATACTATAAAGTACAAGGTAATTTTCATATGCACAGAGATCTAATTGTAAGCGTTATTTTATTCATGGCTACTACACATATATGTAATAATATATCTAATAATATATGTATAAAGTATCATTCGCCGTCTCAGCTTCGTCCGAAATATGCTGGCAATTGTTAATATAGACATGTTATTTTGATGAAAAGTTGAAACTGATATACTTACATCAATGTTGTGAACCTGCAATACTTTAAGTGCGTAAATTTTTTTGTTGAATTTTGAGATTACGATAGCAAAAGAAACTGATCTTTTCATTCATCCATAAAAAAATTCATTTCAATTCTATTTGTAAATGTTTGCAATTTAAATATGTTTTCATATATTTAAAAAATTCCGTAGGCTATTAATGCAAATGTAAAATTACGTAGTACGTGGACTTGGGCCAAGACTTGTTATTTAGGGCTTGCCATAGCCAGCCTTTGGAAACAATCGGTATCAAAGAAAAATACGTTCCCTTCGCTTTTTTGAATCTCACTAGACTGTGGAAAAGTCCAGTTATTCCTCTACTTATATTTATAGGCAACCTTTGAGAAGGATCATAATCTGTATGGTAAATTTAACACTGGGATGATGATATCTAACGTTTATACGCGAATATTACTATAATATTTAGTGTTAGCTATTCGATATAAAAACCATCCATCATCATCTTTGCTTACAATTAAATAAATTAAGATGCTGTTGGATTTACTGCTACATTTTATTATAAAGATTATTATAATAAAAATGAAAATGTCCGATGATAATAATGTTTTAATAAAATTTTGATAACATTTGACAATAAAACTAATAGTTTCTTAATGTATTTCAAAACTAGCTTTAAATAACAGTCGTTAACGAAATTTTGTCTACATAAACATACTCCACAATACAACAACTCTCACAATTTCGATTCAATCGGTTTAATACTTTTATTGTTTAGCATGTACAAACAGAAACGAGCATTATACTGTGTATGCAATAGTACACCGTATATAATAGTAAAATATATGCAAATATATATATATATATATATATATATATATATATATATATATAAAAGTTATTTTCTTCATTTTCTGAGAAATTTTACTGTGCGTCAAAGTTTCATCACTACCTCCATATAAAATCTCGCGCCGAATCGATGCTTCGCCGGCACGCGAAAGAACCAAAAAGTAGAATCGAAAACTCGTAAAGTCGGGCGGACTATCGCGTTAAAACGGGAGGCGGGCGGCGCGTGGCGCCTTATATTAAGTCATTAAAATTTATTGGAAATTCGAGAAAGCAAACTGCCTTTACACGTACGTATCCATACATACACGACAAATGGGGTCGCGACCCCAGGATTTTCCCGATCCCCGCATAAATATTGGCACGAGGCCATCGCACCTGTACGCGAGCAATTGCAAAATATACATAAATCCATTCAACGAATGTATAGATATACATCCGAACTGCGACTCGTCGGGTCGTATATTCCACCATAGACACTTCTCGTTTTATATGATTATAAAAAGGGTTCCAGCACCCTCTGAAGTGGCACGGAAGATCTGAAAGACGGGGGGAGGGCGAGATTGTGCACACACTCCTGTCTATGTATAATTAAGTCAGGGAGGAATGCGCAGAATTTCGCGAGCACGGCAAGTGCCGGAAAGAAACCCGTACATGCGGGGCAGAGGTTAAAGGCAGAGGAGCGCGAGTCAGTCTTAATCATTTTTCCGTAGCCAGCAGCTGACTGATTTTCCATTAAGAGGGAAAATTCGGCTGCCTATATGAACGAACGTTCTGTAAATTTGAATAATTGCGCTAAGGACGCGAAGATATTTTTATAGACAAAAGTAGTCGAGAATCAAGAAATATGATTTTGATGATGCTATCTTTGGACAGCTCAACTGTCATAAACTTATAATTTGCAATCACTACTATAGCCATAAATATTGTTATTGTTTACTAAATTATTTTTCATCAATTCTTATATTTATAGCCTTCACGGCCACGATTTTACAAAAAGTAATTCAATTTTAATAAAAATAGTCGTGAGCCTCGAATATATCCGGACACGCGTTTATAACTTCCAGGCCATCGGCAAGCATATGCACAGCGCTAGCTAGACGTTGGGAGTCTTTTATCGCCTTAGGCCTATCGTCATTTATATCAATTAAATGTAATTATATATTAAAGTTAACTAAATAACATTATATTAATTATAAACGCAGCCAGCACTAAATATAATATACATAATATTAAATTAAATATAAATAATATTAAAATCTAATGTACATAATATTAAATATAATATAAATTAAATAAATCTTACAATAATAAATAAATATTGAAACTCGAGCGTCTTTCCTTTCTTACAAAATAAAGATATTCTTATTTTTGCATTCGCCGAAACTTACATATTATCCTGGGAAAAAGGGAAAACTTTGCAAAACAATAACTGGAAAAAAGCTTGAGGAAAAAACATTTTCCAAAAATAAAAATTTACAATGTTTTTATACACAAAATATGTTCTATAAAATTTTTACATTTTTTCTTTTACTTACGCTAATAATATTCTCGTTCTAATTCATGTTGGCGTTTCCTTTGTTACCAAATCAATTTAATAATTAATATTTATTTTTAAAACGTATTTCTCGGATCCGTCGGCAACAGTAGATTTATCTATATATTTTTTAAAAATTTTACAATTATAGGGATATATGAAATATTAATAGATTTTAATCTTTTACAAGTATGAATTTTAATATTAAATACATTTTGAATGTCCAATTCTGGCTTAAGAAGACTAAGAATAATTTAAGTCAAATACGACAAGAGACTCGTAAATTAGCATGTGATACTGCTGGTCATTTTCCAAATCACAAAATCACGGGTTTTTGCGATCAAGCGTGTCAAATTTACTTATTCATTTATTTACCTTTTTATTCACAAATTTTAAGCCGTAATATATGTATGAGATAATATTTTGCTTGTCTATAATCATGTGGTTTTGTCCTATTGAGAATCTAGTTTCTCAAGTTAGAAATTCTATTAAAATCCATATCAAATTTGGCAAGAATCCGATGGAAATTTTTAGGTTTCCATGGCCTTCTACTCAATTTTTTTACTTGAAAAGCTGGAATGGATATTACTGGATATTCATATAGATTTTCTCGGTTTACAAACGAATTAAAAAAATTCAGTGGATATCCATGAAAATCCATATCATTTTGAGTGGGTTCTTACTGTACTAAAGTTTGATTTCAGATAGATTATTGAACTGGAAATCGAGAATACATTTTTGACACGTTGTTCATGAAAAAAAACGGAAACTTGAGGAATGCCAGAAACAACAGAAAAAAGAGGAACAACACTCGTATTCCTAATTTATCATCGTATATCATACATATCGTTCATTGAGCTTGACAGATATAAATAGTCTTGTTTCTTCCATACTTCGAGATTTGATTCTCTTTCGCGAAGAAGCTAAAATGATTAAATCGCTTCAATAAGTTCTATTATGGTTATCCCACACTTTATAGATCGCATAAACTGCTATATTATGTTGTACATCTCGGGCATAATTCACAGATCAGACTTGATAAAGTCCTGGCTTCCGTGCATATTTAGTATTATAACAATGACTGTAGTATATTTGTTAACTGCACAATTTCTTTCAAGATAACATTAATAATCACATCTTTTCTGTACTGTCAATGATATTTTATTTATAATAATAACGATAATTTTATAATAACGCCAGTCTTTTCACGGTCATATTTACGATTCAGAATAACGTTGTTCAATTTAATATCCATCAGACGTAATTTCGAGTTGGAAAGAGCTACTTTCACAAAACTATATCATTATATACAATATCATTATATTCCAAGAGTTTGCACAGTTTAAAACAGTACATTCTATAGTTATGTTGAGAGTTGTGCAGAAACGATTGCTGAGCAAACAAATAATTTCAAACAAATATTTAGTATATACAATCGGGAAGAAGCACTGAAGCTTGTAAGCTTCTGACAGTATAGTTCATCGAAATTCAATAAAACTTTAGATGGGAAGCCTCCGGCTCTTCTTCCGGGTCCCGACGCAAAGTCTGCAGATTATTGCTAGATAGAATTTTGTCTTACAAAAGCGAATCGGACTTTGGTGTAATTGGAGGACTGTGTGCAATAAGCGCGTAAATCGAATTAGGCCTTATTTCAATAAATTAGCATATTGAATAAATTCTTAGTTCTCCATGTATTAATATTAATATTAGATTAATGTTATGTATTAATGTTTATGATAATAGACAGTGATATTAAATCAATATCATAAAATTATTTGTTTGATAGAACTAACAGCCAAGTTCATTCATGCAAAAAATGCTCTGAGCTGAATTCGAGGTTGAGTTAATATATTGATTCACCAATAGAAAAGCTAAATGAATTCAATTTGTTTCAAATATCGTAATAAATCAGATTTTTCATAAAAAATACTCGTCTTAATAAAAATTTTACTAATTAAACTACATTTTTATTTTTTACCATTTTTTAAATAGTAGTCAGTGTAGATGCATTTTTTAAGGAGAATTTATTTTAATAGTAATATACAATTTTAGCACAGTTTATTTTTCTGTAAAAAAGTGTATAAAGCTTTTTTATTTTTCTGAAAATTGTCAATTTTGACTTACTTTCAGAATGTGTAATGTTACAAACGTCTGAATTACAAACGTATAATTTATAAAAAAAAGCATCTCTTCGTAATTCAAAAAGAGTTAATTTTTAGCTTGATTCTTGTATACCTGTTCGGGATAGAAATTGAAATGAAAAAAAAAGAAAAGAAAAGAAAAACATCATCTACCAGTGCGCTCTAATACCGAATCTAAAAGCTAGAAAAATAGGCAATTAAAGCTCTCGTGAAAATATTACGCCAGCTCTGCAATTATACGCAACGAGCTGTACTCTCGCAACCCCAGGGAGCAAAAAGTACACGTTCTGAAAATTATATACGTGCGGGGCTTGCAGCTTGTTTCGTACAAATTTAAGATTTGATAAGGGCGACGGTGCGCGGGAGGGGGGTTTAAAATAAAACCACAGCATTTTCGTAAATAATGGTTTCGATTTTCGTTGAAATTAAAATTTGATTCTTTTTCCGCTTATAGTTCACATTCATTTATCGGGTTTCAATTGCGAAATAATCGATTGTGCATTCATTTAAAAACAAAAAAATTGCATGAAAATTTTTATAGAGCTGTATTTTATACGGATCGAAAGAAACGATGATATTTTTACTCGGAACAATTGAATTACAAATTCTCGCCCCTCCGTTATACTGACGAAGCTATAACGTTCGCGTTTTTTTTTTTTGTCCCAGTTCAAATGCTTTACAAAGCAATTTTGAATTTTCATTGTGTGTATACGTTCGAAATTCAAAGATAACGTTCGAAATTCAAAGATAACGCTGTTTATTATTTTACAGCCGGTAATAGCGGCGTGTCATCGAGTCTCTGTATTTCCACGCGTCGGTAGCGGTGCCTTGCCTGACTAAATTCACCCCGACCCCCTCCCCTCAACTACTTACGCGATTATAACGGATACACCGGTAATCTCTATTAAAACTTTATAACCCCCGCCTTCCTTAACTTTCTCTTAGCGCAAGTCAGTTTCTCAAGTCATATTTCAGTGGGCATTACTTATATCACAATATCTCTCTCTCTCTCTCTCTCTCTCTCTCTCTCTCCCTCTTTACAGTGCGTCTCTTCTCAAGCGTCGAGCTCTCCGTCTATTTGCTCAGAAAACAGTCTTAGTTCTTTACAAAATGTCTCCCAATGTAGCTCGTACAGAAGTATACCGCTATAGTTGGCCCATTAAAAGAATGCTGCAGACTTGTCTCAATACGGCGACGTTTCATTTTCTTCTTTTTCTCCTTAAAACAACAGTAATCTTCTGTCTATAACTCCAATTGTATAGACAAGATCTCAAATTGGTGAAATTTAAAGCAGTGAAAAGTTTAATCATCGAAGATGCTTTTAACTTTTCCATTCGTAGAGAAATGTAAAATTATCATACATTTGTGGGTGTTATAATTGAATAAATGAATCAGTAAAAAATCATCGCTTTATAGAAAAACTTTTATTATACTTCAAATAAGGATACCAGCAGATAAATCACATACATTTCTATTTGTCGAAAAGAAGTATAAATCATTTTTACACGATTGCGCAGAATGTAGTATAAACGTATTATTTATAGTCAGATATTCAAAACATGTTCTAGGACTTTTGTTTTATCTTCTAAGTATTCGAACACGTTCAAAACTTTGAAGCCGTACGAAGAGCACAAGCAGTTCGAGCTAATTTAACCGTTTGAATATTTCAGTTGTTTGGCTTGATAAAATTATGCGTGTTAGGAGAGTTTATTACGGGTTTTTATATTGAATTCATATAAAAAGACCTATAGTCACTTATGGAAAATGACTTATTTTTAACTCATTCAGTTATTGTGTATAGTTTATACTTGCAATTAGTTCTTTTTTCACTGGATCAAATAAGCGAGAATGGCGGAGGAAGTAGAAAAAAAGAGTAAAGGAGAACGTGGAAATCGAACGTGGTTTTCAAACTACGCACCTCTATGTTAACTATAAGACGAGAAGTTCGAATAGAGGACGTGAACCTGTCTGTCTGCGCTCAGCGTGTCTAAAGCCATGGAACTCCGGAAACTGGATATACCCGCCCGAGTCGAAGATAATAAAGCCGAAGAAGACGAATAAGAAGAAGGCGAAACGAGACGAGGCTGAATGAGAAAAGAGGGAAAATAAGAAAGGGGGGAAAAGTGCCCGGCGCGCGGAGCCGGGAATTTTTTAATATCAATTTTTACGACCACGGTGGCGTCTTCGTCTTCGTTTCCTTGCATCTCGGGAGCGCTGAGCACGGATGCCCCTCTGTCGCCTCTCCACCACCGAAGATTGATTTACTTCTACGTAGCGGCATCCGCTCCCTCTTAGACCCACGCCCGAGCGGAGGGCGAGATTTCGGGGTGAGCGCACGTGACGAGACTCCCGACGCCGCTGATGCTAATTCGAAACTGCGTGCGGAGTGTGTCGGAAAGGGGGGGGGGGATTCCACGCTATTTTTACCTAAAAGGAACTAAGGCAGAGATGTTTGTTTCGGAGTCTTTAATTATTCGAGCACTAAATTGTTTACTTAAGAATTTTGTTCTAGCTTTCGAGGTAGTAGACTTAAAGCTTTATCACGCTAATAATTTATCAAGACCTTAGGTGAAGACTGTAAATTCGAGGTATAGTTGCCATGTTGACGTTTTTAGGATTTCACTAGGTTCGACGATGAATATATTTTTGCTTTAATCGTCAACATACATTGTTCTTTGTCAGGGGAAAAACTTGCCCTTTTTATATTTAAATACACTTCGCTTTGGAAGTCCAACATTAAATTGACAAATATACCATACAGCTAGAGAATAAGAGAGAAAAATATTTAAAAATATTTATCCTTAAAATCCCGTTCAAGTTCCAGTTTCTGTTGATTATACAGAAATGTACAGGTTGTGTAAACATTCTTGGAACGGCTGGTTATTTTAAAAATATACGGTTATTTTAAATATTTTATTTTCTTGGTAATCCGATAGTGTTCGTAGATTTTTCATGGATCTTTATACTTAAATGTTTTTATTTTATCATTTTTCTCTGTGTTGGGAATTTTTAAAGTTATATACAGCTGTTCTGGGACTATTCCTGCATATATTTCTATTCTACATATACGTCTTGGGACATAGAAGTTTATCGTTCGATGTACTTAGATGTTAGAACTGGCACCTTAAAGTAATAACTTTCAATTTATAAGTAAATGACAATTTTATTATGGAACTATTGACCTATTTCATTAAATATTCATTGCTATGAAAGATTTAACTTTTAACAGCTCCATTATGACCTCATCGGGATGCTTGTGCAGGGAACATGGTGTGTTCCTGGCTTATAGAATAATTGTAAAATCTATAGTTGCAATTAATAAAGTTCTAGTGAATAAATATACAAATATTTGTAAAATGATGTATTTTTTTTATTCTAACAATGCAAAAATTCGACGTATTGCCGTGATATTGATGGTTGCCTAAATATATATATATATATATATATATATATATATATATATATATATATATATGTGAGTTATATGTCATATCTCAGTATGTAAGGAACGACGGAGAAAATAATAAATTGCGTGAATGGGGTGAAACTGCATTGGGAGGGTGACGATTCTTTTC
This sequence comes from Sycobia sp. Sy_11, assembly GCA_018907035.1. NCBI lineage: Eukaryota > Metazoa > Arthropoda > Insecta > Hymenoptera > Epichrysomallidae > Sycobia > Sycobia sp. Sy_11. Next base: position 1,108,525 of record JACCIC010000121.1, on the reverse strand, counting down.
ATTCTAATCTATTCGCTCTTCCACCGGGAAATAATACGATTTTCAGCTTCCATTTAATGCAAGGAGGCGAAATTCATAGCATTCCGCGTCCAATGAAGCTTAACTTTTAATAAGAATTTTTTACGATTCTTGTTCGCGGAGGTGTCGAGGGTTCTATGTTGCTAAAGAACTTCTAGTCCTCTGCTTCGATCGAGCCATCTCTTTTCTTGAAACTTTATCTTATATTTCGTTTTTATCAGCTGCAAAAAGTTACTATTTTAATTGCGAAACCGCGTTCCGATATTGCAGCATATGTAGGAAGAATTTGCAAAATTTTTCTCCGAAAGCCCAATCCACTGATTCAGAATTTTTTTAATAATAGCCAATTTCAATGCAAAGGAAGCTTATTAAAGCCCCAAGTGATATACAAACGGAAAAGCAATCATAAATTTTTATTCGTATAGATTGTTTAAAAGAATTATCAAAGTAATATTAATCATCATTTATTGATATACATGCAATACAAAAATAAAACCAATTACTTGTTTTTCAATTTATGTTTTAAAATCAACTTTTCAATTGACCCATCAAATTTTACACGTACGCAAACATTGCGCTACATGTATTTTACCTCGTACTTTATGCCCTTTAACATCCATCAAATTTGATAGAGTTCGCGTCGTGTTCGATAAGGAACTTAAATTAGAATCTAAAATGTCCTTACCATTACCTGCTTTACACTAGTTAGATAATTTAAAAATAATCTACCATATTAGTATCTATTGATAGATTTAAAAATTTTATAAATTATTTAAATTTATTGTAATTATATAATTTACGAGTCGCAGATTTTTTTTTACTCTTTGCCCTTGAATTTTATTTTACAATTCTCAATGAGACTTATAATCATTTACTGAAAAAATATAATTATACCATACGGAAAAAAATGTATTAATGATAAAAAGGTTACATATTAGTTTTAATTAATGATTCTAATTTTCATTCTGTTGTTAATATAATTTCGAAAAAGATTATTATGAAAAATTAAAAATTTGAAACATAAAATTAAACTGTATTTTAGACACTTTAATTATACTATAATTTTATTGATATTACTGTTCTTTAACTCTGCTATGAAGTATTCTGTCAACTAAGTATGTAAAATTTACAATCAAATAATAAAATTTTAATGTTATAATAGCTAATAGGTAAATATGTTTTTTATATATTATAATAGCAATATCATTATAAAAATTATCTTTGTAGTATTAAATATCTTTTAATGGGTTTTGTAAAAATGTTTTTCTGTACTATTTTCAGAGAATAAAAATGTGAAATTCGTATTAACTTGAAATTTATAATTGATTTGTTTGAACTTTGTACTAAAATGATTTAAACAAGTAATTTGAATTGTTGAATGATTTAAAAAAATTCCTGAGGTTAGAAAGTAATTTCAATAAATTGAAAAAACTATAAAATTTAAATATATATCGAACTGTATTTTTCAATATGATTCATGGAACCAAGGTCATTTTAACTATTCAATCTTCTATTTTTCAATAACGCTTAATTTATTTTTATATGCTTAAAAAAATTATTAACCTTGCTGAAAGAAATACAAAAGAATTTAATAAAAAATCCAAAATCTTTTTAAAATATAACTTTAAGGTAATTTAACTAGCAAGTGTGATCGACGCATTCTTAATACATTGGTGTATCCCAGAATGTTATTTTACGAGTTTAATTTATCTCTATTACATTCTTCTTGTCATCATCTCTCATAGGAAAGAATTTTTTAATTATGCGATGGAATTTGAACAATTTATATCCTATTTATTTTGATCTCTGGTCGGGCTCGACCGGAAATTGAAGCCGGGACCATCGGTTTATCCGAACGTTGCTCTCTAGGTCAGCTACCGATGCCACAACTCTCTTTTTCCCAACTTGTCCTCATGTTGTCGAGATACTGACCACTCACTTTCGCGTCATTAGTCGCAATAATAATTTACAAGTAATATAAATGATTTTAATTTGCATTTATAAATGATTTGTTAATCTTTCAATTTTGATTAGAAAAATATATCGTTTTATATTTTTGAATAGAGGTAATTATGATCTCCGAATATTCATTAAATTACTGAAGCAGGTGAAGAGAGATGAGAGGGAGAGGGTTTATGGTAAAGTAGTAGCATTACATTATCCTCGAAAATCTGTGGGTCTCATTCATGTTAAAGAGCCCCACCTCCCTTACAATGCAACAAAACAAAAAAGAGAGGAAAAAATAGAAAATCGCCAAACCAACGTCCATATTCCGAGTACTTAGAATTTCTCGGGCTATTGGCGCAATTACGGGGCGGTGCTACCATCACCACCTGTGTCTTTGTTCGACGCGACGCAATATCGGAAAGCCATAAGCCCCTTAGAAACATAAAATTATTCCTCCCGCCGACTCTTCGGCACTAACTATAAGCTCTGTGCTCGTGTGTCTGTGTGCGTGTGTGTGTGTGTGCGCGCGCGCGACGATTCTAGCTGCTCTTTGCCGTTCTGCCCCCTCCCCTCCGGGTGAGCCGTGCGGCGTATGAAAACCTTTCCATAATCCTCGGACCGCTTGATTTACATTGAAATGAAAGCGTCTCCTGGAAATGAATCCGTGGTATTAAACTGGGAGGGGTTGAGGGGAGGTGGGGTTGGTATCGACACTGGATTACTCATTTTACAGGTGAAGAGCTCCAATTTGCGACGGGGGTAGGGTAATCGTTGGGAGTATGGGTTGTGAATCTAACGCGCATTACTTTCGCGTGCACTGCGCAATAATAAACTTATTTCAATATACTTTCGAGGCGTTCAGAAGATCTAATGAACGAGACTAATTTAGTATAGTTGGGAATGTTTTTTATCATTTTAACATGATTTGAGGCGGAAAGAAGCAAATGAAAAGTCTGCCCTAACGTCATTTGATACATTTTATTCTCCTGGATGCAGGTATATAACCTCGGTATATGTTTATCGTATCAGAGATTCAAAGCATTAACAAACTACAATAGAATTTCGAATTATGCTAAAATCTAGGAAGTCGTTTTCTCGTTTTCTAATAGAAAAAAAGTATATTAAAATATATCGATCTAAACTTTACTATACATTGGGTGTAAAAGCAAATTTCCAGCATTGTTCCCAAATGTGAGATTTTATTTTGAAAACATGGTTACATATCTTGTATTCAACATATCGTCCATCGAAAGCTATAACTTTAGCCCAGAGTCGAATATGGCTAAAATTTCTCATTTAAACAAAAATTCACGCGCGTAATAAAAATAGTTTATAATTAGACAGATATTCGAATAGGTTGATTTCATATTATCGTTTGTTCGCTTACTATACGTTCAAGAGCCTGTTCAATAATCCAGGAACTCTGTCGTAAAAGTACTGGATTATCCCTGATTCACCTCGATTGTTCAGCTAGAACAATAGTTTGTTTATTGTAGAAAGTAGCCGTGGGGAACTGGGGGCGCCATACGATTAGATTAGATCCTTGTTTTATGGCAGATCGTTGGTAAACTGTGGGATCAGTTGATAATACCCATGGAGAGCGCACTACGCGAGACATTTGTATTTTAGCGCCGTAAACGCACGGACTTGCAGCGCGAAGCATCGTATTTTATTATACGATCCTCCCCCTGCTCCACGAAACTCGAATGATCTCTCCTTTGAAAGTTCGAATTATGCGTGCGTGGAATCTCTATTTCGTCAACACGAATATTTAACGAAAGTTGGAAAACATAATTAGAACAATATAGTTTTTTTTATATGTCGTATGTATTGGATGGAGACTAATATTAAATTATATTCTATTTATTTTAAATTATAAAAATTGATTTAAGACTATTAGACTGTTCATAGAGTTTAAACAAGGACAGTATGACTGTCATTATTTAATTATTTAAGTATAAATATATTATTTTATACCACTCTAAGACCGATCAAAATATTTGTAAATTTAGTATTGCCTATAGTGATACAAGACCAACAACCCAACAAATAACGGACTAAAGATAATTGCACGTCTCATACATATTACTTTGGTATGCTTAATTCAAACTCGTTTGATATTTTCTGCATTGAGCACAAGTTGTACATCTTGGAGTTTAGAATCTTGCGTTCTGCGGATTTGGAATTTGTAGATTTAATGAACTTGTGATGGTTTAATAATTCCATTTATATTGGTCATTGTTAAAAATGATTTTGAAAAGTTTTTTACAATTGCAGAAAACTCCTGTACTTAAACAAAATTTTACATGGATTTCGATTTCTAACTTCAAACAATATATAGAACGCGTATGGTTATACATAATATTCTCTGTAATAGATCGTAGTCCAAATTCTAACTTATGAATTACCAATAGAATATATGATAATAAATAAACATATCAGTATTATCAATATAAAAAAAATCTTCCTGTGATACAGATTCTCTGGAATATAAAATGGTATTTTCAAACATAACTGCCACACTGATGGAACAGAAACTCCTCTAGCTCCACTGCAAATGTAATTGTAGATGTAACTTGGAAAGTACGTGCACTGTTTCCGGTGTATCTTGAATATTAAGGCAGAGGATCTTCCGTGCTTCTTTTACCCTCCCTCCGCTCTCCGACAGTTCATATTCCAACCTAAATTCCATATTCAAAAATAGATATACATACACACACGCGCGCGCGTACGTATAGAGAAAGAGAAAGAGAGAGAGAGAGAGAGAGAGAGAGAGAGAGAGAGAGAGAGAGAGAGAGAGAGAGAGAGAGAGACAGACAAAAAGATACGTAACCCACGCGCAAATCATGCTGGAATAGAGAGGAAGCGAGATGTGCCATTTTCGTCTTGAATTTCGGTTTATATAGGACAGTGATATATATTAGAGAGAATTCAATTTCCGGCTATACTTGCAACTTGGACGTGGTAAAAAGTAAAGCGACAAGTACGTATATATATATTTATATACGTATATTTATACATACAATGGTCGCTCCACGTGTTTCTTTATCTTGCGCTTGAACTTATACCTCATATATCTTGAAACACAGGAGAGAGGGTAAGAGAGAGAGAGAGAGAGAGAGAGAGAGAGAGAGAGAGAGAGAGAGAGAGAGAGTTGAGTATAAATATGAGCTCGGAGGAGCGCCTGCAGGATAATGGATAAGTGATTTCAGGATGGTGGAGACGCGACGCGTGGCTAGCAATATTTAATGCGGTTTATACAAATTGGAACAAGAGCTCGAAAGATTATACGCTCTAGCGAGTATTCCGCACGGTCGTTTTCTTAGAATAACATAAACAAAAACAAAATAATAATAATAATAATAATAATAATAATAATAACACTTACAACAATAATGATAATACGTAGTACATAAAGGAATAGACACGGTAGAACACATATTATCAGAGTATATGTTATATTGTAAAAGGTTATTTTTTTCTGATTATACCACGAAATTAGTTTTAGAACACACGGAGAACGGGGAATTTCTGTGTCTCAAATCTCTAATTTTGAAATAAATCGTCCTATTTTCGAGCGACATCAAAATGATTATCGCGAAGGACTGCCCAATAGTTTCACGGAGCGAGTCGCCCCGTTCGCGTAATTGTGCGCGAGTTAATGAACGCGGGACCGTAAAATATCGATCACCTCCTGGAGCCTTCGCTTGGCGCACTTCGCGATCGGCGAATATCAGAATATTATACGAGAGAGGCATTAAAGTCTACGGAGAGTGGCGAGAGGGGTAAGGGAGCGGGGGAGATGAATATTCCAACTCTCCGCGGGTGACGTTAAAAGGCTTCATCAGCGCCGGCAGCGTAGTGGAGTCCCCGCAAGAGGATCACAATAAAAGGAGTAAAAACAAATTCTCCCAGACTTCCGCCCCTCGTCCCGCACCGCCGCGAACTATTAGCGATAAATTGGAAATAACGGCGAGATTTGTTCCGGTCGATATCTCGGCGAAACGAGCCGGCGGCGACGTGGCGAGCGAGGCGCGTCTCCTCCGTGCGCAAAGATATAGGCCGCCGGCTTTAAAGCACGCGAGTCCCGCACGACCACGCCAACGGGGATGGCAACCGGCGCGTATACTTATATGTGAAGGGGAGGGGGGAGTCGCGATTCCCCCGGAAATCGGTACAGCCCGCGCGCGGTGAGAGAAAAAGCTCCCCGAGTATCTCTCTCTCTCTCTCTCTCTCTCTCTCTCTCTTCTTTTCGCGCGCATGCGTCGCAGCCCCCTCCCTTCACCCTTCACCGGGTGCAGCAATTCCCTTGTCTCGTACAGGCTCTCTTCTGGCTGGCCCGTCGCGCGTCCACTTACGTAAGTGGGAGGGCTGGGATGGAGAGGGAGCCCCATAAATTTCTATCCTCTTTTCTTCCCTCCCATCTTTAATCTTTTTCCAACGAACATGATGCCGAACCTCGATATTTTGCGGAAGGGGGCAGGGGTCAGACTGTACTTCGTCGACGTCGTCGTCGTTCCCGGTGAAAACAATTTCTTTTTATTTCCTCCCCAGTGATAAGAGGACGGAAATTAAAGTTTCAGTGGCTCTCCCTATATAGATATACCACGCATGGATGCGAAATATATAGAGGGATGGCGGGGGGAGGGGCAGCGCTTTTTATTACCGAATTCGAAAGGAAAATTCGTGCACCGCCTGCGCGCGCCTTTTTGTTTAGCAGATGTGTGTGTGTGTGTGTGTGTGTGTGTGTGTGTGTGTGTGTGTGTGTGGCTGTGTGTGCGTGCGTCTGCGTGTGCGTGTATGCATATATATATATATATATATATATATATATATATATATATATATATATATATATAGAAAGAGAGAGAGAGAGAGAGGAGAAACATACACGTGCAAAAAATTCTCGACGTTTGAGCGAACGAGCTCCTTTCAAATACTCTATATACCATACAACATGCATGCATGGGTACATACATGCATACATACATATGTACGTGCATATATATATATATATATATATATATATATATATATATATTCCGCATCTCTTTTTTAATAGCGGTACGACCGGGAAATACGACCGCCACGGTGCAAAAACGAGAGCGACGACGGTGAGACTCGGATTTTTATTCCAAAACAGGAAGAAAAGAGGAGGATAGTTGGTGGAGGGCAGGGCTCTTTCTCTATGTCTTTTTCTCTTTCTCATCGCCTCGTGAAGGAAAGGGAGAGGGGACATTTATTTTCCAGGTGGAAAGGAACTAATTGCCGTTATCTCGGCGGGGAGATTGAAATCAAACCCGTTACGTGATCGCCTGCGGGGTTAAAGAGGGGAGCGACATCGCTCGGTCGGCTCTTGGATTATCTTTTAATACGTTGTGAACCCTTTTTCCGAGATCCTACGGGAGGAATAACTTTGCTTTGCAAAGCGTGTGCTTTATGAGATATTTCTCAAATTATTCGCACTGTTGTGCATACAGAACGGTCACCTTGCGCTTCGAAATCGCGGAAGATATTCATTTAACAAGAAGATTACGGTTAGTACGTCGGTTCATTGGGGCATTTATAAACAGAAAATGCATTCAATTTTCAATTCTAATGATACTGATTAAAACGTTCTCCATCGATAGGGCCAGTATCGAATAAAGGTCCCCGTTTACATTTTGCGCTTTTATCAAATATTAGTTAGTAGTTTTATATTCTTCTTCCTGTAGAAAACTTTTAAAATTTCCACGAGTGTTTAATCAACTATTATATAATTTATGATTATTTATTTGACTGAAAAAATAATAAAAACTAAGAAAAAATTTAAAATCCTTATAATATAAAACGTTCCTAAACTTCAATATTATTTTTATATAATAATACTCATATCGTAAAATTAAAATTCGAAACAGAAATTATTTCTTTGCATTCTTTTTATTAGCCCGGTTATTAACAGATAGTTACTGAAAATTTAATACAGAATTAAAATGATTATTTTCAACTCGCTAGTAAAATTATGTAAATGACAATGGAGTCGCCACTTTAAAGAATCATCTTCGGAATTTCTGACTTAGAGAACGTCAGGCATTTTAAATTCGGTCTTAATAATTAGTTCGAAATCGCGAGAATGTAAATGTCATATCCCGCGTTAACGATGAAGAAATCAAAGCCCAGTTTAATTAGGAAATCGCCGATCCAGATAGAAAGTTATAACGGTGCTAACGCATTATCATCACTTTTGGACAGATGCTACCTGTATACGCCCGCGCGCGCGCGCACACACACACACACATGATTCAATGACAAGATAGTATAATAACAGTAATGCACGGCTAACGTAAGTTTATTTTTTACAAGGCTGCTTATCAGCTATTCAAATTGGATTCTTTACTTGCCTTTATTAGGAATCAACACATGCACGAATTATTTTTTTTTCCCTTTTATTATTGCTCAATGAATGGAATAATAACAATTATATGTGTTATACAAATTAAATATAATGACCCCTTTTTCACATTAAATAAGCTTTGTGAAGAGTTATAAAACAATATATGAAAACGAATGAAGAAAATTGAAATTGAAAAACTAATTTTGGTCTGCACTGTTCACCTGCAGTAATCTAATCTGTGATAACAAGTGGCGTAATCTTAGACTTACAAAATTAATTGGATTAAGCAACCACGTATGCGTATATGTGTATCTGTAAGATAACTATTCTATTTGTTCTAAAACGGACAATTGGGTTTAAATTTTATTTCTGTAACTCGCCTTACTGTAGTAAATTAACTGAATCGATATATATATATGTATATATATAGCTTTTTACTTATCAAAGTCTTTCCTCATTTGAATACTTGATCTAATAATGGTTTTTTAATCCTATTTGTATTTTTTATTCAAGCTAAATGCTAATGATAAACTATATCTTTTCACATTCAGATGGAAAAATTTCATATTATCATTCAATTTTTTGTATACTCAAAATAACCTCGATTAGTTAAAATGTATTTTTTATCAAAATCAGTACTCTATTTAATTTCTGAGCTTGAATATAGAGTTTCCGAGCAAATGGCACACACACACACGCGCGCGCGCGTCCGAACATATTCCGATAGTGGTATACGATTTGTAATAAAAACAAGGGTCCGCGTGAATATAAATCATTAAATAAAATTTTTGTTGTAAAAATATCCAAGTTTTATGATTGAATTTACTATCCTTTCGTGCAAAATCTATTTTACCAAGTTTATAGCGAACGCTCAATTATATTTCATGTTATCCCTTAATTATATACAGAATTGGATTAAATATCCTACTGAAACCAAGGTAATATTTTGAAAATCAAACAAGAATTTTTCTTCTCAGATTTAAACTATAGTTTTCTATATCCCATAAGCAATTTAACCTTTATTCAAATTTAAATATTTTACAGGACCGTGATTGTAAAATATTTTATTTTATTTAATTGATTTATTTACTCTATTCATAAAGCCTACAAAAACGGCTATACATTATTGGTTACATGTTAAATTCAATTGAAATTTCATAGCAAACAATACACGTTACTCGCAGGTGTACGATTAGCACATTTAGCACTTTTTCCACTTTTCCAGACACTAACATCGGATTGATAACTTGAAAAATAAATCGCATCCATAAGAAAAAAGTTTAGTCTCGAGAGATGATTTATATACGTGTAATAATTAATCGATTAAATTATATATTTATTAGTCCTTAGGCGTTTTAATTACGACAACTTATACAATTTCAGTGCGAATAGCCATTTACAATAACGATGGAAGTTCGTTTAAAACTAAGCGTATTCCATTCCTACGTAAATAAGCGATGTCTAACAAGTTTTCGACGAATTTACGCTTTGCGTACATAGTGCTGCGTACATTGCTCAAGCTGTAATCTCCTGATTTACGTTTTTTAAACTTTTTTTTCAGGACCTTTTCATAAGGAATAAAAATTTACTTAGATTTATTATGGATCATTTTCGAAATTATAATCAATCTTTCCAGTTTTTCAAATATTACATTTTTATTCTCGAATAAAATTTATGTCCATAAAATACGAATGCTATTTTATTAAGCCCTCTGTTTATTATTCATATTATCCTGCCTATATATATATATATATATATATATATATATATATATATATATATATATATATATATCACAAAAATTTTATTTCTTTGTTCACGATTACTCGTAATTTCCCGACAATTTATGTTGAAAATATAACAGAAACTAAATCCTTGTTATCCACCAATTGTTCGCTCTTAATTCATTTTTATCAACATTGTAAATTATTGTCAAATATTGATTGTTGATTATTATGTCAGATTATTATCAAAATATTTATTAAAAGTTTGTCTGACTTGACTTCTAGAATAAAGCAGCTGAAAATAATCAAAATAATTAAATCTACTGATCAGAGGCTAAAAATTAATGTTAAAATTTCAGTCAATTAAAATAATGTTTTCTGTTTAGTTTAATTTAGTAGCATGACTTATTCTTTAAATTAAAATTGATTTGATAAATGAACGCTCAGTACTGGCTGAAAAAATATATTTAATGTAAAGTAAGAACTGAAGAAAGAACGAAATTATTTATGTTTGGCTTAAGAAGATCTTCTTTAAAGTAATATTATAGATGATAAAAAATTTTTCAGCACAAGATTTAGTTTGGAATTAAATTTAATTTTATATATATTATGAAAGTTATTTTGTACATCAGTTTGATTGAAAGCTGAAAAATCAGTATTTTTTATTACTTTAAATAAAAATTAATGACTTTCCATAAAACTAATTTTTCTTTTCTTATTTCAGTAAGTTTCCTAAAGTTGTAAAAAAGTTTTATTGTGTTATAAGAGTTCGAGTCATTTTATACAGTCGAAATTCATATACTTTTAAATGCATTCGTTCATCACTGCAAATGACTTAAACTTATTGATTTGCAATCGTGTGACCTAAAAATTGCATAGCTCCTTACTACTTTCTCCGTACTCCTTTGATCGAAAACATGAATATTGATAGAAAGTTCAGTTAGCTAAATAAAAAGAAGCAGGAATGAGTTACGGAGAGAATGAGTTTCAAAGAACATTTGGAAGTCAGTATTCTAAATATTGTTTTATGAATTATTTTAATATGGTTGACCAGAATTTTTTCTATTGAAATCGTAAAATATTTGTGAAAATATATTAATTTTTTCCAAATTTACACTTAACTTAAGCTATAAACAATATTATTCGAAAACTTTGGAAACTTTCCGACTAAAATAAAAAAATAATTATAGCTTAGAGTTTACGTTCATTCGTGTCTAATACTCTTGAAAAATTTTAGGCAACGCCAAAGACTAAGGACAACCTCTAGCAAACCTACTAGTTAACCGTTTAGCTAAAAATACCAGATGTTACATATATAGAATATTCGGCCCTGCAAATCTTCTCCATAAAAAACGAAAGTTTGATGAGTTTCCTAAATTATCAGGGATGTGCGAAATATTATCTTTATCCTGATAGCGCGATTTCAAGAGAAGTAGCTTAAGATGAGGAGATGAAGAGGGGCCGTAGCAGTAGCAGCCCCAAAACACTTTTACGAACTACGGTCGCCCTTATAGCCAGCGACGTGGGAGGAGAAAAGGGGGAGTTCACCATTCAGCGGATGTCAGCGTTATCTCGATGCCACTACTGGCGACCGGGTCGCAAACTTGAGAGGGGATGGGTTGGGCGTATATGTCGAACTCGCAAATGGAATAATTCAATCGATGGCAAGAGTTGGGCCAAGATGGGACTCCCTCCGCTTCCTTCCGCCCCGCGGTGGCGCTGCTTTGACTTCCATCTAGCTTTCGGACAATGTCGAACCCTAACTCGAGTTGCAAAATGGATTATGTGTGCATTGTTACTATACATGTACGTGACTAGCGCAGGTATTCCAAGTTTCGATGCTGTTCGATGGAGGATAAATCATCCTCATATTTCAATTCTCTGGGATGTTTCGAAGCCCCAAAGGTAGGGCGCAGATCACAGGACCAGTTTATCGGATTCCTCACACCTGTCGACCATGATCAACAAGTTTCTTAACAATGTGAAAGGACTACTATTTGTCACAGTTCATTGTATGCGCTTATTTCATTCAAAATTTAGTTTCTATTAGCATTCCACTTGATTGCGTTTCACAAAGAATTGATTAAAAAAAGGAATTTTAAATAGATAGTATTCGCTGGAGAAAAATTTCATTTTAAAATGAAAATATAAAATTTTACTTTATTATCATTTTATTACGTTTTTGATAAGTACAAAAATTAACATTACTGCTTTTATTCCTTAAGTGAGAGCAGACTGCATCCTGGAGATCTAGCAGAGTTCACTTAGTGGTGAATCTGTTGCTGCGTTCTTTGCTTAATATTCTATCGAAAGATATTTCAATCCAACTCCTAATATGAGCGACCAGCTGAAAGCAGTTATTACGCCATTCATGTTTTCCATCAAAAGAAATATTAGAGACATACTTATGTTAAATGAACATATCGATAAAATGGATTCATTTAAAGTGAACTAAATCTTCACCACGATTCTTTTTATATCGAGCTGAATGAATTTGATAAACGATATTCACTTATCGTCCACGTAAGGGGACGCAGGCAGGTTAAAGTATTATTTTATAGAACCTTCAGAAAAGATTGCGTAGAGATACTGATAATTGTTTGACCATTGCTATAACTATGGTGGACACTCTACTTAAAAATAATCAAAAAGCACGTATGCACTGATTTATGATAGAATAAAATTAAAAAAGTTAAATTTTAATTTCAAAACTACATTTTAAGAGGATAATATTTAGTTAATATAATCTAGTTGATCCGAATGATATCTCATAAATCTATTTTAAGAAGACACTAATAGTCCAGTGTTTATAATAGTGCAAATAAAAAAACAAGTTAAAGACACAATTTTGATTTTTTGTCGATGTTCCAGGTTTATTAATTTAAAAGCTCATTTTCAAGGTAATAATATTTTCAAAGAGATAAGAAAAATTTTTCTATAACTTTTAATAGAATGTACCTATCAACTTAAATCATCTATAACTAATAATATAGTTTCCATAGTCAATTCAAAATATATAATTTAAAATATGAATACAAAAGTCTCCTTTCCCAAATCAATTCTCACTGAATTTTAATTGATAGTTCAAATGTGTATGTTCGCCATTTTAGGTAATGGACTTTAATCTACACGCATTTATACTTGCTTACATAAGATGTATGACCTCTCTAAATATTTCTATACGATCCCTTTGCCTCTACACTGTCCTCGAGCGAACTGTATATAATTTATATTGTTATTTAATAATACAGTCGGTTAAAAAATTTCTTTTAGCACTTTCACTACCTTGAAAATGAGTTTTTTAATTAATAAATTCAAACCATCGGTGGAAAAGTACAATTGTGTTTTAGATTATTTTTTCACCGACTCCACTAGAGACAAATTGGTTTCTTATTAAAATGAAATATCTATTTCAAAATTTTTAACATTTTCAAAACGAGAGCGGATACGCAATTGTTATTCAAACTAATTTTACAAGTAATATGCGTTTCTGTTCATATTTTTATAATACTTTATGGTCGTGGGGTACAGGTGTACCCTAGGCATTCTCGAAATGCGGCGAGTGCAGCCTTAATGATTTAATTTCATCGAGCCATCCTAGAGCGATCTTTTACTCTTTCTTTCTTTCTCCTCATTTACTATGCAGAATATAAGAGAGAGAGGGAGAGAGAGGGGAGAGAGAGAGAGAGAGAGAGAGAGAGAGAGAGAGAGAGAGAGAGAGAGCGCGAAATATATACCCTTTGTGCTTATAATATACATCGTCGTTGAAGATCCGGAGTCGCTAATATGGAGTCTAAAAGCAACCACCTGTTCTCGAGTTGGGTTCTCAAAGCAGCCGGCATCAGGGAGTGGCATGGGAGTGGGGGGGGGGAGGCGATATTAAATCCGCACGTTACACCGTTCGAGCGCGAATGCAAACACAGCGCGCGCAAAAGTGAGGCTCTTTATTAAATTTGCGTAGTCGAGCGGAGTGCGGAGGTCTAACCGAACACGCCGCGCTGCAGCGCTGTCTCCTTCGAGGATGCGCGGAGCACGCGTATGAGCTTTGGAAGTTATATATTGTGCATATAGATACACATATATACATGTACACAAATGCGAACCGCATGCGGGCGCACAAATTTACTCGGGTGTTTCGAAAGATATGCCGTATAATTCGCGTAGATACGCGAAAACTATATATAAATATATATAGATATATGGTTACGAAACGACTGGAATTATAATGGGGCTTTCAGTGTGTCGAAGCTGCGGCAGCAGGCAGTATAGTTATATTGAGAAGATTGAAATTCCACGCGAAATTAGATCTTTTTAGCCAATAGGCATTCAAATCGTTGGGCTGGATAATAATTAGAACCGGATGTTTGTAATTGTTTGATTCGTTCATTATTCTTTGATGGACAGGTAGGGATCGGATTTTGCGTCGGAATAGAATAAATTGAAAACAGCGTCTATTTATTGTAGATTAATGTATTTGTCCGGAAATCATATTTACAATATTTGTAAATTTTTCTGACAATGTCTTTAATTCATTTCAAATTTCATAACGGATGAGCTCTTTTGTTGACATTTTCACATCTAAAGGCTGAGACACACTTAGTTTGCTTAAATTACAATTAGAACTTCACTTTTCAGCGCGAGACTAATTTTATTTATAATCGTTATTGCCTTTGATTAATGAAAAATTGATAAAGAATAATTATTTTAAAATTACATCTTATTGAAAGGTATTATAATTATAGTTCTTATACGATCGATAACGTAAATGAGAAAACTTTAAAAGACTTCGAGTGTACGCACGAACTTGTGCAAGCTTGTACACAGCAGATACGCATTTAATGTAGTTTAAGCATGCATCCAATTTACTATAACAAAGCGTAATCCGGAATCGTCTTGTCTCGAATCGCGACATTTACCAAGTCCCCTTTTTGTTCAATATAAAAACATTCGTTTATTTTTTAAACTTTTTTATTTTTAAAATTTTATACCTCTATAAATATGAATGTCCGACCCGAGTCAGAGTTGATGCGCTATCAAGGTTTAGAAATAAAAATCCAATAACAATATTTTCAAAATTCATAGGATTGAAATTTCACGTATTTCTTGAAAACCTGTATTCTGCGAATCAAATGCTTGAGAAACGGTTATGTTTTAACTAATTCGACGTTTTTATTTCGTACATGCAAAACTTACAGAAAAGAAAGCAGTCAGTTTAAAATCTTTAATCTCGCTTTATTTTCATATTCTGAAATTTTAACATATTATTAAGCAAGTTCTCTTCGCTAAAAATTAATCCCTCTTCTCTGTCGCTCTGGCCGCTTTTACCGTTGCTCTATATTATAATTGACGCGAGTTAGGTTGGAGCGGGCTTCGCTTTGCGTGGTGAAAAATGGCCGCGGGACAGTGTGTAGGAATCGAGGATACATAAGCGTGTAAAAATGCGCCAAAGTCCGGTTGGAGCTGTACTGTCCTGGTGCAATAGGGTTATTGGAGTGCCCGTTTCGAGGTTTGCGAGATAACTTCATATAATATGTTAGGTCGGTAATTCGTATTTTTCTGGTTACCAGTTACAATTATGGTCTCGTTTTTATGATATACTCATATTTCAATAAAATGGTATATTTTGTGGGAAAAATAAAATACATTTTACCATATGCACAAATATTATAAATAAATAATGTTGTCGTTAAATCGTTACGTTTTAATGATTTTTTTATCTTACATATTTTCCGTTGAGTAACTTGTATTATAAGATAAAAATTGTATTATAAGAATTAAGTAATAATTGTATTATAATAATTGTATTATTTATTAATTAATTATTAGATAATTAATTAATTATTTAATTATTATTAAAATTGTATTATAAACTTTTATTATAAGATAAAATCGTGAAGAGCTAGTCACCGTTGTCTATGAATTGGCCGCGCGGTAAAAGGAAATAATGTCGGCTTAATAGTTTATGCGTTTTTTCTGAAAATTAAGATTATTGTGTAAAAATACGTAAGAGACGGCAAATGTTTTTTTTTTAATTTTCAAATGCACATTGTCTCAAAAAGAGTTCATACGACCGCGGAACTTCGAACGAACTACCCGAACAATATCTAGGAACGGGTTACCTCGTGGACCTCGAAATGTCGCGTTCAACGACGCGCGGAGCCTGGACCAGGAAGACAATAGTTTTCTCTATTTCGCGTGTACGCAGGTGTGCAAAAACACGGTGTCGAGGCTGCGTCTGGCGGAGACCCGGCGCACAAACCCACTGATATATGGGTCGCGGAATTATTAAAGTCTTCTTGCGCGTCTCCGTCCATCACCCGGACACCCTCTCCATCTTCCTAGAAAGTAGCGACGGGGCGCAGTTTCGACGGGGCTTCGACTGCAGCAGGGCCGAATCCGCGAAAGCCCGCGTCGCGCCACCGTGCCGGAATGCGCCTCTCGGAGGCATCTCGCGCAGCAACTCACTCTGGCCATCCCATACCCTTGTCGGATTCGGATGTATACGGTTCGCATTCTCGTCCCCCCCCCTCGCTGTATCCACACAGCGGCATCTCCGGAACTCAGCAGTACCTAACCTTTGCGCTCTTGGCGTCTTCGTCGTCGTCGGTGCCACGATGCGCGGAGGCGATTCTCATTGTGCTGCTGGCCCGGCAGCGGAGAGATATGCGTGTATCGTGGAACTGGGCGAACTTTCCCATTATATAACGCTCCGTGCGTCTAATATCGCGTCGGACGCGAGGCGGACAGGGGCGGGGCAGCGGGAGGACTGCGGAGGCTCGTGCAGAAAGATATACGGGGCAAGAATCAGAACGAGACACCGACAGAGTCCACTTTTGTGAATTTGCATATTCATACGCAAGAGCGGTGGAGGGGAGGACGAGAGGGAGGGAGGGATGGAGGAAGGAAGGAAGGATGGAAGGAAGGATGCTGCTCCCTCCCCCTCGTCCCATCCTCGACTGTCTGACACACTTTCGGCAGTTTGGGAATTGACGAGCCCCTGATGGCGAAAGTACGAAATTTAGGGAGAGCGCAATTTTTATTCAAGCAATGTATATATATCATTATATACGTGGGAGCTTGGGAGAATTGAGCGCGGAGTCTTTTAAATCCTTCTTAACTGCAGAATCATGTTAATTTACTTTTACCCATTATTTATTTGGAAACTATTGTAATTCAAAAAAAGAGTTTACTGGCTCTACTGACTCAAAAATAAGTCGTTTAAAACAATTAATTAAAAAATGTTAATAACAAGATTGGAATTGTATATAGTATTTTTTAACACACGTTTATCCATATGGGTAGTAAGGATACTGAGTCATACTGGACTCGTCAATGAAATTATTATATCGTATCAAATGTGCCTTAGTCTCTCTTACTGTCGACAATTACAGGAAGCCAAATTATTCAACGCTTATCAACAATTAATCAGAACAAGATCTTGCATAAAAATTGAAATAAACATTAAATGAAACATAATAGTAAACGAAACATAATAATTAACGACACAAATTCAACAAGGAATAGAGCTATATATACACTATATTGTACGAGAGAAATTTTTTTACGTCTTTGTACTATACGTATATTTCTATATTTGAAATTTTACGTACTATCTCGTATTTCTAAACGTAGATTCCTTCAACGAAATTTTCGTTCCTCCCGGGTTTAACGAAGTAATCGTGACTTAAGCAAACAGGATTTCAATGCACTTAAATATACTCCTTGACGGCTTTTGGGGTTTTAACATTACGAGCCAATGTTCGGAATTATTGGGATGATGTCCAAGGTGAAAAGAAGGGAGCCACGGCATTGTCTCAGCCAGAGAGCATCGCTCGGACAAGCCGAAGGCCCCGTGTGCGATTCTCGGCCCAGTCCGTCCAGAGCTGTCCGTTTTGTCAAACTTTTCCCCGTTCATTTAATCAATAATATTAACTAAATAATAAAAAAATGTGGACTCAATGCATGATTCGAAGAGATTATACCTCGGGTTTTCAACGCGCATAAATTTCTTCTATCGCGGATTTTCGGACATTAAGGATTACTTTTTTGTAATTTAATTAATCCCGAACTTGTATTTGTAAGTCTGAAAATATATAATAGACATGATAAAACTAGAAGGATAATATTCTCGGCTTCTTTTTCGGAACTCTGTAGCTAATTTTTTACTGATGAACTAACGAACTAACTTGATTGATTAACTATTGATTAATGTATTTCATACATTAATCAATACTAATTCAGTGAAACTTCTATTTAAAGTTAAGTTTTAAAAGTTCTTAAAAAAAGGGTCAAAAATTCTTTATATATGGTTTTAAGGGATTAACATATATTAGCCGAGTTATCAATCGAGGTGCATTGAACTTTCAATTTAATGGTTGTATTTACTTATTTAGACAGTCCCGTTTAATATTCAGAAAGAGTTTATTTAAAGAGTCGGCGAGATAGCGAGAAAACGTTTTTTTAGACTAACTCGTACCAAGTTTATTTTTTCACACTTGTACATCTGCATATAAATAAGCTTGTCGGATACGTAAATACTGCGTGTATACTGAAACACGGGACGCATTAACGCGCGGGCACGTAACGATAGGCGCACTTTTTCCAACGCGTCGAGTTTAGATTTATAAATGTTGATATATGTGTGTTTTTTACAATATGCACGCATATGCGGAAACAGAATTGCGCGGACACGCGCCAATTATTATGCAATCGCAGGTGCCGCCTCGGAATTGAACGGAGACGATGGGGCAAGCGGCGACGAATGGGAAACAGACGATCTTCGACCAAGTCCGCGGCGTAATTGGACGAAATGTGTGTATGCATGGTAATTGCGAGACTGCCGGCGGAATTGCGAAAACGAGGTGCGCGGCGCTAAAGTCGTTATTTCTTGGAAATTCGAGGGCGAAAATAATGCATTCTTTTTCCAACGGAGTTTCGAATGTCTTTTTTCTAATGCATAAATGTGTATATATTTATGCTAGTATGCAAATGCTGAAGGGAAAAGTGTTCAATTCGTTCCCGTTACAATCGCATAGGCGCGTACACATCTGACTCGCGGCTCTGTCGCGTACAAAGTTGAATATCAATGCTCGGGCCGTCAACTTCGCTTTCTGACGCGCGAGTTCAAACTTATGCGCGATAACGGATGGGTGCGAGACGCGCGCGTAAATTTACCGTATTTTATCGCGATTATTGTTTCGCGTTATTGTTTCGTTGAACGATATATTTATTTAAATATAAGTACAACGTGTCTGCGCTCACGCATTTGCTCAAGCTAATTGTTAGTTTCGTTTTTGAAGTCGTATAGGAACTATACTTTTATTAGTTACCGTTGTTTGGTCGCCAAGTCTATATATATATATATATATATATATATATATATATATATATATATATATATTTAATTTAATGAAAAGGATTCTAATCGCATTATGGAAGTAAGATCGGTTCATCCAACCAACGACGCCGCAGACATTTGATTATTGAGCACTTATGGGTCTTTCTCACTCTACGAAGTGAATATAATGTGCGAGAACGATGATTCGTTAGTCAAGCGTACACGGCTTATTCTCAATCGACACTTATTTCACTGAGCTTGACAAATGGTCTTAGTGAGAGATTTACAATTAATCGGACTTTAACATATACAAAAACCATATGTCCTTAATCCTTCAAAGTTAAACTATCAAATAGTTACACAGAAAATACGCATATCGCGATATCGGAGCAATGATACGGAATCAATTGTAAGAAGTCGCTAAGTTCGTAAAATATATTGTCAAAGTCTCAATAATCTAACTAATGAAATTAAAAAGAAAATTAAAAAAAGTAAACTTTTTTACTATCAAGAGAAGGATCGTTAAAATTTTAATTTACTATAAAAGAAAAAGGTAAAAATATCGACTTTTTTACTATTAAAAACGTATTTCAATTAAATTTTTAATAAATCGTAATCATGCTCTGGTCTGTATATATAACATATATTCCATTGTACGTAGAAAGCAGACTGTACATGCTACACTGTAAAAAAAGCTGTCCGTCTATAAGTAATACAATCCGCGAAATATTTCTGAAATATTAATATTAGGTTGGTGTATTATGCGTGTGAAATCTTTTTTTTGCCACAGGTGAAACATTTAATTTTACGAGTATAATAAAAAATTTATAAATAATAAAGCTCGATTTATAACTTTTTTCTTCGAGGCGACGTGGCGGACGGTCGACTTAAAAAATGCGCTCGTGATAAACGCCTGAGCAATAATGCATTTTCGAGATCGAACTTTTTTCGCTCGATTGCCTTTCGATTTTGTATCGTTGTCGTCTGACTATTCTGGAATATAGCCTACTTCGTTATTTGCGGAGCTCTCTTAAACGATACAAAATATTTATTTTGTTATTAATTAATTATTATTACAAATATATATATATATATATATATATATATATATAAATAAATTATTAATGTTACTGCTAATAATATATTAACATTAATAAATAAATAAATAATAAAATTATTTTTTTAAAAAGATGTAATTTCACACAATGAGTTATACCTTGGATTCGGATTAGTAAAGTGCAGTAAAATTGAAAATATCGTAAATATTTTTTAAAAAACAAACATAAAGGACACCATAAGGTCACAAACTCATACTTCAACTTAGTTGTCCATTGTTCGTAGATACTGCTATAATTCTGATTTATTCTGAAAAATTGAAATAAAGTTTGAATAGATATTCACTTATTAGGGTTAATATACTGCGGTATTTCATCTATTTGAAAAAAAAAATTTATATAATTGGTAATTTCGCTTCGATAGGTTCATCCTATCGCTTGCTACCCATATATATATTTCAATGTACGGATTCACAAGTTGTGTCTAGCCATTTCTTATGATAAATAAATAAAGGCCACATATTAACGAATGTACCAAGTTCAATAATGAATATGAATTATATTATATTTTTCTAAATTCGTATAATAATATTGAATTTCTTAGTCAAATCGTTCATTATTATCCCATAAAAGCACATTTATTTATTTTTTTTTTATATTTGTAATCATTCTTAGACGATTTATCAGAGAACAGTCCGTTTGAGTCTGTTAATTCGACTAAAAAATTGCAAGAGTCCAAAGCGATCATTAATAATGACACCCCGACATTGTTAAATACCGATACTTTGGACCGCAGCTCCGCCACATTCTCTGGCCCTCCCTTCTCATTATGCCGTTTCCACGCCTCGGCTTCTTTTAAAATATGTACTCGTACCATCGAAAACAGGCAGCGCATTTATATGTGTCATATAGACAGACACGTATATATAAGCCAATCGAGAGAAGACGAGGGGCCAGAGAGAGGGGCGGCAATTCATATACCTACCACGGGGCGAAAAAAACGTGCCGATGACGGGAGAGCCGCCGCGTCCGATGAGGTCGAGGTCCCCCACCTCCTCCCTGCCGTTGATTCCGCAGTGGACCGCGCTCCGTCTCCCCCGTCTAAAGCCACGGCTGGACGGGGCGCGTGCGCCGAGCGCAGCCCCCGTGGGTGGGGAAAGCCGCCACCCGGCGCCTCCACCTCCGCCATGGGCCGCCGCAGTATCCGCCAGCTCTCGCGCCCGGTAGAGACCCGCGCTAGTCGCGGTCCCGCGAGCGTCCGCCAAAAAGTGACGTTTTTCTCGCAGCCACGCGCGCGCGCGCGCCACGCGGACGGCCCGCGAACGACACCCCCGCGGCGCCGCGCCACCACCGAGCAGCCGACCACGACACCCCCCCCCCCTAGCGGCCGATGCCGCAGCGGGAGCGCGCCGCCCCTGACCCGAGTCCGCGGATCCCCGCGCTTAATGCTCGATCCGCTGAAGCTGTTCTGGGTGTTGACCAACGGCACTTACCTCGGTATGTTTCACGCGCCACGTAATCGTCGCCGTTACCTTTACGCAAGGGCCGCTCGCCCCCTACAATCCGAGGAATGGAGCACTCTTTCCTCCGTGCGCACTTTTTGCTCCACTTAAGTGAGTCCACTACTCTCAGTCTTTCTCTCTTTCTCATTCTGTTCGCCTGTTTCTTTTTTCTTTCGTTCTTCCTTTTTTCCACTCCCTCTCCCCTTCTTTATCATTCTTTTTTCCTCTCCGCCTTCCCTCTTTTCCACGATTCGCGTGCTTTGTTCGATCGTTTCTTAGTTCATGGAGGAAGATGTCAATAAACCATAAGTTCCGAGCGAAACTTAAATCAGGTGCAACTGAAGATCTTTTCATGTGGTGTAAAGTTTGTGTACATAGTGTTGAGGCTCGGAAATGTGTCATAGTGGGGAAGCATATTGGCCTATCGTCATCGACCAGATATTTCCGACTAATGCGCGGTCTTTATCGCTAACAAACAAATCATGCAGTTCTATTTTTTTTTCATCCTTTTCCACAAGTATCATCCGAAATGTCATCTCTATTAAAACATTTTCGCAAATTTCAACAAACTTTTGTCATCCTTTATCCCGTTGAAATTCATACGATGTATGCAGTGTCGTATAAATAACCTTTGTCAATATGTGCTTGATAATAAAATCTGATATGTTTGTTATATAGTCAAATTCAAAAGGTATTATATATCCAGAAATTCAATTTTAAA
Source organism: Sycobia sp. Sy_11 (assembly GCA_018907035.1). Classification (NCBI taxonomy): domain Eukaryota; kingdom Metazoa; phylum Arthropoda; class Insecta; order Hymenoptera; family Epichrysomallidae; genus Sycobia; species Sycobia sp. Sy_11. The sequence goes on along the minus strand of JACCIC010000121.1, from coordinate 1,085,848 downwards.
AAGACCCAAACATATACGAATCGTAACAGCCTATACATTTATAGATATATAATAGCAAATTTCGTTTCATATGATTGTTCTGATAAAATTTTTTTCCATAAACATAATGATAATTACAATAAGTTTCACAATTGTGAAGGTAGAGATGCCATCCTCTCTCCAGTTTCTTCATTAAGGGTATTATTATAATGTTAATTAGGTTTATTATCAGCGACGTTCAAATGAAAGCGAGGGACAAGCTCGCTTACATGGAAGTGATGTTATTATTAAATGAAGTACCAGGTCCGTGCACCCCGAAATCGACTCTCGAGATCGAATTACGATTCCCTCTCGTTATTTACCGTGCCTGATGTTTTCATTATTACGAATAATCGTGCAAAACTTTTTAATTCATCTTGAAAAGCTCGTAAATCCGGAACCTATATAGTTGGTGAAAAAAAAATCGAATCAGGCACTCTTCATTTTGTTGCATTCATCAATGAAACGAGTGAATTTAATGGACTTTTTATCAATTTCCTATATCCACGACCGGACCATTGATGTTCTGGTAAAAATTAATAATAAAATGCCGGTCAAAAGTCCAGCCATTATTATGACAGCGTCAAATTAATTTTTTTCTTTCAAAGACTGGCATCGCTGAAAAGCAGACTGCTTGCAGCCTGTAATTTTTTATACAAAGTCGCAAATTTTAATGGAATTCGTAAATTACATTTTCTGCAATAAATTAGAAAAAAGTAGTTAAAAGTATAGAAATTTCGTATTTCAAAATAGGAGAAAAGAAATAAAATTTTAACCTTTACACGGTGGAGTAGATTTTTAGTAAAAGTTTCTCGTAATGACCTCCGCGCTCCGAGAGGATTTGCAATTTCATGGAATAAAGCTATCTGGGAGGGGAGATTTACTTAAAAGTATTATTTTCCTTCTTAATCTCATCGGGCGATTTTTCTAATTGAACGTTAAGTGATTATTGATGTTTTGTAAAGCAATTTTATTCTTCTTTGTTTAGTTTTATGAAACGAGCATTAGCTTGCAGATATGAATTGCAAAAATTCAGTACTAAACTAACTACAAGAAATAGATAAAAACAACGATAAAATGTGTTATACAAATCAAATTAACAAATATAGAAAAAGCAATATAGTATTTTATTGATTAATAAGTTAGCCAGTGAAATAGTATTCAAATTAAAATTCATATTTTCCAAACGACAGTAATTAAACGGACACGTCCAGCAGAAAGCTAGACTTTCATTTATATATATATATATATATATATATATATATATATATATATATATATATATATATATATAAGAATCGTCCTTTTGACTAATACAAATGCTGTCAGTTTGTACAAATCGCATTAAACGTGCATCTGTATATAAAGTTAAAAAGTTCGATTCTAAAAAGAACGAAGCAGACTATTTATTTCAGGAGGGTATTTTCAAATCCCCTTTAAAGCAAGGGATTACGCAGAGTGAATTATAAGCTGATGGTATCAAAACAGTCCTTTCTGTCCGAGAATTAATAAATGAACTTTTGACATACTAACGAATACGAATTTTGTTTCAATTCAATGCTGATTTTCAGTTAAAGGGCAGATCTCAATTAAAACACTTAGTTTAATCACGCAAAAGTTTCGGTCACCGACTATTATGCGATTGAACACGAGCGTCGCTGGAGATTCTCGTATGTCAAACACTCGCGAAACAACTACAGAGCTTATCCAATTTACGGAAAAGGGCAAAATAAAAAAAATACACGCAATATAGAGCAGACCATCCAATTCTGGCACAATATAAGATCCCCTCATAGGATGGGTGCGTTAAAGTAATTGCACGTGTGCCTATAATACACATTACGTCCTCGTACATCTAGCTTAACTGTGGACTAACTACACTTTAAGGATATGCAAATGCTCAGCTCAAATTCAAAGCTTTGATAAAGCGTTGCGATGCTTTTATACATGATGCGAATTAATGGTAAAATCCCGTTTAAAGTTAGAAGAATTGGTTAGGAAACTGACGTAACGGTCATTGATGTGCAAGTCTTTACAAGATAATGACGATGTATTAACATAGGACTTTTTTGTAATAAATCTAAAAGAATAAAATATTGTATGTACGTTTTCGCTTTGATTACACTGCTACGTCATATTAAAACCAACTCTACAGTCTGAATTTAATTTATTTATTTTCAGTAGTAATTTTATATCAACTTAACGAAAATACCATAAAAATTTATTAGAAAACTAAATTGTTCGCATTGAGGCCATATATTTTTATTACAATATTACCTATCAAAACACCGAAAATAGTTATTCTTTAAATTCTCAACTGATTAGTTCGAATAACTGATTAGCTTAATCCATTTTAATTTATTTCATGCTTTCCAGACCAGTCGTTCGAAACGTCGAGAGGATTAATCTGTATTAATCAGCGTTTGGTAACTTGGCAGAATGGATTAAAAGTGTTAGCAAGCAGAAAAAATATAAATAAAGATAAAAAGTACTTTGAAGTAGTAAAACAATAAATTTGAATAAAGCCAAATGTTAATACTTAACCTAAATTAATGTTATTAAGGAAAGAGCGGTCTAGCTTCTGAACTCGTTATTTATTCTAAAAAGATCGTCGAAGTCTGAAACTTTCGAGAGAAAAAAACTATAATAAGTTTGAAAAACATCGCGAACGCCAGAAGTGTATACGCAAATTTACAAGCATACAGGAGAAGAAGTTTAACAATTTCCGCGTTGCCACGTTGCCTAATGCCTTTGCAATAGATGAAAGTTTATTCGAGGCGGGGCAAGAAACCTTTTGCGCCGCACAAGAAATGTGTGCGTACGCGCGTATGTGTGTGTGTGTGTATGTGCGTGCGCGTGTGTGTGTGTGTGTGTGTGTGTGTGTGTGTGTGTGTGTGATATGCATGTACGCAGCGAGGCTCGATCCCGTGCGCTCGCATGAGCCAATGTTTACGGGAGTTTCGAAAAAACAGATATGCGTACTTTTTTCACTCCCCGCCCCCCGTCATCCCCTACCGCATCCAATACAGAAATAATGGAAATATACTTCATAATTTGAACGTGAAGCTCTGAAATTCTCGTGTAAAGTATGACAAAAGGTATTTATTCCGGTAGAAATCCCAATTCCTGCTCTGATGCGCGCGCGCGCGTGAATAGAGATCCATGCTTCGGTAGTTTCTCCCTCCCCCTTTTTTTCAAGCGAATGTCGTACTTACTTCGCGCGCAAGCACGTTTCGATTTATCGCGAATACTTTTCAAATAAATCGATCTTTTCTCCTAAAAAGAACTTCTCCATTTTTCTATGTCCAAGCGCGCACACACGCAGGCACACACACGTATACGCACGCGCACGTATTGACTTTATGCGAATGTATTAATTTCAGAGCTTTGATTTTGTTAAACTGAATGTATTGTATAGACAAGTAAACGTCTCTCCCCGTTCCTGTCTCCGCGACTCCTTTGAATATAAAAACGATGAAAGAACACAAAGAGCTTTTTCAAAGGGATTTCGTTGTCAGAAAATATATCAATACTTTCAATAATCAACTGGGAAAAATTCAATTTCCGAATATAAATTACCTTTTTCCAGCGAGCGCCTTCAATTTTCTTTTGCATTTTATATCTGAAAAGCTGTTCTAAATATTTTATATTTAATATTTGGATAAGGAAGAGGCATTTTGTGTTCTGTTTTTATATCTAGATGAAATAAATTTATTAAATTGTTTAGATATATCAAGAGAATTTCCAAATTAATAATCCTTTGTAAATTAATTCGTATTACTACGGGTAATCTGTACAAATGTAATTGAACGGAAAAACTGTAAGAGCTCATTTGCATCGATACACACTAATTAACGATCGGGATTGAAAATACTCAGATTATTACATATATATGGCTAAAATCAGAATCCACGAAAGAAAATTGCACTTGATGCACTCTCTTCCTGCGGATAGCGTGTCGGGGAGGGGGGAGGGATTTTTTCTACGTCACTGTACTCTATACGTCCCTTTTCCTCGAAAACTTATTCGATCTTCGCTTATTAATTCTGCAAAGTGCTGAATTTGCCACACGTGTCGACCCGACCGCGAGCGGAATTGTATAAGTACGGAAGCGGAGTGATGTTACACCAACAGCATCAGTTATGTTTACTATATATATATATGTGTTGGTGATCCAGTGAATTCACATTATACACATTAGCCTTAATTTACATATATAAGAAAAAAAGAAAATAAATCTCCAACGTTGAGCTCCTGGGTGCACTGAAACTGCATGTGAATATACACAACCAACTGAGAACGGAGGAACGTATCAATGTCGCATGCACCACCTGCTGGATTTCTCGAATTGTAAATATATATATATATATATATATATATATATATATATATATATATATATATATATATATATGACTCCTGGTGGCGGGTGCGCGCGAGAGAACGATGATACTCGGGACAAACATCCACACGAACATCAGTGTTTTCTAGCGCGCATATATATATATATATATATATATATATATATATATATATATATATATATATATATATATAAGTGTAAAGCGGGATTTATGAAGAGTCAACTCTACGGTGGCGCGGCGGGTCTTAGAATCGTTGCCTCAGCTGCTTTGTTTGCAAGAAGTTTCGCGCGCAAATATCTATATGTATATACCGTGGAATAAACGGGAACGCCGCGTTTCGGGGATCCCGCGCACTTGTAATGGCCACCGCGTCGTGCAAAATTTATCAACAAGGCTCTCATTTCATTGTTTATTATTTTGGTTATTATTTCGTCGTTTTTCGTCAAAGCGAGATTTTATTTTATTCTATGTTTTGTATTTGGTTGCAGTAAAGCAATAAGATATAACGTACAAAATCGTGAGATGTTTTCGCAGCTAATGTAATTAGAGGTATTTAATTATCTTTTATTCATATCAACGCAATTAGTTCAACAGTTTGTTTTAAAAATCAGCACAACCAATAAGATCACAGAAAAAAACTGACTGTGAAAGATACAAACTAACTATCTCATTATGAGACAATTATTATTTTGAAAAAATAATTGTAACAATTTATTGTACGGAGAAAAGTAATGAGGAAAACCAATTTTTTATTTTACAGCGTTTATAAATAATTAAATTTATTAGAAAACGAATTTTTTATGTCGATTCAGCGTTATCGCTAACGTTGAAAATTTCATTATTTAGGCAGAAAATAAGTTGCTGCTTCTTGCGCATCCAACCGTGAAAAATTCACACGTTTCGAAAATTTAATTGTTTATAACTTATTTAAACAAATTAATTGTTCGACAAAATTTTTCCTGGAACACAGTAGGAGCAATCAATGTGTTCTTATAAAACCTTTTATTGTGATTTATTTAATTAATTTTTTATAAACAATTAGAAATATCTTTGAATGTCATGGTTACTATACTGTGATCTCACGATGTTCTTTATTTGACGTTAATTCTTCGTGGTTGTTATTTCTTGAATAAAGTATTGATAAAGTTGGTATACATCTTTAATGTTGAATTGAAAACTTTAATTTAAAAACATCGATCAAAATTTTCAATCGTATTTGATGATAGGAAATTAATGATTCCAGTGTGAATATGAAGTAAAAAACTAGACTTCATCCCGAGCAAAATAAATGCAGGCGAAATAAAATTATGCCTAGGCGATAAACAAAATCGTGGGAAGCATTGCACAAGCACACGGTTTATATGCAAACTTCATTAAATTATACCCAACATATAACTGGAAATTCAATTAAACGTCCTCGGCAGTTGCTCGATCACATTCAAACATAAATACACATACATTTGATAATGACTACATACACGCGCGCGCGCGCGCACTCACGTATACAAGCACACAGAAAGCAGTAGGCGATGTTTAATTTAACTTTGCATTTGAACATGTTGCACTCGTGAAAAATCACTACAGCTTTAATAAATTTGTACTGTCTCAGTTGTGCCGTATATATACATATGTATAAATACATATATATATATAGACACCATACTTTGTCCTTTCAATTTCGGTGGGCCAATAAACGTCGAAAGCGAGCGCATACTGCTTTACGAGGGCGCCCTCTGCTTTTTCCTGCGAACACATCTTTTTATATATATATATATATATATATATATATATATATATATATATATATATATAGCGCCGCGTCAGCCACCCCTCGGAATTTTATTACGCCAGCTGGATTTTTTTCATTTCTCTTCCGACCCGGCGGTGCTGCATTGATATACCTCACCTCTTCGCCCAATTCTATTCTCATGCCGGACTCCTCATCCTTGTCTCCCTCTCCTTTTCAGTTTTCCGTTTATTATATTTCGCGCCTTAGTTTTTTGTCACCAACAGTTTGCTCGTGCCGAAAGCGCGAGCATATGTATTTCCTTTTTGCTATTGTGTCTATGTGGGACTGTGTGTGTGTGGAGAAGTAGTTGCGCACGAAGCCGGAAAAATCGGCCCGCCGTATTCACAAACATAATCCCATATGGACGCGACATTAGATTTGAAGTTATATTGTATAGGTGTAGCAGTAAAAGAATTGAGTAAAACTGTGCAATCGCTCGCGAGTGAATTAAATCTAAATTGAACTGCGTTTTTTGTTCCGAAAATACCAGAACGCACTTAACTGCAATTTCATTGCGATGGGAAAAGTCAACCGAGATTCTTCAATCAATTTAATTGAGTCATCCACCCCATTCAGAGGGCAACGATAAAAATTAGTTCATTGTTTGGCAGTATAAATTTTTTTACATATAGCCATTGAGTTTGAAGCTCTTGTTATAGTATCAACTGTTATAATATATAAAAACTAGAATCCCCGGTCTCGACTTCGCCCGAGATAATAATTTAACCGATTTCATAAACAATTCAATAATATCTAAGTCAAAAGTACTCTATATATACAAATCTATATCTCTATAAATAATTGACCGTAATTTACCTATCGTCGCTTCTGTATAAAATGATGCTTCAATGTAGCGTAGACTTCAAAAAGTTGATATTTTGCCGACCATTTTATACAACACACACACACACACACACACACACACATAACATACAACTTCTATCGGAAAAATTGTACTTTCAAGTTCGAGCGGTAGAAAAAGATATCCAAATGTGTCTGGAGTACGGAGAATATCATCTTCGGGCGATATAATGTGTCTCGGGACGACTCTTACTGGGAGTGTGCGTGTTCGAATTACAGAATCCGAATTTCTTCATAGAAGTCGTACTGACATACCTGGACATTGTTGCCCACCAACTATACACGACATTCCCCGTAGAAGTCCTTCAAAATCATCTAAAAATCGCATTCTATGATCCGAACACGAAACTGGCCATAGAAGTTGTCCCGAGGTACCTAAACATCGTTTCCTACCAACTAAACATGATAATCCCAGCAGAAGTCGTCCCGAGAAAGCTAGCATCGCTTCCTAACGACTAAACTCAATACTCCCCGTAGAAGTCGTTCGGAAAGACCTAGATTTCATATTTTACCGTCCCAGCACGAATCTTCCCATAGAAGTTTATTTCTTCATATCTGGACGTCGTTTTCGATCAACTAAATACAATATTCCCCGTACAAATCGCCCAGAGACACCTGGACATCGCATTCTATCATCCGAACACACAACTGCGTATAGAAATCGTCTTGAGGCAACCGCCCGTACACGTCAATACAGTATTTCTCAGTAGAAATCGTATTTAAAATGTGTATATATAATATGTACAATATAATATACATACTATATATGTATATATTATACACATACATACATATATATACATATTTCGTATGTTTTCGTTTTTTCAATTAAATACCGTGAATATTTTAGTAGTGGTGCCAACTAAATTCGATGAATATGTTCGTATACGAATAGCATATTTTTTAAGCCGACGATGGATTTGCCTTTTATATATTATTATATATTTTTTTGATATATTTTTATATTTTTATACTTTTATATATTTTATTTATATATACATAGTTTCGCGGTTCTTGATAAAGAACCATATTTTGCTATCATTTCTTTTGTTCAGACTAAAAAAAATAGTCTCTTGTCACAATTCTGAAGTTAATATAATGTAGAAAAACAAAAATATAATTTATCGTCACAAACTATATTAAGTACGATTTGGCATACAGAACCATTTTATAAGAGAAGGGGAAAGACAGACAGACAGACAGATAGACAGAGAGAAAGAGAGAGAGAGAGAGAGAGAGAGAGAGAGAGAGAGAGAGAGAGAGAGAGAGAGAGAGAGAGAGAGAGAGAGAGAGAGACAGTTTCCCCACGTAAAAGAAAATAAAATTTATAAAAATAAAATATCCATAAGGTATGAGAGTAGTGTCAGATTAACCTGAAGAATAAAAAAGGTAATACCGACGTCACACCTTTAGGATACGAATCCCAAAGTTGGATATGAACATTCGTTTTTTTTTTTTGTCGACGCGGGGAGGGGAAATCTTCTAAATACACCTCTCTAAGAGACGTAGTGTCGGATTCATGGAGCCTTTGCTCGTATGCCTACCGACTAAAACCCCTCCCCGCAGGGATTCCTACCCGGAGGTATCATTCCCTTTACCTGTTGGGATAAAAAAAATTATTAAACGGAACGGTGTAGGGGGTGGGGGAGCAGGAGTGGGATATGAATAGGGAGAGGAATTGATGAGTTTAGGGGCTCTGCCTTCATGGGGGCAGAGGCTTACGTACGAAAACGAAATACGGAGTGGCCGGTCGTAACTGATGGGGTTACGGATCGTTGATCAGGTGGCAAGGCCTCCTGTAGCGATCCGTCAATTTAGGAAGGATTACTACTCAGGGATTGGATTCCTGAGTTCGGGTGCTGTTTAATTGATTCTCTCAGATTTTTGGCGAATTTGTTTGCGTAATCGTTGAGAGCAAGAAGGTTAGTTTCTTTAAGTACTTGAGTGTTCCTTAAGTACTAAGGGTGTTAAGAGAAGAGCGTAGCAGCCTCATGTAGGTGCCTTGGAGTCGCTGAAGTTTATCTGTGGCGATGGACCCCCAGATGGGGATGGCATATTTGGCAATGCTCCTGATGGTGGTGGAGAAGGCTCTGGCCTTTGTTCTGGGTGACAGGGTTTTGCTATGGAAGAAAGGTTTGAGCTTTAAGAAGGCTTCTAGCATTTTGCTCCTGGCGAGACGGAGGTGTTTGTTCCAGGATAAGTTCCTGTCGAACATCACTCCGAGGTATTTGACCGATTGGCTCCACAGGATGGAGGATCCTTTGATCGTTATTTTTGGAGGGGTGCGGATTTTACGAGAGATGAAGATTGCACTGGACTTGCTCTCGTTGATGGAGAGTCTCCACCGTGAGTACCAGTTGATGAGGTGTGGAAGAAATCTGTTTAGCCTTGAGGTGCTGTGGCAGATTGTTTTAGTGGCGTCTATGAGGGCAATATCGTCCGCGTAGAGTGCCGTGGTAATTGTATCGTGTATGGGAAGATCATGGCAGAAAAAAGTAAAAAGTAGGGGGGAGAGCTTCGACTCTTGAGGGACGCCAGCTGAGATCACCTTTGGAGCGGAAAGGGAGTTGCCTACCCTAACTTGAATAAATAGGTCTGATAGGAACGACTTTATTATCCCAATCAAATAGCGGGGGATGTCATTGGCAATGAGCTTGAAGACCAGCCCGTCATGCCATACCCTGTCGAAGGCTTGCTGGACATCTAGCAGCAGTATCGTTGTGTGCAGCCGTCTGTTCATGTTGTCAGCAATGAGTTCCGTAACTCTGAGAAGTTGGTGACAGGTGCTGTACCCTGTGCGGAACCCATGCTGACAGTCAGGTATGAGGTTTTTTCTGGTGACCGAGGTGGAGAGGCGTTTTAGGATAACGCTTTCGGTTACTTTGCTTAGGGAGTTTAGAAGACTGATGGGACGATAGTTTCCGGGGTCGTTGAGGGACTTCCCGGCTTTTGGAAGACAGGCCACTATTTCCGTTTTCCAGGCCTTGGGAAAGTGTTGATGTTTCATCATTGCGTTTACGATATTGCAGATGGACATGATGTGTTTATGGGGGAGGGTTTTTAGTGTGTTGTTATTGATTTCGTCAGCACCAGGGGCTTTCTTGTTTTGAAAACTGCGTATGATGTCGCGTATCTCTTTTGGGGGAGGTAGGGGTGATGTCCCTGTTTGAAGGGAGGAAGTGTTGATCTGTCTGGGTGACATGCTCATTAAAGCGTGAGAGTTCTGGTGCACTGGGTAGAGGTGAGCACTGATTGCTGAAAGATGATGCGAAGATCTCGGCCTTTTCTTCAGGGAGTGAGAAGGTTTGGCCATTTTGCTTGAGTGAACATTCATTTGATCTGGCCTGGTATTAATAGTTTAAGCGGACTACTTTGAGTTGATGTTCGTGATTCAAGACGCCACCTAGTGGCCGCTGGTGAAACTGATCATTCAAACCATTAACTTAATTTATTGATGAAAGTATAATGATTTTCAATAAAAAACATAGCCTATGTCCTTCCCAAGATAATATAGAATCTACATGTCAAATTTCAGAACAATCGGTTTAGTAGTTTTTTCGGTTATCGTGTACAAACAAAAACACGCTTTGTCTTTATAAATTAGTATGGTATGATATGATATGAAGTATGATATGATATGATAAGATATGATATGATAGCGTATAATTATCGAAGAATATGTACGCGATTGTTTTTTTAAATTATACTACACTGTAATTCATTGAATTTTATAATGTGCGATACTTTCACGGGTCGTAGAAGGGAATTTTTTCCGATTGAGTTAATAATATTATATATATATATAAGCAATAAATTATTACAAATTTTCTTGAAGCATTCTCTTTGCTTAGGCTATATTTTGCATTAGAAAGGTGTTTAAATTGAGAAATGTTGAATTAAGAAAAATGTCAACACTTCAATTTACCATAGTTTATTGATATAGAATATTCTTAATTACTAACAGCCTTTCATTATGGAAGATAATTTAATACATAATAATATGAATAATATTAAGACTACAAAAATTCGGAGTGGAAATACAAAATAATTCGAAATAATAAAGAATTTTTTTTTATACTATGCAATAATTATTCAGACTTACTACCCTACAATATTATTGGAGATAAATTCTGTTTATCTTTTCAAAATATCGGGATATCATTATAAACTTTCTATTAATTGGGAATTTAATTAATTTTGATCGGAATATACGGTAAAACATTGACATTCCTCGATACGCTGTGTTCTCCCATTAAAAAAAAAAATCGATTTTGCTACTGGTATGAAAGAGACCAAGTATAATTTCCATTAATGTAAATTTTTTAAAATATTATAAAAATAACATTTTAAAATTAATGTTTGTGTTTGAGTAAAATTTAAATAATTTAATGAAAGTTAATCGATTTCATTTTCTATATCCACAAATATTTACATGCTGCTAAACAAAGCATAAAAAGCTCTAATGGGAATGAATTTTCGAATACCTATTATATGGATGGATCTTATAGAATTATATTGGTAGTACAAAGAAATTTTTTATTTTATTGATTTGCTCATTTGTAATCGTTAGAACCAAAAAAATTATTTAAAAAATTGATTTAACGTTGATCTGTGACGGTGTTATGGGAGCTTTTCAGGTCACTGAAAGAACGTCAGAATAATACCGGTGAAAAAGAGTTGATAAGTTAAAGTTGGCTTTAAAGTATAAGATAACAGCATCAAATCCCTCTAATGCGCGATTAGACAAAGATGGATGGGAAATGATACTTTATCCAATTAATTATCTCTTTCAAACCACATCCATGAAATCCGTTTATACAGCTATACGACACTACGCGCTCATTAGCACCCTCCATTCTTATATATTCTCTCATTCTTCGAGCAGCAGTGTAAGTGCATTAAGAGTGGACTCAAGAGCCTCGAAAAAAAGGTGGACTAAAATACAGGATTAGACAAAGTAGAGCAGACTAAAAATACTTTCCTACTGTAGTTAATCCAATATTGTCGATTGAAACTCGCAGACCATCAGATTGAACGAAAAATACGTAAAGGGACACCGCGTTCGGTCTTCATCGCGTAGCAACATTACGATAATGCTCTGTAACGACAGATAATAAGCGCCACATATACACCTAGCGATCGGTTGACAAAATTCGCGAGCACCCCCGTACCGACGATCAATCCCCCACCCCTTTATCCAATATAATCGATTCGATCGAGTGAGCGTTCGATTCACCGAGCTCATTTACTGTATAATACAACTACGCATACGACGTGTCTGCAGAGGAGGGGGGGGGCGAAATTAATTAGCGTCCCCCGAAGAGAGGTAGAAATACACTCGCGCCACACTGGGTCAAAAGGTGCATTAACATTCGAGCTCCTCGCACGCGCAAATGTCGTATAGCGCCATTAAAGAGGGGGCGCGCTAAGCGCGCATGCCGCGATTTCCGGATGCATATAATAGAGGCGCGGCGGACATTTGTCTCTCGCGAGCCCGCGATGTAACTATTATATTAAATATAGGCTGTAACGGGAGTACAATGATGGTCCGTAATAACTTTCCAAGGCGCATTGTTCGTCAAAATGATAAAGGGTTTTGTCGCCCTTACTTGCAACCGAAACTTTCACCCCGAGGTCATTTTCGGAGGTCATCGGAATTTGGTAGATGATTCGATCTAAGATCTTAAAAAGGGCATAAATGATACTTTTAACAAACTTACTTACTTTTTTATACATTGGCGCGCAATGAGTCTCATGCCAAGGTAAAGCTTATTGATAAATGGGCCAAAAAACAGTTTCTAGAACTGTTTTGAGAACATTCCGATTAATCTCAGAGGTCATTGTCAAACTCATTTAAAAATAAGGCTTCCTATTAAAAAAATTAATGGTCTAAAAAATAGCAAGATGAAAAATAAAATAAGTTTATTCAAAATCTTATAAAATTTGTTTCGATACTTTGAAATATTTTAGAATGACAATTAATGAAATGGTCGAAAAATTAAAACGTTCCATAATTCTGATGATTTTTACAATAATTTTTATCCGCATAAATTTATAATTTATACTATTTGCGAAGGCTGAATATTTAATAAAAACAATTATTCTAACAATATTCTGCCTAAGCATACAATTATGTTACTCTTACGGAATTCTAAGTAAAAAAAAAACGGTCGTTCTCGTATTGAAACACAAAAGTTGACCTTTACAGAATCTTAAAAAGTGGCCTCAGTGTCAAAATTATTAAATATGTAATCTTCTGTACGAACTCTTTTCACATATAATACGGCCCTGGAAGGTTATTCTGGAGTATCGTTACTTTCGTTACACTCTGCATAGGATCGCGCGTGGAGAGCAATCAGTGTTGTAAGGTGCGGGTGCTGAGCTGTGACGAGGGCAGAGGAAGAGTGCGCGCCAGGGCAGCTCGGAGAGCAAGACATGGATGCGGGGGGTACTTTATGAAAGCCCGGCGCACCGTGACGAGGCAGTGATTGCCATTTTGGGGTAGGGTTTGGTGTTATAACGGACCGGTGCGGAGTGGCATAGTGGCTCCATCCATACTGGAGTATTCCTCTTTGTTCCCGGTTTAGGCAAACATTGATTACCAACTGGAGTACCATTGGCAAAGAAAAGATCCAACGCGTATAGGAGGGCGCCACTAAATAAAAACAAAAGTGTCCGACACACCGATCTTACATTTTAATTTATAGTAGTTAGAAAAAAATTTATCTATATTTTATAATCTCATGGCATACTCAAGAATAGAATCAATGCGTTATAATTATTTTCATTAAATTTTAATTAAACATAGAATGTAATAAAAATGGAATTATGAGAGAGATTTTTTTTTGGAATAACTTTAATACGTCCATTTTATTTATAAACAGAATTATCATAATAGGGTCAAATTACTCTTATCTTATCGCATTTAATTATTATTATTTTGGTCCAATTCTTATGATAGTTCACTATTTCAATATCATAAGATAAATTAAATCTTGGAGTTATAGCTGCTTCAGGTTCAGCATATAGTCTTAACACTTTTTCTGAAAGGGAAGTTCTTTACAGCAGCATCCCTTCGCAATATACTCTTTCGATGATGTGAAGAAAATAACATAATGCATCTTTTGCACTCTTCACTCTATTTATTTTATTTTATCTCTCTTATTTTATTTATTTCGGTAATTTTTACTTTTTTTTATTATATATATGGAACTCTGAAATTTTACTCATGTAAATAGTACTTTGACCTATTAATTATATATTTATGTAGGTGATATTTTTTAGTTCTGTTCGTTGCCAATAGTAGCGCATATTATATTTAAATTGGCAATAAAAATCGCTGTACGGATAATTGATCAAACGAATGTTTCGAAATCAAAAAGTATGAAAAAATAATTAATATTTATAATTATGATAATTTACACTTTCGGTAAAAAGAAAAATTTATTTTAACATATACTTTTAAAGGTTAATCAGTCAGAACTGCTGGAGTCTAGTGTAAATAAAATCACTGATAATTCACCTATTTATATTTAAAGGCGAATTTTAATGCATTTAATTTTTCGAATTGGGTTTTTGCATTCATTTCGAATTGTAAATGTATTCAGTAAATGAAACAAGTAAATAAGAACTATTTAGGTAATCATGATTCAATCGAACGTGCTATTATTTATTACAAAATCATTTATATAGCTTCTGAAGCCAAAAGCTGGCTTTTGATTTTCCTGATATATGCAACTAATATACATGTTATCTTCTTAGATTACTCTTTTTAAATTACATATTCTCTACAATACAATAGTTCGAGTTTTTAATGAAAAATTAAAAAAAATTTAACATCCCTTTTTAATAATTTTCCCATCATTCAAAGTACTTTAGAATCCAACTTACCCTGCACAATTAAAAATAAATAATGATGAAAGTTCTGGTTTGAACCGTAGAATGTACAATGTACAATCTTATTTTAACGGTTCAAATACATAATATAAAAGAATATTTTTTACGCGAATGAGATAAGGTCAATTTATGTAGTTCATAGCAATCGTGAAACAGATTACAAGATTCTTAGGTATTATTGGTAGGAAACAATTTGCTCGTATTTTCTTAAGCTGGATTATGTTCTCAGTACCTTTTCTTTGAAACGAAACCATACTATATATAGCTTTTTTGCAAAAGATATTTGAATATCGTACAAGTATTATTATATTATTATATTATATATTTGAAAAAAATATCTCAAACAATAAAGACGTAATTTAAATTTTTTCAAACAAGAATTATACTGCTATTTTTCCCCGTATGTGATTTACATTCTTGATTAGCCTTAGCTCTCGCGAGATCTTTTTACGAAACATCTACAGAACCCGCCGCTTTTTATTGGTAGTCAGAGTATTAATCGCATCAGTTCGGTAGAAGCAAGAATTATAATTACTTTCATTTATTTGTCAAATGTAGTGTCCAACGAGCCTGCGCGGCAATTAAAATTTCTTCATGCTTGTTTTCGTAAGAGCAGCTTCACTAGTATCCACACTGCTCGAACTAAATTCATTAAAAGTTTATCCCAGAATGTAAGTAACTTCAATCTGCCATTGTTAAAAGCATTGTTCAAATCAAATTCACCCAGCGGCATTAACTTCAAATTAATTTAAATGCTTTTGCAGGACTCTCGTGTGGACTAGAATTTTTTGAATTTACGCATTTACACAAATGAAAAAAGACGCTACGTCCACCCGCAACTTTTTTGTTAAAAAATTTTCACGGACGCGGAAAATTCTGAACGACATTGAACGAGCGCGTCTTTTTCTGGCCCTTTCTGCCGCCGCGTGATGTTTCCATCCCGAGTCCGAGCACTCTATATATATAGGGAAAAACCTCTAATAATATTTCAACCGCGGCTCGTTCGTGCGAGATAAATAAAACAGACGCTCGTTATATACCGCCAAAGCTGTTTTCTCCCGAGAAGAAAAATACGTTATAAAAATTCAGTAGTATATGTATAAAATTGATGTTCGTAGATTTGATAACGTAATTATATTATACATCACGTGTGTGCAAGCGGAGGGAGGGGCACGTTCGCCTCACGTTTCTCTTCCCGAATATAAAACTTTTATCGCGCTCTATATACGCGTATATAGACATATGTGGCGTCTCTTTTGGAAGACAATATATCGCCGGTACGCGCCACCCCGTTCGAAAACAATGTATGTATGTGTATGATGTATATATATATATATATATATATATATATATATATATATATATATACATATATATATATATATATATATATATATATATACATATATATATATATATATATAGACGCAAGGGCGGTGGTTAAATATTCCCAAAGCAGAGCCTCCGCCTGGCGAAATGCGAGCCGCATCCGAAAGTATATGGTCAGCCGGCGCGCGCGAGTGTCCCGCAAGGTTCTCGTCCGTTTTGGCCAGATTTCGCGGCCGCAACCGCAGTGCGCCCTTAAACGGCCGTCTCTCTTTGCTTTTCCCAAAAAATTTCCCTCGATATACACATGGAGGTAATCCCGCCGTTCGGAGATAATTCCTTCGGCGCGCGATACGTTCGCGTTCTATGGGATGCTTGATGCCTTTTTTGGTTGTTTTTTATTTTTTTAATTTTTAATTTTTCTTTCTGTTCATTTTCTCGAACTAGAAATCGTACTGCAAGATATGCTGTAGTTTGTCGTGAAATAGGCAGCGGTCTGACCTATTTATAAAACCAATATTACGCTCTTTTTATATACATATATAAAAGAAAAAACGGAGTGAATCACAATTTTGCTTAAGCTGGTTTATATTCTTAATGTCAGTTTATTCTAATGTCATGTGCGCAAAATTCAATTTAACTATTCAACCCCTGTTTTTTCATTTCCGTATTAATTTTCATATATAATGCAAGTTTGAAATGTAAGTTTTATATATGATGTATAAAAAGATGTATATGTGTGCGTATATACATATATTATGACTATCAATTTAAATGATAATAACTGGTACCGCGAAGATGTTAAAGCATGTGCAAAGAGATAAAATTTAGCAGACTTAATATATTATATGAACGTTTACGCCCTATTAACTGTAAAATACGTCCACTTTGTGACGCTATGGAATTTCCACTAAAGTTTATACTTTTCGGAGTTTATCGACTTATCTAAAACGAGGTTTTAATTTTGAAAATACTTGCTGCTATTACAAAGATATATTCTAGACATTCTGTAAACAATTATTCTATAGAAATATGAAGGTATATACTTTTTATTATCACTCTTTCTGTTTACTTTTGTCTGTAAATTCCAAATACATTTGTAAAATGTTTTCTAATTACCACTTACATCTTAATTTTATTTCAATTACCTCCTTTCTTGTTAATTTTTAAAGCAGTAACGCAATAACGACTTATCGAATAAAAAAATTTCAAAGTACAAGTATATATAAATTTAAAAATCGGATGTCGGTCATTATAATCGCTACTTTTTATATAGGATATGCGTAAATGTCGAGCTAATATTTCTGGTCAGAAGCATCGAATCTAATAATATTAATAATCAAACACTTCTTAGGACCGAGTACTATAGTTGTATTTTTAAATTATTCGAATTCACGTAGTTCCAATCGATTCGAGTCTATATGAGAATATCTGTAGGATTGAAATCCCCTACTCATAAGATGCTTCTCTCACATCCAGGAAAGTCATATATTATAGATTCAAGGAATTCGAATCTACCTCATAGTTTTGTGCACAAGCCAGATTCATATTTTCGGATCGAGAGATTCAACAAGAATCCCAGACTCGGTTTTATTCTACGTTTCGTATGCAACAGAAATACATAATCGTTATAATTAAGTTATTAAGTTAGGAGGGGAAAATACAAAATCTAAGTACTGTTCTTATTCAGACCGTTATAAAACGTAATTAAAAGTAATTTTAAAAAGCAAGGCAAACTTTCTATAATTAATAATATACGCAGAAAATTTGAAATTCTTTTAAGTACGCTAAAGATTCGTTGCTTATTTTTCGCGCTTTAAGGAAAAAAAGTTCCTTTCTTTTTATTCAATTTAATCTAAGATCTTGAGACCGTTAAGATGCGGCATTTACAAGCTCATCCCTATAACAGCGAGCTAAAAAAGGCGCATAAAACCGATACAGCTAAAAGGTCTTGAAATTATATCCATTATTTGAAACAACTCGGCAATAAGGAATCCTTAGCGAAAGTTGGATAATGCAGTAAGCATACAACTGAATACTAAAGTTTTTATACTATATATATATATATATATATATATATATATATATATATATATATATATATATAATAATCTTGGTATAAGTTGCGCTGATTTTTATTTTAGTTTTTTGTGCTTGTTGGAAAATCTTGAAAAGGGCATAATTTTTATTGTTCAAACGAACGGCAATAGAGATATCAGCGATTCCTGTGCTTTCAAAGTCGAAAAGTTAATTCTCAAAAAAAGCCCTCGGAGCGACGTCCGAGAGATGATATTTCTAATCGGATAGACTGCGCGCGGAAGTCAAATTCTTATTATGAACGTTCAAGTTCAACTTCAGAACGAGCGGAGCGTTAAACCCAATGGAGTTGTGCGGTTTGCGTCCCTCGCGCTGCGCGCGTTGGAAAATATGCCGATTCCTCCACTCCCTAACCTACCCACGAAGTTTAATCAAACTCCATTATCCGAGCAAATGCTGCGCCTTCTCCAGTACTTTAAAATTACTTAAGCGTACGTATGTACCTTATTTTTATTTCGAAAAATCCATGATCGCTCCCCCTCTCCGTTTTATGAGGCAAAAATGATGACCGCTCAAAGGCTCGTATATATTACGCGTTAAATTGAGAAATAGAAAAATCAGTCTTAAAATTGTTGTATAATAATATTGACAGGTATTGATTTTCAACGATGAATAATGAAACCAATGGTTTCTACTGTCTCAAATATTTTTTAAATATGCATTTTAAATATGTTTAGTAGTCAAACGATAAAATATATATTTTCAAAGAAACTTCCTTTTTAAACAAGATGTCTTATATAATTATTTTATTCGTTAAAATAAAAGCAATTATATCATTTGGTAGCATATCTAAAAGTTTCCAAGTTTTCTACGATCTTGTATCAAATTTTTTTATTTTACAACATTTCCGTAAAAAACATCATCAAAAGTATTTTGCGTCTTTTTTATTTTATAAGAAATCTCGCTTAAAAAGAAAATTTCTTTTAAAATTTAGACTTTATCGTTTGATTCCCAAATATATTTACAATGCATGCTGGAAAAGAATTTAGATGGCAGGAACCATTGGTTTCTTATTCATTCTTGAAAAATCTGTTAACAGCTGTATTACAGTTGGTTGAAATGACGACGTGTATATTGAAATCGCGGTAAAAGTTTCAAAAAGCCCTCCTACTGTAAATATTTTATTGTATGCAAATTTCAAAATACGTGCATTTATATAATGTTCTTTGTAAAATCGAATGAAGACGCGATAAACCGGAATTCGCTTGCATCGATTAAAAGGCATTTCGATGAATAATTTTTGTTTGCTTTTTTTGTATGCGAAAAATTTACTATTTATCGCGGATAATATTTCGACGGAATTTATATCAAAGAAACATGTAAAATCGATTTAGAGTCTCTTCTTTTCCGTTGGGCGTTTGTGCTTCGAATGATAAAAGAAAAAAAATTAGGCAGTTAAAACAAAAAGTACACTTTTCTAAGGCTCCTCCGTTCGATTCGCCGCTACGAATGCTTAAGCAAAGTTCGCCCTCGGATGAAATAACAGAAAGAGCGGATCTTGAGTTGCGGGTATATATATACATAAATAAAGAAAAAAAAGAAAAAAGAAGCAGGAAAGACAGAAAGAAAGAAATGCCTCTTCCACGATCAAGTTGTTCTTCGGCATTCTTCCATAAATCGGCCAACAATGGCGGTATATCCCTCTAAAAGTTCTCGTAAACCGATCTCGTAAAAGGCACGGGTCTCGGTAAAGGCGAGACGAAGAATTCGGGAAATGGTATATACGGAAAACCGCCGAGGAAGAAGCGTCCGCGGTGTATTCGCTTTCAATCTCTCTCAGCTCGCTAACAGTTCCGTATTCCAGCTGTATATACTTGCACATGGGCTTTTCAACATTGGAATTTTGTTATAATTCGCAATAATTCGGTTACAAACAACCAAAGATCTGAGAAACGGTAAAAATCGCTAACCGAACGAGCCATATGTATTCAATGAGATTTTTTCCAGCAGTCGCCCTGATGCTTAATTTATCTCCATCAAAGAGAGGGGAAAAACGTTAGAAAAAGCGTCGCTATTTGGGTATTTCAAACGGACACGTAAAGCTTTGTAGTCGGCGCGAATATGGCTGATTGCTCGTAGCTTCTGCTCGGATACACGCCGGAAAATCCAATTGGGTCGAAGCGGCGCGAAAATGAAGAGTATTCTAGCTGATGGATTTTACTTGGATTGGGGCTAGTTTTATCTATAACAATTTATAGGGGGGAAAGAGGAAATACTTGTCCAAATCCGGTCTCATCTTAGGTTTAATGTCGAGCAATCCCTACACGAGTACATATATATATATATATAATATGTGAACATGTAATTTTCACCATTGAATAGCCGTGTGACGTAGCGTGAATCTGAACAAAGGATCGGCCAAAATGCGTATAATTCTGATTACAGCTGTTTAAAGCAATTGCGAAATTTCACCAATGTTGGGAGGCGAAATAGACAGATGGGCAGATCTGTACAGATATACATATATATATATATATATATATATATATATATATATATATATATATATACACACACACACATACATATACACATATGAATATAGAATCTAGTCGAAGGTAATTTAAGCGCCTGCGTAAAGGCAACCCATTAGTAACGGGACTCGACGCTGCAGTAATGATGAAGGGCTTTCGCGGTGCAGTAGTGCGTTTAATACCGGCATGTTATTCCCATTTCGATTTGCGGCTAAGCGCGCATTAGTGAATGCTCAAGCCCCTTTTACACGTTCGTTCCGTACATCTACATGTACCGAAAACAATGCATTTCTTTGTCTCGGAGCACCGATCCTGTTAAATATTCCCACGACTCTGTAGGTAACTAATGTGTCAGCTCTAATAACTTATTTACCTTCGATAAAAGCGAGGCGAGGTTGCAGCTATAATCTTACGGGTCTGTAAAGTTATGCACGAATAACCCTTTATGCCTAGTGCCACCACTGGCGGTGTGGGCAGTCTTGATTTTTCAACTCCGCCGACGTCACGGTTTGAATACATTCTCGGTTCCTCGTCCGCTGAAATCCTTTCGATCGCGCCCAGAGATAAAAAGTGCCTGGCACGCCCTGCGCCGCCGCAGCTGGCGCTTCCTCCATCTCGCGACGGCTCTCGCCCTAATGAGCGCCCCGCATTTGGAAACAAGTCGCTAAAAAATTAACTTCTTCTGCAGGGGTGGTTTAGCGCACTTATAACTCTCTCGCTCGTGACGAGGGCGGATGCGTTTGTGTATATGTATGTATCCATTCTCTGCCTAGATATTCCGCTCGCTTTGTCGTCGTTACGTTAATTAGCTGAAGAGCGTATATATAATTAATCGAGCGCAGTATACTCTGAATTTCAATCAGTGAAGTACTCAAGTACTATTTTTATTTTTATACATTTGACAATTAATTCAATTGAGATAACTGATGGTTGATTACAATAGTAAATTATATATATATATATATATATATATATATATATATATATATATATATATAGAATAAACGAATGAATCAAAAATAGCTTCGCAGATACAATAGTAATTAATATTAATAAATAATATACTTTATAAAGACAATTAGTAATTTTTTATATTCATTTAATCCATATAAAGTTTCTTTTGTCCTGGTCATTACCAGAATTCACCTTATGGTCTTTTTCAGCCTAATAATAAACTATTACAAATTCTCTTATAAAATTATTGTAGATATACCAATTGTTAGATAAAATAACTAATTTAATTTCTATTCGCATATGGATTATGATAAAATGAGTTTTTGATTATTTTTCCCTCCATCATAGGTATAAGTATTAAAATAAAAATTACAAGGTAATTTCAATACAAAATTACTGGAATAGTTCGAAGAAAAGTTACGTTTGAATACGTTATAATAATATTTGATACAAACAAAAATAATATAATGATTATGATTATTGAAATTGTGGTAATGCATGATGTTAATTTATTATCATTCATATTATTATTATTATTATTATTATTATTATTATTATTATTATTATTATTATTATTATTATTATTATTATATATAGCCTGAAGAACACTGTAGCTTCTGTAATAAGATTCGTTAAAGGTAGAGTTTATAACTAATCGTACGGATTTATGCTGACAAGTCCGTAGATATAGAACTTGAGCCAGATTACCTATATAATCACAGGTAATTCATTCCAGTCACTTTACCAATTAGTGAATATTATAATTGAATAAACTAATTAGGTATGATAACTTGTGCGCAGAACAGCGAGGGAAATAATAATATATGATCCATGTGACAATATGATAGGCAGTAGATGAAAGGTTTCATTACAGTCAGAGACTATAATTATTTTGTTCCAAATTTTTGCGATAGAGATTTTACTGGTTAAAGTAGTCTGTAATTTATCCACTAGTGAGATAACACTACTTATATAATCATTGTTGATTAGCAGATGTTAGTGTTATATCTGAATAAATGAAAGCAACAGTGAATAATTGTCGAACTTTTTATAATTGCTTATGGGGACTCATAATGTAGAGATATAACTGAATTTATCTTAAATAAACGAGGGTCCTTAATGATTAAATAGAAGAAAATTTCATATTTGGTTAAAATAATATAGATTGTAATTATAAAAAAATTGTACGTGAAAATATTCGAGGTTAAAATTTCCTTTTACTTTCGAACTTCGTGCATAATTGATTGCTTATACACCCTTAATATTCTGAATAATAAAGACAAAAAATAACAGCCAATTATTTATTCAATTTTAAACAAATTAAGATATTCGATTGAATTATAATTATTATAAAGTCACCTAGTACTAAGGTGTCCTGCTTTTTCACCTGTTCGAGGGATGCGTAATATAGATACACTAATTGTTCATTAGCGCTTTTCCACCAGTCCAAATTTGCAAATTAGGACAGCATTTTTTAAGATGGCGTACCACCAGTTGTGATGTATCAAAGAAATTCAATATTTTTTTGTTTTTGGTTTAATACGCTTGTCTTCAAATGAGATTCGAACCGTTTCATTGGAATGTACACCGCGCGCCGGTAGCTACGCTGCAACTAGCGCGCAGACCGAGTAACCGTCACTTATACGCACGCGTGCCAACTGGGTTTTGAATCTTCGAGTGGCAGATTCTTTCTTAATAATAGGTTTTGTTACACTTTTTTTAATACACGTATCATCGTGGAACGAGTGGAGTAAGCAAGAAGTGTTTACAAAATTGTATACCTACCTATTATAATTGAATTATACTTTAAAACGTAATAAAATAATATATTTTATATTTACATTATGTCGAATGTAGAAGCGGCGAGCGAGCCGAACAGAAGAGCGGCTTTGTGTTGTAGTTCGGCCTGCACGTGACACGTGCACACGCGCCCACGGACGCAGACCCACATACATAAAATTGCCGTGTTTTATCGTGTTTTTCCCGTCCGGGGCTAGTCGGTCTTCTCCACCCACTCCCGGGTGCTTTACATACCGCAGAGTGCCCGTTTCACTAAACTCGCGCCCTCTCCGCCACTCTCCCCTCGGCCTCTCTCTCTCTCTCTCTCTCTCTCTCTCTCTCTCTCTCTCTCTCTCTCGGTATTCGCGCACATTTCCCTTTCGGTTCGTACTTCCGGCTTCTTCGCCCCGTGCGAAACCCCGACTTGATGCCCAGCCCCTCTCCGGTCCGCGGTAAGACGAAAGAATTATGGAATATTTCTGGTGCCAGCAGCGCCGTTTGAGCCCTCCAATGCAGACGTCCGCTTGTTTTCTTCGCGCCGGCGAAAGGAAATTGGGCGCGACGCTCTCGCATATATAGGAATGCACGGCAAACCCTTAAAACCATAGAACAGATAGACCTGGAGCCAGCATACCGAGTTAAAAACTGTAGGATAATTTTCTTACGGTGCAATAGAGAGGTAACATGAGCATATATAGCTTCCTTACCCTTAGCCCGTAATCTCGATGCTTAAAATTTCCTTCGTTATGCAGATACGCCGCACTTGCGAAAGCAGCTGACTAATCCAGACCGCGAGCACAATGGATTTGCACTGTACAAGCAGAGTGCAAGACTTGTAAAATTATAGCTAAAGCAGCACAGAAGATAAACAAGTACAAACAATATGTTTGGATAGCAGCTAAATACAGATTTTATGCATTAATATAATTCTACGAGGAATATATGTAATAATGCATTTATTACACGCGAATTTAATTCAAAAATAGTAAAATAATAAGCCCAAGCAAAAAATTATAAGTTTCTAAATAATAATAATTATAAATATTTTTACTGATCTACTAAAATAAAAATAAAATTTATAAATAATATAACGTAGGACTACTGTCAGTAAAAGCGGCATACTATATCTGTGCGATACTAGATACTTTGAAAATTATCTATTGAGACATCGAAAATAAAACTCAATGAATTTGTACGCAATTTTTTTCTGGTGTATGTCGAAGTATGTATAATTGATGAATTATTAAAATGAAACTAAAGTTCTACGTACATTATATGTCAAGTAGATATTTTATAAGTCTATATGGTATATATTAAGTAGAAACTGGCAAAATATCCCTATTGAGGAGAAACGGACTAACAGAAGGAAGTGGATTTAAATATTGTTGATTCCAAATTTAATTTAAAATAGCTCTATTTCATAATAATTAATATAGCATTTTCGTTAAAATTTCCAAATTGACGAACAGTTTGTAAATTGAGAACTTAGACGATTCTACAGTCTGCTTAGGAATTTCCAGCAGGATAAAACCACTTTTTAGCCCCTTTTCTCCTTTCATACTCTAACCGCCAATGCACTCCGTTTTAGCCGCGAATAGATATAAGTTTCAGTTCAGCGAGAAAAGAGTTGGGAGAAAGAGGAAAGTCGAAAGTTTCTTCATACGGAGAGTGGCTGCAAAACAAGCTACTTTTCGTCTATTTTTGCAAGCTAGAAAGCGACCGTCGTAACGAAACAAAGATTAAAGGTTTAGTAGATGTCAGATCGCCCGTCGTCACGAGAGACGAACGACTTTTAGCTTTTTGACAATTTTTAATAATTACTTCTAATTGGTGTTGAAAATAGCCGAGAAACAATAGAAAAGCAAATAAGGACGGTAAATAAAATAAAACGATTGACATTGTATTATTTCTGTAAAGCCAAACCTACGCAATCATTATTATACGTATATTCGTAAGGTATGAAAAATCCACTTAAAAACGCTCTTAGAGTCTCAAATTATCTTCTAACTAGAAAATATTAAAAAAACTATTTTCTGTATTTATTAATTTTTTTTATTTTTCCAATACTTGTAAAAATGTTTAAAGGTTCAATAATTATATGTCTTTTGATTGTTGAAAATAAGACATAGTCAAAATACAATTGATAAATCCTCGACTTCATCTTATTTATAATCTTCGTCAATTGGAGAACGCGAGTGACAAACAATTTTTCCTTCGCATTACATTATTATTGTTTTCATTGAAGGGAAAATTTAGTTTTCTTCGATGAATATCGCGGCGAATATCGATAATGCCCGCTTTTCGCGTAAAGACACCAGGGAGGGAAGAAAAGCGCGGTTAAAGTCGGCGCGCGGCCAGAGATCGAACAGCCCCGCGTATAAACACGAATTGGTTAGCGCGTCCCCGTTACAATCGCCGTGATCCCTCTTCCGCCGCAAAGGTAGCCCAGGGCTGCGGGGGACCGCGGCGGACTCCCTCGCCCCGCCCTCCGGTGGACTTTCGAACCAGCCGGGAGCAGGGCTCTCGGCGAAGAGACCCTCTGGGAAATTCATTGATGCAGGGCTCCGCAGAATCTCCGCGGCGAGATTCTCGACTTCCCACTTCCGCCCCTCGCCCCTCCTCCTCTCCATCCACGCAGGGAGGAGGAAGTCGGCTAACGGCCAGGTAATACAAGCGCGCATAGACCGCGGACTACGCAGCCCCGTGAGATTGGAGGGCTCCGCGCTGAAATCCCCCCCCGCGCACGCGCGGGTGTGTGGCTGCGTCGACGTACTTCTGCTTCTTCTGCCTCGCTCGAACCGGATCGCAGATCTCCCCCTCCTCTACTATCCTGCGTGCGCCCCGTGAATTCCCCCGCGGATGTAGGAGGCATGCTCGGTAATGAAATTGGCGGGGGCTCACCTCCCGTACAGATCTTTAGACGCTCGCATCGCGCCACTGCACCGGTGACGTACGTTTGTGAGTGTGGCAGAGGAGGAGGGGGGGGGGGGTTTGGTGCGCAACTGCGAGTGCATTTATTCCGTTCGGCGAGTATAAAGTTGCGTTTGAGTGCGTCTTCCTCCTTCACCCGCCCACGTACATATATAGATAAACGGCTTGCCTTGAAGTCTTCTCCTCGATCTCGACATCGCGATATATACGTACATACACACACACACACACACACACACACACACACACACACACACACACACACACACACACACACACACACACACACACACACACACACACACACACACACACACACACACACACACACACACACACACACACACACACACACACACACTATATATATATATATATATATATATATATGCCACGACGATTCCTTAAGAGACTTTCTCACGTCGGGAGAGGGAGGGAGCTTTCCTGCTTGTTTGCCGCCACTCGCGCTCTTGATGTTTTTCGTAGCGACCCGACGTGCGAAAGTATTTTTTCGGGCGTCAAGCGCAAGCTAATGTCTTATTATGCGCCTTACTCCGTTATTTATTTATTTATTTATTGTTTTTTGTGTGTTTTAACCACGCGATGTATTTACATGTATATATGTAAAAATAGGGATAAATCGTAAAAAAGCAAAGCAGGCACGTGCGACGTCGCTTCATTATACTGTATTATTTATGCAATTTAAAGGGTTTGCCTGAAACATTTTCATCTCTCCTTTCTCTCTTTATTATGCGCGGAAATTTCAGCTCTTGCTCGCGACTGAAGCGGCTCCGCGAAGCGCTCGCGAGAGATTTCTCAAGAGCTCGCGTCGTTTGCCAGTTCTTCAGCGTATCCGTGTCTGATGAATTCTTATTTTCATGAAAAAAGAAAAAAGAAACGAGTCTCGGAGCGGAATTAATATATCATTAGAATTTTTCAGGAATATATTAATTAAAAGCAATTTCCGACTGGAAAATTTTAAATTATAGTATACAAGAAATGCTAGAAACTGCTTCTTAAATTCGACGAATGACGATTCTCTTATCTTAGGTATCACGATAGCAAAGCGTAGTTGTTTCGTCGAAAATAAAAAAAAACAATTGGACGTAACTTATACGCAAAAATACTTTAATCACTTCTTTAAAATAAATGCAATATTTTTACGTTCTTTAAAACGATTTAATTGATTTCGTAATAATTTGTTACTGTCGTGGGTATAGTGATTTTTCAAACTGAATAGCCCCTCGAGGTTGGAAAATACTGAATTTCATTATAAATTACACGTACTAAATATACCGATAATGTAAATTCGTTCGAAACAAAGTAATTTAGCGCAGTTATCAAACTATGATTATGAACTTGCGCCCGACTGTAACGTAAAATATATATAGTGAGATTGCCGAATTTGAACTTCTTTGGGACTACCTATGCAACGAACCTCGAAATAGCGACTTAAGCGACTTCGTTTCTTATACATATAACTTTCATACGCTTTTGTGATCGCAAAATAGACATTTGTCGATTTACCCTTCTTGCCCCCCCCTCTTCCCCTCCCCCATAATTATGATTTTGCGGTGCATTAATGCCCTTGCAGTCGTTATAAGCGTAGCCGTTAAAAGTCAGGTAAAAGTTATTTAGTATTATGTTTCAGTAGTTTAAGCCGAAATACTGGGTCTTCAAATATTATATTCTCAAATATTATGTTCCGAAATATTCTATATCGTTGCTGCCATATAAAAAGGTGCTATCTCGCAGACCATTTTTTTGCTTCAATTTCAGTTGACACTACATGTTTGCGGTATTTAATTTAAAATATGAACATAAATGATTTATATATATATATATATATATATATATATATATATATATATATATATATATAATATTTACACGACTTTTACGGGGAGATTCGTATTCCGACGGTGGATCGGAATATTTTTCGTTCCTGTATATTTTTCAATCCTCCGCAGTAATGAGATATCTATATTAAAAACAATAAGCCACAGTTATTTCTATGGTTTATCTACTTCGCTGTCGATTTCGACATTTGTGATATTTTTCTATTGCAAAAGATGATATAAGTTAATGTTGTGAGAGAGAAAGAATAAAAGGAACATGTACATATTTTAGATCCAATGTGAAATTCGAATCCGTTTAAATGAAAGAAGAAATTTTTTTCCTTTGAAGTGTTACTGATGCGACGACGTTCTACCCCATTATTTTCTAGACTTCTTATATGTAAATTAAAATCACACAAGGTAGCGAAGGAAAAGTGTCTGGCAATAAATTTCATCTACATATCAATGTTGTACTTCTATAACAGATCTATCGAATCTCACTCCTGGAATGATGAAAAAGAACCGCCTAGTCGTTGACGACACAGTTGACACGAAACATCCATTCGGTATTTTCTGCGCTTTATATATTTAATTACGAATCTTAACTGTACAATTTTCCTTTCGAGCTAAAATGTTAATGAACGTCTGAAATGCCTCAAAGCTCCTCCTTAAAGAGCGTGCCAAATTTCAAAGAGAATTCGCGACAAATGCCTACGTGGCGCACGGCGTACATACACACATAAAGAGATGCGTCTTTTCAAAGCGATTATTTCCAAACTCAAAACTTATGGTGCCGCAGTCTTTCGAGGAGCAAACGAAAATGCACCATGAAAAGGTTGAATTATTATCACTCGGAACCTCACTTTCAATTCAGGCGGAAAATGCGGTTGATGGTGTGACTCTGATATAACGATATATATATATATATATATATATATATATATATGTCTATGCGAATGCTTCGCTTGCCAAAGCGACCAACTGTGCAAAACAGAAAATGTACAGAGGCGATAAAAACAGTATATGTACTGAAATGCAATGCTCTCTGTACAACGGCTGACAGACATTTATCATTATTCTAGAGCCCTATATTAGCGCTATTCGCTAATTCTTATTATTCTAAAAAATTTTCGCTACGTATATACAAAGAATTGGCGATTTTTATCGAGTCTATTGGCAGTTATAAACTGAAAAAATAATGGAAAAAGCTGATTTAGTCGTTTCGGTAATTAAACCATTCGTTTTATAAGCATAATTTATTGTTTATGTATCCTGTATGTGAATCCTGTTTTTCATTCAATTATACGATTTACAATGCATATATATATATATATATATATATATATATATATATATATATATATATATAATCCTGAAGAATGACGGTAGTATAGATATTCATTAATCTTCTTATTTCGCAATAACAAATGCGGCCTTTGCCGCCGACGTTTGCGAAGCATAATTATTAAATATTCATGCATATATACGCATCATGTTCGAAGCTCGCAGTAGCGTTCATGAGTACGCAGTTATAGAACGAAGGAAAAAGGTTATAATGCAGATATTGCGCGGATCCGTGCAGCCTTCGGCCTCGTGAATAAGTCAATTTTCATTATACACAATAGTTTCCTTGCTGTCGAAAACGGTCAACTATAACGTGCATCCCGTCAAACAAGCCAGTGAATTAGTTATTTTATTTTTTATCGAAAATTATTTATGACGCGCGTGAATTAGATCATTTTTCTGTTCGTTCTTTTCTCAGCAAACGACGCGAGACCACTTTTTATGGAGAAAGTTGCGCGCATTCTGCATCACTTTTGTGTACGCTTCTTTCTTGTTGAGTTTAAATGGACAGCTAACTAACATTAAGTTAGTTTCGAATTTGATTCAGGTCGCTCCTTATACTTTCCCTTAAATAAATGTTGAAATTATCGAGGTTCAACCAGCCAAGTTAAATAAAATACTTTTATTTTTACAACATTTTCATACTTAAATTCACCACCCTCGGGCAGTAAGTAAATTATTTGGTTTAATATAACGTTTAGTACGCTTATAAATAATAATTTCACATCAACAGAACGAATGCATACGTCGTATAATAGTAGGGTTAAATTGCTTTGAAAAATATTAAATTAAATCACTTATTGATTGCTTGAATAAGGTGGTAGATCAACCATTGACTCGTTGCAAAAAATAAAATCGTACGTAATTAACGAAGTTTAGTCTCAAAAACTGTATTCTGCGGTATGAAGGAGGGGTGATGGGCTAAACCGTTATGCTAAATGGGAATTCAGTTTTAAGAAGAAGTTTTGGAAAATAAATGATTAAAATGATGCAAAGTGCAATGCGGTCAGACTCATATTTATTGCAAAATATAACTTTAAATTTGAATAAGAGGCAGGGATCTAGTTCTATTTATATATATATATATATATATATATATATATATATATATATATATATATAATAGCCAGCATCAGGATTAAACATATATAATTCGAAAATACAGTTGCGTGTTTGCAATATATTATAAAAAGTTGAAAAAAAGAACTTTTAATTGAGCCGTCAGTCTACGCGTATAGTATTTCAAAAATAAATATTTTATATTTTTATGATGTCGTTTAATGCGCCTATCGATTTTTTAATTCAAACGGTGGAATTCATTGTCGTATAGTTTTATGATAATAAATTTTTAGAAAATAGCTTCAATATACGGCTGAATAAAAAACTGAGAGATGAATTTTACAATTTGTGGTCTATATACTAAATAAAGCAAAAGGTATATTTAGTATTCAAAATGTGAAAACTGCTCTTCTCTTTATCTTTTTTACATCACGTCCGCAGCGTCAATGCGCTGTGCTAGTCTTTAGGTAAAACGCATATTGTCAATCTAAAATCTAAGCAAAAAGTGACGAGAGAGGTGATACGAGCAAATTAAATTTTTTTTATTTCTATCTTATTTACATATGGGGAAATAAGTACAATAGTTTGCATACGGATATTTTAAAAAAATTTCGAACAATGAATGGAATCCCCTTGCCCAAGTCCCACAAGCTTGAATGGCGGCACAGATTTCAATCTGAGATGGCAACGCAATATTTTTTTTCTAATATCGGGACTTGAATATTTAGGTCGTCGTAGACGTGATTAAGTATGAGCTTCATTTCACTATTAGGAGTGTGAATAAGTCTTTCCCGTTTTTTGTAAGAGATGGCGCCACCAATACTGTGCGAGTATTCAATGGTTACATATGTCATAATCAAAGCTTATTCATATGTCAACAATTCCATACTAACACATTAGTTAAAATTTTTTCGCATCATAAATTTTTGATATCGTGAAAATGTCGAAATTTGAGCCGAGTCGACGTCATTTGCGGGAAGTTTCACTTTATTGGTTCAATTTGAAGAAATCAGCTGCCGAGACGCATCGATTGCTTCAGGAGGCTTATGGAGAAGGTTGTGTCGATGATTCAAGTGTTCGCGGATGGTTTCGACGCTTCAAAAGCGGTGATTTCGACGTGGAAGACAAGGAGCGTTCCGGGCGGCCGCAAATCTTTGAAGATCGAGAATTGGCGACTTTGCTTGATGAAGATTCTTGTCAAACGCAAGAAGAACTTGCTGAAGCATTGGGAGTTGACCGAACAACCATTTCCAAGCGTTTGAAAGCCATGGGAATGATCCAAAAGCAAGGAAATTGAAAAATTGAAAAATTTTACGAACTGAAGCTGAGAGACGTCGAACGGCGTTTTTTCACTTGCGAACAGCTGCTTCAGCGACATAAAAGAAAGGGTTTTCTGCATCGTATCGTGACTGGCGATGAAAAGTGGATACGTTACGATAATCCGAAGCGAAGAAAATCATGGGGACTACCCGGCCATGCATCATCGTCGACGGCCAAGCCAAATATTCATGGCGCCAAGCTCATGCTCTGTATATGGTGGGACCAGCTAGGTGTGGTTTACTATGAGCTTCTGAAACCGAATGAAAGGATCACAGGCGAGGTCTATCGACGACAATTGATGCGTTTGAGCCGCGCACTGCGAGAACGGTCAAAGAGCAAAACGGCCACAATACTCCGACAGGCACGACAAAGTTATTTTGCAACATGACAATGCTCGCCCACATGTTGCACCGCCGGTGAAAACATACTTAGAAACGCTCAAATGGGAAATCCTACCCCACCCGCCGTATAGTCCAGACGTTGCTCCATCTGATTACCATCTCTTCAGATCGATGACGCATGGCCTGGCTGACCAGCACTTCCATTCCTACGAGGAAGCCAAAAAATGGGTGGATGACTGGATAGAGGCCAAACCGGTCGAATTTTTTCGCAACGGGATTCGTATGTTGCCAGAAAGATGGGAAAAAGTTGTAGCTAGCGATGGCCAATACTTTCAATAATTCATTTGTAACCATTTTTTCACAATAAAGGCTCAAAATTTGAAAAAAAAACGGGAAAGACTTATTCACATACCTGATAAAATATTACATCTTGAACATAAATTAGAATTTTTAATTAAATAGAAGTGTTTTCAAGCTAAATAAAGTTTTAAAAAATTATATTGAAATAAATTTGCTTAAATATCTATTTTTTATTAAAATAGTCGAATAAAAAGTACAAGAAAATCCATTTTTCGAATCGTTCGCTGATTTGGATGTGAATTAAAATTTACTACAATTTTGGTTAATGTATGCTAAGGGCATATTTTATTTTTGACGATATAAAAAGAAAATTTCTTAGAGGTACAACTCTAGTGGGGTTTTTTGTATAATTTTATTCACATTTTGACGATACCATCCCATCCGTTGGTTGCATAGAAGTAAAATCTTTCATTTCGGTTTCATTGATTTTTATTTATAAGAAACTCATGTTTTTTAGAACATCTTTTTTTAATTTCATATCTCAGATAATGTAAGTCTGTTGATTGAAAGAAGTAGAGCATCTTACGCGCGAGCGCACGTTGCTTGAAATTTAAATTAGCATAAATGATTGAAATTCGGTATAATATGTCTCTACTTGTCTGGTAAATTTAGTAACTGCAACCCATACGAGGGGTTTAAACAATTTGTTACCAATTTAAATTTAAAGCGTGCTTTACCTATATTAACAGCATGAAGATATTTTCGAGGCTTAACACGTAGTTGTTGAATGAACTAAAAAAAGTTAGTAGTAAACATTGTAGTCACGAGATTTTGACCCCCATCGACATCGAGAAAAAAAGATCCATCAAAATCAGCGCCATT
This sequence comes from Sycobia sp. Sy_11, assembly GCA_018907035.1. Classification (NCBI taxonomy): domain Eukaryota; kingdom Metazoa; phylum Arthropoda; class Insecta; order Hymenoptera; family Epichrysomallidae; genus Sycobia; species Sycobia sp. Sy_11. The sequence goes on along the minus strand of JACCIC010000121.1, from coordinate 1,052,275 downwards.
GCAAATACGCGCGCTCGCGTATATATATATATATATATATATATATATATATATATATATATACCCGCGCTCACTCGCGTTCACCCCACTCTCTTCGCAAATATAAAATGCACGTACTTTTATAGACGTTGTACCGCAGAATCGAATCCCCCCGAAGGCGCGCCTTCCACATACAGCCAGCAACTCCCACGTTCTCGAAACGTCGGGCGCACTGTCGAGCGGCGCCTCTCGCATCTCCTTCCTTGCCATAGCCACGGCCGCCGCGCGTCAGATACGAGGAGCGGCGCGAGTGCGCGTGGGAACATACTTCCCGCCACTTCCTGTTAATGGAATCATCCCGGCGGAAGCTCGTGAATATCCCATCGTTTCCGCGAGAAAAACACACCCCCGCTCCTGCCGCCGCAACTGCAGACCGCGCTCGCTCGCGCTCGTACCCGTGTGTTTGTGTGCGTGCGTGCGTGTGCAAATCGCCGCGCACATATAGTTCCGCGTCCGTCTTTTCTTTTCCGAGCCACCGAGGCGGAAAAGCCGCGCCGCGCCGAGAAGATTCCGCGACAGAGCGCAATCGCCCGGGAGGGGGGTAAGAAATCATATTTATGCCCCTACCCTGCCGGAGCGCTATATGAGTACACGCGGTTCGCGGCGGAAAACTGGCTTATTGAAACTTACGATCGAACTTTCACCGAGATCGCGGCGGCATCGAGCACGCGCGCATACGCGCACCGCTCCTGCACCCCTCCCCCCCCCCCATCACGCGTACAACGGCGTCGGGGCTATTAGATCTAATGGGCTTGGCCGTTGTGTCGCTCGCGATTGCTGCCTCGGTCGAGGAGTCTGCGACGATCGAGCGTGGGGTTGGTGTCGGAGATAGAAAAAGACGAAGAATAATAATAATAATATAAAAGAAGCCCGGTTTCCGAGCTTTTCTTATAACACGTTCGCACAAATCTGCATAGCCACCCCCTCCCCCACCTACGCCGCTCGACCGGTGGTCCCACCAAACACCCGCCGCTGGAATAAGGCGGGGTTAGACGTATATAGAGCAGGCGAGCGAATGGGAGGGTTTAGGATTTATTTCCTCGGTGCGCGCTCCTCCTTTACGCGTTTTTTCCATGCAATGGAGGAAAAGCGAGAGGAGGGACTGCTCTGATTATCTACTCCATGGGTACGAGGGCAACAGGTAAATGAATCACGGGGATCATAGGCGATTTATTTTTTATTAAAACTTTTCACTCGCCCGCCTCTACTTTCAACCCCACCCCTCATTCCTGGTCCGATTTAATGAATCCAGGGTGAAATGTCCTATCTATTATGTACATGTACACGTTTCTCGGCAAAATCTTTTTAAGTGAGCACGCCTGCGAACGTAGACTCGTTAGCTGTACACTACATAGTTTGTTTTGAAAAATTTGTTTTTCAACCGGAACAGAACCGCTTTGGCTATATACTTCTCTTCTCGCATTAATACTCGGTTCTGTGTGGTTTGCATATACGTCTTTTATGGAAGAGCATGACAAAGAGTGAGAGAGAGAGAGAGAGAGAGAGAGAGAGAGAGAGAGAGAGAGAGAGCGATTTATTAATCTCAGCAACATCCGGTACATTCCCGCGAATTTCTCTTCTCGATTTTGACAGAAAAGGCGATCTGCGATCTAGTCACTTTGTTTACCAATTGCGCCATTTCACCTCTATCTACATATCGATCTATATATATATATATCTATCTATCGATCTATCTATTTATCTATCTATCTACCTATCTATCTATCTATTTATCTATCTATCTATCTATCTATCTCTCGTTCTTTCGCTTTCTCTCCTTGCCGAATATATCATATAACCCATCGATGCGGAAACTGTCGGTTCGTTTATTTCACTCCCGTAACCTGATGGGATAGGAAAAATACGGAGCAGCCCTATCGGTTAGTGTCGTAAACTCGTATATCGATGTATTTATTTTGTACAGTGTAATTTTCACTAATTTGCTCAATGACTTCGACTTTTTCCCGTTAAATAATTTATTCTGAGAATCGTTGAGGGATCAGTAAATACGCAAGTCTTCTTCAGGGGAAAAAATTTATGTTGGTTACTATAGACGAGGCAGAATAAACTAATATGATATACAATAAGTAAATAGTTTGAACACTTTGAAATTCACTGATTTATTAGTGAAGCAATTTTCTCTCGTTTACAATGAATATAGTAACATAGATTGGATTGTTTAATTCTGATCAGTTAGTATATATAAGTCATTAAAGTAAATATTAATTAAAATTAAAAACTTACGACTGTTTTTTAAAATACTATGAAATATCTTTATTCATTTTATATTCCTACTAGAATGACAGTCAAACTGTCTTCGTTTATCGTTAACCCAATAGCATCTGAAATATCAAATTGTTGTTGCTATAATTATCGTGAAAAAAAAATAATGATGAGGACGATCTGCTTGCCCCTCCATCGAATTATCTACCCTTAACCCATGAAATTAATTTCAACGGGTCTCGTTAACCTCTTCTAGTCTCTTCAGTTCCTCATCAGGCACAGAAATAAAAATCTCATTATGCAGTTATACACACCTATAGTTCATTCTAATAAGGCTCTAAGACCGATAAAAATATCTCATACTTCATAAGCTAAAAGCTTCATATTCGCAATAAAATAAAGTGCACAACATGTCTTCCATAAATTAAATGTATACCGTAAAAGAACGCGTACGTATGTTCTGAGTCCAAGAGTTGCCAAAATATTATAAGTATCGAATAACTTTTCAATACAGTGCTAAACGGTATACAATTAATCATTTTAGTCTGTAATCATTCGCTAACGACGTAGTGAATTGTTAAATTTGCTAAATCAATCGGTAATTATTCCATGATTTTGAGTGGTTCTCTTTGCATTATTTCAATAAATCACTGTTTACTGACTACTAATTCATATTGACTAATGCATATTGACTAAAAAAATTACATTAAAAATAAAACCAGAAAATTCATCAAAAGGATATATATATATTCTAAACTCTATTTTTGAATCAGTGATGATCATTTAGCGATTGATGAAAAAAGTTCAATTTTCGTTACTTAATCGATGAATATTTGGGATATTTCGCAGTGCCAATGAAAACAACAATGTGCAAGCGTATTAAGTGTTTATTAACAGTAAGTTAAACATTGAACCTTTTTTGAGTCACATATTATATATGCCCAAAATCTGCGATTAAATTTTTTCGTGATCGACTCAAATTGCGAGGGTAGAGGGGTCATTTGAAATCCGGTCGCTCGCTTTCGTCCATATTTGTATAATGTGTGTGCGTGCGCGCGATATAGCGACTCCCGCGCTCCCGCATTTGGGCCCCGATGCTTTAAAAGAGAGGATAATAATGCGGCTTCGCTCGACGATAATTCTGCGCAGCCCCTGCAGAATTGTACGCCCCCTCCCCGTCTCATTCCTGTCTCAACGCAGTCCAACTGCTATCCTGCTCTCACACCCTTTCTCTCTCTCTCTCTCTCTCTCTCTCTCTCTCTCTCATTTGTTCTCGGCAGGCGCATTCGTGATTCTTCGCCCATTAAGAGCTGCTTGTTCCTTTTTTTCTCTTTCTTCCTTTTAGCTCGTCTTTTTATCATCGCACTCATTTTTCGCCTTCATTTTTCGCGACCGCGGCTTTCCTCCGCCACAGCTCGAATGCCAGGACATTTCTTTGTCATCCGCCGTAAGACTACTCTGGTAGAGGGAGGGAGTGGGAGGGATAGAAGAGAGCGGAGAGGTGGGAAAAGCGTGCCGTAAGTCCACAGGGATGAAAACTAAATTGCGATAACAAGACTGAGAGAGATAGAGAAGTCGCGAGAGAATGGGACCCAGCGACGGAATATATAATTAAATTAAAAATTCCTGGCTCTTTTCCCTCGGTGCTGCTTCCTCCTTCTGCTCCTCCTGCTTCTTTTTTTCCGTGTTCCCTTTCGCGAACAGGCCGCCACAGCGCACGGCGACGGCTCTTTAAAAGACTGCTGCAGAGGTGCAATTCTATCGCATCACTTTTCATTCGCTGCGTGAGTTCTATATTATCGATGTAATACAAAGTGAGCGCCAAGTTACATTGCAAGGGGATCTATGAAATGCATTGTATTTCCGTGCGGGATTGTTTCTTTTATTGTTATTGTTATTGCTATTGTTGTTCCTCTGGTCGAATCTGTCTCAGTATTACAATATATAAACTGAGTTCGTTTCAAAAATAAAAGTTAACAATATTGCCAGAACGTCAAAGAATTAATCTAATTATTTATTCAATTATACCAGACGAACAATTCCGTCCTCGACCTGTTTGTATAAACGCTTAATTCGGGAACTTTTCTCCAAACTGATAACAAAATAGGAAAACTAGTTTGAACCTAATCTATATGAATTTCTACCTTTAAGTTTGTGTTTATAATCAAAATTAGATTCATAGTTGAATATTCAAAGAAAAATTGTAGATACTCTATACATAAATAATAAGTATATTTAATAAGCGTCCTTTTTATATAAAATAATTAGCAAAAAAATTGGACCATCGTTTTAGCGATAATGGAATATGATTGCTTGGTTTAGGAAGTATATTCTTCTGCAGGCATGTGGTATTTTGTACTATCAGAATTGTTTAATCTTTATTTAGACGACTAAAATCATATTACATTTCTTATACGAACATTATCTAAATTAATAAATTAATTAAGAAATTAATTTTTTTACGCTTCTAAAATACACGTTAAATATGTTCAATAATGATGTTTCCGTATAGATAATATGCTACTTATTTTAGTAATATGAAAGATTCGCAAATTCGAAAGAAAAATTTCTAACATGTTCCTCTATTCACTGATGCTCGAATATTACTTATCGATTTTACGTAGATCGATTTCGATCTTAGATTTATTCGGGTAAATACATTAAAAATATTTCGAGCATGCTCATCTGTAGCTATAATTTTAATATACATTATTCTTTATATATATATACTTTATATATATATATATATATATATATATATATATATACATATAATATACATTAATTTATTTAATATTTAATTTTTTTTTATAGATAAATTAATTGCGCGTATCCATTTTTCTTTTGCTAAATTTTACAAAATACTTTTACTAAAATTTAATTATTATATATTCCATCAGTATACTAACAAATTTTTTACCAAGAGCCCTTATATTTGACAAATTCGAAATTGACATTTTCGATTAATATTGAAAAAGCCGTAAACTCGAAGTTGTAAAATATCTTTTTATTATTACTCAATTTTATCTATGTATTTAAAATGCTTCATAAAATCACATTACGAGACACGAGATTGATATTAATAAACCGATATTAACGAGCGAGAACGATAATTCGATATTTATGGCAAGAATTAGATTCTAATTATGGAACTAATTTTATGTATTCTACCGTTAAAATTGCCAGAGTGAATGTTTAAAATTAGGAACGTCAGCTATGAAACCAAACGATTAGCGATATATTTGAAATTTCTCATTACGATATCACTAACAATTTTTTCTAAATTACGAAAACATCAAAATACGAAGCTGTGAGTTTATAACGATAATTGTAATGTATCTGCTCCCTCTTGCTAGGTAGATTGATTTTTAAACTTTTTCCTTAATGTCTTTACAAATAATTTTAAATGCTATTACTTATAAGTATTAAATATTGAACAAGGAAATTTTTCAAGGAGATTCTGGATTGGCAACATAAAAAGTGTAAATGTTTTCTTAAATACAATTTTTTTTTATTAATAACTTTGAATTCCGAAATTTGAATAACGAACTTAAAATGATAATTATATAAATATTCAATGATTACTTGGTAATACAGGGTTTGATTTTTTATCAACTCAGATAATTGAAGGCTTGTTAAATCTCTAAAGCTTCAGGTTGAAAACAAATTTTAGTAGAAATTCGAAATTAATTTTTCCCCTTTTTCAATATATATTCGACATAATATTCTTGGTTACAGAATACAATTTTTTTTACATAAGATAGAATATAGATATATAAATTAATTAAACGTCAAGGACTCCATCCTGATTTATCGATTGTAAAATATGAGAGGAAAATTTGATGGAACTATATTATTTATACAACTGAAATTAAAGCTAAACTATATAAGAAAAGGGTCTAGATTTTTCCTATTAATGCGTCTGCGGTAAAATTACTCTCTTATTTATTTTTGTATTAAAAAGCGAGTATCGGATAACTTGTGTATTGCTGTAGAGAAAATGAGTTCATTAAATATTTTTACACCATTGTTTATAGTTTTTTTATTTTTATCATTGTAGTCTTTTCTATAACTAAATCCTTTAAAACGAACCCAATTACAAAAATAAAATAATATTTTCAGTTTTGTAAGTTTTCAAAAATACATTTCACAAATTGATTATATAGTCACTTTTATAGATGGAACGAAAGTCAAAAAATTATTTATTATTAAATACGGAAAAGCGCTAAGAGATTAATTATTATTTTAATATCTGCACGAGTATTTCAAAATTAAATCAATACATTTAAGCGAATGTCTATTAATCAATTATAGATAGAATTATACAAGTTTTACCGAATATTAGCTATAGCTAACAGCTCGTTCTTCAGAAGCAAATCTATTACATGCTTCACCTCGATTGCTCACATAGCCCATGGAATCGCGTTGTTATTTTTTTTTTTTTTTTTTTTTTTGCAAAGTTCTACGGGGGCAAAAAGACCAGGGACGTCGAATAATTCGAAAAATCAAAGGCTTCGTCTCGACGAAGTTTGAGAGGGAGGAAAAAAACAGTCGTGAAAACAGTTGTAAAAGCAACGGCGGCGGAGAGAGGGGAGCTCTGAGCTGAGTCCAATCGAAGCGCTAATCGCGGTATAAGAGAAGAAGTCCTCTGAAAACCAAAATTAAGATCCGTGGGCTTCGTTCCCTCTATACGAAAAATACGGCAGAAGCTGTAAAGAGAAAAACTGTGCCTTGAAAAGAAGAGCAAAGGGCGGAGAGAGGTGGTCCTCTGCTTTGCGAAAGCTCGAAAGCTGTAGGGCACCAATGGGACCCGCCGCCGGGGCTGCGAGTAAGAACCGAACTATTCCCCTCGCTCCGTACCCCTCAGAGCTCCTCTTTCGCCTCCATTTCCGCGTCGTCCCGTTTGACTTTCTTTTTTTCTTCCTTTCTTTCTTTTTGTTACGAGACGCGAACCTCGACAAGAGAGAGAGAGAGAGAGAGAGAGAGAGAGAAAGAGAGAGAGAGAGAGAGAACTGTTACAATGATTCTCTGCGAACAGAGAGAGACGAGGAGTAAATCCCGAGCACTGCGTTGAGAGCCCCCAGAGCTAAAGATTGGAGTACCGGCGAAAACGAGGCGCCAGCTGGATAGATATACGCGTAAATGTGTCCCCAGCCGTGTCGGTGTGCGCTCAAATGTACAGTTGGGTGTAGATATGTATATGGATGTATGTATGTATGTATGTATGTTTGTATGTATGTATGTATGTATGTATGTATGAATGTATGTACGTACGTATGTATGTATGTACGTACGTATGTATGTACGTACGTATGTATGTATGTATGTATGTATGTATGCATGTATGTATGTATGTATGTATGTATAGGTGCGCGGCGTGAAACAGTCCTGGGAGACGGTGCGAATGAGATAATACCGGCTACAATGACGAATGGACGACGATGAAGGGTGGGCGGCGGAGAGTCTGGTGGAGTAGCAAGATAATAAAAGCCCCGGATTGACGTGGGGTTGAGAGAGAAGGGGCTCCGTGCTCGGAGAAAAATTGCACAGAGACCGGTGGGGTGGTTAGAAGAAAAAACCAAGCCAGAAGGTATAGGACTGGAAAAATATTAGAAAATTATCCAAAAGCGTTTCAATACTACGTATATATATAGACTTTTGAGGAAAAACTTTGTCACGATAGTCAAAGTTCTCTATACATTTTTCATCACTTGCGTTCCCGTAGATTATATATATATATATATATATATATATATATATATATATATATATATATATATATATGTTAACTGTTAACTAATAGAGCAGAATTGAAAGAAAATTTTTAAATATAGTTTTAACATGCACCTGCGAGTGTTGTATCGTGTTTCATCAGTACATCCCCTTCTACCTAAAAATTTATTCGTCGATAGAGCGATGTAATGGAATGTTTCAAATTCCACGTTTCCAAAAAACAAAAAAAAAAACACTTTCAAAAAATATCTATAGAACCTGCATAGCTACATATCGAACATTAATTGCCTCGGATGACTGAACGCACAGAATGTCTGACCTATGTGCCGCCAGAGTACAGTGCCGATGCAATTTCTCTCTTGTATACCCACCAAAGTAGAATTTCCGTTGCGCGTCCCATTGAGCGTTTGTGACTTAAAAATGCATTTCGCGTACTCGTAGTTGTTCGACAAAATTGAAAACAAAGAAAAAAAAGAAAAAACCAAAAGAAAAAACCATGTTGAGCGGAGCAAAACGAAACGGAGTCAAGTGCAGCAATATTAACAAAAAATCCTAGCAGGATTGATATTTTCATCGAGAGATGCATTGCTTTCGTTATCAGGGTGACGATGAGGCCAGGTATACTATATCACTGTTAATCAAGATCATTATATTACGTGGATAATAAAGTATTCGAATATATATATATATATATATATATATATATATATATATATATATATATATATATATATATTTAAAAAAGGAACTTAGATTAGTTTCGTTCCTCAGCTCATTTCAGTATGTTCGCCAGAAATTTCTCGCGCGATTTTATTTGCGAGAGCGGAAGTGCGAACATTTCACATTTTCACACTCCGTCAAATTCACGACAGTAATCAATTTTACAAATATTATTTCAATGATGTACTTATAGAGATGGAAGTATGAGCTCTGGAAGATATTAGCGTATGTTTCTACTCAATAATTCTCTTGCATGAGCATAAATAGAAAAAATAAAGAAACTTATATCAAGCATCACGGAGAAGAAAAAAAATAATAATAAAAATCGCAGTACAAAAAGGGAGAAAGAATGAACAATGAGGGAAAAAGGAAAACAGAGCAGGGCACCGGGGAATAGTAGGAAGTGGCAAATGGTTTCATCGATCTCTTATCCTTTGTTGCAAGTGGGGGCGGCAACGATAGCGGCATTAAAATCCCAAAGGTAAATAAATCTTAACTTGGGATATTTTAACGATTTAGAAAGTAACAAGTTTAAAAAAATCCGCTTTCTGTCAGCAATCAATTTGGTATTTTTTACTGTTTACCATTTTACATATTAAGCTATTTAGCTAATGGATTTACTTAATAATCAATATGGAAAAGGTTCTTGTATATTTCAGCATTATTAGTTTACATTTTGTGGTTTATTAATCTTTTAATTATAAGTGTAATTAGAGCGAATTACAATCTAAAATAATTAGGATATATAAGTTCTATAGTAATTCGGTTTTGTACTTTCAATTCAAATATATACGTTAGTCAATCGAATACAATTGTCCTTGACTAGTTGGTCAAGTTTAATTAACAGCATTTGATAGTTTCTTGTTTTTTGGCAGAGATTTGTTGTAAAGTTCATTGTCTCACCTCATTTTGATGAGAGTGGCCAGCCAGAAAGATCAAAATAATATAATATATACTTCGAAAAACACATGTGGTATTTACGAAAGTCTAATTCATCTGGATAAATATTACTAAGTGGTCCGAATGCAAAATAAATAGAAATGGAGTAAATAAAATGTACCTTTTGATCTATCTAATAAATAGTAAAGAATTTAAAGACCAAGATTTCCATCACGTGAAAATAAACAATTGAATTAATTTAATGTAATTACTTTTAAGACATTTATAACATCAATAATATTGTTAGTTTCTGAATTTACAGTCAATTTACTTACAAACCATTGCCCTTCTATATGTTTTATATATAATTAACAAATAAAAAAATGTATTATCTCTTATTATTACTATATAGGCAAATCTTTTTTTCATAGGCAACCTTCATCAATCATAGAGAAATCTCAATTATTCATCAGGTACACGGTGTTGATTCGACTCTGAAAAAATCTTGTTTGCCCAGTCCTATTTAAAGTGTTATTATTGTTCGCAATGTACCAGTAGTTTTATCGAAGCATCGTTATTGTGACTCTTCAGCCAAACTCTTGAATAATCTTACTAATTGTTTAACTTACAAAAATTATTATATTTACGGGAATGATTTTTACTATATTTAAGTGGTAACCTCTCTCAGGTTCATCAGATTATTATTTTTATAAATGTAGATTTCTTAATTATATCTTAATCTTCCCGTTTAAATATCAAATCCTGTAAGACAACAGCTATATGATTTGATTCTAGATGATATTAAACATCTTGACTGTTTATATCTAGGTGTCGGATGTAACTACATTTATTGGAGTGAACGATAATCGATCATTTGAATAGGAGATGCAACGTGCTTCCTATAAAAAGATATGCCGGTTTACCTTTCGTGCGAAAAAAGGTCAATGGTCATTGTTGCCTACCTAGACTCGATTAAATTTTACTGTTTCAATTCTTATTCCAGAATATTTGACATCATTCGCAAGTAATTATGCTTAAACTAAACAGGTTCTGTAATGCCGAGATGCGTCTTGCTCTAGAATTTCGAAAATTCAATCGTATAACTTATGTGTATCTTCGATAAGAGGATAATTTATAATGTCTATTTGCTTTTAGCCAACCACTCGTCATTCGGTATACACACCGCAATGCTTTTTATGCCTCTTTAATTTTTCCGGCTTATCTAAAATAGGATCTAAGCATGCGCTCGCGCTCGACTCTTGGCCTCACTCTCCAGCATTTGCAAATATTCTATATGATGGACTTTTCGCTTCGGATTGGAATTATCGATATTTGTGGAATAATCTTTGACTTCCTTTGTGTGTGACCTTTCGAAAATGCCCCTATTAATGTGTTATTCCATCATTTTTTATATATTCGATATTGATTATAGTAGTTCTTAATTGACTATTATAAGCTGTTATATATATTTATTCAGTTTTTTTCTGAGCATGGGCTTATAAGGCGACAAGCAGATCTTATTTTGTAAGCTTGCTGCGTTTGGTTACAATATCCTTCTATTCGCATATATACAACAATATACATTCCAACGCGTGCACATCTGGACGTGGGATCTGCACAGCGATATTTATCGCCTCCAATATGTCACCAACGCAGCGCCGTGAAACCTCTTTCTCCCTCTCTCGATCATTATTACCTCGGAAATTTTTCTCTTCTATTTCCGTCGAGCAATATATACAGTTATTTTAACCGGGCCGCGTAGTTGTTATACGCGCAGCTTCTGAATTACAGCGCAACCGACGCCCACTCCCTCCTTTGCCCAACCAAAATAATTGTATAATTGGTTCGCGAATTCGACATTACTTATACGATTGCAAATGGCTGTCAGTGTCCAGTTAAGCTCGCACTTTAAATTACGCTTGCACTCCGGCTGCGTGGCGAAGAGGCAGGAGGTGCAATCTTTGTTTTACAATCGACACATACTCCCTTTGATTAATTTATAGAGCAGCGAAATTTATACTTTATGATTCTTTTCACACGACGATAATTTCAGCGTGACAATCAGCCAATAATTTACGAGTTATTTTATCCTGACTTTTCATCGGTGAAAAACAACGACAGCTCTTGATAAGCAGATAAAAGCTTTATTAAAAGAGGATAAAGCAGAAAAACCATGGCTATGAATTGAATTCACACAGTTCACGCGGTAAGTCCCGTTGAAGAGGGTGAAATTGAAGATAAATTATTTTGCCGACTCTTCATCAGGTGTCCCATGTTTCTATGCGTACGTGTCTCGCACAGAGCCACTAGACACGGTTGCACGTCGTTTCACACAGAATCCTTCTCCGTCAACGTTTTCATTATAATAAACGCGCAATATTCTTTCACCGAGAGATTATAAATATACAGACAATTTGTTTCCGTTCTTCAACCGAGATTTATCTAATGCTTGTCAACTGAAGAATTAGTTCATAAATTATACGAAATATAATATTAACTTGATATGTTTACTAGTCGTTGATAAAAAACATTCGATTGAACTCAATAAAAATTTATTCGATATGAGGTTCAATATTCATTGGACCTATTTATAAATTAAGGGTTGAATCACTAATGAGACATTTCAATGTTAATACTGAATTAATTTTTCAAGATAAAGTTTGTGGGAAATGGAGGTAAAATATGTAAAATATTATTTTATATTAGATGTACAAATAAGTTTCCGCCGTTTTGAAAAGATGGCGCAACTGATAAGATAACATCGAAATTATCAGCTGTAAAAAGTCGTATAGTATATGTTGACATCTGGAAACAGTATAATCTTTTAATACCTCTGACTTTTTGCTAGCATCACTTCGTTTTCATCGTGTTAGGATGTCAAGTTTTGAGCCAAATAAGCATTATTTGCGGAAATTGTTAATTTACTTCTTTCATTTAAAGCAATCTGCAGCTGAAGCACATTGGCTACTCAGAGAAGCATATGGTGATGATAATTTGAGTGAGAGAAGTTGTCGGGAGTGTTTTAAAAATTTAAAAGTGGTGATTTTGATGTGGAGGACAAAATAGGCAGTGAAAGGCCTAAAGTGTATGGTGAAACAAAATTGGAAGCTTCATTGAAGGAAGATCCGTCCCAAACGCAAGAAGAACTTGCACAAGAGTTAGGAATGACTCAGCAAGCTATTTCACAACGTCTCAAAATCCTGGGTATGGTCCAAAAGCAAGGAAATTGGGTTCCTTACGAACTGCAGCTAAGAGACGTCGAGCGTCGCTTATTCGCTTGCGAACAATTGTTCAAAAGGCAAAATCGCAAAGGATTTCTACATCTAATCGTGATAGCAGACGAAAAGTAGATTCACGACGACAACCCAAAGCGTAAAAAGTCATGGGTAAGCCCGGGCATGCCTTTACTTCGATGGCCAAATCAAACATTCATTGCAAGAAGCTAATGCTTTGGTGGGATCAGCTTGGAGTAATCTATTACGAACTACTCCAACAAAATCAAACAGTCACCGGGAAAAGTTACCAACAACAGTTGATGCAATTGAGTCGAGCATTGAAGATTAAACGTCCACAATATGTCTAAAGGCACGATAAAGTCATTTTTCAGCATGACAACGCTCGGCCACATGTTGCAAAAATTGTAAAAGAAACGTTAGGAACACTGAATTGGGACGTCCTATCCCACTCGCCGTATTCAATAGACATTGATCTTTCAGACTACCACCTATTACGGTCCATGATTCATGATCTGGCTGAGCAGCACTTCACTTCTTATGAGGAATTGAAGAAATGGGTCGATTCGTGGATCGCCTCAAAAGACGAGCAATTTTTTAGACGGGGTATTCACTTGTTGCTTGAAAGATGGTCAAAATTAGTAGAAAGTGATTGGTAATATTTTGAATGACACAATTTGTACCTTTTTTTTACAATAAATTTTTATTTTTTATATAAAAACGGCGGAAACTTATTTGTACACCCAATATTTTTCATTACTTATATTGAATTCATTGTGATATTCGAAGTATTGTTTGTTTTCATTGTTTCTCTATAAGATGAAGGATGAGACACTAAATACTAGTTGACTTTGTAAACCCATATCGTACTTACAAATATTTCTTATGATTTCTTGCAAAACGAATATTATTTAAATAGATAATTTTTTTTCAATAGTAACGTAAATCAGCCTAATCTAAACTTTGAAGATTTATCTGATTAATGTATACGAAAATTAAAGATTTTCATGTTGACATACGTGGGTGGATTGATAAGTTTCCGGCCTGACCAAGAGGTGGCGACACTAGGCCGACCTTGAGATGGCGTTCTATAGTACCATCCTTAGATAGCTTGTAGCTATAGTTTCAGACCGATCGCCATGTTAGTTTAGGTTTGAGAACACGCTGAACAAGATGCCTCTGTATTTTTCGTTAAAAAAAAAAAAACAAGGCACCTCTGATGAGCCTCGCTCAGGACGCCCCACTGAGGTCACAACTCCAGATGTGATCGAAAAACGAAAAAATCCATCAAATAGTGCTGAAAGATCGCAGATTAAAAGTGCGTGACATAGCTGAGACCTGTAAGATGTCATATGAACGTGTACAAAATATTTTGCACCAACATTTGTATATGGAAAAGCTCTGTGCAAGATGGGTCCCGCGTTTGCTAACAGTCGACCAAAAATTGATTTGAAAGAACATTTCTACCGCCAATTTGGCGTTGTATAAGCGTAATCCAAGCGAATTTTTGCGTCGATTCGTAACCGTTAACGAAACTTGGGTCCACTACTACACTCCTGAAACCAAACAATAGTCTAAACAGTGGGGGGAATCAACTCCAAAGATGACAAAAACAATTTTTTCGGCGAACAAGTTTATGGCTACTGTTTTTTGGGATGCAAGAGATATTATATACATTGACTGCCTTGAAAAGGGTAAAACTATCACTGGTCAATATTACGCAGACTTATTATAACATTTGAGTCACGAAGTGAAAATTAAACGACCTTATCTGGCGAAGAAAATAATCTTGTTTCATCACGATAACGCACCACCGCACACGTCAATCGTTGCGATGGTTAAAATTAACGATCTGAAGTTTGAATTGATGCCGCACCCTTCTACTCTCCAGACCTAGCCCCAATTGACTGTTATCTGTTTCCTAACCTCAAAAAATGATTTGGCGGTAAGAGATTTGCGGACAATGAAGAAGTAATCGAAGCTGTAAATGGGTATTTTGAGGAGCTTGATGAATGAGTCTATAGAGATGGCATTACTAGACTAGAACATCGCTATGAGAAATGTATCAGCCTTGGAGGAGATTATAATGAGAAATAAAAAAAAATTCCTAAAAACATTGTTTTTCTTGGTCAGGCCGGAAACTTATCAATCCACCCTCGTAATTCCAGTCTCCGCCGCACTCGTGGAACCGATGAATTTTCAAAAGCTCAACATGTGTAATTTTTTACGTAGAAAAAATTAAAATAATTTAATAACAAATATTTTTGAAATTACAAATATAAAAAATTTTATTTTAAAATTTCAGAACAACTTTTTTTCGATTGTTTTTGAAACTTTATTTAATATTTTGTAAATTAGATTAAGCTCGAGCCAAGACCTTATGCCAATTAAAGTTTTATTTAAGAAAGAGTTGTTTCGAGAAAAAAATTCAAACTGCAGAAAAATTTACTTGTCGCGAGAAAATGCTGTTCTTCCTTGATGAAAAAATAATACTAATTTTTGTTGGGCTCCATTCGGAATATTCGGATGACAACTACTACGTTGATGAAAGATGAATGCACAATTTTCTTGCATTCATTTCTACTCCGAATATATCTTAAAAATAAATAAATAAAAGGCATTCATTCATACTTGACATTTATTTTGTTAATTAAGAGTTTGAATAGATTAATTGTAATGGTTTCTTTACCATTATTTAATTAAAATAGCTACTTTTCGACAAAACAACAAAAAACGTTTATTCCTTTAAATTCGACTATAATAACAATCTGTTTTCCTTGCCGGCCTGCTAAGCAAACTTCCAGCGTTTTAAATTCATCCGTGTTCAATTTACTAAAGCATCACTTTTCTAGTACTATATAGTACGATCTCAGTTTATTTCTACACGCAAAATTACCCGAATAGGATGTCCCGTGACAAACCAGAAATTTTCTGTAGAAGTGGAGTTATTTACACGGAATAAAAGTCACGAAGGAGATTTTATTCTTCTAGGATAAACGACATAAAAAATTCGACGTCCAACTGGAGCGATTTGATGCTTTCAAATTCTAAGTCGAAAAATAGTAGTATATATCATCGATTTGTTACTTTGATTTAATATTTTATTAGGTGGCAGTGCGGATATTTTCAGGCTACTTGAGGCGAGATACAAATAAAAAACTATATTTCCTAACGATCGTAATAAAATATTTTACAGGTTTTCTAGTGCAATAAATTTTTTTCTGCAATAAATCATACGCGAAAGATAATTTAAACAATAATGTAAAATATTTAAATAATGAATAACAAGTAAGCTATTTTTATTTGAAACCTTCAATGAAGTTGAAATTCTATAAAGATTGATAATAATTTATCTATAATATTTTTATATTACATCAATGTCAAACGCTATTTTATTATCGAAAATTCAAAGCGGCGCGGCGTATCGCATAGCAAAAGTTTCAATTTTTATTTCCTTTTGCCGATCCATTAATGTTGCAATAAAACTGAATATTTCAGTACCTGAAAAGTTTCAGTCGAATTGGAAAATCCTATATACCATAGCTGGAACCTCTGTCAATTTAATTTTCCTCTCATATATACAACCCGGATAATAGAAACTACGCGCGCAGAGTAAATGCATGTTCAGCGACTAGTGTAAAATCCTGAAATTGGTATCGATAAATTTACTCCACGATTAATATACATACCTGCATATATACATACGTACATATATGCATGCATACGTATGTACGCACAGATATATGCATACAAAATTCTATTCAATTTTCACAAAACAGACATAGATTAAAATATTATTAGATATATAATGAGCAGATCAATTCGCGAAAAGTAAAAACTTTCACTTGTAAATACTCATATAGAGGTGAGAGTTAAATTTATAGAAAGTGATGGGTAAATTTGTGAAAATTCGTAAAATTTGCCATTCTTTTTTAGACGTATCTCTTCTCTGTTGTATTTAGCATTTTTTGCGAGTTTATATTATACGTTCGCAACGGAGCACAACAACGACATCGATTGGCCTCTTGGCTTTCAGTTTTCGTCTATATATAATTATACTGCTCTAAACTTCTTTCTTCCATACTCTATATAAGATTTCCTTTGCTTTAATTAATTAATGGATGTATTTTTTCATTTACTTTTGCTTCTTCCTTTCTTCAACGAGGTTATACTCGTACTTTCAACTTTCAACCGATCGTTCACACAGACACGCGCGCACACACACACACACACACAGTGTGTGAGAAAGAAAGAGAGAGAGAGAGAGAGAGAGAGAGAGAGAGAGAGAGAGAGAGAGAGAGAGAGAGAGAGAGAGAGAGAGAGAGAGAGATTTATCTTATATATTGAAATGCAATTGCTCGTTAGTCACCTTAGAGTTATAGAGTAATTAATACCGTCGCTTTACCTTTAAGTAAGTTAGATGGATATCTTACTGCATTGTTTGACTGTCATCACATTGCTGCAGCTTGATTTAGTTTCGGCTTTAATTAACGCGCACTGTTTCACTAAGTTTTGTCCTTGCGCAGTTTATACAAGTTGTTAAGACGTACCACTTTATATAAATCAATGACACCAACGAAAAGAAATTATACAACGTTTATATGCCATATATTCATTGTCAGAATATCATAGAGACAATTTAGGAAAATGTTATTTTATATTATTTACTCTACAAACTATAGGATCAGGTTGTGGGGGAAGGGTAGGTAGAAGTTGAAATCTAACTCCTTTTTTGAAGCTGCGTTTTTTCTTAAATGACCTTATATAATCTACACAATGATAAGAATATATATTACAATTTGTAGATCACATGAGTTAATACTTACAAGACAAAAATTCATATAATATTGTTGAAACAATAATGAAAACGTTTTCGAAATCATCATTCTCTCTAGTATTATTCCAAACTCTGATTATTACTGTGACTTATCAATAGATGGCAAATTGCAAGTTTAGTACATAACTTACTATACTAATAATCAGCTTTAACTATTAATATTAGTTGTAATGATAGTTGAATTATATCGGTACTCCTTCTAGTTTTAAAAAATATTCTATCTACAATCTATATAGGCTCGTTTGGAATGTATATTTTAAAAATTATTGATGAGATATTTCAGTTCTCACATAATTAGTACTTCTGAGTTCTAGATTAAAGATTCAGTAAAAGAAATAAAATATAGGATATATATATATGGTTTATTTACCAGCATATAGAGTATCATAGTTTCGGTAGGTATTCTTATAATGCATAATTTTATATATACGTTTCTCATGATGTCTTTCCTTTTTACACTCATATATTTTATTATATTTTTTTATTCCGTGATCCTCAATCAGTGCTTTCTTTAGAGGAAAACGTTAGACGAAGAAAAATTGTATACATGTTAAAGATATATTAGATGTTGAACATAAAATATATATAATAAAATAGAAATACAAATTATAGTATTACAATCAGTACCGTTTATTAATATTTTAATTTTTGAACATTTGAATCGTTTATTAATATGCTTGAAATTGACAACAGACGTAAAGCATTATGCACATAAAAATAAATTAGTCCAAGTGTTTCTTTTATAGATATTTCTAAAGATGAGTTACAAAGTTAACTGTTCTTCTATTTCTTGCTCTTCATACTTTTGCGCTATCAATTTTCTACTTGGTACAAGAAAGTGTTTTAGTTTCCTAAAGATCCAATCAATTTATCGTACTTTAATCAACAACCATTACCTATCTAATTTTATCGAACACTTTTACAAACAATGCCATTAAATTATATATAACAAAATAATGACAGAGTAAAATTGCTTGCTGTTGCAGTTACAAAATTCATCCGTATTGGCATTGCCGACAAAAACGACAACCCGCCTTATTTCGACAAAGGCCTCTACGAGGCCGAGGTAGACGAAAATGAGGATATTCAGCACACCGTCCTTACTGTCACCGCCAAAGATCACGATGAGTGTAAGTATCGATGGGTTACAGATTTTTCCCGGCATATATTCATATGTACGGAACTTTAAGAATATAACGATAGTGTTATACAAATATAAACGTAAAATTTTGGTGAGAAAACTCCAGTTAAACGTATTAAGAAGAGCTTTGAGCTGCGAGCTCTACAGACAATATAATGTAAGGTGTTCGCTCTTTCGTTTCGTATAAAAATCCAGTTAAAATTATCATCGTATACGCGTATGAGCTTTTACAAAGCCCAGGCATATATATTCACAAGTTGATATTCTATAACCATTTTCTTTTGGTTATTTGCGAATTTCAAAAAAATTTTCATTAAGAATTTATAAGTATAAAAAAAGAACAATTTTTTCAGCCTCGCGTATTCGATACGAGATTACGAGCGGTAACATAGGTGGCGCTTTCGCCGTAAAAAATATGACCGGAGCCATTTACGTCGCAGGGGCACTAGATTATGAGACGAGAAAAAGAGTAAGTTGCTACAACATTTCTATTACAGAAACTAAGAAAGAAGTTGTGAAATTAAATTTTTCTCCTTTATTTGCTTGAAACATTCTTGAAGAAAACTGATGTTTATTTTTGCATTTATGGAGTTTTACAAAGTTTTGTGCTAGTAAATATGGCAATGTTACGAGTTTTTTACAATAAAATTTGAATCATTTGTCTTTACCATGAAATATGATAAATCATGTTGAAGCAAAAGGATTTTTTGATATTCAGACATTTTTTATATCTCAATTGTTGAAAATTTATTACATCATCGATTCTTTTTATACTTTTGTTTTGATTTATTACTATTTCCAGCAATAAAATATACTTAAATATTCAATTAATTATAAAATCAAAATAATAAACTATACTTAATACATAACTAGTATATAATAAAATTTACTTAAATTTCAATTAATTATAAAGAAAATAGTTTTGAACTGAAATTTTATGTAATGGCAGTTCTAAATTTAAGGAAGCTATAGGAATTTTTATTCCAGATTTTTCTGAAAAGTGTTGAAAATATTTTACTCTCTAAATATTGTATATTTATTTTTTAAGAGGAAGCTTACATCAGCGTTATAAGTTTTTATTTAAAAAAAAGTTTGTGGAGGTTACAATGTACTGAACATGTGGATCCTAAATTGTACTCAATGTATTGCATAAAATATTTTTCTGTTTGAATATATAGTTTGGTACAAATATAAAAAGTTATTTTATTACATCTTCTAGCAAAAATATTTTTAATCTAAACTTTTCTATATCTGAACTGGAATTTATTAATAAAAGTGAACAGCATTAGATGTTATCCTAATGATTCTTACTACTATAAATAGCAGATTGCAGAAACTGAGATAAAAATTCAATAAAGATTCTAATGATAATTAACAATATTAAAAATGTTTTTAACAAATTTGTCGATCCATCGTAAAAGATTCAATGAAAACTTTAAAATCAATTTTCAATATTCATTCCACCATTGCAGTTAGACCAAATCTTCAAATTAAACTCTCTAACTTTCGTAAAACCTCCATACAAATTAAATACTAATCGCGATGAATAATCGAGTGTAACTGAAAATGGATAAATTAATAGTACGAGCTGAAATTGACTGCGTCGGATAACCTGAAGGAAAACTACACGACCGTTGTGATCCACGTGAAAGACGTTAACGACAACCCGCCCGTCTTCGAACGACCCACTTACAGAACGCAGATCACGGAGGAGGACGACCGAAATCTACCGAAGCGTGTGCTGCAGGTGAGTTATTGGTCGCGACGTCTTATGTTATCGGACGCACTCGACCGTTTTGCCTCTGTAAAGTAAATATCGGAGGTTTGGGCGAATTCGCATTAGTATTTCTTGATCGGCGGTTATGTTCCAGGTCACTGCAACTGACGGAGACAAGGACAGACCACAGAGCATCGTATACTTTCTGACTGGACAGGGCATTGATCCAGATAATCCAGCAAATAGCAAGTTTGATATTAATAAAACTTCAGGGGAGATCTATGTGCTGAAGGTATGGAAATTTTTATCTTTTTGATTATATTATACTATACTGTTATATGATACTATATTTTTATTTTATATTATACTTTTATATTATATTATACTATTCTATTTAACTTTTTGAATAAATATTATTACAAATTAATATTAATAAAATGAAATATAATAAGTCTCGCAGTGAATTTCATGTCACTTAAAAGCACTTTAAAATAAAACTCTAAACATTAGAATAATAATACAACTTTGTTAATTGAACAAACGATAATGTGATACTTATACCATCCAGCCATTAGACAGAGATCAGCCCAATGGCCGACCGCAATGGCGATTTACGGTATTCGCCCAAGATGAGGGTGGAGAAGGTCTCGTTGGTTATGCTGACGTACAAGTTAATTTGAAGGACATTAATGACAATGCTCCTTTATTCCCGCAGGGGGTTTATTTCGGCAATGTAACTGAGAATGGCACGGCAGGTACGATCGGATTTGGATATAATTTAAATAATTCTGCTTTTATTCTACTACGTGATACATTCCCATAACTATTTTTGTGCAATGATAATTTGAAAAGCAATTCAAGACAGTTTGTTTTAATGTGAAAATTAAACTGAAAATTATTTGGTATAGGAATGGTAGTAATGACAATGACAGCTGTTGATTACGACGATCCGACCGAAGGTAGAAATGCTAAGCTTGTATACTCAATTGAGAAGAACGTTATAGAAGAAGAAACTGGCTCACCCATTTTCGAAATTGAATCCGAGACTGGTGTAATAAAAACGGCCGTTTGTTGTCTGGATAGGGAACGTACGCCGGATTATTCGATACAAGTCGTTGCAATGGATGGAGGAGGGTTAAAAGGTACGTTTTCAAATTAGTTATATATTGTCAATTTATAAAACTACTTACGTGATACATTTTTGATAAAGATATTAAATACAATATATGTAAAGGGTTAATTATAGTTGAATTTTATAAATCATTCAAAAAAAGTAATTAAATACAATTTTCAAACGGGTTTGTGTTATATTTTTGCATAATAATAAGAAACTTTATTTCTCTAAAGGAACTGGGACTGCGTCGATACGAGTGAAAGATATAAATGATATGCCGCCTCAGTTTACGAAAGACGAGTGGCTTACCGAAGTCGATGAAACTGACGGACCAGATCTTCCGGATATGCCTATTCTTACGGTCACTGTGCACGATGAAGATGAAACTAACAAATTCCAATATAAGGTTCATAAAATCAATATCCAAGTGTTACATTTCTATCTAAACAATAATGTAAAAAGAAATTTTAATAATTAATTATCTTTATGATATAGGTCATTGAAAATAGTGGATATGGTGCAGATAAATTCACCATGGTACGAAATAATGACGGGACCGGTTCACTCAAAATAGTTCAGCAATTAGACTATGAAGACCAATTGCAAAGTAATGGTTTTAGGTTTAGAATTCAAGTCAATGATAAGGTAAAATAAATAATAATTAATTTCAAATATATTTATTCTAATGTTAAAGCGATATTTAATAGCTTTGTAATATCACAATTTGACAGGGCGAAGATAATGATAATGATAAATATCATGTAGCCTACTCTTGGGTCGTCGTTAAACTTCGAGATATAAATGATAACAAACCTCAGTTTGATAAAGCAAATATAGAAGCAACAGTACCAGAAAATGCTGAGGTCGGAAATCAATTGGAAACGTTCAATGCTACAGATCCAGACCAAGGTGGAAAGAGTAAAGTATCTTATTCTATCGATCGAAGTTCCGATAGAAAACGTCAATTCTATATATTTGAAAATGGAACTGTATCTATTCAAAGGAGTCTTGATCGTGAAGAAACGCCAAGGCATCAAGTTAGTAATTGTGAACGATAAAATAAATTTCTTTTGTAAAGTATATTATATCACGAAATTCTGTTTTTATAGGTGAAAATTTTAGCCATTGATGATGGTATACCTCCAAAAACAGCTACCGCTACTTTAACTGTAATTGTTCAAGATATTAATGACAATGCACCGACATTCTTAAAGGATTATAGACCTGTTTTACCAGAATTCCTTCCAGCAAGAAAAGTTGTTGAAATATTAGCAACTGATGACGATGATCGGTCTAAGAGCAACGGGCCACCATTTACCTTCAGAATGGATCCAAATGCTGATGATGTCATAAGAGCCAGTTTTAAAGTTGAAAGTGATAACAGTAAGAAAATGAACTTATTTTGTTAAATTCTTCTCTCATGTTATATATAAAAAAAATAAATATCGAATAATTCAGAGGGGGCAAACGGTGATGGTATGGCTATTGTTTCATCACTTCGAGCATTTGATAGAGAACAACAAAAGGAATATCTAATTCCAATTGTTATTAGAGATTCAGGAAAACCATTGATGTCAGGGACAAGTACTTTAACAGTTATAATAGGAGATGCCAATGACAACAAAATGAAACCTGGTTCAAAGGATATATTCGTATATAATTACGCTGTATTTATCCAATCAAATTAAATCATACATAATTTAATATTTTCTCATTTTTATATTTGAAGTTAATCATTTAATTTATTAATTAGGGGCAATCACCGGAAACTGAAATAGGAAGAGTATATGTGTTTGATTTAGATGATTGGGATCTACCTGATAAGAAATTCTATTGGGATGGTCCTGAACACGATCAATTTAAATTGAACGAAGACACGGGAATGATCTCTATGAAACCTGGAACACACGATGGAAGATATTATTTGCGTTTCAAAGTTTATGATCGAACTCATACTCAAACTGATGTTCCAGCCAATGTGACAGTAACTGTCAAAAGTATTCCACACGAAGCTGTTCTCAATTCAGGTTCAGTTCGAATATCAGGAATAACTGATGAAGACTTTATACGAGTATGGGATTATAAAGTAAGAATTACTATTAAATATTTAAAAAATTTTTTATAATGAAGTTAATTATTATAAAAAAGTGTATAAAAATTAAAGAATAATACGAGATATATATTTTATGTATAGTCTCAGATGACAACTCGCAGTAAGGCTGATTTGTTCAGAGATAAACTTGCAATACTTCTCAATATTGAACGGGAAAATGTTGATGTATTTAGCGTCCAATTAAGAAAAAAACATCCTCCTTTAACAGATGTCAGATTTGCAGCACATGGATCTCCGTATTATAAGCCAGTCAGGTTAAATGGCATTGTTTTAATGCATCGAGAAGAGGTAAAACATTTCTATTATATACTAAGCACCTTTTAATGAAGTAAACTATTGATGAGTAATTTATTGACAGATTGAAAGGGATGTCGGTATTAATATTACCATGGTTGGAATTGACGAATGCTTTTATGAAAATGAAATGTGCGAAGGCAGTTGTACGAATACTTTAGATATTAGCAATTTACCTTATATGGTTAATGCTAACAAAACTGCTCTAGTGGGCGTTAGAGTTGACATAATTGCAGAATGTACTTGTGGAGCTCGAAATTTCAGCAAAAGTGAGTCGTGTAGAAATAATCCATGTCATAATGGTGGTCGCTGTATGGAAGGGCGATTTGGCTTAACGTAAGATATTGGAAATACGAATAGTTATTTTTATTTATTTATTAAATTAATTATGTATGTTTGTTCGTTTTGATATCATTTTCGATTTCAAATTATTTCTTAAATATGTTCAGTTGTCATTGTGCAGCTGGATATAATGGCCCTAGATGTCAACAAACAGCAAGAAGCTTCCGTGGTAATGGCTGGGCTTGGTATCCGGCACTCGAAATGTGTGATAGTAGTCATTTGAGTTTTGAATTTATCACAAGAAGAGCAGATGGTTTACTTCTATACAATGGACCGATCGTGCCCCCAGAATCGGATGAAATTATGGTGTCTGGTAAGTTAATTTCGTAATCTAGTATTCAACAGTAAACATTGTTTCATGTAAATTAAATTATTTTATGTGCTATAGATTTCATTTCCGTGGAATTGGAACGCGGTATTCCAAGACTGCTAGTGGATTTCGGTTCTGGAACACTAGAACTAAAAGTTAAAACAAAAAGAACACTCGATGATGGAGAATGGCACAGATTAGATATATTTTGGAATACTGAGGTAATATAAGGTTAAATGAATAAAAAAAATTTATTTATAAAACCAATTATATACATTAAAATACATTTTTTATCGATAGACTGTAAAACTTATCGTTGATTTCTGCAAATCTGCTGAAATAACGGAACAAGATGATGGTTCAGCACCAGAATTTAATGATATCAGCTGTCAGGCACAAGGAACTGTGCCCCCTTTCAACGAGTATCTAAATGTCAACGCTCCATTGCAAGTTGGAGGTTTATACGTGGAGCAATTTGAGCCAGATCAATACAAATGGAAGTATATGCCAGTGGGAAAAGGTTTCGATGGCTGCATTAGAAACTTATTTCATAATAGTAAATTGTATGATCTGGCACATCCTGGTTTGTCAAGAAATAGCGTTGCAGGGTGCCCTCAAACAGAAGAAATATGCAATAACCAAGAAAGCACATTCAGGTGTTGGGAACATGGAACTTGTGTTGGTAGCTTCTCCGAAGCAAGATGCCAGTGTAATCCAGGTTGGACGGGGCCAGGTTGTATGACTCCAACGATACCAACAACGTTTAAACTACAAAGTTATGTGAAATATGCTCTTTCATTTGAACCTGACAAATATTCAACTCAAATTCAATTACGATTCCGGACAAGGGAGGTCCACGGTGAGCTTTTCCGAGTCAGCGATCAGCACAATAGAGAATATGCTATTCTTGAAATTAAGGACAGTAGACTTCGTTTTAGATATAATCTAAATAGTTTAAGAACAGAAGAACGTGATATTTGGTTAACCGCTATTGCGGTAGATGATGGACAATGGCATACGGTTAGAGTTTCTCGTTATGGATCTGCAGCAACATTAGAACTCGATGGTGGTGAGGGGAGAAGATTTAACGAGACCTTTTTCTTCGAAGGACATCAATGGTTACTTGTCGACAAACAGGAGGGAGTTTATGCTGGTGGAAAAGCAGAATATACAGGTGTTCGAACATTTGAAGTTTATGCAGATTACCAAAAAGGTTACTTATTTCATAAACATATTGAGTAAATAAAATTACGAATGCTTGACTAATAATTTAATTTTAATTAGGTTGTTTGGATGACATTCGACTCGAAGGCAAGCATTTACCACTACCACCGGCTATGAACGGAACTCAATGGGGGCAAGCTACTATGGCTAGAAATCTAGAAAGAAATTGTCCTTCCAACAAACCTTGTGCTAATGTTATATGTCCTGAACCATTTGAGTGTATTGACCTTTGGAATGAATATGATTGCACGTAAGTAATTATTATAATTTTAACTATTATCAGATTAAGTTCAATATTTCATAAAATATATATATTTCAGATGCGGTGAAGGCAAAGTACCTTCGGCTGATAATAAAGGATGCATGGACAAAAATGAATGTATAGATTATCCTTGTTTAAATGGAGGTCGGTGCATTAATCAAGATCCCCGTCTTCGTTATCGATGTATTTGTCCGGATGGATTTTGGGGTGAAAATTGTGAACTTATACAAGAAGGACGTACTTTAAAACTTAGCATGGGTGCTCTTGCTGCAATTTTAGTCTGCCTTCTTGTAATTCTTGGTAAATTATTTTTTTAATGATTAAAAACGTCATTGTTTAAAATATTATAATTTGTTCTAATCATAATATAATTTTTATTTCTTCATTTTCAGTTCTTGTGTTAGTTTTTGTAGTATATAATAGAAGGCGAGAGTCACATATTAAATACCCAGGACCCGATGATGATGTTAGAGAAAATATTATTAATTATGATGATGAAGGAGGTGGGGAAGATGATATGACCGCATTTGATATAACTCCTCTACAAATTCCCATCGGTGGCCCGATACCTGAATTAGGAGGAAAATTACCTCCATGTAAATTGGCCTGTATGCAATGTTTAGATTAATGTATAGATTATATAATTTTGAAAATAATTAAACATTATTTTTGTATTTAAAAGATCCATCGGGACCAGAGCCAAATGTGGGAATATTTATAGAAGATCATAAAAGACGAGCAGATAGTGATCCCAATGCTCCTCCTTTTGATGATTTACGAAATTATGCATATGAAGGTGGCGGAAGTACAGCTGGATCGTTATCGTCCTTAGCGTCCGGTAAGTTTACTAATAATATTGTGAAATTTCTTTAAAAACCTAATGATTGTTGGGTAAACCCTAATAGCTCATAACAGATACATTTAAAATAAAATAATGTATTAAAAAAATTGATTATAAATTGTTTACACAAAACTATAGTTGATTCGTATAATTCAATTAAGAAAGAAAATTCAAAATAATTATATTTCAGGTACCGATGACGAACAACATGAATATGAATACTTAGGTAACTGGGGGCCCAGATTTGACAAATTAGCTGATATGTATGGTCCAACTCATCACGAAAGTGAAGAAGAAGAATAATATGCTACTGAATTCAAAGAAAGAACGATTCCCAAACGTATGGTCGCGGAACGAAAGAAACCTTTGTCAACGTTCGTGCAGTGATGATTTCGAGAGATATGTGTTTTTCTTCTTAGAAACAAAGTGTAGCAGAAGCCAATTCGAAACAGCTGTCGGTCTAATATATAAATAACTTCCATAGGGGACAAGAAGGGTCTGCGTCAAGAATTGGAACTCTTTTTGTCTTTTTTTAGATGAAGAGAAACGAACATTACATATTTAAAAAAATCTGTAGAATTGGTACACGTGTTAGGTGTTATTACCAGACGAAAGTAACTTAGCCTATAGGCAACGTGTACTCCAAATTATTTGCGTAGCTCCTCGATAGCTCATCTTAAATTATTATGGAGCGTAAAATTGTGCGCTATAATTTTTGCAATAATTTTAAAGAAACGAACAAGCATTAAACCATAAGAGGAAGATGAATTATATGATAAAAAGTGACTAATACACAATTCGCTAAAGCATTAAGAAAGAATTACGAAACTATTTGTATTATAGCACATTTCGCATATAAATAGTCGTCCCTCGCATGCGATGGTAACGTGGAATTTTTTTATGGATTCGTTTAAATGGATTATTATTATTAAACCGAATTTGGTTATCTTTATTACAAACAGTATACGTATATATATATATATATATATATATATATATATATATATATATATATATTGACATTACTAAAGTAAGATCGTTTACCTATTTGTCACTATATTAGCATTGTATTATTATAAATTAGTCAATTTTGGCGCCACAATCAGGAGCAGCTGAGTAAAAGTTTAGAAATGATAATCTGTACTTTCATGAAAAGATTCAACTAACATGCGCTACACACAAATATAGATACGTACACTCAAAGCAACAGATACACATACTACCATGTTTAATAACACGTAAGATATAAACAGTAAAAAGTAAGATAAAAAAGAGAAATATGAAATTTTCCGGTATCATAACAGACGAATGTACATGACTTCTCTAAATATGCAAAAATACACGTAAATTTAGCATGTTTCTCGACGCTCGAAGGTCCTGTTGAACAAAATATTATCATTGTTGAACGTCTTATCGTAGGTCTATAAGGGAACGATCGTCCTCAAAGTCAGGTCAGATGTCGCGATGCGCGTTTTACTTTTGCCGAGATAGGATGTACATGCTTTCATCTACTGAAGTTCCATTTATTTATATCTTACACTAGAATAGAAAAATCTTATTAAAATAATCGTTGCACATATAGAATCATTATTATTTAAATTCTATAGCGTCGCATTTGCGTTTCGCTCTCCGTAAGCCGTGCCTTCCTTCCAGCACGGCCTAGCGAGCGAATATACTCTTCGTCCTATTAAATGTACGAAAGTTGAGTATGCGATTAATTTTTTTCTTATTCTTTTGTTGCTGAGATCCGTTAGATTCTAGTCTATATTTGAAGATATTTATTTCTTCTTTCCGTCACTGATAAAAATAGCCTCTGCTAATAAGAGACGGATATTTTTTAATCATTCATCTAGATTACTTTTCTTAAGTCAGCACTCTAACTCCGTTTTAATTCAAAAAGTACGAACATATATAATCTAGGCGAGGTATTAAAGAATATTCGTCTCGCGGTAAGAAAGTATTTTTGTGAGTGCATTTGAAGAATATAAATTGGACGCGCGTGCATAGCAGGAAGACGCGTCGGTATAGCGGATCGTCGGGTCTCCCGCTGTAAACGGTTAAAGCAGGTATATATCTCTCTAATAGTCCAATCGCGTATATGAACTTGAATCCATTTGAATCGACTGAAGATTTATAAAATTCTCAACGGGAATATTAAAATAGTCAATTTACCTGTTAGGTGTTCGCGCGGCGATTTATCTTTAAGGGAAAAAAGTAACATATAAATATATAAATATATAAATATAATTAATGTACGAAACAAATATGTAATTAAACCTAAGGAGGACATGGGGAGATGCGGGTCTCGCGTAGATTCATATATACCCAAAAGTCATTGCGCTCAACGGCGACGCAAACTTTGCACGATGATGCGTTATGTAATTGTATAATTTTCCTACCGATTTTCGTACTCTCGTATCGTTTATTGCGATTTGTGATATTAATTTTTGAAGGATATACAGATGTGTAATTTTAGTTTAAATACCACGATATCCGCGATCTAACTGACCTAGTCTTACGTTTTATGCGATAAGTCGAACTTTGAGAAAGAGACTTTATATTATAATTTTTTTTCTAGTAGTATATATTTATATTGTATTTATTACTTAACAAACGATTTATATGATTATCATAAATACTCTTATAATTTTATTGTCTTTTGCAATCGCAATATTTATTATTGCTGTATACCTTTGTTTATGATGGTTACAATTGACAATAGTTTTATACTACTTTGGCATTTTAATCTTTCTTTTCATGAAAAGATTAATTTGATCCTCAAAACTACATTTTTTTTTTCATGTAAATTCGAATCTATTCGTCTTTTTCCTTTCCCTTACCCCATAGAAAGTTGAAATTAAGAAGCTGCGACAGTATTCCACAGACTGGCATTAGGAAAATGAGAGTTTATCATTAAAATTGGATTATGTCGCGTGTGCGTGTGCAGTGGCATGAGAGAAATATTCTAGTTAAGACTCACCATGGTGTATGTAAATTAAAAAATCATTAACACCTCACAATCCTCTCCTTTACCACTTTCGGCCCTCGGCATTTCGGATGGTGCTAAATTCTACTTTCAATAATGCAAGTATGAATCATACAAACAATCGAATTAATAAAAATATAAGACTTGTAACGATAATTAAGGTTCATACATTTTTATTCACGTGTTTTAAGAGTTTGATAAAGACAGATTTTGTGACATTTACCGAAGTCTTACAAATAATTATCGATGTAATTTGTATCTTTATTATAATTTTATCTTATAAGAAGATGTGGTGCTCGAAGCGATTTTCGATATGTAAAGTATTAATGAATTTAAAAAAAAATAAATTTTTCATTATTGTGTTCTTTGAAATGGACTTTATAGAACGAAATATTTCCTACATCCGATGGACTCTATATATATAAATAAACAGTATTTAATAATTAATTGAACATGAAAAAAAAATATATGCTAAAAACATATCGGAATATATGAATAATTTTCTATACTATCCACTGTTTCTCACTGCCCGGTATGGAAGATTATTGCGGAAGTGCAAATTATATTCTAAGCCAAGAAATCGAATTAAAAATAATACAGATATTGTTAACAATAAAAATGCAACGGGCTGCCGAGCGCCGATCGTGATAACACCGCGTAGTTGCTAGGTCATAAAGAGCCGATGTTTTATTGTAGCCGTCGTTTTACGGATGCTGTAATATACAGATTCATAGATGAGATATAAATTATATATATATATATATATATATATATATATATATATATATATATATATATATATATAAGTACATATGTATATGTGCGCTGCCACTGATACATCTCGTTAGTACAATTACCGTATAATAATCTATACGTACAGTATAATCGATACACGTATTATTAATTACTTAATATTATTAACAATTGATTACGATATATGATTATCACTATATTAACAATACAATTTGTACTTTATCAGTTTCAGTTTCAAACGAAATAAAAATGCCTTCTTTTTAATACAAACGTGTGTAGGCTATTTTTGATTAGTATTATTTGTAGCTGTATTATCTGTGAACTACCTAATACTCCCCTCTTACATAAAAATGATTTTCGATTATTATAAAACAAATTGAAAGTACAGAAGATACAGATTTTAATTTAACAAAATATAAATTTTTTATGTTACAAAACCTATTTTAAGAATGTCAGAAAAATTGAAATATAAACATTTTTAGAGCATATAGTAATTGACTATTATTGTAAATTTTTACCTTATTACTATATCGTTATTAAAAATGGAAGGCAAAAATGTAAATATTTTTTATATTCAATTTATTATAAGTAACATTGAAAAATAAGTTTAACTATTATTACATATTATAAATGATCATACTGTAATTGATAGAATTAAGAAGGAGATGAATAAAAATTTTGAATTAAAATTATAATTTTTATAGAAATATATTTATCAAAAAGTTTGATACCTTTTTATTTTACAATAATAACATCTTATTTTAAGTTAATTTCTCAATTATTTTTTTATTTTTTTACAGTAATTTTAAAAGTATATGTTATATATAAATTAGTAGTATTAAACATTTTTTATATTTCGTTTGAATATATTTAAAAAAGAAATTGATTTATAAATGGATCAGTTTATATATTTGTAGTATTTACTTGATTAATGGATTGTAAATCACTTGATGAATGGAAAATTTCACATTTATAGAGGAAATAGTTCAAATTCTAATACTGAAATTATCTATTTTTGGCTTAAGTTTATTCTTCGATCAAGGAATACTCGATCAAAAATATCATCAGCTTACAATTAACTTAGTTAAATAGACGGTAATTAATATTTTCTTCTTCTACGACTTTTTTTCCGATCCGAACAAGTATAGTCGTCAAGTCTCGGTAATTCTTTCGCTAATTTTATCATAAATCTTGTTTTCATATGCTGTATAAAAAAAGCAGGTCCACATTCACTAAAGTAGAAATATATTTTTATTTCAACTATTTATGTCAATAGTATTTGTCTTACTGGCATACGAACAAGTCTTACCGGTATATTGAAAAATCTAGTGATCTGGTCACATAGAGCGTAACCAGCAAAAACCCAATTGATACCGCGAAGGTTAGTAGGGCCATAGGCAACTGATTATGTATTAGCCATATTGACGCGCTGTTACATCCACAACCAACGAAAGCCTAATATTAATTATCGATTCTCGTAAAAATTACATTAAAAAAAATATAAAACATTTTATTTTAAACAAGTATTAAAGAAAGTATATTAATGTTCTATTAAATTTACTGGAAATCAAATATAGTAATTTACCTTAATCAGTGCTTTCGTTAATGTTGTATAAATATGAACATCAATTGGTGCCCAAATGCAAGCGACAGAAAATTCCAAAAGAAAGGCTGTCACCAGAAACTATAAAAATGTAAATATATCTTCCAAATATAAATATTTCATAAAATTGAGACTTATACTCTCTCTCTCTTTCTCTCTCTCTTTCTCTCTCTCTCTCTCTCTCTCTCTCTCTCTCTCTCTCTCTCTCTCTATCTTTCTCTCTTTTGCACGCACACGCGCGCGCGCGCGTGTGTGTGTATGTATGTATGTATGTATAATGAAATTATAAAAACTACTTTAGTATATTTCACATCAAATTAATTATTCTGATTTAATTAATTTACTTATTTTAAATATGACAAGTAAATTTTTTCATAATTCTTGAAAATATGTGTCCATAACATGCTTCAAGAAATATACATTTTTTTTAGAAATTAAACAAAGGTTATAATTTCGTTTAGATTTATTACACTATTTAACATTATAAATACGCTTTATTCTTTCTCCTCTTGTATGTTTATGTACATTTACCTCGTACAGTCCCAGTAATGCAGGTGCCGGTTTTTTGAAAGTTGCTGGATAGAAGTTCAGATTAGATATTATTATAAACACTCCAATAGTAAATATAAACGAGGTTATAGGAGGTCCAGAAATAATGTAATCGCCGTAATCGTTTTCCATGGCATCCAGAAAGCATGTTTTAAATATACGTACACCAAGGAAATTTAACAACAATGCCCCTATTGAATTAAGAAGCTTTGTCATTTTGCAAGATATTACAGCCCGTAACCAGAATTTAAAATATACATGTCAGTCATTTACAAAGATCATCTACTGGTTATACAATTTATTTGTCGAAATACGTTGTCATGCAGTATAAAATCGATTTAAAGATTTAATATTTTATGTTAATCTGAGAATCTAATAAAAAGAAGTATTATATATAGATTATCTTTAGAGCGATTATTAATTAAGATTATATTTATTTAACATATAGAGCGCTGTAAAACGCGTTGGGCATAAAAAAATATTACTCATTAATTTTAACTGAGTTGTTTAAAAATTCATTTGTAGAAGCTAATAATGTTTACCAAATTTCCATAATGTTTACCAAACAATAAAAATAAAAATTACTTTATTTGACCAGATCAAATATGAAAAATGCAAAAAAAAAAAACAAAAAAATAGTGCAATTAAATGATTGTTTTGTAATTTCTAAAATTTTAACAGTTAGTCTTACTGTATCAAGTCGAGATACACCTCTAGACGTATGAGATTTGCTAGCCAACATATTTTTGCTTTGTCCTTAACTTAGGATTGGTCTGAGATCACATTGCTATAGAAAAATGGATTTTCATAATATTCCAAAAGGCTCTAGGGCGTAAGGGCTAAGATATTTGTTCAAAAGGTAAATATATATTATAATCAATTAGTGTTTTAAATAAGACCAAAATATATTGAATATTTGTTACAGATCCCTGCTTAAGAAAAACATTCGTAAAAAGTTTTTCTTGCTTTCTTTACTGTAGATTTTTATACTGTTTAATTTTTTTCTGTTACTTTATCAAATTTTAGTTAAATCTCACATTAAGAGATGCCTACTAACGTCGGTTCAAAGAGCACTCATTCTTATTTACCGTCGACTTCAACTCCTAGATTGAATATATATATATATATATATATATATATATATATATATATATATATATATATATATAGCAAAAAAGAAGAAAAATCTACAACTAATGTACGCGTAACTGTTTTGCACTGTATGGACAGTTTTACAAAATTTAATTTTCTTTGACTTGTAATTCCCATAGTGGAGAATACTCCAGGCCCTCAATATCTTTGATATTGTTTGCAAATTTTTGAAAGTATCTGTTTTTCTGAAGATCATTTACGTAATAGTAATTTTACGTACTTTAAGTATTTATTTACATATCATGTTCTCAGGT
The DNA here is from genome assembly GCA_018907035.1 of Sycobia sp. Sy_11. NCBI lineage: Eukaryota > Metazoa > Arthropoda > Insecta > Hymenoptera > Epichrysomallidae > Sycobia > Sycobia sp. Sy_11. The sequence continues at coordinate 1,017,956 of JACCIC010000121.1, read as the reverse complement.
TGTCCCTTTTCCAAATGCAGAATAAATTACAATTCAGACACAATTGATGTTTAAGTGTGAATAAACTATCTTCCCATAGTTCATTGAATTTAATAAGAGTTTGCGATATTAAAATCAGTTTTGATAAATTGGAGAAATAATACGATCCAGAAAAATTTTAATGCAATTAATACGGAAACCGCTATAGTCATTTTATTAAACTGAATCTTGAATTTCAATTAGTGTCGTTTAACTAGTAAAGAAAACGATAATTTCTGAATATATGCGATTGGATTTAATGCGGTAGGTCGTTAATCTAGTTTGATGCAGCGATTTGTGGTTACCCCTTAATTAAATTATGAAATAAAATTATAATTCAGAGTAGTCGTAACCATAGAATAAAGCTATCGGCTTTGTTAGTTTTGTGAAACGCTTGACTCGCTGAGTTTACGCCTGAATGACATGAGTTGTATTCCGATCAAACTAATTTTCGGAGGCACTTTACAAAATAGCATCTAACAATGTTATTTATGCATTCTATTAATAGTCATATCCGAGTAAAAAACTTCTGGATAAAAAATCTTAAGTAAATAAATTCTGAAACGATCCAGTAGGTTTGAAAGACGTACATACTTATATTTAATGCAGCTCAATAAGGTCATTTTTTCTCGAACTTTAACTTGTACAAATAGAATTTACATTAGATCCTGATTAAGAATTATAAACAATAATTAAGTATAATGTAAAATAAATACACTAATTACAAATATTAAGGGATAATAAAAAATTAATTTATTCAGGTGATTTTCGACAAGAGATAACGATAATTATAATAGTCACATAAAACATTTCAAAGAATAAACTGAGCTTTCAATTTCTAGTATTCAAGTTAGAAGTTCAAATTGCTTTAACGTACTAATTTTCACATCAAAATAAATTTGTCTTTATCTTATAGATTCTTTTAGAAAAATTGATTCTCTTTCCTTAGAACCATCTCACGAACTCTGTACTATAATTGAACGTCGATTTTGCACCGATTAAAGCAAATAAGTAGTTTCTTATTAGATAGATCAATCACCGATCTTGATATGGAATCCCTACTCTCTCGATTGAGACCTTGACGATCCTTATATGATCATTTCTTCCCCAACTGCATGTCACGAAAATGGAACAGAGAAATTTAAAGCAACGGTGCGCGATAAAATTGTATGCTAAACTCGGCGAAACCGTGACAGAAGCTTATAAAAAAGTGCTTAAAGTATATAGTAGTGATGCTCTGAGTCGTAGTCAGATGTTTCAATGGCATGCCGATTTTAAAAAAGGCCGTGAAAGCGTCAAAGACGAGACGCGAAGCGGAAGACCAATTCAAGTGGGAATCGACGCGAATGCGCAGCGTCATAGGTCGTTCAATGTCTCTGAATTCTTGACATTAAAAGGCATCGCAACGTTACCGCAAGTGCCCTATTCACCGGACATGTCGCCCTGCGACTTTCTTCGATTTCCCCTTTTGAAAAAATTCGTCAGAGGTCAACATTTTGACTCCGTTGAAGACATCCAAGAATCTGCGACAAGGGTACTCGGAGAGGTCCCACAAGAAGTATTCCAGAATTGTTACGAAAACTGGAAAACTCGCTGAAATAAGTGTATAGATGCGGGAGGGGATTATTTTGAAGGGGGTCGCAGCGATGTATCTTAATTTTTAAATATACTCGATTTTTTAATTTTGTCGCTTAACAATTACTAAATTGTTTGACCTCGTATATTCAATACCTGAATCATTTTGAATCATTAGTTATAGTAGTTATTATAAAATAAAAAATTTTATTATCATAAAAGTACTTCTTAATTAAATGATTAGGACAACATTAATTATAATACCTTCTCTCATCTAGAAAAAAAATAATATACCATACTTTAGAAACAATAAATTTCTTGGATGGAATAATAATAATAGTTTGAATTTTTCAGATTCATTTTCATGCCTGGGTAGTAAAACCAGTGTTTACTTGAAATGGACAGTGCTTAATTAATAGAAGTAAGTAAACTTTCAATCTGGAATTGAGAATTGAAAAATGATTTTTCAACCTGTGTTAGCTACAAATTGAAAAAAACATATGTAATAACAACAATTATAAATTATTTAATATTTTTAATATTAAAAATATTGTGATCATCCTGATTTATTATTATATTTTTTAAATTACTTTTTACCGTTACAGAATATTTATGGAGCAGTATACTTTTCGTGTAAAGTAGTGACTGTGCACTAAGAAAAATTAATTAAATTTACCTATTATATAGGAAAATAAATCTTACAATTTGGATACTACAACCTTTCCTAGTTAAAATTTTTTTAAATTTTAGTTAAAGTTTAAAAAATTAGGAAATTTTTTTATTTTAATAGAATTTTGAATATAATAATATAATTTTTAATAAAAAATAACGTTATAATACTATATTTAAGAAAAAGAAAAAATGTTTTTAATTAGCGAAGGGCCATACATATTTCAACTGTACGTCAAACTATACGTATAATCGAATAAAAATTATTTTTTTCGCAGAAACATTCGACAATGACATTTTTGTTATAAACTTTGAACCGGTGTGTGGAATTTTGTTGATCGTAAATATTTCTGTAGACAAAAATATATGCCTTTCCCAAACTTATGCATCTTTTTACTTGCTCGCTCTTTTTTGCAGCAACATTTAATTTGGATTACTTTTTCATTACTTTTAGTTTGACTATTAATATGCTTAAAATTTTTGACTAATTTATATTCAATTTCTACTAATTTAATTCAAACTTCCATTCTCGGTGGTGTGTTGCCTTATAAACAGTTATTAAATTCGACAATATGTCGATTCATAATTCACAATAATTTCCACGAAGAATCAACAGTATTGACGTCCTCTCTCTTAAAGCGCGCTTCAAACTTCGTATAAGATGATTACAAATTATGATTTGTCCAAACTAAGATAGTTTTTCTGTATTCTAAAAATCAGCATTATAAAATTTTATTCGTATTATTTTCATTATACGTACATATATAATAATTTTATTGACAGCTACTATAATCACATGTAAACCTTAATGTTACAGTTTGTATCAATAAATACGATAGTAATGGATTTTTTCCAAATTACATTTTTTAATGCTGTTATCCGATAGTATATCTTGACCTTTTTCTTTGTTAAAATTATTACAGAAAAACGATAACTACGGGTCATTCATGCTCTTTCAATTAGAGACGCTAATAAAAATTCTATTCTTTCCAAAAACTTTACTAAGCTTAAGGACAAAAAATAGTCAAATAGACTAGATATTTAGAAATTAATATTTGACGGTGAAAAATACATAAAAAAAATTTTCAATTCAAAATAGTTATTCGATATTACGAGTTTCACCGGGTAACAACTCTTTCTGCGTACTGTATTAAAGCTTATGATAAAATAAAGGCCTGTATGTAAACAATAACTGATGCGGATATATTTATAAAAAAACTTAGATTAAAAAATTTATTTTCTAAATTTTTTTCCAGAACTGTAATATTTCTGGATGGTATCCTTTATCTTACCGTAGTAACAATGGCGTATTTTTACAAAGAGAGGTCACGAGATATTGGTAACGGATTTGGTCTAGATTGAGTATATAATAACTCTTGTTATCTCCAAAATGAGCTTTGTTTCATTTTACAATCTATATCAATGCCTATATATCTTACCTATATATGTATATATATATATATATATATATATATATATATATATATATATATATATATATATTTATCGTCTTTCGATATTCTTAAAATACCGTCCTCTCTTATTTACGATCAATCTCTTTTTTCTAATTACATTACTTTAAGGAATTCTTAAAAGAATGCGAAAATTTTTAGTACCAAATTCAATGAAAGAATGAGATTACAAACAAGAAAGCTCTGACAAGCCTATACCTATAAATGTATTTTTTCTTAGTTACTATCTATTAAATTTTGGACGCATTTTTACGTTGAACCGGTGACTACCTGATTATATAAGATACTCATATACTAATACTTGACAAAATTTCAATTGATAATAAGTAATAAACTACACGTTGACATATGTTCTTCATTTTAAAAAAATCTTCTCACTATGTATACTATATTCAATTTAATTACTTATAAGTAAAAAAGTACCGTACTTTGTAAATGCAAGAGTATTAGGGTCAACATTTTTACAGAACTCACCATGATCCCTCTATTTAAAATTGATGAAGAAACTCACACAAAATTAGAAAATAAAGATAAATAGCTAAATCGTAAGCCTTTTTATTAATTTCTACTGGCGTTTGATGTTTCAACAGAGCTGTCGTCGATTAAAAAAAATGAAGCAAAATATTAAAAAGCTTACATATTTAAGCTTAGCATTTACAAAAAAAGTTTGAAAAATAATTTATTTTTCTTAATTTCACATTATTATAAAATATCTATATTAGTGTCAAAAGGCATCTTTCAAAACTTTAGGTTTCATATTTGTTGTTTTTAAGCTTTCAAATTCATTTTGGAATTTTTCATATCATAATTTTTAATTTTACTGGAAAAATATAATGATGAAAGTGTTACAGAATTTACTGTATTGATGAAACACATTTTCTTTGATTATGTTTGTATTAGTGTCAGGAAATTTTGCAGACTACATGAAATAGAATATTTCAGATAGAATATATATATATATATATATATATATATATATATATATATATATATATATATAAGAAATAGAACAATGGCGTCGAAGGGAACTGAAATGTAAATATGATAACTGATTTCTGCATATATACGAAATTGAAGGATTTGTACAGGGGACATAGATAGAGAAAAAGATTATTATTATCTCCGTATGTAAAGCATTTTGAAAGCTGAGGGAGGACGGATATAAAGTCTGGGAATACACATTCGATGATGTTTTGAGCTGATCACGATTTGTGGGATTTGTATACAAAATAGGTTTCAGTTTTTTCTTTTACTAAAAGACAATATAAGGGTATTCGATAGTTATGAACTATTTGTCTAGACTAAACTTATTTTAACTAAAATAATTTTATGAATATTAACAATTTTAGATTTTATAGTATAGATTAAGTAACCACATTTCTATTAGATAACAGAGAACCTTTGTTTTACAAATTATTTTTAATTTTTAAAATAAACATTTAAATAAATAATGCTTTTTACTTATCGATTTATGTATAGAATAAAAACTGTTGAATTCAACTTATATATAGCTTAATGAGTTTAGTTTCTGAGGACGAATCGTAGTGTAACGTCGGACACCAAAGGAGAAAATAAGGTGGTGGAGGTAGTCAGGCTTTCCTTCACTAACATAGAATACAGTTTATTATTTTTATTATTTTTATTTTATTTTATTTAATTATGTGATTTTATTATTTTTAATTTTTTATTTAATTTATTTTTAGTAATAAATCGTACTTCAGATTCTTCAAGAGTGATAATAAACAAGGCCAGACTGATTGTCATTATTTTAGTTTAATATATTATTGTATAAAGACTGTAAGACCGATAAAAATATTTATTAATATATAGCTTAATGCTCTCTTAATCTCGTACAAATTTTATATATAGTCTTACGTATTGTTGTAAGTACTTTCAGACAATTTTAGTTTAGTAAATTTTTTTAAAAATTGGAAACAACTTTGTAGATAGCCAAAAAGTTCTCTGAAGTAATGCACTGTGTTGTGGACGCATAGAATTATTTTCTTTCTTATTTTATATAAAATGTAATATTTTGGATTTAAAAAAATTTATTGTAAATTTAGACTTAATAATAAACATTATTGTAAATTCTCATAATTGTATTGTAATTGCAATGTATGTATTCGTACTACCAATTAAATTTATTTAATCTACAGTTACTTAATCGTGAGATGTACGATTTAAATTATTATAAACAACATAGGATATAGTAAAATTTCAAAATGTATTTATTCTCAAAATATAATATATATATATATATATATATATATATATATATATATATATATATATATATATATATTAAGAAGAAAAACGCAATACTATATATTATTACAACGTTAGGGATAAAAACTCAGCGACATATGGACTATAATTTACAAGGGGACTTAACAAGTTATACATGAAGTAGGCGATCGCATTTATTCTATCTTTTAGGCACACTGTGATAAGACCAATTAGTATATTCCGGATTTGAAAAAACTATTCTTCGAACTGGCGGCGTAATCATGAATTGCATGTGGTTTCTAAAAATCAAAACAAAACAAAGGATGGGGCGTTAGGAGGGCCGATAGGCTTGCGGTCGCTTCATCTGAGAAATTTGTAGCATTTTTTTTACTTAATACTTGGCCCAGAGATCGAGCAGGAGGGAATCAAGGGTTTCGGTCGCATCCAGCATCCAGAGAAAGGCGAGCACGGCGATGCAGAACGCCGTGTAAGTGGCGGCCATATCTGTTTTCATATATGACGCCACGTTCGTCAAATGGGAGTACTTCCCGAGCTCCATTTGCGAATTGATCCACATCAGCTGAAGGAAAAAAGAAAATTAAACGTTGCACCTGCTAAAGCAGTTTCGCCATAACGATTTTCTTTATAATAAAATACATATACTAATCGAATGATCTTTCATCAAACGCTCTAAATGACAAATTTTATAATGTTCGATCAACCGTTAGAGGTTAGCCGATCATTTCGAAACAAGCCACGGACCATATAATAACGAGAATAAGTTAACGTATTTTTAGGCATTAAATAAATTATATATATATATATATATATATATATATATATATATATATATATATATATATATATATAGAATTAAAAATTGTACTTGTGTCGACTATTCAAAATTAAATTAATAAATATTTTTATCCATAAAAATATTTATATATATATATATATATATATATATATATATATATATATATATATAAGCGTGTGCGTGTTATTATTATATATTTCTGAACGATGTTACCGCTTTGCTCGATTCTTGAGTTATGCACCATGTGATATGCATTAGGGGTAACCAAATTATCCGAGTCGCCAGATCAGTGATTAAAGCCGAGATCAGCATCTGTGGTGAAATTTGAAAACATATATATCAAGATTATCATATAATGCGGCTCAGCGGATGAGGAGGGGAAAAAGGGGCCAATGTGAAGGTACCTCGTAGATGATCAGCAGCTGAATCGGCGGCTCCTTCAGGGACCTCGGCCAGAGCCTGTACTCGGCCAGCAGGCATAGTGTCGTGAAGACGAATATCAGCGAGGCGTAGGAGGGATTGAACGGCGTCTCCTTGACGACGTCGAGGCAGAAGCCGATCAGGCAAACCTCCCTCAGATGGACGTAGAGCCCGCTGCAGACGACGACCAGCCAGTGGTAATTCACACACTGAAGGTAATCCCTCAGCAGGTCCATGTCTCGGACGGTCGGCGCGCTTCCACAGCCCTTTTTACTCTGTAATTGCGCGCGTTAAATTCTGCACCGCTCTCTGCAGGCCTGTCGCACCGCGGGGTCCGATTAAAGCATAATATCAGGGGTCGGAGGGCCGATCGACGGTGGCGCCCGGCCTTGGCGGAAGCTGTCGAGGAATTCCGAATTAATTATCGCGGCCCTTTGTTCTGCGAGACCGCGCGGGGAGGGATGTAATATAGGGACGGAGAAAGATGAGAAATGAGAGATGAGAGAGAGAAGAGAGAGAGAGAGAGAGAGAGAGAGAGTCAGAGAGAGCAGAGGAGAGAGAGAGGAGAGAGAACGCGGAGAGAGTGCAGACGCCGCCCGATGAGAAGGCGAGAGCAGATGCCGAGATGAGCCGCTCCTCTGTCTCTCTTCTCGTCTCGCTCGCTTCTACTCTTCTCCGCCAGTCCCCCTTTTCCCTTGCTGACTTTCTAACCTCAACGGTATGCCTGTCAAATGTCGCTGATGCACGCGGCGAGCTCGCGCGGCATCCTGCCCGCCGGTGGATGGATTAACCTAAACTCCGCGCTCGATACGCCGTATGTCAACAGGAGCGTGGCTTACCGTCCTCGCGTGCGATCGTTTGACTTCTTCCTTCGTCTTTATCCCCTCGCTCCGTTAGAATTCCCCCGATCTGACGGGCGAAAATTTGGATTCGAATGCGTCTCTACATGCATGTGGTGTATTACACTTATATGCCTTTATACTTGTCGAGTCAACGCGTCGAAAAACTCTCGGTAAATTTTAGTGAAGGCTGGTTTCGCTTGAAAACTCCAACGTCCCCGTCACTGTTGGCCGATCAATTGTTTTGTTTCACGCGCCTCGCGCAGCTCGCGCTCTCTTGCCCGAGGGGTTAATCGGCTTTCCTTGTTTTCCTCTCCTCTCGCTTTTTTATTATAGCCCCGTCTACATTATTCTTCGAAATCCGTTATTTATCTCATAACAGCCCCTCGCCAGCCTCTCGTCAACCTATCGGCCTTTTTCTCTCGAGGGCATTTTTTTCAAATTAATTCATTAGAAAAATTGCCATTCAATATATTTTATTCAAAGTGTGCGATTCGCTGCAGATTTAAGGTGGTGGTTCTTCTTAAACTACCAAGTTAAGAGATATTATAAACGTAAATCTTTCATTTTTGTTATTTAATTATCAATAATGTATAATATTAAATTAATGAAAAAATTATATTTATCAGTATTGGATAATACTTGAAATAGATAATATCGACAATACTGAAATCCCAAAATTTGTATCTCCATTTTTAGATTGATTTCTTTTATTATCATGTTTACTTGACACAAAACTGTTGGTATTAATAAAAAAAGAATTAATAATATAAGCTGCAACCGCTGAATAACATTTTGTCGTTTATTTCATTGGACATATAACAGCTATATTAAATAATTCTAAACATGTTGAATTGTTGATCGTAAAGAAAAATGTAGGCTTTATAAAGTAAAAGCCTTGACTTGGAATATAAAAATATAAATTATTTCAAATGGTATGTATTAGTTTATCAAGTATATCTATAGGCCAGCGAAGTTTTATCGGTGTTATATAGGATCACACTTGTCTTTACATAATCCAAAATTAATTATGTTGAAGATTATTAAAAATTGTATTTAATTTCTTAATTTTCAGCTGTTTTGAAAAGAAAAGACGATTAATTTAATAACTTAGTACATTAGACTAGAAAGCTATTATTGTTAAAGAGCTATTTGTTTACTCCTGTATTGAATTTTTTATTTACAGAAAAAGAATTTTTTAAATTAATCTAATTTTATTATTTTTTATGTTTGTATTGTATTTGCAACTTTATATTAATAACAACTATTAGTTTATTTTTTCTAAATACTTCAAAGAATGCAAATAATTTTTACATAATTTTTTGTAGAAACTAGGTTGCAAATTTTCATACTTGAATTTTTCGAAATAAAAATTTAAAAAAAAGGTTAGAATCAATCATTTATTTTTATTCATTCTAAGTACTTTTGATTGACGATAACATTTTTTGAAAGATGATTACCTTTCAGAAAAAATATATATTTTTATATTTCTGAATGTAATGTAACAGTTAATAATTTAAAAAAATTATAGAAGTACATTAGGAAAATCTTAATGAAAATTTTCGAAAAGAGGAATTTAATATTGGAATTCATGAAGAATCATTAAAAACTTTTGTAGAAAACATGTTTTTATTAAAAATTCTAATTCGAAAAAAATAGAACGAAAGACAAACATTATAAACTTAAAATTAGTCCAATGAGTGCTGATGTATTCCTAATGATTGACTATATAAATGATCCTCTACTCCATGATATAATATCAATCACGGTAAAAGCACGAATTTTGGATATATTCATTAAAAAATGCAAATTCTAAGTTAAAAAAGTAAAGGAAATAAAATTTCCGCTTTTTAAAGATTTTATGTATAAATTTTATTTATAATATTTTTTAAATCCAAAAATTTATTCAGGAAGTTAAATTTCTTATAGGGTTTTGAAGATTTTAACCATTCAATTCCTTTTTTGCAAAATTTCTCATTTGATATTCGTAATTAGTGACTGAATACATCTTTCTCTCTACACATACGCGCGTCTGCGCGTGCTGGAATTTTGCCACAATTGTATCTATTTACTGATTTCGAGATTATACATCCAAAATTCCTTTCATATAAAAATTTCATGCGCTTATACGAAAAATAATGGAAATACAATATAAATCATTGCAATAATTCATTAATTATAACGATGGCTATATCATATTTCAGTGAAAATAAGAAAGCATAAATGCATATAATACGCTCGGAAATCACCCTCCTTTCAGCTCAGCTATATATATATAATCATGGGAAACTAGAAAAGGGGAGGTGAGAAGACTGGGTTTAGAAAGAGCGCGTATAAACTCGTCGCGTTCTCGTAAATCTGATGAGAAACCCTAAAGAGGCTAAGAATAATGACCACAAAGAGCAACGCTAGTAGTCGTCCGTTAACGTATTACCAACTGCGCTATAAGCCACCCTGTCTCGATACTACCCACCGGCCAGTGAAACGTCCTATCACTACTTACCCCCCTCTCTGCCTTGCTCTTATACATTATGCATTACATTTGCAGATAGACTTCCTCCATTTGCAGGCGAAGAATGATACGTTGAATAATGCACCTACTCTCGATTTTCTGACCCCTCTTTCTTCTGTATAAACGCCTTCTTTTTTTCTGGTATAAAAAAAGAAAGAAAAAAAAATAAAAAAAATGGAGCATTCGTTCTTTGCAGTATGTTAAGTCCTATCAAGAAATTAGGACGATTTCAGCTAAATAGACCTGAATAAGAAATCAACGATTATAATACAACAGTACTTTATTTGTTCAATTTAATTAAGATAACAAAAACCTTGAGTTTTTGAAATTACGTTTCATAGCAGTTTTATTGAAATTCATTCTTATTAATAAAATAAGGATAATTGAGAAAAGTAGAAAAAACAAATCTCGAAACAAACCGAAAAAAATTTGTCATCGTAATTAAATGTTTGTTCGTGAAAAAAATATGTTTGAATTCTTGTTGTTGTTGTTGTTGTTATTGTTCTTTTTTTTTTTTTTGCGGAGTCTGTGAATGCTGTTTATGCATCTCCGATGGTCCTTCAGCAAGAATGGTCCTGAAAAACGACCACCAGAGTATGTGCGACTCGACAGAAAACCCATGTCACTACGCACTAAACACATATCTCCGTATTGCACCGACACCAGCCCGGAACTGTTATACACATTACTTCAGCCTGGGCGGTAGTCCTTGCGTGGTCATTTCACGTTCATATCTTTCATTCCAGATTCTCATGCATAGTCGATATTACATTCACTCTTCATAGACTTTCAATCGTCCAGACATCCATCTGCTCTTTTGTTCTGAAGCACATTCATAACGTATTTTGCGATCAACTGCCAGCTGTCCGCGTCCGTCGTCATAATTTTCGTCACGTTTTCTGGCGTGATCGCTCCTGTCCTCGTCTGTATCTCTAGTCGTGGCTCAGTCCAATGTTTGCACACAAAAAATGTGTGCTCCGCATCATCCCAAGCCCATCCGCAGTACTTGCATTCTGAAGAAGCGACCCTCTTCATCTTGCAGAGGTACTTACGGAAGTATCCGTATCCGGACAGAAATTAGGTAAGGTAGAAGTCCACCTCTCCGTATTTCCTCTCTTTCCACGGGCCGATTTCGGGTATTAGTCTTTTCGTCCACCGTCCTCTTTCGTCCGTCATCCACCGTCTCTGCCATATCTCGATGGTCTTCGTCGGTTCTTCAGTCACAGCGTCTTCCCTTCCAATGTTCGGGCTCCGCTCGTAAATTCGCTTCCGTTCGGCCGCGAGCAGATCGATGGGAATGACCCCAGTAATCACGAAAACGGCGCTCTCAGACACGGTACGATACGCGCACGCGATTCTTAACGCGCCTACCCTTTGTACGCTTTTCATGGTGTTCGCGCGTTTCCTGATATTCATCGCGTCGGCCCAAACCTCCGCCCCGTAAAGCAAAATCGAGTGGGTAACGCTCATCAGCTGTCTGCGAGCGTTCTGTTTCGGTCCGTTCGTATTGGCCATCAGTCTACATAGAGCCTTGGTCTTTTCTGCTGCCTTTGTCGCCGCGTTTCGTAGGTGGGGCCAGAAGCACAGCTTCGTATTCAAGGTAACGCCAAGGTACTTGACTTCGCTCCTGGTTTCCAGTCTTTCCGTCCCTAACGTCATCGGAACCACCGTCTGTATACGTCTGCGAGTCAGCAGCAACAACTCAGTCTTTTGCAGTGCGAGCTGCAGTCCGTGATCTGTCATCCATTCATTCACGCGTCTCATGACCTGATTCAGCTTTGACTGAATCAAGTGATAGTCGCGTGAGACTATCACGGCTGCCACATCGTCGGCATAGGCAATGAGACGCGCGTCGGAGGGCATGTTTAGTCTCAACAAACCGTCGTATTGTACGTTCCAGAAGTTATGGCCTAAAATGGAACCCTACGCCACCCCTGCTTTCACGCGTTTCCATTTCTTTCTGTCCAAAGTATCATACGTCAGTCCTCGGTCTCGTAAGTAGTCCCGTATGATACGAAGGAGGTAGGAGTCAGCCTTGAAAGTCAACTCCAACGTCCCCAGTATCTCTGTCCATTTTGCAGAGTTAACGGCGTTACGAACGTCCAGGGTCATCAACAGAACCAGTGGCCTGGTTGCATGATAGCCCCTGTTCGCCGCGTGAAAGATGTTCGTCACGTCACCTATAGCTTGGATTGTCGACAGTCCTTTCCTAAATCCGTGTTGTTGTTCGGATAGGTCTCCGGCATTTTTAATTGCCTGTGACAGTTTTGGTCTTAGCAGTAGCTCCAACAGCTTCCCTGCCGTATTTAGTAGGCAGAGAGGCCTGTATAAAGAAGGCAAATCGGGGTCTCCTTAGACTTACGGATGAGAACCAATCGAGCCTCCTTCCAGAGCCTGCTAAAAACTCCCTCCACCAGACACCCATTGTACAAACCCAAAAGGATGTCCGGGCGGCGCGAAGCGACCACCCGTAACACCTCACTAGGTATGCCATCGGGACCCGGGGCCTTGTTAGGCTTCAACGCATTCGAAGCTCTGCGGAGCTCTTCCTGCGTGAACATCTTTTATATTTATCCATCTTTTATACACCTTTTATATGCACACCATATATGCAAAAATATTTTCTTTGTTTTTATGAATTAGACATATGAAAGATACGTGCGTGTATGTGTATTTATGAATACACCTATATATATATATATATCGGTGTATTTATATCTGGGCGTCGTTTTCTGTCAACTAAATATAATATTTCCCGTAGAAATCGCCCAGATACACCTGGACATCGCATTCTATTATCGAAACATACAATTGCATATATAAATCGTCTTAAGGCAACGGAATATCGTAATCAACCGCCCGTACATGCGAATACAATATTCTCAGTAGAAAATGTCAAATGTGTATATAGAGACGGAGAGAGAGAGATTTTCTCAGGTAAGAGAAAATAAAATTTACAAAAATCAAAAGATCTCCATAAGGTGTGAGTTAGTGCCACGTAATACCGACTAATGCCAGACCTTCTTTAGGATACGAATCCCAAAGTTGGGTATGAACATTCGTTTGAGCTGGCCTGGTATTAATACTTTAAGCGGACTACTTTGAGTTGATGTTCGTGATTTAAGACGCCACCTACTGGCCGCTGGTCAAATTGATTGTTACAACCATTAACTTATTAATTTATTGATGAAACTAAAATAATTTTCCATAAAAAACATAACCTATGCCCTTCTCAAGATCATATAGAATCTATATGTCAAATTTCAGAACAATCGGTTCAATAGTTTTTTCAGTTATCGTGTACAAACAAAAACACGGTTTGTCTTTATAAATTAGTGTATGATATGATATGAAGTATGGTACAATATGAAATATGATTTGATATTATATGATAAGATATGATATGATATGATATAATATATTTAACTATAACAATTTAATCAATATGATTGTAAGAAAATCTACATTCGGTTTCAAAAATTAACTTCACCTAGTTGTACAGTTTGCCAAATCCATCAGAATTGAAAAATCTTGAAATTGCAATCTTGAAATCCATTTTTGAATGGTAGAAAAAGTTATTGGAGTCACCAGTTTAATACAATTGAAAACATCATTTAAAAACGAAATGTCATTTTTTGACACGTAGCACTTTTTTAAAAGAAAATTTTCAATTACATCCTGTACTGCCAAAACCCATCGGATAATTTTAAAAAACCAAAGAAATAAGTTTGTTTTAGATTCGGAAAAAAGAAGTACAACATTGATCAAACTAATATAGTAGAAAATTGAATTTATATAAAGAAAAGTATAAATTCATATAGAAGTAGTAGAATCGCTGACGGAAGTAATGGTCAAAATAAATATATCAATTTTTATAATTATAAATTAGCATTAAAATTTGAATTTGAAATTTCGAAATTTTGTCATGATTTAAATAGGTTAAATAAATAATAGTTTTAAGGAGGTTGTACTTGTTGACGTATCAAAGAGGGGCCCCAATAGAAATTAACTTCAATTCATTCGCTTAAATAATTAATAATTCACAAATGTATATTAGTAAAAAACTAAAGCACAATTTATATTGGATATCACTTCTAACAAGTTATATTGAAGTTTACATTTTTGGTTATATGAAATGGTATATATAGATATATGTTAATTTAAATAATTTTAATTATTTTTTAAAATTTATTTTTTTTAAATAAAAATCGATAAGACCACAACTCTACATATATACTGAAAACCCCTTACAATATTGAAATAATTTGATTTATGTTTGAAAATTCAATAGTAAGGGAAAAATCTGAAAATTGTAGACTGAACCCTTTTCAAAAATTATTTGGTTATTTTGATGCTTTTATTTGAACATTCTGTATAATTCATGTTTCAAAATAATTATACAATTTTCTTCTTGCATAGAAAAAAATAGAATATTCAAAAAAATATCAAATTATTCTTATAATTTGTTTTCATAAATTATTTTTAGTATGATTTGGTATACAACCATCTTATGAAAGAAGACAGAGAGAGAGAGAGGGAGAGAGAATTTTTCACGTGAGAAAAATTCAAAAATATACAAAAATCATCCATACAAGATATCCATAAGGTGTCAGATTAACCTGAAGAACAAAAAAGGTAATACCGACTAGCGTCACACCTTCTTTGGGATACGAATCCCAAAGTTGAATATGAACATTCACTTTTTTTTGTGACGCGGGGAGGGGAAATCTTCTAAAGACACGTCTCTAAGAGAGGTAGTGTAGGATTCATGGAGCCTTTGCTCGCATGCCTACCGACTAAAACCCCTCCACGCAGGGATTCCTACCCGGAGGTATCATTCCCTTTACCTGTTGGGATAAATATTATTAAACGGAACGGTGTAGGGGGTGGGGGGAGTAGGAGTGGGATGTGGATAGGGGTGAGGAATTGGTGATTTTAGGGGCTCTGCCTTCTTGGGGGCAGAGGCTTACGTACGAAAACGAAGCACGGAGTGGCTGGTGGTGGCTGATGGGGTTACGGATCGTTGATAAGGTGGCAAGGCCTCCTGTAGCGATACGTCGATTTAGGACGGATACTACTCAGGGATTGGATTCCTGAGTTCGGGTGCTGTTTCATTGATTCTCTCAGATTTTTGACGAATTTTTTCGCGTAATCGTTGATAGCAAGAAGGTTAGTTTCCTTAAGTACCAAGGGGTGTTCAGGGAAGAGAGTAGCAGCCTCATGTAGGTGCCTTGGAGTCGCTGCAGTCTTTCTAGGGGGATGGTCCCCCAGATGGGGATGGCATATGTGGCAATGCTCCTGATGGTGGCGGAGAAGGCTCTGGCCTTTGTTCTGGCTGACAGGGTTTTGCTGTGGAAGAAAGGTTTGAGCTTTAAGAAGGCTTCTAGAATTTTGCTCCTGGTGAGGCGGAGCTATTTGTTCCAGGATAGCTTCCTGTCGAACGTGACTCCGAGGTATTTGACCAATTGGCTCCACGGGATGAAGGAGCCTTTGATCGTTATGTTTGGAGGGGTGCGGTTTTTACGAGAGATGAAGATTGCAAAGGCTTGCTGGACATCTAGCAGCAGAATCGTTGTGTGCAGCTGTCATGTTCATTCAGTCATATTCATTCAGCTGTGTGTTCATGTTGTCAGCAATGAGTTCTGTAACTCTGAGAAGTTGGTGACAGGTGCTGTGCCCTGTGCGGAACCCATGCTGACAGTCAGGTATGAGGTTTTTTCTGCTGACCGAAGTGGAGAGGCGTTTTAGTATAACGCTTTCGGCCACTGTGCTTAGGGAGTTTAGAAGACTGATGGGACGATAGCTTGCGGGGTCGTTGAGGGACTTTCCGGCTTTTGGAAGACAGACCACTATGGCCGTTTGCCAGGCCTTAGAAAAGCATTGATGTCTCATCATTGCGTTTACGATATTGCAGATGGACATGATGTGTTTATGGGGGAGGATTTTTAGTGTGTTGTTATTGATTTTGTTAGCACCAGGGGCTTTCCTGTTTTGAAGACTGCGAATGATGTCGCGTATCTCTATGGGGGAGGTAGGGGTTATGTCCCTGTTTGAAGGGAGGAAGTGTTGAGCTGTCTGGGTGACATGCTCATGAAAGCGTGAGAGTTCTGGTGCGCTGGGTAGAGGTGAGCACTGTTTGCTGATAGATGATGCGAAGATTTCGGCCTTTTCTTCAGCGAGTGAGAAGGTTTGGCCGTTTTGCTTGAGTCGTGGAAGGCATGGGCGACTGCCTCGTATCGATTTTATCACCTTCCAAACGTTTTTGGGGTGAGTTTCGGCTTCAGTGATGAAATCGTTGAAGCGGCTGTTTCTTAGCTCGTTTATCAAAGAGTGGATGTCCCTTTGTAAGGAGTTGAGTTGGGTTTTGAGAAGTGGAGTTCTAAGATGTTGCCATTTCTTCCGGATTCTATTCTTTTGCTTAATTAGCTTCAAAATACCGTCGGGGAGGTTATTATTAGTGCCCTGTGGAGGGCGGGAGAATGTAGCGATTCTAACAGCGTGGGTAATGTCATTAGACAGGGTGGTGATCTCTTCATCGATTTGAGAGATCGATAATATGGGTCTGCATCGAAAGGCTGACGTCTCTAAGTTGAATTTTAGATGTAGCCAGTCGATGTGTTCTGTGTGTGACGGGGGAGAGATGTGTGATGCATAGAAGGCGAGAATAACCGGGCTGTGGTCTGAACTCAGTGTAACGATACCCCGGGGGTCGCTTAGTGGTGTGATATTTTAGGTGAGAAAAATATCGAGAATGTCTGGTGCGTGTTGTGGGGAGCCCGGAAAGTGGGTAGGAGAGGGAGGAGCTTCTACTGTAAAATCATGACGAATTATTTTTCTGAGGAGGGCGTGGCCGTTGCTGTTTCTGGAGCCGCAGCCCCCAGAGGGGTGCTTAGCATTTAGGTCCCCGGCGATAATTGTGGGGGTGTTGCTGCTGAGAAGCAAGGCAAGATCTTTAAAGTTGTTTTGGAATTCTGGAGGGTTATAGCATGCAATTACCCTCAAGGGACCCTTTTGGAGGGAAATTTCAACCCCTATTGTCTCGCAGATGGAGGTAGTTGTAATTCCATGGTGGCGGTAGGATTTGTTGACGAGGATTGCCACGCCCCCACCGTGAGAGTGCTATCTGTCCTTCCTATACGTGATGTAGTTTGGAAGGAAGAGTTTGTGGGATGGGTTGAGGTGCGTCTCTGTGATGCAGGCGATCTTGATGTTTTCCTCCTCCAAGAGTTGGAGGAGTTCTAGAGAACTATTTCTGCAGAGGATGCCGTTGGCGTTCCAGTTGAGGATCTTTATCTCGGAATTAGCCATTATTAGGTCTGCAGAGAGCGGCGGTAAGGTTCGTGACGAACTGCATTATGATGTTTTGCAGTTCGGACGCAATGGGAGGCGAGTTGATTTGCAACGGTGCCGCTGATGCTGCTCTGTTGCTCACTATGCTCGCATATGTGGTGCGGGTGGGGTTTGCCCGATTTTTATGAAGATTGGGGGTGATGCTCTTTTTCTGTATGAGCTGCGGTGTGGGGTGTTACCGATTTTAGGGGCATTTACCGGCTTCGCTAGTTTTTAGGGGAGCTTGTCCTTCTTTGGGGCTTTGGGGCAGCCCCTGTAAGTTGCCCTGTGCTCTCCTTTGCAATTAGCGCAGGTGGGGCGCGCGTTTTTATTGTCTTTTAGAGGACATGACGGAGTGGCGTGATTTTTGCTGCAAAAAGCGCAGGCCCATGCAGTGTGGCAGTAGTTTGCCGTGTGATTATATTTGAGGTAACGCCGGCACTGCAGCCTGCCTTTCGACTTCCTCTTTGCCTCCACTTTTATGTTGAGTCCACCGATGATGCTTAAGTCGAAGATTGACTTAGCGGCGGGTGAGGAGGGGTCTAGGCGAACGGTCACTAGCGGCCAGATTTTTTCGCCGCTACGCATTCAGTGAATTCGTCGTGGGGTGTAACCTTTCGAATTCAGTTCACTCAGGATGTCTTCGTCTTGGATGGCTTCGTTAATACCACGAATGACAACAACCAAGTCCCGTTCTTCGGGGAGTTGATTGGCGGTATATTGTATTTTAGTATTTTCTAGGCGGGCCGTTAGGTGCCTGAAGTCGTCTACCGTTGCCGCGTACACCTTGACCGAGTCAGAAGTGTTGACGGCCCGGCGAACGGAGATTCCGGCTTTCTCTATGGCGATCTTTAGTTTTGGGCAAATCATTTTTTGGCGAATGATGATGGGGGGTGGGGGTCGAACAGCGATGGTGGATTCTTTTTCAGTGTCAGAATTCAGATCGGAGAGCGTTGGTGCGAATTTGGCAACGCGAATGCGTTTACGGCCTTACTTTATGAACTCGGCTTCTTCGGAGATCGGAGTTGATTCGGAGACGGTTATTTTGGTAGCGAGGGTGCAGAAAATTGCTGCCTCCTGAAAGAAATCCGTGGCGGACGAGGATGATATAGAAGTTCCGGTGGTGTGGCGTGATGTTGCCACCGATTGAGAGTAGGTTGGGTCTGTTGTGGTGGTGGTTATTATATTTTGTAGGCGGTCAATGTGATCCCGGAGCCCGATGATAATTTCTATCAGTTTTTGGGGGGGGGGGGGAAGACCGTCGAGGTCGGTGGTAAGGCCGGTGTCCATGTCCATGGAGTCGGACTTACAAATGAGTGGAAGAAGGTGATTGCCTCTAGTTTGTGATTGGGGGGGGGGGGTTAAGGGTAGAGGGAAAGGTGGGGTGTAGGAGATTATAGCTATGAAGAAATATTTAAATATGTAAATATAAATATAAATATAGGAATGATTACATTCTAAATAAATATATATATATATATATATATATATATATATATATATATTAGTTATAGAATTAGTTAAAAATGAGGTAAGTCAGATATAAATTATATAAGTTTAATTTAAGAGAGGTTAGTTTGAGTCTAAGATAGATGAGAATTTAAGTTAAAATTAAAATCAAGTTTAAAGTTAAAATTGAATTAAAATTAAAATTAAAAAATTAAAAAATTAAAGTTAAAATTTTTCAGGTTAGTTTTAAAAAGTTTAAAGAGTTTCTTACAAACTTATAATTTATAGATTATATAAATTATAAATTACAAGTTATGTAAGAGATAAATCAGAATTGATGTGTCGATGTTATGTCATGATGTCTCATGACTGACGATGAATCACTGTGAGCTTGTGCGAGAACATTCACTTGAGCTGGCGTAGTATTAATACTTTAAGCCGACTATATTGAGTTAATGTTCGTGATTCAAGACGCCACCTAGTGGCCGCTGGTGAAACTGACCACTAAAACTGTTAACTTAATTTATTGTTAAAAGTAAAATGATTTTCAAAAAAAAACATAGCCTATGTCCTTTCGAAGATAATATAGAATCTATATGTCAAATTTCAGAACAATCGATTCAGTAGTTTTTTCGGTTATCGCGTACAATCAAAAACGCGCTTTGTCTTTATAAATTAGTATGGTATGATATGATATGATATGATATGATATGATATGATATATATATATATATATATATATATATATATATATATATATGTATACGCATACTATATCCATGTTTCTAAAATTATGTTATTGTTAAAAAAAGCAAAAATTTAAACGAAGATTTACCTTAAAAAATGACAAAAAAAATTTTAAATCCGGTCGAGATGGAGTCACAAGCCTTCTTTCATAAATACGTACAATACCCATAACTCGTACAGAACCGGACCGATAAAGCTATTATATGGCATACGACAAAGCTCTCTATGGCGCTTATATAATGCACCCTGTCTCGCGTATAGACGGAAATTGTGACGAATAGGCCCTTATGGAAGTTACAAGTTGGCCAGGACTTGATACGAGGATTTTTCATTGAATTAGCCTCTAGCGCACGAGCGTACAAAGCGCAGGCAGCCGCACACTGCCAGGAAATTATCCCGACGTCGTCGCTCCGACTACCGGCTGCTGCTTCCCTGCGACCCGAGCGCTTATTCTTGGACAAAGAAGACACCTCCTCCCTACCCCGCCACCCTCACGACCAGCCACCCCGCGCGAAAATCAAAGCGCGCGAGCGCTTCTCTCGTCAGATATATAGCTGCCGGGGCAACTGGGTCACGCACAGGATCTCCCCACGGGAGGAGGGAGTGGCGGGTTAGAGAGAGGCAAGCGGGCTTGCGAACAGGCGGGAACTGGAAAAACGCGCGTCATTAGCGAGATTCTTAGAAAAATATATTATATAGACTTCTAACCTCGCTTATAGAACGGCATAGTGGACGTGCCGATTATCTTGGTATATCCCTCGGTAGTCATGACTACGGGGATGTTGGGTCCAAAAATGCGTTCCTCTTGGGATATATATATATATATATATATATATATATATATATATATATATATATATATATAGTCTGCGTTGGGGCAAAATATTTGTAAGTAAGGTAAGTTGGTAAAACGGTGAGCACGGGGTGAAAATAATATAGGTGCCAGTAATCAGCAGATCGAGCCAGTACGGCCAACCGTACGACAAGAATTTCGTGATTCCTATTTGTGTGTGTGTGTGCTGGCGCGCGTGTGTATGTGTGTGCGTATAAATATACATTATTTATGCTTCGAAATCACGCGATGGTTAGATTTTATTTTGAATTGAATTGCTTTTGCTTTATATTTGAATTTTTCCTCTTTTTGCAGAAAAGAATTTATTGTTCGAAATGGTTTAAATATACATAAAAATTTACATAGGTCATATCGAACAGAAATTAGATATAAAGAACTGATCATTGACTCAATGATAGTCAATACGCTATACACATATAATCAAGTCGCTTTTAAATGAATATATGAGGATGTTTCGTCTACGACTACTAACGTTGATTTATCATAGTTCAGGCACACAAAAGTGCTCCTTTAACGAATATAAAAGATCCGTTAGTAACTTGGGCAGTTACTTTACTTTTATGTTTCTATGCACTCGATCAATTACGAGTATTCCAGGTTATGATCAAGAGCAGAAAATTGCTCATTTTTTAAGATAAGTTCAATTTTGGCTCAAAATGGTAATTACTCAACAAAATTTAATTAAATTTATTATGAAACTACAATGTTATAATAAATAATTACATTTTAAAGATGTTTTGTTTCTTAAATGACAACGGGGCTAAATACATTCCACCTACTTTGATGTTTATTTGTGATGTATTACAGTAATTAAAGAAACTGTACAATATATCCAAGTTTTCACTAAGAAAAAAGAAACAATTCTGTCTAGTTTTTTCCTTTTTCTTGAAATAAAAAGATTTTGTTATTAAATCAAAATTTTTTTGTTATTTTGGCTGGTTTTTAAAATTTAATTTTTAAATAATTTTAAAATAATTTTAAATTAATTTTAAAAATATAATTTTGAGGAAACGCTAATGATAATTAAAAAAATTATTTTAATATGTAATGATATTATTTGCATTTATTAAAATTTATGATATTAAAGCTAAATATAAGAATGTAATAAATGATTATAACGTTTTATAAATCTTATATTTATTTCTACTTATATCTTATTTTATAAAATTTGAATTAAAATTAAGAGAATTAGATTTCGTCAGAATTTTTTCCAAAATCAATTAAAATTTACTTATACATATATATATATATATATATATATATATATATATATATATATATATATAATTTTTATTCAACTTCTTTTTTAACAATCAAAAACTCAGAATTTATTCAGAGGTACGGAATAAAAAGTAAGAAATATGTGAGAAAACTATATGAGACTAATAAAGAAGTTGAACAAGATAAACGCAAGAAGCAGGAGGAAATAAAAGGAAGTCAAGAAAAAAGTGCACTCAGAGTGTGCTCACTCAATAACGGGAAAGTCACGGAAAATGAAATGAAAAATCTTGTCAACCTTCGGTCCTGATCCGCTTTAGTGGTAGGAAATAAAGAGGCGCTCCCCTTAAGTAGCCTATTCGTCTTTTCAAATCTTCCTCTCGACACTTGAATTGTTCCTCCATAGATTAACCTGACATACATTTCAAATTAGAAATCGTTCCGATATACTCATAATATTGTTCTTTCACGAAAATTGAATTTTCCCATCGTTTAATAAAGTTTACATTATTTTCTTATTTTTACAATCACTTGGACAATTTGAAAATATGATTACTACTGTTATATACAGCGAATTGACAAGTCTGCAACAAGATTATGGAAAGTGATATAAAAAGTAAATTTAAAAGGAAAAAGTAGCTTTAATATTATGAGAATTATTATTAAGTTAGAAATATTCTATGTAGAAGATTTTCAATACACTGATCTATTACGACTATAACTTAGTTTTGAAGCAATCAATGTACTTCGTATACGCCTTTTTCAATTGAATCGGTGAAAAAGGATATGTAAAGGAAAAGACGATTTATTACATTTAATTTATTTATTGCAAAAGAACTATATTTAAAATGTATTAATAAATAAAAAGTACTAAAAAATTGGAAACAATAAACATATTTATATAAGGGATTATATTGCATATGATGATAACTATATATGATGACTATAACTAATTTCAGCGCTTAATGTTTTTTTATTCACAAACATATTAATTTGAAAAATTTCAAATATTACAGCTAAGAAATTTTTTTAGATTGTTTACTAATATTTAATTTTCCATATCTTAAGCTTATTCAAAAAATATGACGTAAAAGTAAATAATGTTTTTTGAATATGAGATAATGACAAAATAATTTTACGATTAAAAGAGCTCGATTTTTCAAATACGAGGATATTTTACCCATGTATACTTGTGAGCAATAAACGAAATAATCAATAAAGTCAAAAAATGAAATCAATTCTTTTACATTACCGATTTCTAAATAAACATACAATAAAAAATTGAGTATTTCAAAAATTGAAATTGTTTTGGATCTGATTCTAATCGTAATTCTGTAATTAATACCCTGGTAGAAATCTAACAATTCCCAACAGGTTGGAAAGTAGTTACTAAATATTAATAATAGAATCAACTATCGTAGCTTAAACTAGGCAAAAATTCGAATGAAAAATGTGATTATTGTCAATAAAATTAAAAAAGAGGTAGAAATTAGGTTTAAAGCTGGAACCTTGTTTCTGGTTAGGAAATGAACATTTTGATTCGGAGGTAAGTTTCAATGACCACAATCGAAAAAATTAATATTTATACAATATTATGATATTATGTTGTTTATAGAATAAAAGAAGCATCATAAGAAACGTAAATAGTTTGAAAGAATTACAAAAGAATAATAAAGTCTGTTTTGGGAATGTGCCTTTGAAATATCAGAAATTGAACCTGATTTAGCATTAACTCTTATGAGAGACCCGCCGGAAATGAGATTTAAATCATTAATAGCTCATTAAAAAAATGAAAGATCCTATTCATAAATGAGTCGCATATTGATTATTCCCTAAATATTTTAATGATATCTTGAAAGTTAAGTGTCAATGGTAATTTTGAGGAAATATTTAAATAAAAAAACGGTCATATAGTGTGTTGCCGGAAGTACAATGTCTGCCGTACAGGCAAGCTGACAGACGACGTTCGACAAATCGACGCGCGCGCAAAATAGCATGAGATATATGAAGTATTATAACAAAAATTATTATATATATATAATAATTTCATGTCACTATTATTATAATAATATTATAGTTATTGTATAATTCTAAATAAGTATTGTCGAAGGATTTTTATAAATCAACATGGCTTTGAACATTTTATTATTTTAACTATGATAAACAACACATAAAAATACTTCCAACGTTAAGAATGAGAATTCAATTTCAAATAAATAATCATTTTCATTCTAATTATTAGTTAGAAAATTTAAATTGAAAGAATATAAAAGCTTTTTATTATTCAGAATTATTTGACAGAAAGCATTCTACACATTATATGTGTAAACGTCTACATCCGCTTAATCTTTCAGATAAAATAGTTTAGGTTATTTATAACAAATGTGCTCAAGACACTAGACTGATTTGAAAGCTACAGCTACCTAAAAAACGATTTAGAAAAGATAAGGTGATTGCATTCTATGGACAAATTGTTTTTTTTTTTTTTTTAAGATAGAAGATTTTGATGAAACTAGTTATTTAAGGGATTATTTTCTGTTAACAAAGCTCGAATACCGTTTTCCTTGTTCTCTGAAGCAGTTGAAATGAAGTTATCTTTATGAAGCAGCACTATTATGAAGCAGTGAAAGCAGTTATCATGAACTTATGTCTAGCACCATCAAAATTTCCTAACATTAACATTGTAGCCAGCGATACAAAAAAAACGCTGGATAGCATTTACAAAGTTAACCAATGGGTATTAATACCGTGAAAAGGAGACTGCGCGACCAGCCTAAGTTTCCAATGAAATGTTAATAGAAGATAACAAGGTTATAAATATTCGGGTTACAATATCACTTTACAATATTATCAATATGAAGCTAACAGATTGCATAATACGTGATGTATATATTTGGGAAGCTATAGCTATTATAAATATATAAGAAAATTAAGCTATTATGTAGCTTTGAGGCAGAATTTTTTGCATTTACAACGGAAAAAATATTAACTTTCATTCAATAAAATAATAAATCTTCTATAATATTAAAAGTAAATTTTTCTTCACTCTGTTTATAGTTCCCGTTTCTGAGAGTGATCCATTTCACTGCAACGCTGAATTTAACTTGCAACTGCACGTCCCTACCCTCCCTTTCTCTCTCTAGCTATCTCTACTACGACCGGAAGCGAGGGAAAGTGCGCCATTGTTAATTTGATTACCACGCGAACTACGGATCTTCGATGAAGCTCGTAATGTAATTTACCCAAAGCACCACCCTTTCGTTTATGCTGTGAGCTCTCGCCCATCTGTAGAATCCTCATCGTTATTATATACAGGGACTACAGTGTCGTATCAAATGGGGACTTGGAAGTGCTGAAGCATTGGGCCCGGATGCTAAAGGAGTCTCTGTACTTTTAAAAACTACACTACCAAAAATATTCGACTGTAATAGTCAGATATCAATTTAAGTCTTGCTTTAAATAAAGTGCTATATAAAATATTTTCAGATGATCAAGACCATACTTTTGCGATTCTCGAAATAGCAAACAGCACAATCACTACATGATGATGGCATACTGACACAGGCGTCCTTGATGTGATAGAAACTGAAGCAAAATACTAAACTATAATCTTAAAGCATATTATTGCAGTGATTTATGTTTCTGAATAGAACGACGAATTACCATTTTGTAACACAAATGAAATATTCGGTTCTCCTTACAATAGTACTATCATAGTATCTTAGAGCTGGTTTCTGATTTGAACCCTTTATGAAAACAACATATCTACACACAAATGCTCAAAAGGAGTGTAAA
This sequence comes from Sycobia sp. Sy_11, assembly GCA_018907035.1. Lineage (NCBI taxonomy): Eukaryota > Metazoa > Arthropoda > Insecta > Hymenoptera > Epichrysomallidae > Sycobia > Sycobia sp. Sy_11. Next base: position 992,017 of record JACCIC010000121.1, on the reverse strand, counting down.
GGATAAAGTATTCTAGCTGTCAATAACAATTTGGGAAGAATTTATACATTTAATGGTTAAAGAACGTTTGGAACACGTACAACGTAAAATCAAGCAAGACTACACATGACATCTCACTTGTTGATCAATTATCAGTTGCTTTTTTTCTTTCCATTTCTCACTAGATCGACATATATGTATGAGCGCTTTTTTGTTTTTGTTTTCTTTTGTAAATATATAGCCATAAAGGAATAGATTTCAAAGACTATATTATAAAATTACTAATTGAATTCGAGATTCATATAGCAAATTGGCGTGCTCAAACATATGATATCTTAAAAATATGCCTAGGTAATACAAAGGATTGCAAACATATTTCAAAGAGTTCAACCAAATTTGTTTATCTTCCATGTTGCGAGCATTCTTTAAATTTAGTAGGAAAGTGTAGTATGATCTTGTATACTCATGCATGAATTACATGTTTTTGTGTATTATAAGGTTTATATAAATTTTTATTGCTTCAATATTTAGATGATTTACCTTTAGTCCCAAAGATTCAGTTTTATCAGATACTATAGATGGTCATGCATAAAGGATTATTAAAGATTACGTCAATAATTTTTAAACGGTTTTTATACGTTTCATCAAAATATCTTATGACAACGAAGAAAAATCGAAAGTTAGACGTAGAGCAAGAAGCTTATTGAAAGGAATTGTAAAAGTGATAAAGGAAAGGATAATACAATATGTCCTATCATAATATTCAATTCGACGATTATCGATTGAAGGATACCAATTTTTCTAAATATTTATATAACATTTAGAGTTTTTATGAGTGTTCTTATTGCGAATCGTGAAAAAAGTCTTAAGAGACTATTTTTACTATCGAAAAGGGTTTACTCAAATCATTAAGATCCAATAATTTGATAAGCAAATTTACTAATCAAAAAGTAGAACAAAGGAGAATTAGATCTGTATTTTTATTTTTTCTTTGATTTAAATTAGAATAGATTTTTATTATTTAATTTAGTCAATTCTTTTATATAAAATCCTCTTCTTAACTATAGTTATTTCCACACACACACACTATAGAAATAACCTTAAAGGGGACTCGTCGTATTTTATTAACAAGTCCCGTACATAACGTTGCTTGATCCGGCACTTCAAATGTCGAACATGCTGTGCTTGGGTAAAAATACGCGACCGATGCACTGACTAAGCAAATGCACGTACAGTCAGCGTATAACATGTACACGCTTACACATACACACACGTGCACACACACACACACACACACACACACACACACACACACACACACACACACACACACACACACACACACACACACACACGCACACACACACGCACGGATGAAAGAAATCAGAAAGTGACTCCGATGCAGAGTCACATTCGAGCAGGAACATTCTCGATTGTGTTGTTTTCTAAAGATTCAGAATTTTCATACTTTTTGACGTATGATAATTGATAATAACCGTGACTGGTTATTTATAAAGTGAACAATAATAGTACAAGATAGTACCTGATAGTACGTATGAAATCCATAAGTGCTGTTTAATTTGGTATAGATCTGTCTCGATATTGAATCATTATTACGGACTCTCTATAACCAAAAGAAACTTCTGATTCTCTGGAATTTCGCGAATTGCATTTTTAAGATGAAGTATGACAATAGTTCATTTTATACTTTATTTTGAAAACAAGAGGTTTGTGACCCGAAGCCAAGTCCAGAAATGTGACGAGGTTGGTAAAGAAGTCTTTTCGTGCTAGCAGGTGCTAGATAAGGACTATATTTTTCCCCATGCGAAACGGAATCAAGCGGTGTAGGTACGATTTGTAGGTTAGAATGAGGAAAAATATCTTTTGTAAATTTCAAACTCCTGCATAAAAAAATAATTGTACAAACTATAAGAACGGTTTATAAAACCAAGAGAAAAATTCTTTTAGTCAAATTAGCTGAAGCATTTAGAACAATATATTTCCAGCATTGCGAAAAAAGACTCCGCAGGCACAATAAGATTCTATCAATATACTATTCGAATAGGATCTGAAGGATCGTTTAAATGCTGTTATTTGTGAACAGTTTTATTCTAAAATATAAAATATCTTGAAATGGAAATTCAATATCACCACAATATTTTTGTTAAAAATTATAGAGAACAATGGAATAAAGTGGTGTTCCCAATAGGTATGACTTAAAAGCGATCATCAAGGTTCTTTACTATTTATAATAATTTTTTTATTTTGAAACCTTTATTTTCAAATCTCAAATTGAATAACTTATAAAAATTATATTTTTGTAAAAATCACGGCACTGACAAATAAATATCAAATTATAGATACAAATTATTAAATTGATGAATAATTGAAATCTGCTGGGAACCACTATGTTTCTTTTGGGGTGCTCGTTTGTAAAATAAACATGTAGACATCTAGAACGTTTTGATATAAGTAAGTTGATCAATAAAATTTCTACTGGCGTTATTCTCCACAGAAAAAAAATTGCACAGTCAAGCGTTATCCGATAACTTTAGCAATTTTTTCTTTTCGTTGAAATGGTGAAAGCTGTTTTATTTTATTTATTTATTTTATAACGAACTAAACAGTCCTGTAATTGAGATCTACATTGAAATAAATTTACCGAGTTCAATGTCAACCACCGAAAATTATTATTATTTTGTAAAGTACCTCTGAAAAATTCGGTTAACGAAAATTGAAGTCAAGTCATTGATCAACCTTGACTTGAGAACTCAAGCCAGGCGCAGAAAGATGCATAGAAAAACACGAATGAACGGTTGCATTCGGGGAACATGATTTCGTACACTTGCTTATAGAATCATTATTCAGAATCTCCGACACAACCTCTCTCTCCCCCCACCATCCTATTCCAGTTATTTTTGGGGTCATCCCTCGTATTTTATCTCTAGATTATCCTACACGTAATTCGGGGATCTTTGAAAATCTACCATCTCCAATTCTCATATTTTTTTCTATTTTACTATTAATTAAAAGTTAATCAATTTATTTCATTTATCATCATTACAAAGTATGCATATGAAAAGTACAAAAAGAAGTTTTAGTATACCTCTCACTTTCGGAGGCGAATTTTCATCAAAGATAAAGTATTTTGCAAATATATTATACATTCAACAGGATGCGTTAATATATTTTTTTCACTACTTTATTAAACTAATAAAATAACGTTACAAAAGATATATAACTGCGTGTACGCGCTTAATTACGGATCAAGTAAAAAATATATTCTGATTATGGAGAGGAAATTGCATAAGTATTTGCGTAAGTATTTGCCAAAAATTTATGTTTTTTCATCTTGTTTATTGCGATCTTATGCATCGTCGTTGACTAAGTTTAATGATATCTAATCAGATTCAAATAATTTGTTCAAGATATAGTAAATAATCATTAAAATTTTTGAATATTAAAATTCTTTAATATTATATAGTTATGTACATATCTTTTCTAGTTTATCTTAAAAAAAACTTAACTGCTTTTTTGTAACGTCTCAGCACTAATTAACATGATTTTATCTGTAAAAATACTAACAAAAAAGAACTTTTAATAAAAATAAAATAGTTAGGCAAGTTTTATGTGTTCATTACATAGTAAGAATTCCAAAGACATCTTTTCACGTATATTATAAAAAATTTATATAAAATACTTTCCGAAAGTTCCAAATATATTAACACAAACAATATTGTATACTTAAATTAAAAATCAGTTCACTGATATAGTCAAATCTCCTACTGATTGTGATAAAGGGAAACATAAAAATATATGTTCATAGCATGTTGAGAAATTTACAACATATGAATATTATATGAATATTATATGAATTTTATATGAATTTTATAGACTCTTTAAATAAAATATTTTTCTAAATTCAGTAATATATTAAGACAAAAATACCTATATAATAATATATGTAATTATATTCTAAATCTTTTCATAGTAAAACAAAAAATGTTCATATACCAGAAGAATATTTATACAAAATATTTTTCTAAAATCTTCCAAAATAGATTAACAAAATATAAATTATACGCTACGTGCATTTTATATCCATCCCTATATATAAAAACATGTATAGTTTCACAAATATATATAAAACTCTAAAAAATAATAATAAATAAATAGTTTTAACAGAAATTCAGCTTATAAAGTAATGAGATCCTTTACCAATAGCCGAGTTTATTTTCACATCATTTTGTCCATGCATGGTCTAATAAAAAGAATTAATTATCTTGAATCATCGATGTTTTTAGGTGAACATTCTTCTATTTATTCTGATAATTCATTATTATTTTTAAAAAAAGCAGGTATGAATTTGCCAAGCCCGTTACCACAAAGCTTATGCTGTTTTTTTTAATAATTAATTTTTGCATGAAAAAATTTTACAGTCTATACCGTAATCTCAATAAATGAACCTTTATTGGTCAATAACTTTCAATCTTGTAACTACATACGTTTTAAATAGTCAAAAATATAAATACATTTGATTTATAGTTTATTATGAGTGAATTATAGATAACAGTTATATATAATAAGATATTATTTATTTATTTGAACAGATTATATAATATTTTGGTGCAGGATTGTGATTTCAGAGTTCAATTTTCATCGTCAAACAAATGGACAAACACTGGAACGGAGAAATCAGGGACTGATGAGATGAAATTGAGTCACATAGTAAAATACACATAGTAAAATATATACACATAATAAAATCTGTATTGAAAAAAATTTATACACATAGTAAAATCTGTATTACATTTATAGAATTTCAGTAATATTGATCAACCATGGTAATAAAGCTAATCCATTTATAAGTCTCATACATAATTTTGGACTCTATTATTTTTAAAATAAAATGAATTCGCATAAACTTTCGGTAGGTGATAAGCTATATTCATTTTTAAGGTTTTTCTTGTTTACAAATTATAACCAAAATACATCGTGGCTTCACATTCTTTCACATCACATAATAATGGTTTAAATATTTTACGAATATCATTCAAATTATCTCTTGTAAATACACTACATTCAGAATTATTTATAATCACTTTCCTATAAACAGAAATCTAAATCCCAATAATATGTTCTTACTTAACTAAAATATATTCTTATTTGAAGAAGTATTTTCTTTAAGATTAAAAAGTAATGCGTTTCTTTTGATTTAAAATGATAAAAACGTTTATAATATTATTTATGATATTTACTATACGCATAGTAAAGTCTATATTGCATTTATAGAATTTCAATAATATTGAACAATCATGGTAATAACGCATCTCCATTTATAAGTATCATACATGCTTTCGGTAGCTTTGTCGCTGACTATTATTTTTAAAATAAGATTCTAAAAAATTAAATAAATACTAGTTACATAAACTTTATTTATAAAAGACCATTTCTAAAAAAATAAGTACCTTTGATTCCTCGTCTAATAATGCAGACAAATAAAAGTCTAGCAACATTTTAAATAAGTGCATTTTAAAGCAATTTTCACGTCATTATCAGTTTTCAAACCATCACAAATAACTTCAAGTATTCAATGTCTGTGGTCTCTGTACTCAATTTCTGAACTATAATATAACTGTACGAATTCAGGTATAGTAAATAAGATGCAAAACTGGTTTAGCCATGAAAACTGTTTAAAGAGGTGAATATAAATGATTTAAATACTGCGTCACAAGTAATTAAGTCCGAGCAAGAAAAGTTGCAAGAAAGCCATTTAATTTTATATTTTTCAGAGATAATTTAGTATTTATAATTTCATTGCTCAATGAATCAATAAAATCGATCCATAATAATTTATCTTTGGAACTAAATCTTTAAAAAATGTTTAGTGGTTTATGGAAGATAAATATCAAAGTTTTGATATTAGATGCATTATTGTTCAAAACAACATATGGATAATATTAGGAGGCGAACTTAGTCTCCGACCATTTTTAACGGAAAAAGGACATTTCTAATGGAAAATGGATACATGTTAAATTAATCAAAATATTTTCCGTCATTTTTTACTACTTTTTCCGATCTTTCTAGCAATATGGCGATACCGTTACGAAAGAACGACGGCGGTTTCGAGCGATCCAATCATCCACAAATTCTCGCATTTCTTGAAAATGTCGGAAGTGCGTATCGACGAGATCGTGCTGCATCGATCTGAATAGGTAGTAATGAGAAGGCGCTATGTCTGTCGAGTACGCTGGATGTAGCAACACTTCCCATTCAAGCTCCAACAGGGTATTTTTGACGGCTTTCGCAACATGTGGCCAAGCGTTGTCATGCAAGAGAATAACTTTGCACTTATTGGAGGACATGTCGAAAAAACTATTTATCGCGATTCATTTTTCACTGATCAAAAGATTATAATGTTTACACAAATAATGGCACGTGTTAAATGGATGTTATTAGTAAATGCCAAAACTAAAAAATAAGTACTAGATCCGACATATCTGACTTTTCGTGCTACTTATATCGCCATCTACGCGTGAAGGTCGGAAACTAAGTTCGTCCCCTAATATGTTCAAAACTCAGATTCTCGAACTCGCCTTCGCGCTACCGCGCCACTTTAATTTAATTTGTTTTAACAAAAAACAAGATGATGAGTAATAATTTAACTTAGATTTATTGAAAAGTGATTCAAGTTATTTATTCCATGTACATACGTTTACTCCGAAAACATTGAAAAAATTCCAAAATTCTATGTATAAAGAGATATGTATTATATATATATATATATATATATATATATATATATATATATATATATATATATATAGAGAGAGAGAGAGAGAGAGAGAGAGATTTGAATACAGCATTTATTACAAGCAATTTATTATATGAATGGCTTAGTAATTAACTTTTTTATATACACATATTTGTACTTTTGATAAAAATAAATAACAGACTTTATATAGTGTATATATATATTTATAGAGGTGTATTATTTAAAAGTATAAAAGACGAATTGATTTCAAAATTAATTTTTTTATTATTTTTTATTATATGTTATTACGAAGACATATTATTGGTTAGATATACTAATGCATGAGACATACTCGTAACTATACCTATACAATTAAAAAATCAAGACATAGTCACAGGCTTTTCAAGAAGAAATTTCTCTTGGTATAATTTTAACTATTACAGACTCTGTGTCTTGCCCTCATATTCTCTTTAAATTCAGGTGAAAGAAGAGAATATCAGGAAAACTTTTGACAGATTTTACAAATGTCTACTAAATACTAACGTATACGTACTGTCTAAAGTAGCTATATATTTGATTAATATTATGAATAATTTAAACTTGTACGAGCCTTTTTCTATAGAATTATTTACCATTAGAACTATCTTTGATTTTTTCTTTACATAATGTTAATGATTATCATAGATTTTTGATCATTGGTCAAGACTATGACATTATTTTTATGAAATTAATTTTTTGAACTTGTAAAAGGTATATGAAAAAGGTCTCGTTATGACATTCATAATTTCAAAAGGAAGATTATAAATGCAATTATTTATTTTTATCGTGAATCTATATAGTAAAAATGCATGTACCTTTTCGAAACTTTTGAAAGCAGAATAATAAATATTATCGGACTCGTTAAAGTCTTATTTTGATAGGTAATATAATAATTTTTACCGTGACCTTTTCTATGTACCCAAGCATGCATATAAAATGTTATTAATAAATGTACAGTGATAAATTCATATTCTTTCACAGATTATATTTCCATTTAAATTATCAAAACGTTGGCAACTATTTATTTCAAAATGTTTTATAAGACTCCCAATGACGCTACTCAATTCTAAAATTCTACTATTAAAATCCTATCATATATATAAATGCTCGAACCACACAAGCGTTCAGCCCGGTGCGCGCTGAAAATATTCGTCGCTGGTACAGATTTATGTGCGCGCACCCTGACCCCCCTACTGTATAGCCAGAGGCACCGAGTCGCAGCGCAGCATATAATACATTTAATATATATATGTGTGTGTGTGTGTGTGTGTGTGTGTGTGTGTGTGTGCGTGCGTGCGTGCGTGCGTGCGTGCGTGCGCGCACATAAATCTGTACCAGCGGCGAGGCCGCAACGCCACTGACTTGCGGACCGCCATCCAGGACGGTCGCGCCGCATCAGGTGTATTACGCTGCATTACGCGCGCACACACACACACACATATATATATATATATATATATATATATATATATATATATATATATCTGCACGTACATAAGTATACAGGCTGCGCGAAAATAAAAATAAAAAAACCAACGCGTTACTCCTACCTAATCGCGCACCGCTCTAGTACATGTTTATATACATCAGGAGCGAAGAAGAACGGGAGGAGGGAGCTTAAAATTTTCACCTACACCCCTCCACGGCGGCTGTTTCAATCCATTTTTGCGTCGCTGGCTCTTATCGATATTATTGATTGCTGCTTTAACGGTTTCATAGGCGTATATCTATATACACTGTGAGAACGCTCAGTGATATAACAAAAATATAAATATATATAGTTATACATACTCCAGTCATCAGCAAAAATGTGAGTAAATTTTATGCTTTTATTCGACTTTTTTTCGAGATGTTTTTGTGTGCTGTTTTCTGCATTTAATATGGAAATTTTTTAATGCCACCGGAAATATATAGTAAAAAATTTAGCGTAGGAAAATGTATAACTCGAACAATGTCTCATTCAAATAGTATTTATGTCTTGGATTAGAAAATTCGAAATTAAAATTAATATATATATAATTATTATTTTAATAAGCTAGAAACTTGAAGAATCTGATGTATTCAATCGTTGATTGAATTTTCGAAGAAACAAGAGTATTATCATTTTTATGATTTATTATTTAATTCGCAAATCTTAAAAATAACGTTAAATATCGTTCGATTGTTTATTAATTTACACATTTTTAGTAATATCCAGTTAAACCAAGTTCTATATCATTATAAAAACCATAAGAAGTATTTAAGCGTCCGTGTGAAATATATCAAATTCTAATATATAGAGCAGCCGCAAACGAAATAATTTCCGAACGGTAGTAAAGTATCGTCTGCTTGTATATTCAGAATAGAATCTTATATCGAGCATCACCTACGTTTATATAATAATAATAAGAATAATAAGAATAAGAGCAACCATAACAATAACAACAAGAAGAATATGAATAATAATAATATATTATATAAATATCACATGCAAAATCATTGGTATTATTGACGGAGTGCACGTGCGACGATAACACTGTCACTTGTGCACGCATCGTCGGAGTTAAGTAAGCCCACGCGCTGCGGCCTTGGTCAAGTGGTATGTACACACACCCATACACACACACACACACACACACACACACACACACACACACACACACACACACACACACACACACACACACACACACACACACACACACACACACACACACACGCACACACGCACACGCACACGCACGCACGCACGCACATACACACACACGCACGCACACGCACGCACGCACATACACACACAATAATTTGTGAAAGTATATAGAAAAAAGAGGCACACTTGTCAAGTTAAGTATCATTGCCGTTGTCCGCATAAATAGATATATATATATGTATGTATGTATGTATACGACTGTATCATAATAATGGGTTTGAAAGCGCTGTGTCTGTGCGCGCGCATGTATAGTTATGCATATCATATATGCATGCGTGCCAGCTCTTATTAAGCATCGTTATTAGTTACACATCTGTTGATCTGTATTAATTTTTGTATTACATTTATGAGATTTTATACCAAGACCGCGTAACAGTTGTAAAAGAACCTCAAGAGTTAATCAAGGTTTTTTTTTTGCTTTCGATCCAACGATAGATATAGTTTGGTTACATAGCTTAGAACGATTGAGATCAAAGTATTTCGAAAATATTGAATTATGAATTAACTTATTAACTTATAGATATCGATTTATTGAGAATAGCCTTAGTAAACATTTATTTAAAACAAAGTTATGAAACAATGGGACCATAGGATGCGATTTTGTACAACAATGAATAAAATAATATTTTTAAACAAGTATTACAAAAGGATGTAAATGCTTGTCACGAGCTATAGAGTGATAAAAATTCGCAACATTTGTCAAAATTATTCGTTTTAACGTACATTAAATATCTATATTTATAGATTTATCCTTTTTATCCTTAATATACACAATTATTTACTTCACAATGTAAGTCTCCATTTCGAGAATTGCCTTTACCATAAGTGCGGGTCGTAAATGTACTTTGCAAGGATGCTGTAAATCAATTGAAGAAACTGCTAATAAATTGTATGGAAAAAAAACATAATTATAAACTCTCTTGCAAAATGGCTGTTTGTCTGATTTTAAATTTATCTTACATTTTTCCAAATCGTAAAATTCGAAAAAAGTATCATATCTCTGGTATGGTACTTTTATAGATTAATATGCAAGTAATTGACTGTGTAAATCTCTAATATGAAGTTTTACATTTGGTATCAGTTTTAGTAATCGGAAACTATTATTATTCAATATTATTGTTAACTGACCTTGTGTTTATTATAATGTTTAATAAATTGGCAAAACAGAATATTCAGGTTTTCTATAAATAAAAAACTGCAACAACGAATAAAAAGTATTGTTGACATTTTTTATCAATAATGTTGAACAAAACTGTGCTTTTGTAAAAATAAGTATATTTGAATAATTATAAACATTAGGTTTTGATATTTATAGATTATATTGCTGTTACTAACAAATTATGAATCAAAATTATAAGAATATTTAAATTTTTATTAGATATTATATTAATATTTTAAATCTCTAAAATATAGTTGTTATATAATTTTAATTCGTAATTGGTATTTCCGAATATTTCTGATGATCACAGATGTAAGTATAAGTGTTTAGAAACATTTCATACAATAGAAATTTCCCTTATATGCGTAATCTTTGCAATCCAGCTATTTATATTTTTTCTTACCATTAAAATAAATATATTCATGGTCAATCTAAAATTTATTACTAAATGTATAAGGCAAATAGTAAAATATTGAAATATTTGAACAAAAAAATATTGTATTACTGTAACGTATAACATAAATTGATAGCAAAAAACTTATGTTCTTGAATATTTATGTTAGGATATTCCCCAATTCCGACGGTTCGAGCAAAGATTGCTATCGGGATGATGCTCAATCTTATAATAAATTCTCAGAACGATCAGAATTTGATCACGGTTTCGGTAAAAAAATTTTTTTTCTCCGCTCCATTATTTAATGATAAAAATGCTATACTACAAGGCAAACATCTACATTCAGGATTTCAATGATGACATTCGCGTCGATCCGTGCTGCGATGCGTTTCAAATTTGTATATATAACGAATACTGAAAATATTATTTTAGCAGAGAATAACGAGTCACAATACTGCATATATATTTAGGAAACAGAAGATTCGTTTTAAAACGATGAATTAAATTCGGCACGCTTCGAAGAATCGGTTAAAAAATAAGGCAGAGCGTATATATGCCCCAATAGGTTTACCATGCGTATAGTTCAGAGGGAATCCCCTGCATATCATCGGTAACCGGTCTCGAGTAGAGGGGGGCGGTTCCCTAATAATATTTAGTCTTCTGACAACTGTATTTTTAGCTTTTTGCGGGTGAAATGTATGCGATGCGATGCGACGCAGCGATACGATTTGAACATTAAAATAGGAGAAAGATAAATTATATTCATCTGAAAAGCTTACGTGTCTTTTGTGAAAAACTATTAATAAATTTTATATAAATATTTTAACTTTTTTCTATTATAATTGAAATGTCCAAAGGAAAAACTTACATCGTTTCTGAAATGCAAGTGGCCTTTACTAAACTTACATTTTAATTACATCGTTATTTAATAAACAGTGGTATATCTAAAAACTGAACGACATTCTTTGAAACTAAAGCAGAAAAAAGTGTTAAAGTTTTACTAAATACAAAATTTATTTTAAAAACTATGAATTTTTGTCATTTGTTTAGAAAATACGGTTTTCTGTAATTTCTTACTAATACGTGCACTTTGATATTAGATACGCTTTTGAAACTTCTGGAGTTCATTGTATAGAGATCTATAATATCAGGAAAAGTTTTTTTGAGCAATTTTTTTTTATGTGGATTTAAAAGAAATTTATATTATTTTAAGTGAAAATTGATATACTATTTCAAGTTTAGATTTAAGAAATACACTTTAATTATAAAGTAGATGAGATGCTATCTTTTACATGATACGATTTTATACAAAAAATTTTCTAGCTTAAAAAATCTTGCATCTTATAAACTTCTGTGATTTGTTCATATAAATATTAGGAGTAATGTAAATCTTATTTTTCCTGGAAAAAGACTTCTAGCTTTTACAAGTATACAAATACAAAAATTACAAAATTAATTTAATTTTTGTATACAGTATCTCTTATTTGCTTGAGAGAAGTTACCGCTCATTTTAAATCTTATTCATATTAAAAACTCACAATATATTATCTTTAACATAAATGGAAAATTATTATTAAAACTTCAGTTAATCAATCACATAATATATTTTGCCATCGAAGACGCTTAATTGATTTTTATACTCTTTATTGAATTACAATAGAGTTATCAAATATACATAACTAACGACCAGCAATTAAAACGTTTAAGCAAATGGAAATTATTTTCAAAAAATTCTTTTTCGTAAATAACAAATCAATCGAAAAATTTAAAACAATATGAGATACAGCTATATGAAGTATGGACTGAAATATATTTAAATAGCATTTTATGCAGCTATAATTTAAAATGTATCTTCTTAGATTCAGGAAGAAATGGGAAATTGGAATTTGTGAGATGAAAGTTTTCTGAAGCTATTTTTAATGGAGTACATGAAAATATTAACAGCTTACATTTTGAAATAATTTTATATAATTTATTGAAGTAATTATTCATTGTTGAAGTCATTCTACTTCTTAAACAATATTTCGCCCATGACGTCATCGACCAAATTCCAAGTGAACATTTATGCATATACCAGATACGAATTTTAAAGGGAAAGTGAAAGATATTCTATTCAAAGTATTGGCCATTGTTTTCTCCACATTTTGACCAACTTTTGAACAATTTGTGAATATCACGCTAATAGAATTATTTGTCTTTTGAAGGAAATAAATCAGACACCCAGTTTTCGACTTTCTCGTAGTTGAAGTGCTGCTGAGTCATGTCCCACTGTTGAAAACAAGTGCTAGTTGGAAGAAGCAAATCTGGTGAATACGGTGGGCAGGGTAGCAGCTTTCGGCCAAGTACTTTGATTGTATTTAGGCCAGTTTAGTTTTGTCGTGACTTTTAGTGCATTCTGGCCATTTGTTATCAATGTATGATTCAAATGAATTATTTATTGTCGATAGCGATCAGCATTAACTATTTTACCAGGTTTTAGCAACTCCATTCTATGGAGTTATATATATTCTGCCACGCCATTCTAGTTTTTTCAAATATATAGCATTATTAGCATCCCCCGCCTCGGCTTCACCTGAGATAATAATTTGATTGATTTCATAAACAATTCAATAATATCTAAGTAAAAAGTACTCTATATATACAAATTTATGTCTCAATAAATAATTGACCGTAATTTACCAATCGTCACTTCTGTATAAAAAGCTGCTTCGATGTAGCGCCAACTTCAAAAAGATGATATTTTTCCGACCATTTTATACAATATATATATATATATATATATATATATATATATATATATATATATATATATATATATGCATATTATATATGGCTTTGATGGAGAAAATTGTACTTTCGAGTTCAAGCGGTAGCAAAAGATGTCCAAATGTCTTGAGACGACGTTTTCGAAGAATATCATGTCCGGACTATAGGAAATGTCTCGGGACGACTGCTATAGAGAGTTTTGTGTTGGGGACGTAGAATACAATGTCCAGGTATCCTGGGACGACTCTTATGGGGAGTGTTCGAATGATAGAATAAGAATCTCTTCATAGAAGTCGTACTGACATATCTGGATTTTGTTTCTCACCAACTGTACACGAAATTCTCCGTAGAAGTCGTTAAAAAACACCTGGAAATCGCATTCTATGATCCGAACATGAAACTCCCCGTAGAAGTTGTCCCGACATATCTAAACATCGTTTCCTACCAACTAAACACGATAGTCGCCGTAGAAGTCGTGTGGAAAGACCTAGATATCGTATTTTACCGTCCCAACACGAATCTTCCCATTGAAGCTGATTTCCTCATACCTGGATCCCTTTTTTTATTAAGTAAATACAATATTCCCCGTAGAAATCTCCCAGAGCCACCTGGACATTGCATTCTATCATCCGAACACCCAACTGCCTATAGAAATCGTTTTGAGACAACGGGATATCGTAATCAACCGCCTGTGCACGCCAATACAATAGTTGTCAGTATCATATGTACAATATAATATACATACAATATATGTATATATTATACACATACATACATATATATATACATATTTCGTATATTTCCGTTTTTTCAATTAAAAACTGAATATTTTCGTAGTGATGCCTACTGAAATTGAAGAAAAATGTTGGTATGCGCATAGCATATTTTTTAAACAGACGATGGATTTGCCTTTTTATGCAGAAGTGACGATATATTTTATTTACATATACATAGTTTCGTGGTTGTTAGTAAAGAACCCTATTTTGCCATCATTTCGTTTGTTCGAACAAAAAAAAATATAGTGACTTGTCACAATTCTGAATTTAATAGAATGTATAAAAATAAAAATATAATTTTTCGTCACAAACTATATCCAGTATGATTTGGCATACAGAACCATTTTATAAGAGAAGGAGAAAGAAAGACAAAGAGATATAGACAGAGAGAGAGAGAGAGAGAGAGAGAGAGAGAGAGAGAGAGAGAGAGAGAGAGAGAGAGAGAGAGAGAGAGATTTCCTCACGTAAGAGAAAATAAAATTTATAAAAATCAAAAGATATCCATAAGGTGTGAGAATAATGTCAGATTAACCTGAAGAACAAAAAAGGTAATACCGACTAACGTCACACCTCCTTTAGGATTCGAATCCCAAAGTTGGATATGAACATTTGTTTGAGCTGACCTGGTATTAATACTTTAAGCGGACTAATTTGAGTTGATGTTCGTGATTCAAGACGCACCTAGTGACCGCTGGTGAAGCTGATTGTTAAACCATTAAGTTATTGATGAACGTAAAATGATTTTCAATAAAAAAAAAAACCTTATGTCCTTCCCAAGATAATATAGAATCTATACGCCAAATTTCAGGACAATCAATTCAGTAGTTTTTTCGGTTATCGTGTACAAACAAAAACACGCTTTGTCTTTATAAATTAGTATGATACGATATGATATGATACGATATGATACGATATGATACGATATGATACGATATGATATGATATGATACGATATGATATGATATGATACGATATGATATGATATGATACGATATGATATGATATGATACGATATGATATGATACGATATGATACGATTTTCTAGTTTGGATCCATCTGGTTTTACAGTGCATGTTGAAAGTTGTCCCGGATTAACCCATTATTTTTTCCATTTAGAATTCTTGAAATACATTTATTTTTTATCTAACAATTTTCACTAATAATTTGATGCAAAATTGATTTTCTTTCGTATCTTTGAAGCAAACTTTCACAAGTGTTTTCTTTTTTTCCATTTGCCTTTTATTCGATTCATGTGGCATCTATTTTCCATACTTTTAAGTCATTTGCACGGTCAGAAATGTTTAAATTTCTACTAATTAAAACAAGGAGATATAGATACATTTATTCGCAATAAGTATAAGAAGTATCAAATATTCTAATAGCCTTATAAAAGGGAATTTTATATTTTCCTAAATTTAGCAACGGATCCGAACGAACCTCTAGATATAAAAAATTAAATTATTATTAATATCTTAATGAAATACACAAGGAAATCCAGAAGAATTTAATTAAATATTACGTTTCTTATTTGTTCTTTTAATTTTGTTATGTGATTCAGTCGTAAATATTCGAATCTCAGCTCCAGCCAGCATATATAATTATAGAGACTCTGAACAATAATTAGTATATTGTTCTCGCACGACATTTCCATCGATCAATTGAACGAGACGCTTATGATATGGTGAGCATTGTAGATATCGCGCAGTCGTTGCATATATTTAAACAAAATGCTGCGCTACTCTTCATGCTTCGCAAACACCGAACTATACACTCACACACGCACACGCGCACACACACGCACACGCGCACACACACGCGCGCACACACACACACACACACACACACACACACACACACACACACACACACACACACACACACACACACACACACACACACACACATTATACATTATACATTATACAATCATACACTGATACATACGCGCGCACACACAGCTTAAACAAAGCGCACTCGCTAGTATCGAAAAGTAAAGTCAATGGTTTTCTCGAAAACGGAGTCATGGCCATTCACTCGCGGTTCTTATACGCACAATCTCGCTCCTATATACCAGGAGGTAATTAGCTTCAGGCCGTCGAGGTGCTTTTCATTCGCGTTGGCTCATAATTCTCTCTCGCTCTCTCTCTCTATCTCTCTCTCGCTCTCTACATATAAAATGACTTTGAAACGCAAGTTTCACACTCTGTATATAATCCTCGCGCGATCAAAGAATTCCATGTACTAGGCCGTGTAATTCGTGTATACAAAAGCCGCGGAAATTTTCTACCCAGTCGCAGGTTTTTATGCGCGATAAGTCAATCCAATTATGCTTTCATATTCATTCGTATATATATATATATATATATATGTATCAGACCATTTAGGTAAAACGCAACTAATACTTTAATAATCAATTAAATAGTAGTGATTGTTGATTCCTTAGTCGTTTCTTTAGATATTGAAGAAGCCTTATCTTTTTTAACGACTATGTTAATTATCATTTTAACATTGAATTTTCATATAAATACTTTTATGATTGGAATATAATTAATGTATAATGACTACACAAGGAATCTATCAACAAAATGTGGAGTGTACTCGAAAAACATCAAAGTTCTATTTAGTCCAAACTAATGTAATGAAAACATACATATTTACGCAAAGGCAGAATATAAATTCTCTTCATTATTATACAACAAATCCCTTCTTAAATTATTGATATAATAATATAAAAACTTCCAAAATACTCTTTTCTGAGAGAGACCTGAATGAAAATATTATATATACTATTGTGTAGAAACATGAGTAAGACTTTATTTATAACTTTTGAAATCTTTATTTATTCTTCTAAATCTAATTCACCCCCCTCAAAATAATTTCCCCGGGTACAATGCGACTATGCCAACGCTTTTTCCAATTTTGAAAACATTTTTGCTATTCGTATTCCAGACTGGCCATCAGTTCCTTCCTCGATTCGGCATTTATTTCTTCTATCGAATCAAAACCGTGTTTCCGAAGTTCTCTTTTGAGTTTGCTGAACAGCCAGAAGTCACACGGTGGTAAATCAGGCAAGTACGGTTGTTACGAAACGATATTGGTTGAATTTTTGGCGAAATATTCACGTAAAATCAATGCAGTGTGAGCTGGTGCATTATTGTGATGCAAAAACCAAGAGTTGTGTTTCCATAAATCTGATATTTTGAGACGAAGAGCTTCATGTAAACGATGCATAACATTTAATATTCTTTGTTAACCGTTTGGCCGGTGGGATGGAATTTATAATGCACCACACCACGGTAATTGAAGAAAACAGTGAGCATAACCTTGATTTTTGAGCAACTTTGGCGTATTGTTTTTCGGTATTTGTTCTCCTTTGGCACGATATTCACTCGATTGATCAGTTGTTTCTGGATCGTAAGCGTAGACCTAAGTCTCATCTCCAGTTATTATGCGTTCCATCTTGTCCTGTTAGTCTGAAAGACCCATTTGAAATTCCAACAATATCAGCAAGCGCTCTAGTAGTCAATCGACGATTTTGCAGAACTAATTCTTTGATTTTGTCGACGCGTAGCCCATCAGTAGATGTTCTTGGCCGTCTTTGACGTGGTTCGTCTTCAACGCGTTCTCGACCTTCTTTAAACAATTTGTGCCAATCAAAAACACTTGCTCTTGACATTGACTTTTCACCAAAGACCTTTTGCAACATTCTGAATATTTCCGCGGTCGATATTTCATTTCATGCACAGAATTTAATGCTACTACTTTGCTGAATAATTTCAGACATTATAAAAATCGAAGTAACTTTTCTTTGTTCGCAAAACACAAGCATAACTGAATGACAAATGACGATAATTGCGTGAAAGTTGGTACAGAAAACTCTGACAGTACTACCGACTTAAAAATAAAAACATTTGTCCTAATCGATAAACCCGGGAAGTTTAAATTGAAAAATCTTATTCATATTTGTACATAGTATTATATATGTACAGAACTTTTGTCTCTATTTACTAAAGGTATAATTTTTGTGGCTAATAAAAAATTATTATAATCAGTATACAAATATCCTGAATTCTTCGGTTAAAATTAAAGAAAAATTGTATTCATACATTGGTTTTCTTAGAGAAGTATATACAATTTTTTAATACGTATTGTTTTCTTATAAAGTTAATATTTTTAACAAAATATGCTTAGCCTAAGAATTGAGGTTTTTTCAATCGTTAACAGAAAATTATGAGAAGGTCCTAAAAGCTATACATACAGGCTTCTCACGTTAGTAAAGAAATATAGTAAAAAAAGCATTGAATAAAAAAAATTATTTGAATAAAAAATGATATTTTCACAGAATTTTGATTCAATTTTGGCTACATCATCATTGAATGGATTTTTTAAAATGGCCATTTTCTTTTCGTTATAGCTTGTGAAACTCGTATAAAATAAGATGTTTTTTAATAAAAGGGAGGTAAAGAATTATCTTTTTTATTACGATGTATTTTTCATATCTTCTTTTGGATTCTGAACAAGCGTAATTCAAAACAGATCAAGAGATTTCTTCCAGCTAATGAAAATGAGTCAAAATGAATGAAAAAAGAAGTGAAAGTACTGAGGACTCGATATAACTATTGCCTGTCATGCAAACAATTCATTCGGAGGACATAATATTCTTAGGCAGTGGTTGAGCACGCTAGAGAGCTAGCAAGCGATAACGATTGAATAAAAATATTCAAATGTTACTGTACCAATAAATCAATATATATACGCTCAAATTATTATATGCAAGTGATCCAGCACAAGCCTCCACGTTGATTAACGGCCTGTATTTATTTAATTTTTTCAGCGACCCGATAATATAGCAATATGGACCCAAACGGTTTCAAAGACTTCTCCAAGGAAATGACAGACTTCATTGTGAATTATCTGGAAAACATTAGAGAAAGGTAAGACAACTAGCATTATTATTGTGTGCGACACGCCTTGAGCAAGATATACGCCCGCACGGCGCGTTATGCTCATGCTCATGCTCATGCGAGCATCCGTTAATGAAGATATATATATATATATATATATATATATATCTATTATATATATATATATATATATATATATATATATATATATATATATATATATAAGCATTTGGAATCAAGGCTTTTATGTGCGTATGTGTCTGTGGACAAGTGTAAAATACGTTTTGCCTATCGGACAGGAGAGTCGATCATATGTACCGCCGGTTGCGCACCCGCGTATAAATTGCGTCGGCTTTTTTTTTCTCCGAA
Organism: Sycobia sp. Sy_11; assembly: GCA_018907035.1. Classification (NCBI taxonomy): domain Eukaryota; kingdom Metazoa; phylum Arthropoda; class Insecta; order Hymenoptera; family Epichrysomallidae; genus Sycobia; species Sycobia sp. Sy_11. The sequence goes on along the minus strand of JACCIC010000121.1, from coordinate 972,188 downwards.
GGTGAAACATTCGAGTGCGCGCGCAATGGAGGGAAAGGAGATCGAGAGCCTTGGCAATAAATTCGTATCGTATAGACGAATAAATATATATATATATATATATATATATATATATATATATATATATATAAAATCGTGTAAATCGGTTTCACGCGGTCGACGAGCGTTTTGTATACACTTATAATTGTTTCATAAGTTCGATATGTTGGTCAATGGCCCCTGATTTCGATATTCTCGCCTGTTGCATTAAACACCTAACAATGAAGCGAAAAGCAGCGTTTTGCTTATATTTGATTTTGAAATAAGATTAATCTATATAGGGCATCTGCATCACTATACTTTATTCTATAGCTCAATGTATATATTTTCTAAATTCACTTTGATCCTAGTTGTGATAATAACTGATAGCTTGTATTGTGTACGTAAGATTGGACAATATTTTGTTCCCGCATAATATATTAGAAAAAATTATTTTCTACCCGAAGCATTCAATTCTATGTTATATAAAAGTTTGTCGTATTATTGCATTTTATTAGGATAAAATCTATCGCTTATATAATAAATTACTTTTTTATAAATTTTATTTAACAACTCATGTATCATTTTGTGTGTTTTGAAAATTTCTGTTATTTATGCTAAGAATAAAAATGATTGAGAAATTTAAAGAATCCATTTTAATGCTATAAAATATGTATAATTGTACTGATTTTAGATAATTTAATATTACTTATATAAATTAGGAACTTTGAACTTTACTGGATCTACTATCCGGAGATATGATTATTAATTAATAATAATAATAATAATAACTACGACACTTCCATTGTTTGTTTGTACTATCCTTTATAGATATTTTAAAATATAAAAAAGAAGAAAAATTAAATTAATTTTCATTTTGCCTTAGATTTCCAGTTAGGTTCATCATTCAGACGTCGAGTGACCTATTCTTAGACGTACAACACTATAACGTAGAACGAAAATCTAATATATTGAAAACTACTTATTTCACTTGTGGATTTGATACACGAATAGAAATTATCTCATATTTTCGTATAATCACTATGAAAAGAATATGGAATTAAAACAGTTGAAACAAAAAAAAAGAAATTAAAAAATCATTTTAAAAAATGTTTAATGCAAATCTATTATGAATTAACAAAAAAACTTTTTATTAACAAATTTAATTTATTTAAAGACATATAAAAGAATTTACATATTTGAATAGACAATTTTTTTGTTGCTATCTAGGCCAGTCTTGCCAAGTGTACAGCCTGGATACATGAAACCCTTACTTCCGGAGGAGGCACCGCAACATCCCGAAGATTGGCAAAACATTATGAACGATCTCGAAAGAGTTATTATGCCTGGAGTAAGCATTTTTTTATTAAGAATATATTATAGCTATATTGATATATTCATTTGAAAAAGATTAAATTTTTTATTAAATAAACATATTTCAAAATCTTCTCAAAGAAGTTATTTTTATATTATATTTCTCAATTCAGATATCTTTCTATAATTTTTTATTATATCAAATTACAAATAGTTTATATTTATTTTCCTTTCATTAAATAATAAATTTCTAGTAATTCATTATGAGCATTCAGATATTATATGGATATATGCTTATTTAATAAGAGTAAAAAATCGTTTTTCCCGGCTATTTGTAGAAATTTATTGTAGGTAGATGTAAACATATCCTGTAGGTAATCTTGTTAATGCGGCTCAACTTGATAAGAAAATTTCTAGTCTATTTAAACAAAACTAATACGATGTACAAGATAGTAATATAGAAACATTAATATTTATAAGCATTAAAAACGTTATCAATATTAATGAGCTATGGTCGCTTGCATAATGTTTCGCAAGTAAACACAATTTTTAAACAAGATAAATAAAACTTAATCAAATCTCCACTTCAACCAAATGCGCATATGAAAATAAAATAAAAATAATTTGTTGTTAAAAAAAGAAATACGAATGTTTTACTGATAGAATTGAGGAATTCCGCGAGTTGCTCCCAGCGAATTTTTCACAAACAAGCTATTGCATTATTAATGTTTTTGCTTTCAGGTAACGCACTGGCATAGTCCGAAATTCCATGCGTACTTCCCCACCGCCCAGTCTTATCCATCTATAGTTGCTGACATGTTGAGCAGCGGTATCGCTTGCATAGGATTTTCCTGGGTAAGCATGCTCCGAAAATTAGAGGGAAGATTCCTATATTTCGAGTGCACCGCCTTAAGTTGATAATAACAATTTGATTGACGTGTGACTTGTACAGATCGCAAGCCCAGCCTGCACGGAACTCGAAGTGATAATGCTCGATTGGCTGGGAAAGATGCTTGACTTACCGAAGGAGTTTTTGGGCTGTAGTGGGGGAAAGGGAGGGGGCGTTATTCAGGTGAGAAAGACTCTAGCGAAATCATTATGAATTCATTATTAAAAAAAAGTAAAGAATAATTATTAAAAAAAAAGAAACAGTTGCCTTCTATATTATCCAGATATTTGCACCAAATGCCTCTTTTCATTATGAGGAGAGAAAAATTCGAAGCCATTTTAATTATTGAGATTAAGAGCTTCTATACAAGTATTATTAATTATCGGTTTTAATAGGGAACTGCAAGTGAAGCAACTTTTGTGGCTCTCTTAGGTGCAAAAGTTAAGAAAATTCAACAAACAAAGGAACATCATCCGGAATGGACAGACAATGAAATTGTCGGGAAACTGGTCGCATATGCATCCGGTAAGTTCCACGAAATGCAGTAACGGACTTTCTACAGATTTTGAAAAATTCTTGCGATTTGGAACAAATGTTAGAAATCAATATATCTAAAAATAGTATAAATTAAATGCAATTATTGCAATAATGTTTTAATTATTCAATTAACCTTATAAATTATAAAATATATTATAAAAAAGACTGTATGATTTACAGATACATCTAAGAACCGAACAACTGACACTGTTTTTACTAGTTCATTCTAAATACACCTAAATAGTGTGAAATAAAATCCATGATTTTAAAAAATAATTGAAATTAATTATACTAAAATAAACAAATAAAAAAATGGCTCTGTAAAAAGTATAAAATAAAAAATATAAATAATACATAAATGTAAAAAATACTTAAAATAATATCTAAATTCACACAAATCTTCTCGAATTCAAAGGCGTACGATCGTTTACTCAATAATATTCAGAAAAATTCAAATATTAGTTAATAAAGACTACAATCGATTCGATGCAATATTTAGTTTTAAATTGCAATATTTTGGAACAATATACCTTATTTATTTTTGTTATACTTTTTAATACAATTCAATTTTTCAGTAAAATTTTTTAATATTGCTTTTTATTTTTTATACTCCATTTTTGGTGAAAAAGTTGTTTATTATTATTATTAATTGCCTACTACAATGATAATAACGCTGAAATGATAGATCTATGGATCTGTAATATCAAATTTAGATTCCATAAAATTTACTTATAAAATTTGTGTACTAGTATACATATCTAAAATTAGATTAATTTGTAATTTACACAAATTTCTTTTATATGAAATACTTTATTATAAGGCACAGCTGGGATGATTTGTAATTATTATATGAGTCTAGAGTCAAATTTAATTCTGTACAAATGCGACTGAATAATTTTATACTTTTGAATTGTAGAGATAAGTTAGTGACCTTTATAACCTTTATAAAAGTTAGTGACCTTTATAATTTTCTACAATTTAATCTTATAATTCTAAAAAATGTTAAGAGTTTCTTAAATAACAGTTTCTTTTCATTCCTGAAGCAAGGTGCACACAAATCATGAAGTTACAAATAGTCTCACTTGAAAGTGTTTATAACAGAGCTTATGCACATTTTAACAATAAAGCCTCAAACTCAAAGCGTGAAATCAGACACATAAACGAGATAAAAATTTTTAAGCGACCATTAAACTTGTTTCGCCCAGTAAGAAATAAAGAAAGAGAGGGAGAAAAAGGAAGAGAGGAAGAAAGAAGGAGAGAGAGAGAGAGAGAGAGAGAGAGAGAGAGAGAGAGAGAGAGAGAGAGTGAGTGAGTGGGCAGGGAGAAGGCAGGGAGGGGGAGAAAGAGTAAAGGAGAGAAGGTAACAGTTCGACTGGGGTATATAGTCGCTGGCTTATAAAAGGTAAAAGGAGGAAAATCAGAGGAAGGGGGGGGCAGACGCAGGCAGGAATGGAGACGGGCAGTCGGGCCGTTGCAGCAACGTGACGTTGAAGCACTTCATCAAGCAGCACTTTATCGTCATGGCAACGCGTAATAACCACTCGACTTACCCGAGATCAACTTCTACCCCCCCTCCCCGTCCTCTTTCTCGCGCTCTTTCTCGCTCTCGCTATACTTCCACTCAACGGCCAGTGCGCTCGCACAATGAATCGGAAAAGTTATATTGGGGGTCTGTCTCGCCCTCCCCCTACCCTTTGGATTTTGCGTACGCTTACTGATTTTCAACAAATCTGTAGTGAGTGTGTGGTATTCTTCAATTTCCCGATATAATACTTGATGGATTGTGGATGCGTGTCTTTATTTTCCAAATGAATTTCTTAATTCTCCTTCCGCGTAATGGCAATTACTTCATCATCCGGGGGGACCTTGATTTTTCTTTTTTTTCTCTTTTTCCAATTCTCTTAAGTAAGTGCAGCGGCAAATCTACTATGTGGCAACTTATGAGAGTAGCATTTTGAAATCCTAATCTACTTAAATATCTATTAAATTATTTAACCTTACGAATTATTTCTGCATTAGTGAATTTAAATTATATAAAGGTTTGAATCAAACATATATAAGTAATAAATAGTTTTTCTTAAATTAATTTGTATATATTAGTTAATAAAAATACTTTAATTTGGAAATTACTTTAATCTTTAATCAATAAGAATTTAGAAAATATGTATAGCATATTTGTTATTATGAATATTAATATGCACAATATTTAGCTAATTGAATCACTTATTTAAATTGGCGCAACGAGAAAGGTTCTCTATCTGCAATTTTTTTTAAAATCCATAAAACGTCTTTCTTGTTCTTTATTCAAATAATTCATAAATCACAAAGAAAAGGAACTAAAATTGCAGTGGAATGTTTCCATCCATTAAGTATTATACTAATTAGCCTTGAAACGATGCATTAAGAATTGATATAATCCATATAAAAATATGCATACTAATCATAATCACATACCTTCATTTTATTCACATAAAACTATACAGCTTTTATGCATTTTTAATTTGCGTACAATTCTGGTAAAAAGCAAAGAATTTCACGCAGTTATAAGAAACTTTTTATTTCAGCCCAAGCTCACAGTTCAGTTGAACGGGCTGGCTTATTGGGTGGCATTAAATTGAGATTCCTCGAGACTGATTCGAAGCACCAGCTCCGTGGTGAAACGCTGGCCGACGCCATTAGAGTTGATAAAGAGAAGGGGCTTATACCATTTTACGTAAGATTAATTTTTAAGCAATTTCAAAAATAAATCTATATATAGTCTTATTTTTTAAAAATGGCACCGCCCCACTTACACTGATCAATTTGGCAGGTCGTTGCTACGCTTGGCACCACCAGCTCTTGTACTTTCGACCGCGTCGATGAATTGGGACCGATTTGTAACGGCGAGGAAGTTTGGCTGCATATAGATGCCGCATACGCTGGTTAGTATTGCATAAAAACTGATTATGTCATTTGTGCTCGATGTTGAGAATATTGTTTTAACAAAGTATCTGCGCGGAGGAACATTGTCTGAGAAAAATTACTATAATGTAGAAAAGACAGCTTCGACCCACGAGAAATCATTCTACAGGTCTAACAATAATTATTAAATGTATCTTACTGTTAGTTTTAACATCATATGAACTAAAAATTAATAAATTAATTCATATTTCATAACTAAATATAACTATTGCAACATTTCCATAATTTAAGTTTGTTTCCTTATTAATCGTAAACAAGTAATTTTTGATAAAAAATGTTTCTAAGTAACCGGAAGACCGTAAGTTTCAAGATTTTCGATTAATTTGAGTATTGGTAAAAATACAGTATACCATACTCAGGCATATCTAAATTTTTTAAATAACAGAATATACAATACTATTTCACGAATTATTATAATTAGCCAACTGTATTTTAGTATGTGATTTTTGTACTATATATATAATTAATTTTTACTTTTAGGCTCGGCCTTTATATGTCCGGAATTTCGTTATCTGATGAAAGGTATAGAGAGAGCGGATTCCTTCAATTTTAATCCGCACAAGTGGATGTTGGTTAATTTCGATTGCTCACCCCTGTGGCTTAAAGACGCCACCTATGTTATTAATGCTTTTAACGTTGATCCTCTATACCTTAAGTACGACATGCAGGGTTCGGCGCCAGACTACAGAGTACGTATTTCTGTTCTCATTACATTATAATCGATTTACTCGACACGAAAGCTACCGTGAAAGCAAATTTTTACACAATTCACGGCATAATAAATATTGCGAGATATTAGTCATATATTATATATATTTAATGTTCCGCAGCATTGGCAAATTCCGCTGGGCAGAAGATTCAGATCTTTGAAGCTCTGGTTCGTCCTACGGTTGTACGGGGTGGAAAATCTTCAGAAGTTCATAAGGAATCACGTAGCCTTGGCACACGAGTTCGAATCAACACTCTCGTTAGATCCGCGATTCGAAGTCGTCGAGGAAGTTATCCTTGGTCTCGTTTGCTTCAGACTGAAGGTAAAGGTTTTGCTTCACTGAACAATCCATTTTTCCAGGAAATGAAAAATGCATTTAATATAATGAAAAACTAATTACTTAACCATGTGTTTATTCAAATGGACCTTTCTTCGCTTTATTTTTAAATAAATTTTGTATCAAAATAACATATTTCTATTTGATCATTATCTATTATAGTTATTCATGTGTTGGAAAATGGTGTGTCTTCTCAGTACTTAAAATATATGTTGCATAGTTTAAGTGTATAATATGCATCAGGTTCCAAAACATATAATTTAATCTGGAATTCGAGCTATTTTCATTCACATTAATATTTTTGTAATTTTTAAAGAAATTTAAATAATTAACGAAAAAATATTCAAATGATTCCAACATCTTACTTCAATCTTTCAATAAATTAAAATACATAAGATTATATTTGAATACAAAAAAGTAATAAATATGAATACTATATACCTCACTAGAGCTTTAATTATTATATTCAATGCATTAATCACTACAAATATTTAATTTTTTAGAATTTCACAATTCAATGATAAAAAAAATTTAAGAAACAATATAATGACAACTAATAATCAAAATTTAAATATGTTAATAAATTCATAGTATTAATACACTTACGCATTCATATTCATTTATATAAAATTAAATATATTCTTAAACCAACCTGCTAGTCTGTGATATATTTCAATATTATCGACGGATCGCATTTTATATTATACACTAAATATTACATTCTGAGCTTCTATACATTAGACATACGCCATATGTCTTATTATTATGCATTGTTTCAATCTAGAAATAAATATATTTTAAAAAATTCTTAAAGCTTGTTAAAATAATTTCAGAATTATAATCGAATTCTGCAGATCATTAAAATTGTAATTATATTCACATAATGTTTTATGATAATTGACATCATCATTTATATATCTATAAATCGTCAAAAAGCAATTTTTAACAAAGTAAACAAATTGATTGAAAAACATGTTTTGATGTTGTATAAATGAATACGAATACTTAAATCTATTAACACTATAAATTTATTAGAATATTTAATATTTTACTATTAGCTTTATTATTGTTTCATTTTTTTATCAATAAATTGTAAAATTTTGAAACCTGAAATTTTCGAAATCATTGATATATTAACTATAACAATTTAAGATACAGTAAGTTATTCATTATTCATACTTATTTATTTTTTGCATTCAAGCATTAATGCAGTTTAATTTATTGAATATTGATGTATGTATTTAGAATTATCTAAATCTCTTTTTTGCTAATTATTTAAATTTCTGAAGATGATTACAAAAACATAATTTGATTCGAAATAATTATATTTTTATAGAGGATTATTTGTTTGAAAACATCGTGAATAATATGCTACTAAGCTAGGAAAAATGTATTTGAAGTAGCGAGAAGATATTTTTATTTATAGTAGCGACAAGTATTTATTTAAAAATAAGAAGGAAGGTCTATTTAATTAAAAAAATTCATGAGATATTTAGTTTCTTATTATATTAAATAAATTTTTTACCTGCTGCATAAAATTGCTTATTCGGTGAGATGAGCCTCCCCTAGTTAGTACAACCTGCTCTGTTAAAAACTACTTGAAAATTGAATAACTTTCTATAATGCGTAGGAACTGATAATTCAGTTACTCTGTGATTTAAAAAAATTACTAATTTATGAGTGATCTTGTCTTTCTAATTATATAGACAGAAAACTGTATTTATCGGAAGATATATTAGCAAGAGATCATCTCCCATGTTAATACGGTCAATTCCTATCTTTCACGTAAATTTTACCAAATGTATTTGTTATAACGTTAAAAAAATTTAGCGCAAAAGATGTCCTATAGTAATGAGTCTGTTACGTGTAATGCCCATGATCTGAAAATAATGCTCTTCTTCTTTTGGCACAATTGATCTAATAATCGTACCTAGAAGCTTAAGAGGATGCCAGAGTAAGCTTTAACCGTCATAAGGCCGCGAAACATGACAAAGTTGTGACAATTATTTTTCACAATATAACAATTTATATAATTCAATAGTGAAAAACGGTTGCTTAGTGAGGCTAACGTCACAATAAATAAATGTGAAATTCGGCTCTATGCGATGGGTATCGACGACATGTGTAGACAGCAACAAACTGTGATATTCTAAAATACTAGCATAAAAATTTACTTATTATCCGACCTTATGACTGTCAGATTCGACTCCGACATCCCGCTAAGTTCAATTGTTTTCTAGGTATTTAGAATTATGAGAAATAATTAGGTGTTATGAAAAACAAAATATTATCTTTTCTCAATTTTTTTGCTATAGTACATAGTTCATTTTAGAATACGTGCTAATCGTGTTTTTCTTTTTTTCGCAATTATACCTCAATTTTTATGTGCGTATATATACGAGGGTGGTTTGATAAGTTCGTGACTTTTAAATGAAAAAACAATTTATTTAAACAATTTTTTTTTATTTTTCAATATAGTCCCCTCCCAACTCGATACATTTATTCCAGCGGTATTCAATCATTTTTAAGTCTTCCAAAAAGTAACTTTTATCGAAATCCTCAAAATAATCATTTATGGCAGTCATAATCTCTTCATTCGATAATGATCTTTTACCACCAAGCCAAGTTTTCAAGTTTGGAAATAGAAAATAATCGGACGGTGCTAAATCTGGAGAATAAGGTGGGTGAGGAAGTAATTCGTAACGTAATTCTGCTAATTTGACTGTTGCTATAGCACTCGTGTGAACTGGTACATTGTCGCTTTTTCTTCAGTATGGCTTCAAATCTATCCAATAATGAAGCATAATACTGTCCTGTAATTTTATTTCCCTTCTGTCAGTAATCGATTAGTATTACGTCCCGTGAGACCCAAAAAACTGTGACCACGACCTTACCGGCTCTTGGAACAGTTTTTGCTTTTTTTGGAGCAGGTTTTCCATGTTCAGTCTACATTTTTGACTGCCGTTTCGTTTCTGGCGTATAGTGATGAATCCATGTTTCATCAACAGTAACATAACGGTACAAAAATTTGGTTGGATTACGCTGAAACATGTCCAAACATTGTTTAGATGGAACAATGCGTGACCGTTTATTGTCGACTGTGAGCAAACGCGACACCTATCTTGCAGATAGTTTTCTCATATTCAAAATTTCATGCAAAATATGAAATACGCGTTCAGTCAAAATTCCTACACTGTTACTAATTTCGCGTATTTTTAATCGACGATCTTCGAGTATGATATTATGGATTTTATTGGCCATACCATGATTAGTCACCTCTTTTGGACGGCCAGAACGCTCAGCATCACTTGTATTTATTCTACCACAACGAAATTCAGTAGACCACTTGTGAATCATTCCATGTGATGGAGCAGAGTCCTTATAATATTTTTTAAGCTTTTCTTCAGTTTCCTTAATTGTTTTTCCACGCAGAAAGCAATGTTTAATAACCATTCAAAATTTGTTTTTTTCCATGCTTTTGTAAAAGCAATGGAACACTAAATTTTAAAGACTATCAAAAATTTTCTAACCAACGTATTGACTTGAAACTTTGTATACCTACTTGTATGAGATGATAGTCTCTTAGAGTAGTAAAATATTTACGATAACAGCGCCACCTTTCGAGAAGTCACGCGGACTTATCAAACCACCCTCATATATATATATATATATATATATATATATATATATATATATATATATTGAATTTTTATTATATATAGTAGGTGGAATGTTAAAATAAAGATACACGAAATAATCTTTTAACATGAACTTTATTTCAAACGAGGAAAGAAAAGACGTCTGTTCAAACGAAAGGACAACGCAAAACTAAACTGCAGTACTCGAAATTGAAAACTCTGCAAGCCCTTGTGAGAAACATAAAACTTATAAAAACACATCAGGCATCTAAGCAATAAAATCATAAAGCATTTGCCGCGCAGGGCAGCAAAGACGCAGATCGTAATAAGACCCAGTGGACACATATGTTTACATCCTTTTACGATACTCTCCAATATTTAGTTTCAAGTATTTTTTGCTTTATTATTTATAGAAGGCTAATATAATCTAACAATATATATATATATATATATATATATATATATATTGTTACATGTATTCAAGTAAATTGTAGAAATGTTTGTATAGGGCTTGAGTTTCTCATATATATATATATATATATATATATATATATATATATATATATATATATATATATAAGATCATATATATTCCGCAATTTAGTTGGATATTTTTAACAGTACATAATACATCTATAAATAAATATAATTAAATAATTGACCTTGAAATGTTTACAAAAAAGGGCTCAAATGAACTGAACGAGCAGCTATTGAAGTGCATAAACGGCGCAGGCAATATTCACTTGGTCCCGTCCAAGATCAAGGACACTTACTTCCTGCGCCTGGCAATCTGCTCGCGCTTCTCCGAGAGCAAGGATATACAGTACTCCTGGCGCGAAATCAAGGAGCGCGCCGACGAGATCTTGATGGAAGAAGGCCAGTCGGGCAGTAAGAAGTGATGGCGCGCTCGCGTAACACGGGGCTGCAGGACCCGTCTAGCGCCAGCCGTGACCTGCAACCAATCCTAGGAAATGTTTGCAGTCGTCTGATCGGCGATGTTATACTATTTTTGTCTCACAGTGTCTCCTTCTTCGACTTCTTCTTCTTCTTCTTCTCGATCTTCTTCTGCTTATTCATCTTCTCTTCTTCTCTTTCACTTTATCTACTCCTTTTATTCTCATACCACTTCTATTTCGTTATGCGAAACTCTGCATCTTTTTGCTTTTAACTACATCGCCAGGCGAGTTCCAACGAAGCTACAAATACACAAAAGATTCCTTTGGGACTCTGCTTTGAACGAATCTTTATTATTCTTCGCTCAATTTTCGCGCGAATGTAGTTTACCAAGTGCCAAAACATTTACTATTTTCTTTAATTTATAATAAAATGCTTTTATTGTTTTTAATTTTTTTTTTTTACCAATACTTTCAGTACATCTTCCTTTTATTAAATATGTTAAAGCTTTATTTCTATTTTTATTATTCATTTTTATCAATATTTTCATAAATACTTTTTATAATGTAATATATGTTTCATAAGTAATAGAAATATTTCAAAGTTTAAGAAAATCGTATATGATCTTAAAGTAGAATCGTAAATGCATTTTCGATCAGTTATAGGAAAAGCTTGATAAAGAAATTATGTTATAAAACTTCAATAAATTAATTTTTTATGTAAAATTAATTTTTTTATAGATTTTATAATTATGAATCTAGTTAAACCATTAGATTCAAATTATCAATTAGATTCAATTTTATATATTTCATGGACTTTACAATATTGAGCCATAAAAAATATTTGCAATTTTTTTCTTAAAAAATTAATGCTTTTTACTTAGAATAAAAGTGCTAATTGTACCGAAATTTTCGAAAAATCATATTTTAAAAAAGAATGCTTTCTTTACTCAATCACATTGATTGAATCGTTAAAAAAAGAATAAAATAGAAAATTATAAAAGTAAAACTTTTTTTATTTTGAAATATTCCATTATATTTTACTACTGTCTCATTGAATGTAATAAGTATTATTATGTAATTCGAAATTTATAGAAAAATTACTGACACTTGTTAAACTATGCAAAAAATGGTAATCATGTTGTAGCTTATTCTCTTGTATAATGAATGTATAGTAATAATTAATCGAATTTTCGGTGTTATAAGTCATCGAAAGAGAAATTTATTTTAATTAATTGCTTAAACAAGAGAGTTTTCTCGAATGTATTAATTTTGTAAAATATTAAAAGGAACTTAGTGTAAAAATTTACGTGTAATATGCAATGGAGTCCCATGCTTAATATTGTAAAGCGACTGCGCAAGTCTCAGTTGCTCGTCATATTGAACTCCGTATATATTAATTGCAAAAAATATTTTCTCCCCTCTAATTAATCTGTACGGGCCGTGTGAGAAATTATATTTTCTCGAGGCTTACAAAAGTACTGCAGCTGGGACAATAATAGACATAGGAGTATAGAGCTGAGTTCAAATGTATGTACTCGAAAGTGTTAATAATGGGACCAACCGAAAATATGCAAAAAAAATCGTACCTGTTACAACAATGTCCTTGTTCTTTTTATATATGTTTACATATGCCAGGAAAGAGGATTTTCCGCATTTTTATATTTGCAATTTATTTAATGGCAACAGCATTTATTTAAATAAAATGTATATTGATTTTAGTTATGAGACTATGCAGTGCTGTTTTAAAGATTATTTTATAAAGTATGTTGTTCAATGGCATTTGATAAAGCAGCGAAGCTTTTTTTCCTTTTGAATGCCAAAATTTTCATGAACGAAAAATAAAGAACTATAAAATTGCACAATTAGGACATACAAAATATCAATGTAAAAATTATACATATTCTTTAAAAGTAAATCAGTGAACGTATACATTATCGTGATCGGTATATATATATAATTCAAACTCATCCACTGCGAATCAGTGAATAATTATGTAGATTGTATCAGTGAATTTGCAATTCATTTTTATTTTTTCAGTGAATTCAATAGATGCCTTTATTTTTAAAAATAGATGATTTAATTATTATTATCTAGCTTGTATGCCAACGGACATCAATCTTTGTCATACACGGAAAACTTAAATAATGGACCTTGTATTACTTAACAATTTAATATAAGATAATAATTAAGTTACTGATAGTCAGTCGAAAAAAAATTGTTTCACAGTAAAAAATTTACTAATTTATTTTTAGAGAAATAGAATAAAGAATTTAAATAATAAAAATTTCTATACAAGAATCATGCAAATTATATTAAGTCGTGTTAATATTTTAATTAATACATTTGCTATACACACATACACACACTCAATTCTTGTTAAACGCTCATAATATTTTAATGTATAAAATGACCGACCAATGAGATTGATAAGTAAAATCTGAACTGATAATGAAGAATGATATTCATTGAAAATATTGTAACTGAATGTGAATTGATTAAATTTGACAGTAGCATATATAAGTGTCTATACGTTGTAATAAAGCTGTTAAATGAAAACGTTTAATTTTTGATTATTAATATTAATAAAATAACCTTTGTTACGCTACTTAAAAGACTAAAAGATTGAGGTATAAACGATGGATTGAATAAAAATGTTTGTATTAAAATAAATTTTATTTTAAATAAATTTTTTTTTAAATAATAAAAAGTACGACCATTCGATAGAGATGACAATGTATAACGTTTACGGGGACGGGTAAAAACTTCTAAATTACACTGAGCTCACAAAATTTCTATACAAATACATAGACACGACATTAACATAAGGTTCAACGGGGACACGTTGGATTAGGTTCTGGAAGTTTTTTCGGCGGACCGCAGAAGCGCTTTGTCAACTGAATAATACGATCCGCTTCCCGAATTCCGCTTAGCCGGGCGCCGTGAACTGTGCTGTAATGGCCTGGTATCGTTGCTTCTCCGGCAAATAGTAAAATCGGGGCGACGGGCTCGCAAGAACCTATGGGATTCAAATATTTATAAAATTGGTTATTGGCTATTTTACCAAGTTATTTAATATATCTAATGGACTTAAGAAAAAATAATAACTAAAACTATCAACTTAAGGCAAAATTATTAGGAGTGTGAATAAGTCTTTCCCGTTTTTTGTAAGAGATGGCGCCACCAATACTGTGCGAGTATTCAATGGCTACATATATCATAATCAAAGCTTATTCATATGTCAACAATTCCATACTAACATATTAGTTAAAATTTTTTCGCATCATAAATTTTTGATATCGTGAAAATGTCGAAATTTGAGCCGAGTCGACGTCATTTGCGGGAAGTTTCACTTTATTGGTTCAATTTGAAGAAATCAGCTGCCGAGGCGC